>CM062296.1:831071401-832271401 GCA_031216915.1 Pictodentalium vernedei | reverse complement strand
TTGGAACTACAGTTAAAACTAGAAGTCCTGTCATGAAATGCGCACAAATAGCACGTTGATATGCGCGTTAATGTACGCGTTATGGCCCAAGTAAAGCTATCAAATTCTGTACATATGGCCTGTGCACAAGCAATGTTTCTGCCAATGGACCTCCGGGTAACCCGGAGGTCCATTGGCAGAAACATTGCATGTGTTTGCTATGAGTAACCAAGAGAACCTGCCGTGCTTTGGATGCCATTCGATATGGCAATTGCGCGCAATTCCAACGCGCAATTAAGCCTAGATAAGCGCACTATTCGAGACAGGACTTCTAGTTTTAACTGTAGCTCGATAAACTCGTTACCCTGGGGTAACATGCGCTGGGTTCTACATACACACACACAAAAATAAAAAATTGAATTGATACATTTGTGTATCGCGTTGAGTGGATATCAGTTTCAATGTCAATCGGACAAAATTCGGTCGAAAAAATTGAATCTGTGTGTCTCGTTTCCTCATGCAAGGCTGGTGATGTGTTTTGAGTGTGTGTGGGAGAAGAGGATATTTTTAACAACTTTTAGGAAAACATGGCCAATAGTGTTTTCCGCAAAACATTCCTTTGTTGTATCTTGCAAAGAAAACAATGGTTTGAGAATTGTTTACTCGTTTTTGCAAGGACTTGTTTGTTACCGAGAAAAAAAGAGAGGACAAACAAATCGTCACAAAGTTGTGATATATATATTATTTTGAGGTCATATATTTATGCACAATGGCTAATCATGACCGCTACAAAGTTGTTAAACAAGACTCTGTGAGGAAGGGGGTGTAAGTGTGTGAGAATGTGTGTGCGCATGCAAGTATGTGGGGCGTGTGGACAAGGGTTATATATGTGTGTGTGTGTGTGTGTGTGTGTGTGTGTGTGTGTGTGTGTGTGTGTGTGTGTGTGTGTGTGTGTGTGTGTGTGTGTTGGAGAGTGAGCAATGATAATCCATTATTTTTTCAGCCTAAAAAACATTCGAATATGGGACTTCCCTTTGTCTTGCAAATGTCCCTGTTTGTTTCAGGGATAAAATTGTGCTGCGAAAGAACAAACGAGATGACATACTTACCGCCCTGAAAAAAAGATGCCGGTTGAGTGTTGACAGGCCTGGAAGTAAGTCCCGAGCACCCGTTTAGGTTACGTGGGAGTTACACCATTATGGAATACGCTAATGAACTGCAGGTTACGGCAAAATAATACAACATAAATTGAATTCCCAACGACAGATGTTTGCCTGTAAACCTTAATAATCTTCCGGAACTAACTCGACTCGGGAAAGGTTAAGCATAGCATCCACATAAATTAAGTGCAGATACAAGCGTTCGCTTAGAGTCGATTGATCACACGAGCAGTTGCTAATGACAGATTTGTATCTCCCATTTAACTCAAAACACAACCGAAATCGCCAATATCATTAGTAATACAAATTCGACGATAACATGTCTTGCATCGTTATTGCAGTAACAATAAAGAGACACGTGACGTCGCGAGAAACGAACGCTCTCGCCCGTGCCGGACTATTTTAGTGTTGCTCGTATACACAATGGTATTCCTTTCAAAAAACGATAACGCTATAACGAATCATGTGCATGTTTCCCTAAACTTACATTCCATTTTAATAATAAATAATCCACAAATCCCCCCCCCCCCCCCCAGTCACAAACACACAGACATGGAACACAAAACAAGAAACGAATCGCAATTAGGGCTGAAACGGTTGGCACATTTTCACATGCGACTAACCGAGAGCAACAACCGGATAATATCCGGTTATCCGTAGCCATCATTTCACCAAATCTGGGATCAAACTATAGGAATTGGAAAGCAGTATTCACATAAACTATTCCGTAGTGTGTATACAAACGAACGTTGTCGAGTACTCGACAACGTTCGTTTGTATCCATACTACGGAATAGTGTCTGTGGTTACTCAGTACTCACGGAAATTGCCGATCATTAACGAAGTCTTGAAAGCAAAAGTCGATTATTTCTCAATATATGCAGCGCTGCTTCGAGGTGTAATCTATCCCAAAGAAGAAGAGGCAGATTTACTATGTTTTAACCGTGGAATGACGATCACTATCGATATTTCAGATAACCGGTTGACGTATTTGTCAAATAGGTTAGGTAGGTAAGCGGTTTCAAACCGGTTATCCGGTTAACCATTTCAGTACTAATACATTCTTCAAAACTTCCATTGCGCTTTTTTCACCACGATCACTTGGATCCTATGTAAAACGTAGCGCATATCCGGCTAGCGATCAATCCCCCTAATATCGTGTCTATCCCTCGCGGGAAAAGGCTTAAAATGTTGCTGTAGTTCTACGGAAAGCTTATCAACAAAGCCTGGGTGCGAAATACAAGTACATCCACACTCACCACACAACTTGAACATTTCCAAGTAAGGGATGGGTCACCTCTCGTGAAACCAAACACCGACTTTAAAGCTTCTGCATCGAGATTTGAATCTGTTGAGGTAAGTGTCAATGAACTGCTTTGCCGCGGACACTGTAGATCTTGGACTCATAAATGTAACTCTACAGACCAAGTGCTGCGTGCAAATAAATCATAGCACCTACAACCATTAACTTAACATCTTCTCCCATTTATCTTTTCGCTGTTCACAAACCCGGAGTATCTCATCTTTTTGCGGTGAACTACCCATGGTTCCAGGATTCACTATTTGACGGAAAATATTAGCCTCTATCCACCTTGCTCATTTTTTAGGGTATTTTGCCACATCACAATTGCAACCACAAAATAGACAGTGTTGTTTGAAATTAAATACAACTTGTGCCTGATATCGCCAAGACCTATTCTCTCGTGCATCCGCCGCAGTGGGAATATTTCTGTTTGATGTAGCTTGTTTTGACACTTTTCCGGTAACATATTTCTATTTGTTTTCACAATATTTGGGAATTCTCAAGGCTGCATCCAAAACCGGCTGCAATTCTAAATCTACAAGCAGATCATCATTATACAGTTTTCTGCATCTGATTATGTTCACGATTCGCTTCGATGCCATGTTTATCAGACCGTCACTTACTCTAACAATTTCACACCCGTATTTTGATGTAACGATCGGCCAAGACAGATTTGCATATAAACCGACTATTAGGTTTTTAGACAGAACGCGATGTGTGTTTGAATCGGTGGGTGTTTTTCATAGGTCGTTGGAATGGCGTAATCATATTTCGCGAATATGACTACGCCATTCCAACTCGTTATTTAAAACACTCACCGATTCAAACACACATCGCGTTCTGTGTTTATTACACAACCCATCCATTAAAATTCGTTTAAATAAACAAATTTGAATTCCGATCTTTAAACCCAAAGGGGAAAAGTCTGTTTGTTTTGACTGAAGCTGTAACGTTCAAATGAATCGATAAAAAATCAAAACAACCTTTTCGGAACCTGTGTTTGTTGAAATTCGTATCGCTGTTTCTCTTCGGCTGGTGCCCATTCACGCCTAACCATTTGGTGGCTATTATTGTTAGTAAAAATATAAGTATAAATTTGTGCTGATTTGCAAAACAGCTGGGAGAAACATTTTAAAAGAAGTTCGAAGCATGTCAAGATGTACAAAGATTTACCGAAATAAAGTTGATCAACTTAGATTTAACGGGATCACAAAACGAGACGGCCACAGGACTGGGTTAATGTTCTGGTTGGAAATGATTGTTTTTTTTTAAATATTATCCCATTGTTGGTTAACTAATTTTTTGAATCGACTTTATTTTGCTTTGGACGTTTTCGTTTTCACACGATGCGACAGACTGTCGATAATTGTATAACGAAATTTGGAAGTATAACTGATGACTCGATGAGAAAGAAACTAGTATGAGCAGTGCTGGGAAAACAGTTCCGGCTTGTACATCATTGAATACAGAATCATTTATGTCATAGCGGCTACTCCGTTAAATACAAGGGTTAAAAGTAGAATGCCTGTGTAATAACAGTTCCAGTTTAATGTTGTTTTTTGTTAACGTTCTTTACTAATTTATAAATGCTGTTCATAAAACGCTTGTTTTCAAAACAAACTAGTAGTATTTGTCGAACACGCACTTATGTATGAACTGAATATGCAATTTGTATCTATATTAGTATAAGCTTCTAGATTCTTTCAAGTTATGTCGGATTGCTAAGTTCTGTCAGACATCCAGTAAACTTTTTCTGAATCAGGAAATGTCTCCCCTGTCCTAAACTAGAGCGAAATAAATCTTTGGAGGCTACTTTGAGGTTGGGCAGAAAGTTAGCATTTGGTGGCCGGACTGAAATCTTTGCAGTCAATCTGTGTTGCCGTATTCATTATTTCCGGAAACACAAACCAATCGTGCGGGATAAACTGAGTCTGTAGAACACCAAGTCTGTAAAACTTCGTCTACAGAACACCGGGTCTGTTAAACTGAGTCTTCAGAACACCAAGTTAAGCTATGAGAACCTAATTTTTATATGCACCTTCATAGGCTATTTTAATGTGTACCTGTATATCAAGCCATTCGGAGCGCGGTGGCTCAGTAGGTAGAGGTGCAGGCTGCAAGCCGAGAGGTCCTCGGTTCGAATCCCACCTGCGGCAACCGCGTTGTGTCCTTGGGCAAGACACTTCATCTCCATTGCCCGCGTAGGGGCACGATGACGCCGTGTACTAAGGCGTACTGCACGTCGATGGTACACATGTCTTCAACCAATCTAACTCTGCCTGTGCTGCAGTGCGGGGTTACGATGTTGGGGAGCTGGCAGCTGCTCGTCGTTGCTCGGTGGTTCTCTCCGGGTACTCCGGCTTCCTCCACCCGTAAAACTGTCACGGTCATGATTAGCCATTGTGCATAAATATGTGACCTTAAACATCAATAAATAAATAAATAAATATCAAGCCATTAATTTTGCGTTTATCAATCGGAATGCATTGACCATTGCTGACTTTTGTTTTGTCTCTGCATTCAGATTGCCAAACAATAATCATAATACAAGTCTGAACGTAAAGGAGTTTCTCCAGTATTGCATATCTGAAACAATCTGACATATATTTTAAATTCAAGTGAACAAAAATATATCTTGTTGAAAATGCTACGGTCGTGGCAGAAAATATCATTCTTCTACCTTGTTTGGCAACGTAAAGCTGTTTTCAGAGACAATGCGTTACTGAGTCATCAGATGATAAACAAAGCTGTTCATTGTCTTTTTTCTTTATTGGGTGGGATGTGGGAGCGCGGTGGCTCAGTAGGTAGAGGTGCAGGCTGCAAGCCGAGAGGTCCTCGGTTCGAATCCCACCTGCGGCAACCGCGATGTGTCCTTGGGCAAGACACTTCATCTCCATTGCCCGCGTGGGGGCACGATGACGCCGTGTACTAAGGCGTACTGCACGTCGACGGTGCGCATGTCTTCAACCAATCTAACCCTGCCTGTGCTGCAGTGCGGAGTTACGATGTTGGGGAGCTGGCAGCTGCTTGTCGTTGCTCGGTGGTTCTCTCCCGTAAAACTGTCACGGTCATGATTAGCCATTGTGCATAAATATGTGACCTTAAATACCAATAAATAAATATATGGGTGGGATGTGTGTGGTTTTAGGTGTGCGATTGCCTGAAGTTAAATAATAGCGGAATCTCCTACATATACTTACTCATTGAACACCATATCCCTCAATTTGAAAGCTTCCTAGGAAATAGTTTTTATTTTCATTTCAAATGTTGGTATGAGTTATAAAAAAAACACTACTTAGAAATCTCTCACCTGCAATGCCCATGTCTAACCATATCCCTCTTGAAATAACTTCCGATCCTCAGAAACTGTGTTCTTGAAAAATGATCTACGAATGCGATGTTGTGGGTAACTTTGAACGGAAATAATTTGCACCTGTAGGGGAGTTTGGTGAATTTTCAGACTCGTCATTTTTAAAATCCCAGAAGAGTTGTATTGGTTGCCTTAAACTGATCACGGAAAGCACTTTTTGGTCCGTCTTAATTCATCTGATGATAGCCATTTAACAGTCCTGGTGAATCATCCTTGTTTCCTCGGCAAAAAAATTGCTGTGGAAAACTGGCGTTTCTACGGCAATTGCTGTGAAACCTGTTCGCTAAACCTGTGCAAAAATCATCAGGGGGCAGGGCATAGTCTCAATTGCCATGTATATGTAGTATGTGGAGAAATGAAAACTTTCAAGTAACTTTAACATGTGAAAGTAGTTCGAGATACTTCATGAACTATGTGAATGCTGAGCAAATACCTTGGACGTAAGCTGGCTACTTGCTGCATATGTATAGTATGCGTGAAAATAAGATGCAGAATAACCACAAACCAAGTATCTCACTGCTTCTATGTTGATAACACTAGAATCTGACATCAGTTTCTGGAAAGCTCTATAAGAGCTTTTCCAGAAACTGATGTCAGATTCTGGTGTTATCATCATAGAAGCTGAACACATATAGTTTCTAGTGGTTATGCTACAGCTTGTATTGTAAATTGTAAGATTAGCAATGCAGCATATTGCATCCCACAAGGTTTGATTCCTTGTGTAACCTGGAAACTGTGCAATTTCTGCCTCCACAAGGCTTTCTGAAGAAGTCACCCTCGGCAATATTTCTGCTGTGGATAGTTTTCGTTTCCTCAGCATTTCCCTCGGCACTGCAGATTGTTGAGGGTGAATTACCAGGGCTAACATTATCAGGATTATTGTTTTTCCACGATATCCATTGGGTCCCTACGAATTGGACTTCATCCGTTCGAATCGAATACTACTCTAATCTCATCTTTAATATCCGATTTCGAACCAAATTCTAATCGAATCGGACATTCAGTCGGCATATGTGGTCGGAGATTTGCGTACTTAGCTTTAATGATACGAAATAATCGTGCAAATCGGGTTTTTTGACACAGAATACACGGTTCTTTACTGTGGACCAAGATGTAAGTGATCGTTTGTTGAATAATAATATGGAATTCATCGCCGTAACGAATTTGTGGACAATACTGTCCTCGTTTATCCAAACAAAAGTTAGTTTGAGGAAAGAACTTTAACCCTTTACCTAACCTGAAAAGCAGACGACACTTGCAAAAATAATTCTTGAATAACTAATTTTTTTCATTTTTTGTCTCAAAAACATAGGTTATGACCCCTCGTTGGAACGAGCTCGACGAGCTCGTTCCAACGAGGGATCATAACCTATGTTTTTGAGACAATAAATGAAAAAAATAATGAAAATTAATTGGCGATTTTTGAGAATAGCGCTGGCCGGTTTTGGTCGTTACGTTAGGTAAAGGGTTAATGAATGGCGATACAATTTCACAAAGTAGTAAATAAACAAAAAATAACTGCCACACGTCGCACATGTCAGAACAGTCAAAACAATGCCATCGTTTATTTAACCCTCTTACTGCCACGCCCACTTTAGCCATACATAGAGGACATCCATGTACGTCTGTATGCGAGGAAGTTTAATAACATTTATTCTATCATCTGATTCGTTGTTGGAAAGGGCTCTCTTAATCAAATGGTAGGTTTGGCCTGTTCATACCAGATCGTCCAGATAACCACCATAAAGCAAGTGACAAACGTAAAAAACAAATCTCAAACTGTCCAGTCGCGAATGCATTCTGACATAACGTCTGCTTGGCTGCTAATGATGATTGTATTTGTGTCCGGCTTCTGACGTTCAAAATAATAGCCATCCGACAGCGCTGACTGACCAGTTAACCGTAATAGTATTGATATCAACACAATTGGCGAGAAATAATGACCACATGCGATATACACGAAAAGATTAGACATAATACAACTCCGTGATCGTCATCGGGACATTCTATTTCAGTATTCGGCGGTCAGGAATTCGAAAATCGAATCATTTGTCGACCCGAGTTCGAAGATTCACATTGCCCTAATATATACTCTACAAATAAAGTAGGGGATATATGAAGAAATATATTTATATTTTCATCAAAAAGACAGTCGAGGCATTGAACTGTGACATCTGGTGATTGATTTCGGCGATAGTTGGGTGTCTGACAAGCACACGTTCCACGCACCGAGCTGTAGAAGACATGGACGATCAGTCAGAGAATTTACCACATTCAGTCCAAGACCTCAGTACCTTGTAAATCCTCTTGGATTCGCGATACGAGCGCGGTTCCGATGTGGCATACTCCTCACCAAACGTCCAATATCAGCTTGACTGATGTTATTCCATTCTTCCCACAGTGCAGCAGCGAGTCCCTGGGCATTGGTGGGGGCTGTTGACATTGCCGTAGGTGCCTGCCAAGCATATCCCAGACGTACTCGATTGGTGAAAGGTCTGGACTTAGTGCTGGCCAAGGCAGTGCAGTGATGTTCTGCTTGTTCAGCTCCTGAATCAACTCTGTAGCTACACGGGCCATGTGTGCTCTTGCATTGTCATCTTGGAAAATGAATCGACGGCCTTGACATTGCGCAAATAACAGCACATAAGCTGCTAACATGTTGTTACGGCTGTACTGCCCTGTGGCACGCCCTTGTATGACATGCAATGCTGTTCTGCTTGTTATGGTTAAGTCTCCTCACAGGGATCGTGCTGCCTAACGGTTACGTCATGGTATCATTCGTTCCGCCGGCGCCCCACTCTGTTTCGCCTGTCGTGGAAGTCGTGAGTGAACCTCGATTCATCGGAAAACATGACGTTGCTCCACCGACGATTGTCCCAGCGCTGTCGTGCTCCACAGCAATTACGCCTTGCTGCGATGTGACGTTCAGCCAAACGTGGAATTATTCGAGGTCGTCGAGCGTACAGATTCCAGCTGTGTGTGCGATTTCGGATAGTCTGATCACTGACTCGCATATCTGTCGCTCGGTGCAGCTTCTGTCCAGTTTCTTAGGCACTTTGGTGGCAGTTACGTAAATCTCCGGTTCGGATGAAACGATCCTGGTTAACAGTTGTCGCCATTGGACGACCTGACCAACGCCTGTCATCAACATCGCCTGTCTGGCAGTAGCGGGACCACAACCTGCTAATCACCGATTGAGTAAGGTTGAGAATTTGAGCTACTGCAGCCTGTTGCCAGCTTCCAACATGCCAACGGCATGCAAAGGTTCGTCACGTATCAGTCTCCGCACACCTCAAAATTTACGTTTCGACCAGAAACTATTGATGAATGAGTTTATACAAGAAAAGAACGATGAGACCTCCGAAAAAGCCCGTCCAGTACAAATGAAAATTTTCAAGCGTTCCCCACAGAAATTACCGCGGCACTCGTGAAAAAAAAACCTGAAGTTTTCCTGGGCCGGTGACATTCATGATCCACACTAAACTTGGTAACATATTCATGTGTCCAATCACGCGTATCCAATACCATTTTCCGAAAAATCATCATCACCTACTTTTTAAGGAATAGTGCATGGCTTGGAGTTGACTACGCCCATATAGTGCCCAGTGAGGTGGTGTAGTTCCCGCCGCGACGCGGAGGGAACTACACCACCTCACTGGGCACTATATGGGCGTAGTCAACGACAAGACATGCACTAAGCCTTATATTATATCGAACACCCATCAAGAAAAACATCTATCCGATTTGTTAATCTATTACCAAGGTAGCAGCCCTACCAACCAGCGTTATATAGAAAACAATACCATGTAGTTTTAAAAAAAAACATTTTCTTCTTCCAAAACACGGCTAACTGGGATTATTGATATGAGCAGAAGACAGATTTTGAATCGGTCGGCAAGGGTAAACAAAACATTTCCCCCAAACGGAACTGTGTATTCTAGAATCGCGCAACACGCGAATAAAAACTAAAATGTTCGAAATTTGACAACGCAGTTTGATAATTTCCACACATTTGTCACACATATACATTACCGAATGGGTCAGTACGGGATAAAAAACTCGGAAGATTCAAATGAATTCCATTATTTATTCGTTTACTGCCCAAAACATACAATTAAATAGCGAAATAATATGAGCAGCGAAACAAACGATTTTTCATATCCGGACGCGTTCTCGTGAAAGTTGGACCCAGGTATGGATCATTCTCTTCGAAACGAGATATGGATCATCTTCTCAAGAAATAAAATGAACGCCTCGAAAAATGTGACTTCAACAATGGAAAAACGATACATTTTTCCACAAAGATTTCTTTCCGGGTCGTTTTGTGGATGTTGTGCCCCTGTGAATAGATTTTTAAATTTTGCCTGATCAGTTTTTGCCCAGTATGAAAAAGAAAACTGATATAGTAGTGTGCTAAAAATAGAAAACGTGTAGTGCCTGGGTGTAGTGCCTGATCAGTTCTGTGGATACAAACTACACGAAATAGGGTATCATCTTTCAGCCAATCAGAATGCAAGGAAGTCACGTGAGATATAATATTTTGGAAGAGTATATACGTATCTAAATGTTTGGATGTAGTTTATGTGATGCACTCTTTAATCCGGACATCAGACAATCACTCTCCAAAGTCAAATATAAATTACAATTTGATTGTGAGGAAGAATCACGCAGAATATAATTGCGAAGCGTTAGGTTAGAATTTAAATCTTTCATTAGATATATACTTATACTGAAACGAAATTTAACATACCAAGTAATGTAAGAACGGGGTCTGTCAACGCTGAAAGTTTAGTTTAAAATTTTTACCTCGGGTAAGAAACTAGAACTTGACGGCAGTATCATATGAATCACAACATGGATTGGATGGTGAAATAATTATCGCTGTTATCAAGTTTTCATCTAGCGTGCAAGCCAGTTTATATACGTTGAGGATAACTGCCCCAGATCTTGCGATATTGAATTCACAGGTCGGTTCAATTGACTTGGAAAACGAAAACAAAATGGAACCTTACTTCTACTGGGTCGTCTGACATGTAAAATTCGTTATTTCTCCCTTGTTTTTACATAAACCGTTTCCATATTGCACCGACATAACACAAATATGCTTGCATTCATTGTGTACTTAAGTATTTCGCAACCATGTCTGCAAAGCATTCCGTCAAGAAAGTCCAGTGCCATTTTTTAGAAGTTAACTGGGTTCGACTTTGGCTATGTTCCTTTCATCAAACCACTGTACTCCCAAGAAAATGAAGGATTCAGGAAACGCACGGGTATAAATGGTTCTCAGTCACTCGACCCGCCCGCTCAAGATTCACACTGACACGTTTGACGACGTAACCTCTGACTTCTGTTGTCTCGGATTGCGGCGGACATTATACAATTGTTCTCAAAACTCTCAATATTGAACATGTTTTCAAATATATTTACCTTTAGATCAGTATCTCTATTATTATATGCTTATAAGTAACCACATTTATATTGGCTGAATCTTATACACGTGACTGGTACTTAAAAATCCATGTTCTCCAGTTTTCCAGTGAATATCAACTTTCTAAATATAACTTTGGTAATCCCCGTCTCTAGTTCTATTTCAATGGACGTAATCTTTATAACATTGTTTATTTTCTTATTCTTCTTATGATAACTATTGTACCTAACATGAAAAGCAGACGACACTTGCAAAAATAATTCTCGAATAACTAATTTTTTTCATTTCTTGATAAAATGGGAATTGAGGTTAAAACTTTAAAAAATAGAAAAATAATAACAAAACAAATGACCACAAAGTATCAACGCGCTCTTTGATTTCGAACGTCATAAGACAAACAAAAATATCAACGCGCTGTTTGATTTCGTACGTCATAAGACGTACAAAAGTATTTACGCGCTGTTTGATTTCGTACGTCATAAGACGTGCAAATGTATCAATGTGCCGTTTGATTTCGTACGTCACAATACGTGAACAAGTATCAACGCGCTGTTTGGTGTCATACGTCATAATACGTGCAAAAGTATCAACGCGCTGTTTGGTTTGTTTCTACATTGCTTCTACATGTTTGATCCTGATCCACTCCCCTTACCCCCGTTTCGATGCCTATTCATCTTCCAATTTAGGAAGTCGTACTACCTCTTCTCCAAATTCGACGAATCTGCGGCTCTGCGCTTACGATTGCGACGCCTAGTTTGCGATGAATCTTCTGTACAACTCCCTTCTTTCTTCTCTTTATCCATCTAATTAACTGGTAGAGTGCTAGAAGCCACTATCAGGGCTTTAATATGTAGAGCACGTACCCCAGCCTAAATGTGTCATATTCTGTGGGTGTGCTTCATATTATCTTAGCAGTGAAATTACTTAGTCTATATGGGTTTGCCTTGTTACAATTTATGGGAGAGTGCCTATGGGCACTCTCCCATAAATTGTAACAAGGCAAAGTCACATGAACAAATTTTGATGACCAAAAGTAACTTAGCACTCTACCAGTTAAGTACTAATTGTCATCAGTAATTTCTCATCATACAAAACTCTGCTACAAACCACTCCACGTAACGTAACATCAATTTGCCCAATTTCCTTCGACGAATAACTGTGAACACTTTGATCTAAACAAATTGATTGTGCCAAGTGGCGGAACAAGGAGAGACTACTATACAGACCGAGAAGGCGTCAAGTCATCCGACTTTGAAGCCATATCAGCCGAGTTTGATAACGGGAATGAAAATCATATCTAATAATAAAATTGGAGATTCGGAAATGTGTAGATATATAGATTGGGGTCAGTGATCTTAATACAACTGTATCGCTGGGATACTCGTTGGTCACACATAGAAAATGTGTTACACAAACATCCTCTGAAGGGGTGGGGTGTTACTATAAATAAACAACTCACAGCAAACTATACTTGTATTCTCTAAGGTTTCCATATTCTGGCGCCTCACAACTGCCGATCATTTTTAACAGAAAATACTTTGATGTGTGGCAAATACGGTCTGAGCCTCAGGGAGCTTGAGTTGAAATCGACTTTTGTGAACTCGGATCTGACATGTGAAATGGAACAATTCTGTTGTTGTCAATTATTAGGCTTTCCCAAACCCAGTTTGGGAAAGATTCTTGTTATTCTTCTTTTTCAAAATTTTTCTTCTCTATTTTATTTTTTTAATTTTTTTTCCTCCTTGAATTGTGTCTGTTGAACTGTCAAAAACAAGCTGTACGATTTTAACCACATTTGGCATACTTATGTATTGTCATAAAATCTAGTGAAATGCAGTATCGTCATGTCTGTGAAAAACGCATATTTTCAAAATATTCTGCCAAAACCGTCCAAATTTCACCATTTTGCAAATGTCTCAAAATTGTTTACAGTTATTTAGCTCAAATTTTCCACACATTTAGAGCATAATATATTACACCACGAGCGGTCATGATTAGCCATTGTGCATAAATATGTGACCTTAAACACCAATAAATAAATAAATAAATTACACCACGAACACCACTGAAATTTTTCAACTTTAACCCCCATTGGCCAAAAATGACATGAATATAGATTTTTTCTTCTTCAAAATTGACCAACTTCAAGAGCAAATTTCTCTAATTACAAGGTTGTTGTAAAAATTATTTTGGTATGGATAGATGCAATAATGATTGTGCAAGAAAGTTACTGTTTACTTTTTAATCTCAGATTTAACCCTCAAGCACAATGAGGGCGAGAATAAGTGTACCGTTTGAAAATGCCAAAATTGGCCAAATTTGGTTGCTTTTTTCTATCATTTTGGAAAGGGTTAATTTCAAACACTTTTCATGTACGTATTCACAATTGACTACCAAGCATATTTGCTGTTGTAAGTTTGGTTGTAAAGTTTAACTCTATCCCATACTGGTTGCATAAATGTAGGTACCGTCCAGAAAAATCCAATTTTTTCAGAATTTGTTAAGTTTAGGTGACGATTTACTCCATTTTAAATTGACTGAGCTCTGAATGTTTTCTATAGCTGCATGCAGCAGTCCAAGTATGACAAATTTTGTTCTATATGCTATTATTAAAAGTTTAACCCTTGGCAGATTTGAGACTTCCTATAAGGATACTGTCGGAATAATTGTTATTTTCGCCAAAATTTACATGCAATCTCTCAGCACTGGAGCCATATTTTCTCGAAACGTTTCCCACGAGAAGATAGGACATTCATCCAAGAACAATTTTACTGTTATATGTTTTATTCCAAGTTTTAACCCTCACCCGATTGTCGTGCCTTGACTTGGAGTACCCTCAACTTGTACATGTCCATTCAAATACCAAGATTCAAGATTCCGCCATGTCTCTTGTCAGACACTCAGTCTGTGATTGATTTTCACACATTTAGAGCATAATATGATACACTAAAATCACCATACAAATATTTTAAAATTAACCCCTGTTGGCCACAAATGATAGGAATATAGCATTTTATCTTCGAGATACCCCGGCTTCCTCCACCCGTAAAACTGTCACGGTCATGATTAGCCATTGTGCATAAATATGTGACCTTAAACACCAATAAATAAATATAATATATTGGAATGGGCAGGTTTAGCTCATTCCAATGAGGGGTCAGAAGCTTTGATTTTGAAGAAAATATGAAAAAAACAACAATTTGAATTAGTTATTTTTGTATATTACTGAGGATTGGTCAGTTCGTTAGGTAAGGTTAAATGGGGCGCATTCGGCCATTATGGCGAATTCGTGAGGCACAAGTCTGGAATTTAATGATAAACAGCTATTACACCTGTCAAATTCGACCCATTGTCCAATTTCAGAAGGGTGGGTGGGGGGGGGGGGGGCATTCGGCCTTATATGTCAAATTCGCCCATCTGTCCGAATTCACGTCATTTACGTGACAGGGTTAATTCCCACATTTGTGTACATTTTAGGGTCTCAATAACCTGACAGGCCCTCTCCAGGGAACATTTTTGAAAAACCCAATGAGGTGAGAGGGGGGTCTAGAATCCTCTATTGCCATTCTGCTATTGCAACTGAGGGAAAAACTGGTCACCTTTGAGGTGCACCTGGCTGAAGTTGGTGGAAAAGCTTCATGTTTATACTGTTGAAATGTTATGCCTGTGTGTAGTCCAAACTTGGAACAAATATCCACAATACAATTCTGTTAGTGTGGTACGTTCGCGCGTACCACACCAAAAAAAAATTATATTGCTGACTTCAGCTCAAATTTGGAATCCCTTACTGAAGACAACTAACTGACTGGATTTTTTACTCTGCAGCTAGGTCTATCAAGCTTGCCCGGAAAGCTCAGGTGTACGGGACGGAGGAGGGGGGGGGGGGGGGGGGGGCTGCATTTGGAAAATATCGAATTTCTCGGGCAGTTTCATAATTTATTGTGGCAAGTTTAGGTTGCCCGACACAATTCTGAAAACTTGCACAAAATATATTTCACTACTACAACATTTTCGGGCAAAATCACCACCTCCCCAACCCACCCCACTAAAATAATTGGCCCGTGTGCCTCTGTGAAAAATTTAAAAACTATTAAAATAGTACGAGAAATGTGATTTTCCACAACTCAAACCATCCCCCGTGGTACACACATGTGTCTGGTTTATTGTCCTATGAGCTACTTGTCATAATTGTTATTTATACAACGCTCACGTATGTTGAAACATGTGAAAAGCTCGTATGTTAAATTTTAGCTTTTAACCCTAATATCTGTGTTAAGCTTCTGATGCGGTTAAAACGTTTTCAATAGAAACTCTATTACAAAATTTACACGAAAAGTAGAAACTGCATCCAACCTGACCTTTGATATTACCCAATGTGCTGACTTCGATACAGTCACACTTCGCGATGTTTCATTCAAACATACAACGTTTTGCGGTACTATCTACTACGTGCAATGGCTTATTAAGTTTAAATTATCTACAATTAAATATTTGAAATAATATTTAAAAATTGTTCGTAATAATTTGACTGAAAAAGCAAGGTAACTTCAATCAAATTTTATGATGTGTCCAGCTGTCAATCAACTATTCACGTGTAGCTGGGCGCATATGTAAACAACACAAATCCAAGTGTTTGCAATAGAAAGAGAGACAAATTCATCAATTTTTTTAACTTGGGTAAAATATCAGACATAAACCATTTAATTTTAATTTTTTTTAAGTTTAAATTGGTTATAAAAAGAGAGCATGCGACAGCCAAAAGGACCATGCGGGAGGGTCTGAGAAACAGATTATTGGGGCCCCACTAATTGCACTGTGAGGTGTTGTAAAAAACAACAACCACGTGACGCCATTAAGTCGATTTTGTTGTCTACAATAGCGGGGGAGGAATTCGTCACATACAGGTGAATTGTGCACTTGGTGATACCTTCTTGAAATTTGGCACACTGTTAGTGTAGGCTATGAGGTTCTCAAAAACGATCGGCTACAAGTTGACACCGACCGGTGGCGACCAGTAGCGGCACAATCCAAAATGGCCGCCAGCGGCTGAAGGGAACCTCCTTTTCGACGGTCTACCGACTATACATCCGATTGTAAGGGCGCGAAAGTTAACTCTGATCCACGCACGTGTTGGAAACAGACGTGGGAGATGATGTAGAATAAAACGAGATTCTCTATACGGACGCATCAATTTCTTGGAACTTGAAAAGAGCGTTGTTTCTCCGGGATCAGCGTCATTCAGGCAAACCTGAATGACGCTGATCCCGGAGAAACAACGCTCTTTATGAAGCAGTCTCTTTGCCATACAATCTCTTGTTTGGCGTAATTCCGCAAGCAATTCTGATTTGTCTGTCGAAATTAATTCGAGAACGCGATTGTTCACAAAAATCATTCACAGAATGAGTGAGAATCCTCTTCGTGTACGGACTAGTACTGACTGGGAACGTTGTTGCTTTTGCCAGCAAGACAGTTCCAAGAAATTGATGCGTCCGTATAGAGAATCTCGTTTTCATGACGCCTATAAAGCTATTGAGGAAGACATAACGCGCTTCCTAGATAATGGCGTTGAGCTTCCATATAATTTGACCATTGATTGTTTGATGAGAGAGAGTGATGAGTGTATGTCGATGTCACTGTTGACGAATAAGGCAATATATCATAAGACATGCCGTGACAGTATTCGGACTCACATCGTACAGCGCGTGCTACACAAGCGAGAACGAAATGAGGCAGTGGCATCCTGCTCCACGCTGAGTCCTAAAAGAACACGGACAAGTTTTGAATCTGGCTGTGACAGGAAACTGCCCCAGTGTGTTTATTGTCACAAACGCGAAGGTGACAGCAGTGAGCCTATTTGCAGATCAATGTCTGATAACAATAAACTCAAAATTATGGCAAAGGAAGCCGAGAACTGGGTTGTTTTTTCTCGGGTCAATGCAGCATTTGATTCCGCTGCTAGTGATCTTTACTATCACAAAACCTGTTATTGTAAGCTTGCCAATGAAGCACGAGCGGCTAAATCTAAAAAGTCGAAGAACGCCGAACATTCCGCGTCAGGCCTGCCCTATGACCCTCTCGTTATGGCAGAGCTCATAACATTTGTTGAACACAACGATTCCGCGATGAAGCTTGTCGATCTCAAGAATCTGTACAGTCGGAGGTTGAAGCAAGTCGGTTCTGATTGGCTTAGTGAAGAAATACATTCCACTCGATTCAAAGAACATTTGTTGCAGAAATTGGGCGATGGCTGGGACGCCTTCACACAGGGTAGAGATGTGTTTATTTCAAGTAGGTTTCGAGTTGGCTCCTTGTTGTCCGAATCTTTAACTCGTATAGTGTCTGAGGAAGAGGCAAAAAAGATAGTTGATGTGGGTCTTCTTCTGCGTAAACACATACTCATATCTCAAGCTCCTTTCACGGGATCATTTTCATCTTATTGCTTGAGCGAGCCTGTACCCAACTCACTCCTGACTCTTCTTAGAGTTCTACTTGAGGGCACATGTAGTATACAGAACTTAGGCGATGATGAGACTGTTAATGCCAAGACTCGAGTGGCTTGTACTATTTCACAGATGTTGATCAGCAATTCAGCGAAACGCTCCGAACATGCACAAAATGTTCACCAGAGACGTGACAGAGAAACTCCAATGCCTCTTTATGTGGGTTTGAAGTTGCATGCCCATGATCGTATGAAAAATCTTATCAGAGATTTTCATCAAATGGGACTCTCTGTCTCTTATGATCGCGTAATGGATGTTCGCAGGAGTTTCGCGAGAGCTGTTTCACTGCGGTTCAAGAACGAAGGTGTTGTAGTCCCAGCTAACTGCAAACGTAATGTTTTCTCGATAGGAACCACTGATAACATTGATGTATCTGGTAGATCTGATATGCATGGTACGTCCATCACACTCATTGGTCAACTGAGCAGGGACAATGTGGGTACTGATCCCCCACCACTGAGTTTAGATGTTCCAGAAGACACACAAATTGAACTCCCAGACGACTATGCATTTGTTCCTTTCGTTGAAGACTTTGGTGGGGACATCAGGCTTGAATCTCCAGATGAATGTAATGTACGGTCCAATGAATATGCAGATTTGAACGTGGGAGAGAATGACTGGTTGTCTCATGTGTCACAGATCAGCAATAAAGGGAAGGTTGATGGCAGCTGGCAGCTTGATGAAGTCCCTGTGACCTTTTCAGGCTTCTTTTCAAAACATGAAGATCAAGACAATGTCAAACCTCGTGCAGTTATTGGGGTATTCCCTGTTTTCAGTGAGCAGAAAGCGGACTCACTCAGTATGCAGAAGCATGCTATGTATGTGGTCAGGGAAGCTACTGCTTTCGTAAACCCCGGCCAGATACCTGTCATTGAAGGTGACTGTCCGTTGTATGCCAGGCAGAAAAAATGTCAATGGCTGTTCCCAGAGGAGATAGGTGAGGATCGAATGGTGTGTATGATTGGATTCCTGCATCTTGAAATGTGCACCCAAGAAGCTGGTGGTAAGCTTATGGGTGGTTCTGGTTGGGAGCGAATGTTTCACCTCGCAAAGATATTCACACCCGGTGTAGCATCATCCCTACTTGGTGGGAAACATGTCAAGAGGACGCGACAGGCATATCTTCTCACTCTAGCTTGGCTTGAGATCCTCAGAAAGAATGCTTATGAGATTTACTGTCAGCAGACTGGGCCCCATGAGTCATTTGAAATGTGGGAACAGAGGATTCTTTCACAATCTCCAACTGCGCGCTATTGGGGTGAAATCGTTCGGAACTTTCTCTTGACAAGCTGTCAATTCGTTCGGAACCAACGAATCGGTAACTGGCCTGGTACACTGTGTTCTATCGATGAGTTGTGCAGTTACTTTTTTGCCCTAGGACATACAAATTATTGTCGGTGGGTCCCCGTATTTCTGAGAGACATGTCTCAGCTACCCAGGCGGCATCCTTCAATCCACAACAAATTCATGGAAGGCCATTTTGTGGTCCAGCGTAGTGAGAGGAAGTTCAGTATGATGGGTTTAGATCAGAGCCAAGAACATAGTATCCAACTACTCAAAGAAGACAGTGGTCCAAAAGGTCTCTATGGCCAGGCTGAAGAGAAAGTCGTTATTGAGCTTTCAAGGTCAGAAGTTCTGCGTGTTATAGATGAGTATGAATATGCAAGTTTCCACACAACATCATCAGATAACACGGAACACCCGGAAAGTTCGGTATCAGAGCAGAAAAAATTTCTGAATCAATTGAAATCTCTCCTCGATCTGGTGAATCAGGGACTCATTATCAACCCTTATGATGAAACTAGTGGTCAGCTGGTGACATTAGATACTGGTGAATATATGGACCCCGAAGTTAGTAAGAGTTTACGGTCATTACCCGAAAGGGGCAAGCATTTATATTCCACTTTCTTGAAGGAAAGGCTTGTGGAATGCACCGTACCCCTGAATGATGTTATTCCCAAGGCAAATATATATACCTTCCTTAACCCACCCCCAGCCAACCTGGACAAAGGCCGAGACAAACTCATGTCAAGTAAAGCAACTGCCGCAATAGTTACCCAGATGTTCGTTTCACTGCAAGCCCGGCCTGATTCAAACATGGATGAGTTTTTCATGCACGAGAATGCACGTGATCCGCCAGCATTATCCGATAGAGGTAAGCTACGGAGTGGGACAAAATCTCAAATTCTCAATTGTTTACCAGCTATTCCTGCACAAGGGAAGAATTCAGCAGCTAGACAAGCTTCAGTTGTCATCTTGGATATGCCTGCTGTAGTCCATGTAATCAAACCACAGAAAGCGGATCTGTTTGGAGAATATGCTCGATTGCAATTATTGCCATACATCGAATCTCTGATTAACACGAACACCACAAGGGTTGATGCGATCTATGACTGTTACCCCGAAGGCAGTTTGAAGAATCAGACGCGAGCAAAACGCCTCGGTGAGACAGCAGTTAGGTTGATACGGGTGTCCGAGAACGTCCCTTTACCTAAAGGGAAGAATTGGCAGGCATTCTTGAAAGTTAGTGAGAATAAAGACGAATTTTTCAAGTTCCTGTCTGCTGAACTGCTGAAATTAACATCAACATCCGAGTACCAGTTGTTAACGACATCAGGAGAATATGTACTATGCAATAAGGATGTTAGCTTATGTGACATATCTCCATCGAACCACGAGGAAGCAGACACGCGCATGATGCTTCATCTCAACCATGCAGTCTCACAAGGTCACAAAATAGCTTTTCTTCGCACGGTTGATTCTGATGTCGTCATTCTGTCTTTGCACCATTTCGCAACATTCCGTGACCTTGGACTCAGTGAGCTGTGGATTGGGTTTGGAATTGGAAAGGCATATAAAGATATGCCAATTCATGAGATAGCTTCACAACTTGGACCTGATTACTGTAAGGCCCTGACTTTCTTCCACGCCTTCACAGGTTGTGATGTAACATCCAGCATGCTCGGCATTGGGAAGAAGACAGGATGGAATGCATGGATGAATTTTCCCGCATCAACTGAAATGATGATAGAATTGACTGAGAATCCGCAAGTCTTTTCAGAGGATTCCCCTCATATGCAGCATATCGAAAAACTCACCATACAGATGTACAGTAACAGTTGTGTCAGTACACGTGTCAATGATGCGAGACGGCATATGTTCACACATGGCCTTAAGTCTATGGAAAACATCCCGCCCACCAAAGCAGCTCTGTATCAACATGTAAAAAGGGTAATTCTTGTGTCATCTTTCATTTGGCATCGTGCTCTGCAGAAACACTTATGTGTGCCAGACCCATCACAGTACGGATGGGAGTGGAATCCACGTCTCAATATTCTGGTCCCATTTTGGACTCACCTAGGAGACGCAAGTGCTGCATGTGCACTGATGCTCCACTGTAGTTGTGCCAAGGCCTGCAAGGGCAATTGCAAATGCTTGAAAGCTGGATTAAGGTGCACACCTTTGTGTAAGTGTGAAGGTGGCTGTTGTAACAATATTGAGTAGTATACTGTCATGTTAGGACCAGTCATCTCCTATTCTGGTATTTTTTTTTCCATTTTCGGCCAGTTAACACATGTCATGTTTCTAGTTGAGTTGATTTTGCTAACAAATGTTCATCCCATGTGGCTTGCTACATTGTCCGGGGTATAGGAATACAGTTTTAGATTTCGGAAAATAGTCTGTTATTTACTGCACAAGACGGTGTTAATTCATGCATAGCATGATACAATATCCCCAACTATTTTGCCTCTGTACAACAGTTGATACCTTCGTTCACCCGTGTGTTCATCTATGGTATCCTTGTCTTTCTCTGGCCATAGGCCACATGTGACTAGTCAGTTCCTACTCCATAGCAAATCAACTTGGAAATCCTTCATCTTGTAGCGCACTCATGTCTCAATGAATCCATACCTGAGTTGATCTAATAAATCTAACGTAAGGTATCAAATTGCCATACCGGATCATATTTCGATAAGTTATTCGCTAAAACATTTCGACCACTCATCGACATCAAAGGTCATGTTTTGGCTCCCAGTGGTGGCTATATCTCTATATCCCTGGTAAAGTAGCATACCATGAGGGATGGGCATTAAGTGTCGGCAACATTAATCCTGACTTGGAACACACCACATCTTAACTGGCCGAAAATGAAGAATACTACTTGTAGTCAAAAAATATTCCTGTACCTCGAATGACTGCAAACATACACTCACCCCTTCTAGTCCCATTTTGCCAATGTTCTATACTGGCAAGATAACATTGTATAATTAACAACGGGAACTAATGCATCCCGAGTTCATTCCAGCACTGCCCTTGCTGGCAGACGTGTCGCTATGGTGTTGAGATTGAACCAGAACTCCTCTAGAAATTTGATAGTTTTATTTTCTTAGAAAATAAATCTATCGAAAATGCCGGAAGTTGAGAATAGACTGTCACTTTAATTGGATTATCAAATGTCCAAGTATCCCCACTGCTGCATACTATCGAGTACCCTTGTTCATGTGTTGACAGGAATCTCTCATACCATGTTCATTTGACCATTGCATTCCCGAGAAACATTCAACACTAATTTATCTACGGACGGACGATCATACTGACAGTCAGACACACAGACGCACACATCGACGGAAATTCTGATCCCATTATCCATTAATCTTCCCCCCAACTTGTTCCAAGGGCTTCACTCCATCATTCACATCAATTACAGCACATGTATGGTGTTAGGTTTGGAGCTTCAGTTGTGCGATCGGCGAAAATAGCTTTTTTTCGATCCGCTTGGCGGCCATTTTGGATTTCGCTGCTAGTGGTGGCTAGAGGATGGTGCCAACTTGTAGCCGATCGATTTTGAAATCTCTGATGCCTACCCTTACATCATGCCAAATTTCAGGAAGGTATCACCAAGTGCACAATTCTAGCGAATTCCTCCCCCGCTACAATCAGATGTGAGTTTTTTCCAGTGCCTGGTCGCAGTTGGTTAGTCCACCACAAATCGTCCATTTCTTTCCGTAAATATCATTTCTTATTGCTAATAATTGGGAGGGGAGGTGGATAAATTCGATACTCTTTTGATGGAAAAGCCGTTTTAAAAAGAAACTACCGAAAGGTGAATTGTTAAATGAAATAAAAATGATTTTAACGAAGCAGCTAAGTTGTACGAATATTTTCTCATGTGTGAGGCGCGATTCACCAACTTGGCGGTGTTACTTTGATCTCCAGTTCACTCACACTAATTAAAAAGTTTCTCTCTTCAGTCAGGGAAAAGACATAAACAAATATACATATCGTATTTGAAAAATTCGATGAAATTCATTAGGGATCCATGGTCAGACTGTTCTTTTCCGCCCATTATCTGTCAAATCCGATAATATATGCACAATACGATAAACAGATGTCACAATTTCTGTCAGCCGAGTCTGTTCAGCTCGGTAGTTCTGTGGGCCAATAATGGGGGATTAGTGAAATGTAAGAATACTTACTGATTTAAAACAAAAACAAGTTCTGACCACAACGTTAAATTATTTTTCCAGATGAACTGTGAAAAAGACACAACTCGTTACCTTTTAACCCATTTCAGTCGGCGAACTGAGAAACTGATTTTTTAATACAGATTTTAGAAGCAGAAATATTTTTTGATGAGAAAAAAATATAAGATTTTCGAAGAATGCTTGGAAAGTAATAAAAACCAGTTCTACTCCAAAGAGATCCTCTCTTGGAAAAAAGCTCAGTGCTTTTTTTAGTGAAAGTACAAAAAGGACAAGCTAGTTACATAACATTATAAAATCTCTCTTAATATCCCCAAAATGGTGGTGCAAGTGGTGGTGTGAAGTTGGTATGTGTATGTGCAAAAAAATCCCTTAATAACTGATGTATCACAATAAACATCGTCTCACTTTTTGGAAAAGGGGGCGGGGGTGGGGGTATGTTTATGTGATGTGAAGAAGCCTATATATTCCATGCATTTATTGACCTGTGTACACGTGCTCGCTTCACCATTGAATTTGCAATAGAATTGATTGTCTTCGTTCGGACTGGTTGTAAGAAGACGTTTTTTTTAATGTTTGTTTTGCTTGTTTGTGTGCGAGTTTGTGTATTTGGACCAGGCACACAACATTTCATTTAAACATTGTTCGCGGTAATAGACAAGGGAAACCTGTTTGCGACGGTCACTGGAATAAGTCTCCGATTTAGTTATCATGGTAAACGCAAACTTGGAGAGACTCAATTTGGACATTTTTCAAGACTGTTTAGTTTTTGTTCGGGTCATTGCGAACGTTTGACAAGAGCAATCCCGGTGTGACAGGAATGATAGTCCGTAGGAACGTTAGTCCCTCTGGACTATTATTCCGCGGAATTATAGTCCTAGGTCTAACATTCCTAGGAATGTTAGACCTAGGACTATAATTCCGCGGAATAATAGTCCAGAGGGACTAATTTTCCTACGGACTATCATTCCTGTCACACCGGTCAAAATGTCAGTGGATGTTATACACACCCGTTCGACTACGACGATCTCGTTTAAAATGTAAATTGATTTTATTCAATTAGCGCTCCTGCCGTATGTGAAGCAAAGCATTTGCCATTTATTTTTATTTGTTTATTTTTTTCGGGAGGGAGGGGGGTGGGTGGGTGGGTAGAAGGATATCGAAACTATTTGTGTCAATGTATATTCGGTATTAACGATGGATTATCCCAAAATACCCATTGCGCTTTGGGCTCCACTCAAAATGTCTATCACCAGAACCAATGGGCTGGTTTGAAGCAATTTGTCATGTATTATATCTGGGTCATAAGTACTTGATTTATGCCCGAAAAAAATAAAATGTTAGGGTGCGAAAGAGAGAACCACAGAAGTTAAAAATAAACACAAATTTTGTACGGTCACTTTTTGAGACTTCACAGAACAGAGCTTTGTGTTTTGCCTCGGAAGCTTTCCTTCGGCCAGCAGAAATGAATGGCCAAAAAATGCCTTTGGTTGGGCCATGGCAAATCAATAAATTGCTCTTGATTTTTTATCAGTTACTGATACACTCATCTCATTAGACAACATGAGCCAGGTGAGCATTTTAGGCTTACTTGAGACTCTCGTTTTATCCAGTCGATATTGATCGCTCATTTTCTGGTTTACGCTAAACGCCGAACAGTTCCTTATAATACAGGTGCTCAGATCTGATTTAACCCATAATACAGATCTTCATGTTCAATTATTAATAGTTCGTTATATATTCGTCTACATTCTTGACTTATCCCCAATACATTGTAAGATAAAAATATTATTACCATTATGTGGATGTGCACAATATATATCCGAGTCTCGCTCCGGGTTCTAAGGGCAGATCACGACGAGTCTTCGACTCGTCGTGATCTGCCCTCAGAACCCGGAACTCGACTCGGATACATATTGTGTACATCCACATAATGGTAATAATCTCTATTTAACACATTCAACGCTGAACAGTTCGTTATAATACAGGTGCTTAGATCCCATTTAACCCCTAATATAGATCTTCATGTTCGATAATAACCAGCGTACATACCTGTACATATAATATTATAATAATAACACTTTGGCCAGCCGCTGATTTGTCGCGGTTCTCGGACGAGAAGGTCATGGTTACCCCTGAACTTTCAACTGCCTCCCTATTCCCACGCTTCTCCTCTCCTCCCAACACTCGGAGACGAACTGCTTGATGACATCCCATGCCCCATTCTTCCCAATCTCTCCTTTTAGCATATTAACCCTCTCCTTTGAGTCTCCCCCTAACCACATGTCCTTCATTCTCCCATCCCACTTCCCCATTATACTCCCAGTGAATCTCATTTTTTTAGACTGATACTTTGGGCATTCTAGAAGAATGTGTTCCAGGGTCTCCACCATGCCCAAGTTACACATCTGGCACTCCCTTTCACCGTCTTTCCCAATTTTTCCCCTCAGCTCCAGGGATCGCGACTTCAGCTTGAACAACAGTAGCCGCAGCTGACATGATACTGTTTTATATTATTGTTGCTAAGGTAGCCAACAATGATACAGAGCAGTCTTTATTTATTTGAAGCAGCGTTCAAGTAGAGGTTTCATGGACAATACACAGGGAGTGTGTGTGTGTGTGTGTGGGGGGGGGGGGGGGGGGGGTCCCAAGACTACAGGAAATGACATTTTATTACCATCTGTGGCCTGTAGTGTTCATAAGTAGTAATATCATACATATAACTTATTTTTGTTTACAATTTTGTTACTTGACTCTGATAATTTAATATTTTATTCTTTGAGGTTGCAAGGCTGAACATTTGACACGTTTGCTTCCCCTCTATTCTAATCTTAAGTGTGTGGTTGCAATCTTCATGTGCGTTACGTAAGGTGTATTTTGCATTTACTTTGAGGTTGTCTGAGCTAGTATCTGTGTTACATATAATACTGTTTTGATATGGTATGTATGCGCTCATGCATTCATGCTGTTTTATTAAGGGGGTGGGGTCGACGGAATATATGTTTTACCCACTTTTCACACCCTATGGTCCAGCTTACGCCACTGGTCCTTTTTTTAGACTATCCAAAGATCTGCTTTACAAATTCATCCTACCAACACAAAAAGTTAGAAGTCGTGGAATACATATCATTGAAACTCTCAAAAGGATAACAAGAAAATGAGCAAAGTGTAGTGTAGGTGCCGGTGCCCCTCCCCCACTCCGATATAAGCACACGTGAAAACTTGTCAGTGTAACGTCGATGTCGGTGACACAGACGCCAATACATGTACATGCGCAGAGACATGCCCCCTCTCCACCCAAACATATATTTGAGCAAACATACAAACACAACACAACTTCAAAAAAAGTCCCCAAAAACATAACAAACTAGAAGTATTGATTTAATTGTACTGATGCAACTTATTCATTTCCTTGTAAATAATGTTTATACTCTGTCATTTCTGTTTACAGTACACGTTGGGATTTGAGAAAAATTGAGTTGCGAAACGACTTTTTAATTAACGTGTACGGGTAACGGGTCAGTAACTCTGTGAGTTCAGGGTCATTATGTTGTTGACCAACAATGGCTTCCTCAGATCTGCTGATGTTCGGTGCGATTGAAGACGACGTAAAATTAGTGTTGTAATCCACAACTGATGAACGTTCAGCTTCTAACATTAGGTTTCATTACCCAAGCTTTGGCTTGTCACGATTTACAAATGATGAATGCCGTCAAATGTTTAGGTTTGACAAGGACGATTTAGCCAAGTTAACACCACATTCCAATTACCCCAATCAATCGTTTGTGAGAATGGCACCGTTGTATCCTACACAGAAGGGTTGTGCATCATGCTGCACAGACTTGTATATCCAAATATTTCATAACACCATGTGGCAACCCATGTAAAACCCTGGGAGGGGGGGGGGGGGTGCCGGTTGGATGCTACCCGCTCCAAATATGCTCCATATCAAATATCAATGACCTGATACGTACAGATTTAGCAAAAGTTGCGTTTCATTTTTTTTTTTATTTTGTATTTTGAAGCCCATGCATGGGCCACATTTTTTCCCGCTAAATGTGCCCCAAAGGGATCAATTTAAATAGACCTGAAAATCCTACTTACAGTGATGCCATATATCAAATATGAATCATTTGAGGCAGTGGCTTAGATAAAAACAGATTTTTAAATGTTTTTTTCTATTATCCACAGTGTTAAAAAAAATGCGGACTTAGCATTTTTTCAAAGTCCAGAAGCTGTATTCTACGACAAAACTGATGACATTTTTTTTACTATTCCTTTCAGTTGGTTGGTTCCAAGGAAGCTTCACACCAAATAAGAAATCTCAGTGCATTGTGGTTTTGGAGATATGGGCGTTTAACAAAAAATATTTCTATTTTTAGCTGCCGCGGTTCCCACGGGGCTACTGGAAATTGTTGGGGGCATAAATACTTATGACCCATTAATATACTTCATAATAAATTTGGTTCAAATCGACCGCTCGGTCAGAAAATATAAATTTTTGGCGGGGCAAAAATTCTTGCCCCTCCCATAACGACGGTGAATATTGCCCCTCGAACTTCTCTTAAACAAATTGGGTTCTACACCCCAAAGGGAAGCAGCATAACGGTCTCTGCTACCGCTGGTTCAAGATAAGATGTTTTACCAATTGGCGCATTTTGGCCCCACACCACTCCCCCCCCCCCCCCCCCCCTCAATACGAGCAAAAATATTATTTAAAAAATGCCCCTATATAACCGCTACTCAAGTGAAATTCCATTAAAGTGTTCCCATACTTTCACCTTCACGACGGACGACGGACGCGCGACGGGCAAAAAGTGATTAGAATAGCTCACCCTGATTTTCAGTCAAGTGAGCTGACACGCCACTTGCCAACAGCCACAGAGAATGACTAAACGCAAGCCAATGATTGAAACTTGTCTGGCTAGGACAAGTGTTTGACTCTCTTAATAAGGAAATAAATATGTCCACAACCAGCCCACGACAAGGGCATGTGGTGTATGTGAGGGGTCATAAGGTGGGCGTGTGATTGTTTTTTGGTTGCTGTATTTAGTCATCGGTTCTCCCAAAGGGAGGCCGAATTGCCAACCTTTCATTCTGTAAGCTAATGGATGAATCCAGCTTTTACAAACTGTCATATTGGTCTGTTTTGGTGGCGTTCTTTCCATTTTGTAACCGCTATGGAAATCATGCTGGCTCTGCTCCCAAAGCAGCGTTCTGTTTGTGTTTTTCTTCTCTCTTTAACGAAGATTGTTTTGCGCATTACACCTGTGTGTGCCTCGGCACCTAGCAAATGAACCACTGGTCGATTGGAATCCTTATGGTAGCTTGGTGAGCCAGGCTGCATAAATTTCACATCCTAGAATAACGTGGCTGGTGGGGGCTGGTCCTCCGGTAAACGCATTCAATGCAATGTGTACTCTCTTTTCACGAGCTGGATCTTGGTTGCTATCCGGCCTCCTTGGTTCTGTCTGACACTATAAATCCAATGATAGCCATTCGGTTCGCAATGGTTTTAAAATCCCACGTCGTACCTGCGCCCCTTTGGCACGTGAAAACTATTTTTTTTTTGTTTTGTTTTTGTTTTGCTCTCCTTATGCTTATGCCTTGCTCTCTACCTTTCAGCAGGTCCCTGCTACAAACACCTTCCATCGGAAAGCCATTACTCAGTGACGTAGCCAGGCCTGGGAGAGCTCTCCCCCCCCCCCCCCCCCCACCCTACACACACACGTCATGACCCGCTCCCATTTAAAATGAAGCGCGCATTTAAAAACACAAAAACAAACAGGGTATAAATAATTTTGAAACAAACAGGGTATATAAAATAATTTTCAAAAATAATTCAGTAGTTCGATTGTTATCAATGGGGGGGGGGGGCTTGAATGTCCCTGTGGAGAACCTCCTGATTATCCACATTGGGAGGGGCACCTTTCCCATACTCCTCATCTCAGTGCTGTGCACTTTGGGTTCTGCATTCGGCTCAGTAATCAACTTACGTGCCCCCCCCCCTCCTCATATTGTTCCTAGCTCACAACCATCGTAGTAAGCCATCTGATTCAATCAAACTTCCCCACTACTAAGTCAATTCTCCCAACCCTAACCCCCACCTCCCCCCCCCCCCCCCCCCACACACACACATACACCCCCACACCACACACACACACTCACCCCGTACACGAAAATAAATAAATTAAGAATAAAATAATCAAATATATAATAGCAGGCCCATCGGAACGAAATTTATATTGGGGGGGGGGGTGGGCTGATATTGCTAATTTGGGTGAACTGGCTGATACTAAATGGGTATGGGGTATCCAGATGCCGAAGGCATCTGACGCGAGTGCTGAAGGCACGAGCTTTTTGAGGGGGGGGGGAGGGTTACTCCCCCAGAAATTTTTTTGAAAAGGGCAATCTAAGGAAGCATTCTGGTAGCTTTTGAAGCAAAAACCTCTTGATTTTTTTAAATGGCAAAAGTTGTTTTTTTAACAAAATGTTTCAAAAATCCCAATAGAACCCCATAACATTTGGGGACGGTTCTCACACCGGGCTCACCTGCAGGCCGTGGCCGTATTCCGTCATGCTAAAAAACAGTCAGGCCTAATGGTTGATTCATTAGTTTTATCATTACACCAACGGCTGTCGTGGTCTTCTGAGCTGCCAAAGGAATTGCTCAAAACGTTTGCACATCAACATATGCAGGTGCATGTTATACATTCAGTGATACGTTCATAATTCTAATCCAGGGGCGTAGTAAGCTAATTTTGTTGCGGGAGGGGTAGGACCTATATTCCCATGACGCGACGCGTAATCCGAGCGGCGAGTGGGGGTGAACACGAGAGGGGATATCCTCCGTCTCGTTGGTGGGGGGTCCGGGCCTCCCCCGGGAAAATTTTCGAATTTAAGATGTAAAAACATGCATTCTGGTTGATTCTGAGCAAATAAATCGTATATTCCTATGACGCGAAGCGTCATCCGAACCGCGAAAAGGCGAGTGGGGGTGAGCAGGAGAGGGGCTACCTCCCCGTCTCGTTGGTGGGTGTCCGGGAAATTGGCGGGAAATTTTTTTGATTTAAGATATACAAATATGCATTCTGAGTGATTCTGAGCAAATACATCGTCAATAAGGAAATACGTCAGCTCTCTGATCAATTCAGCGTGATTTCCGAGCAGAATGACAGGAATAGTGAACATGCAATGAATTACCCTGTGGTTGGTTGGGGTTTAACATCGCTTTCCACAATTAGGCGAAAACACGACTGTCAGTTTTATTGGTGGAAGAAAGCCCACATGGAACCCACTCAACCCAGTAATCATTAACAGTAATGTCGGAATATGGTAACCAGTGGGCATCCCGTGTGGAGAAACCACCAACCCAGCCCAGTAAAGCCTACTTTTGACAAATTTGTGGTGGTGGGGGAAATATCTCCCTTACCCCCCCCCCCCCCCCCCCAACCGGTTCCTACGCCACTATTTTAATCTGAGTTCAATAATGTAATGTCCAGTTTTATTCAGATTACATCGGTTGCTCCCATCATGGATAAGCTAACGACGAAATATGAGCAAATTATTGGGGGGGGGGGGGGCTACAGCCCCCCCCCCCCCCCCCCCCCCAGCCCTCCCGGTTCCGACGGGCCTGAATAGTGATCGTTCATAGGCGTAGTGGCAACATAACAAACATCCTCGTGTGATAATTCATCGTTGGAAGAAAGGGAAAATATATTCGCCAAGACTGTTCGAGAAAACAGCTGCGTTTTAGATCTTAAATATTCAATCCACAACAAACACAACAGTTTGCCCTTGATACCCGCGAAGAATTCTTCCAGAACACAAGGATTACAACGAGAATAACCTGTTATATTATATATGTAGAGAGAAAATGAAACCGTTATTATTTTAACAAATCCATATCTACCCGTTCGTCGAAACTTGTAAACCTACTTCTACACGTTGGATAAAAACGTGTACGTGTGGAAGTAAGCGAACTTTATGATGTTGTCGACAAGATTTTCGTCTACCCGTACACGTACACGTAATGACTTTTCCTGACCAAAATTAATTATTTCGTGATTAATGCCAGTGTTGACATGTCCTTGTCACAACAAAATTAAACTAATTTGTTTCACAAACACGCTCATTATTTCGATTGCTGCAATTAGAAAGCTTCTATGAACCACAGGATTGTAGCTGGCACGAATTTGTGCATTCAACTGAAACACATTTTGTCTTTTTAAAACACTGGAATTTTCAAATTTCAACCCGGCAGTTTTACGTGTAGCAAACGTGTAAGCGTGTGCAAGAAGTGTGACGTACTTCACAAATTATCTGCTACACGTACCCGTACACGTTTGAAATCGCAAACTCCCTCTTGAGATAACTGGAATGTGTTGATTGTTATTCACTGAGCTGGAAAACCCCATTAATTAGCCCCACCTCTAATAGGTAGTTCCCCTTTAATTAGATTGCATGACCTTAACTGACCTAGACAAATAGTGATTGCATCACGTAATCATCCCAAATTACTGAATTTTTTGGAGACTGCTTTCATACAGGGAATGTGCACGTAATGTTGTTTAAGCATGTTTTTCAACAATAAGAACAAACGAAGATTGATTGTTTATTACCACGAAGTCTGAAGTAGTTCCAGTGTTATCAATGGTCAACAGACAATGAGGTGTGAAATCTATTGATAGATGAAGTGGGCTTTTATCAGCTTTGAGAACTGAACACAGGTTTTAATGCAGTGTATCCAACACGTAAAGCAAAAACCTGAAAATAAATCATGAATTTGCCATCTCATGATTGGTGTGTCTTCCTACTAGATCAATTCCCCTTAGACCAACTACATCATTACGTGTACAGTACCCATATGAGACTGGTCAATTAAAACCCCAGTTATTGTTGCTAAATTTAGATTAGTGCTGTCTATTTATAGAGGAACTATTTATGAGTTGGCGTGTACAACTAATTACGGTACTTATCTTCATTGGAAACAGAGCAACAATAACAAGAACATTGGCTTTGATATATTTTATTTCATTCAAGTGTTTCAACTTTTAACAAGCGATAAACTAGAAACATAATACACTGCACATAGATATTAACATAAAAAGTTTGTTTTTTGCACATAGATATTTACATAAATGAGTTGTCTTTTTTTAATCTTTTAACTTCATTTGGTTTCTTATAACTAACATTACAGTACGTTCAACGTGGATTGAAACAAAAACGCGGCGCGGAGTGTTCTCCATCGTGGAGTTCCAGTGGACCGCAGTGTTTGATCAGTGGAAGACAGTTTTCAAAACACTGACCCGCCGTGGTCACGAGCGTTAAGGGATTAGCTTAATTGCTTTTGCATGTCAGTTTCTCTGCTGATTAAGAAATACTGTCTTGTGACGTCAACTGGCAAAACAACTGCGTTTGTTACTGGTAGTAGATAATTTATTTGGATTTTCCTAAAGGGAAAATCTATTTGTTATTGCATTGATTATTTATTTTTTTTTTTTATTATTATTATTATTCCACACTTTTATTTTCACTATTTCCCGAAAACGCTCTTGACGATGTTTTTAAAGTTTCTGTACTCATAAAGGGTCATAAGTTGTAACCCAACGTCATATTCCTATTTTTCTGAAAATGTTTTAGTTAACCCTTTAACAAAAATAGTCGGAAGCCTATATCTTTGGACTGGAAATGGCGATTGATTTGAAATTTTCTCGGACATGTCAGCAATACACCCCTCTATCAGCCTATGGTACAAAAATGTATGTAGTTAACACCTTTCTGCCAAAACATTTTTCAAAACTAAAAAAAAATTCAAATTTTGACCATTTTTGAACTCAATCTCGGGACAGGGATATGCTGAACCAACTAAAATGGATTAGAAATGAAGACTGTATCACCGAATTGTAAAAACCATCGAAAAAATTTCGATTCGAATCTCCGACAATCCAAAATGGCGGCCGAAAAATCGAATTTTTATTTTCGGTTATTTATGCATTTCAGGCCATTTGGAGACGGAAAAAAAATTTTTTTTGCACCAGAAAAATTTTCGGTTTGGACTTACAAATTTTCGACCAAAAGTCGGAAATTTTTGTTTCGACCGGGCTACTTTGCCGTCACAGTACTCAACAAGGGGGACGATTTGAAAGCTTCTAAGGGTAGAAATGTTGAAGTCACAGTGTACATGAACAGCTATCATCTTTTGGAAGTGGAGTTGTTCTTAATTTGGCTTCTGCTAGCAGTCAAACATGGCTTCAGGACACTGTGACCAAAAATTGAAAAAAAATTTCTTGTGTTTTTTTTTACTTTATTATGTCTAGATTCATTATTTCTCATAAATAAAAACTATCAATGACGGCTATGAGTCCTAACAAATAAAACCATCAGTATTTGGGGCAAAATGTTTCTTGTTGGGCAAAAACGCCCAAAAACGGCCAAACTTTTATGGGCCAATATCTCATGAAGGAAGAAAGCTATCAACTTAATTTCTTGACAGCCTTGTCAGAATTACTCTTGTCTAAAACAAACATAATCGGTATTTTTTTCCATTTTTTATGTTTTCGGCCAAAATTTTTCACAAAACGGAAAGTTATCTCGGATTAAGGGTTGATTAAGGATAATTAGGAAAACAATTATTTATAAAAATCTGCCCAACATCTATAAAATATCGACAAACCAGAAAATGAGCAGACTATCATCTGAAAAATGTGGTCCCCAGAGGGTGAATTTGGTGATGCTACCCTGCGCAGCAGGGTAGCACCACTAAATTTCCCCTCTGTGAACCTCAACCTGAATCAAGGTCTCAAACATAATCAGAAAGAGGTACCCAGAGGATAAACTGGCCCACTATATGGGATAGCATCAGCAAATACATTTATAAATATTTATAAATATATCAAATTACTGATATAGATTTATTTTTAAACTAGAACACACCAGTTGGTCTAAGGGGAATTGGTCTTTTGTGAATTGGCCTCGTGGGAGTTGGTCTACAGGGAATTCGTCTAGTGGGAATGCACCTCATGATTAACAAGCCCTGATAAATGATATTGCTGAAATCGTGTCTGCGCAGAAAAGTGGGCATCAATTATACTATTCAAAAGTGTAGAGGATATTTGATAAAAGTGAGATATATGAAGAAATACATTTATATTTTTTTCAAAAAGACAGTTGAGGCATTGAACTGTGACATCTGGTGAATGATTTCATCGATAGTTGGGTGCCTGAGAAGCACACATTCCACGCACTGAGCTGTAGAAGACATGGATGGTCAATCAGAGGATTTACCTCATTCAACGCTGAACAGTTCCTGATAATACAGGTGCTTAGATCGCATTTAACCCCTAACACAGATCTTCATGTTCAATAATAACTAGCGTACATACCTGTACACCAGGGCTCAAAATAAGCGGTGTCGCGTCGCTTTTTGCTATGCAAAACTTGCAAAAGGCTATACAATGTTCAATTATGTTTCGCATTTTGCGATACAAGATAATCAACTGCAGCCTATAGGCTGCAGTTGATTATTTTGTATCGCAAAATGTAAATGAAAATTTGCAAACAAATTTGAAAACTAGTTCAGTGATGCTTTACTTCTGATTGCGGAACAATCCAGGCATAGGTAACTCAGATTAACTCTCCATCAAGCATCATTAGCAACTTCATATGTAAGAGAATTCTATCGGTTTAAATACTTCCTGTTTTTACAACATTTTTCATAAAATGTCCATTAAAAATAACTTCAAGCCCATCAAATTAAAAATCCAAACTTCCATTTTGAGAACTCTATTGAACAACCAAGACACCCTTTGAAATATCCAAGTCCATGCAATCCTTAAAGGCAGTACAGTTAAGAAAAACATAGTAAATGTTTCATGTGTTGAAGATCACTTGGAAATGCCCAGAAATGGGTGGAAACTATTCTATCTACGCAGAAGAATTCAATACAAGGCAGCATAACATAACACTGGTATACAAAAATAGCTATGGAATTTTTACAAAATGCTATTCATTTTTTGGAAATGTGTAGCATTATGCTACGCAAAGACAAAAAAGTTATTTTGAGTACTGCTGTTCGCAGACGCGGCTGACATGATACTGTTCTATATTATTGCTGGTTAGGAAGCCAACAATGATACAGAGCAGTCTTTATTAATTTAAAGCAGTGTTCACGTAGAGGTTTCAAGGACGACACACAATAAATATATTTATACTTTCATCGAAAAAACAGTTGAGGCATTGCAATATGACATCTGGTGAATGATTTCATCGATAGTTAGGTGTCTGACAAGCACACATTCCACGCGCTGAGCTGTTGAAAACATGGACGGCCAGTCAGACGATTTACCACATTCAGTCCAAGACACCAGTACTCTGTAAATCCTCCTCGGTTCGCGAGACACGCACGGATCCGACGTGGCATACTCCTCACCAAAGTCCAATATCAGCTTGACTGATGTTATTCCATTCTTCCTGCAGTACAGCGTCGAGTTCCTGGACATTGGTAGGGAGCTGTTGGCATTGTCGTAGGCGGCTGTCAAGCATATCCCAAACCTACTGGACTGGTGAAAGGTCTGGATTTAGTGCTGGCCAAGGCAGTGTAGTGATGTTCTCCTCCTAGAGGAACTCTGTAGCGACATGGGCCCTGAGTGCTCTTGCATTGTCATCTTGGAAAATGAATCGACGGCCGTGACGTCGCGCAAATGACACCACATGAGTTGCTAACATGTCACGGTAGTACTGCCCTGTGACACCCACTTGGATGACATGTAATGCTGTTCTGCTTGTCATGGTTATGCCTCCCCATATCATAACAGATCCACCACCAAAACGATACAAAATTATCACAAAAATTGCCAACTCAGTAGAGTGTCAGGCACAATATATGAATTGAATTGGTATGAATAATGAAGAGATTTTCTTTCTCTTCAGGAAATTTTATTGACTTGGTTTTAATGAAGTAGAATGTATCCCGATAACCACATGTTTCCTGAAGATTTATCATAACATATAAGTTAACATAGAGACAAATTGCTGGCAAGTATGGGAAACAAACCCCAAAATGTATTGCGAGGGGTCGACCGATTGGATAGGGGTGTAAACCTTTACAACTGTGTTGGTTTAGTTCCTAGCTGCTTAGGCTAAAAACAAATAATGTTTTGATTCTCAGGCCCTCCCTGGTTGGATTTGAACCTCCTGAGTTGACATTTTTATTATGTAATGTTTTTTTAAGAATTTGTGAAAACTTGGAATGGTCATTTTTTTCACATTTCTCGACATATAATTATTTAGCTGTGTTTGCAGTAAATTGTTTTTTCTTGTTGCAGTTTATGGGAGAGCGCCCAGAGGCACTCTCCCATAAACTGTAACAAGGCAAATTCCGATATACTGGATTATGATTTAATTATTTATTTATTTGCTGGTGTTTAAGGTCATATATTTCTGACCAATGGCTAATAATGGCCGCAACACCGATATAAACTCACGTTTAACCAATCATTTAGAGCCATGTTTCCCATTTTAAAGGACTCCTACCCCAAGCATTGGTTACTGGGGCCTATTCTAATGGATCATGATGTTTGTCAGATCTCTACCATTAAAAAGAAAATAAAATACAAATCCTTTCAGCTGTTGTTACGGCTATAAAAGGTAGTTATAAAAGGTATACTATAATTACACTAAAATACAACCTTTTCTCTTTTTCAAGTGGAAAGACAGCAAAAAGATTTACTGAGTATACTCAACCCTTTACACGAAAAAAAAAATAAAAATAAAATCCTCCCTCCCTCACTGATTTGAAAAAAAAAATTGCCTGAGAATCAATTCATTTTTTTTATATTTGGCCTTATTATTCCAACTTCATCATCAGGGCATGCCTTCGTCGAAGTTAGAATATTAGTTAGTCGATATTATAACTTTAACCCTTTGAACCCTGGTGGGATCTTCCATGTCAGTTCAACTGCAGCAATTAGAAGAGTCCATATTCATTATTTGTGGGTAGACCAATTAATGTTGTTGTGGCTGCACGTTGAAAATATTAATGGGTCAACCCACACATTCACTTAGCAGCCACGATACTCAATGATACTGTGGCGTATGGTGTTTCTGGCCGTAAAAGTGGCCTCTCCATTCGATTCAGATTTTGCTTGTATGTGAAAATGCTGGGCGTCAGAAGCAAAAGGAAATTACTTAAAACGGCGATTAAAAAAGTTTTGTGTCGACGAATTTGCTGAAGATACGACTTTGTAAAGATATAAAATAATTTTCCTGAAGTGATCGGATGTAAACGGAAAACAGCGTATTATAATTTCCGATACACGTTGGAATAATTGAATACCTCAGCTGCACACCGAATATTCGACCGCCTCGAACAAAAACTGTGCATTATTCAAGCACTAAATGGGCATTGCCAGGTCAAAAACTTTGAATAATAAATGAAGCGCAGTTATACTTTCAATAAAACTCACAGAACGAGTATCGACACCATCAAACCGGGATAGTCGTCATCGGCACATACGCTGAAAATAGAAATAAGTCTTTACAAACTTCTCATTTGTCTCTCTATGAGACCTGATTGCGACGATAATGGACGATTGTGTTGTGCCGGAAATTCCCGTGAGTGATTGGATAACAATATCGGGACGAAAAACTATGGCACAATGTTTCGATAAAGCCAGTAAATTCTCGGTTCAAGTCAATTTATTAATCGATACGAAGATGTCCATATGAAGGATGCGTGAAACGTATGGATACTTTTGCGTAATGAACATTATAGTGTTGTCAAATAGTCAACATAATGTCTTTCAAATTCGCGGCCTTTTGTCGCTTTAAAACTCAAGAATACTTTAACGTTTATCAGTAAATAATGAATTATACACGTAGACGAGGTAACGCATCTTCTCATTTAATGACCACCCCCCCCCCCCTCAACAGTCTGAATCGGGTACTACAGTTGAAACTAGAAGTTCTTTCACAATTAGCGCAGAAAATATTCGTTAATTGATGCGCTGCTTACCGCAGAAGAATGAAGTAGCCTGAAATACGCCAGAACGTTTACGCTGTCCAATGCAAAATGTAATGCGCTATTTGTGGAAACGCGAACCGAACCGACAAAACTGACAGAACATATCGAGTCTACAGTTTGTGGAGGGTGGATTACTACTACAGTTAAAACTAGAAGTCCTGTCCTGAAATGCGCACAAATAGCCCGTCGATTTGCGCGTTAATCTACGCGTTATGGCGATGGTAAGGCTATCAAAGTCTGCATACAGGGCCTGTTTACAAGCAAAGTTTCAGCCAATGGACCTCCGGGTAACCCAGAGATCCATTGTCAGGAACATTGCTTGTGTTTGCTGTGGGTAACAAGGAGAACCTGCCATGCTTTGGGTGCCATTCGATATGGCAAATGCGCGCTATTCCTACGCGCAATTGAGCCTAGATAAGCGCACAGTTCGTGACAGGACTTCTAGTTTTAACTGCAAATCACCGTGGCATAGATTTCTCACTAAGTAAGTAGTTACAATCAATTTCTGAGGAAAAAACACAAGAAGCACTTGCATATTTTCATCACAGGGATGACAGTTTGCAAATGTTTCTTGTTCTGTTATGAACAATTATAAATACTTTATACTTTATACTTTATATATGGCCCTGCGATCAAGTAGTAATCCACTCTTTTCATTCTGTATATGCAGTCGAATTTTAATATCTATTTACGTCACAGTATCCCAGAAGAGGTTAGGAATGATGTTAATGATCTCTATTTACTAGTATAAAATAGTACAGAGATTTGCGCACCGTTTTATACAGGAATTGAGTGACTCTAATGGTGCAGTTTGATTGGAACAAAAGTGCACTTACTCAGCCCGCTATTACTTCAAAATATTGCACAATGCAGTTACAGGACTTCCTGTTTCAACTGAACAAATCTCTATTTCTGGGGACGACTGTGTGTGTTACATAAATCCAAGAATCAATTCTATTCTTTTATTACACATCCATTAAACTTTAAACCCTTGTATTTAACGGAATCACCGCTATGATATAAATGACTCTGTATTCAACGGGTGATATACAAGCCGGAACTTTTTTACCGCGCCGTTTAGTTACGCTTTGAAAAGTTTCCAAATTTCGTTATACAATCATCGACTGTCTGTCGCATAATGTGAAAATGAAAACGTCCAAAGCAAAATAAAGTCGGTTCACAAAAAATTAGTTAGCCAAAAATGAGATAATATTCAAAAAAACAAACAATCATTTCCAACCAGAACATTAACCCAGTCAAATGGCCGTCTCGTTTTGTGGATCTCATTATATCTAAATTGGTCAACTTTATTTCGGTAAATCTTCATACATCTTGAGAGGCTTCGAACTTCTTTTAAAACTGTTTCTCTCAGGTGTTTAATGTTTTGCAAATCTGCACAAATTTGTACTTATATTTTTACTAACAGTAATAGCAACCAAATGGTTAGGCGTGAATGGGCACTAGCCGAAGAGAAGCAGCGATACGAATTTCAACAAACGCTGGTTCCGACAAGGTTGTTTTGATTTTTTATCGATCCATTTGGTCAGTGCAGCTTCAGTCAAAACAAAGGTACTTTTCACCTCTGGGTTTAAACATCGGAATTACAATTTGTTTATTTAAATGAATTTTAATGCATGGGTTGTGTGATAAACACAGAACGCGGTGTGTTTTTGAATCGGTGGGTGCTTTACGTAACACGTTGGAGTGGCGTAATCATATTTTGCGAGACCCGTAGGCTCTCGCGAAATATGACGACGCCATTCCAACTCGTTACGTAAACACCCATCGATTCAAACACACATCGCGTTATGTCTTTTTACGAAAGTACAAGATTAATAACAAGAGATAATAGTAGATTCCAATTCCGAGGAAAAATTGAAAATACATTTTGGGAATGGGGTTGTGACCCCGTAAACCTTCATTAGCGGCGCCCCTGGTTATAGGATTGACTATCACAATCACTGCACCTATCTTTATGCAAACAGAACGAGCATAGCGTTAAACTTTACAACCAAACTTACAACAGCAAATATGCTCGGTAGGCAATTGTGAATACGAACATGGAAATCATTTTTCAATATTCCTTTCGAAAATGGAAGAAATGTGAGGTCCAAATTAGCCAATTTTATGAAGAATTTTATGGCACTCAAATTCAAGGCCCGAAAACTGGGTGAAGGATAAAACTTTGAATAAAATATATAACAGCAAAATTGTTCTTGGATGAAGGCCCAATCCTCTCATGGAAAAGGTTTTGAGACAATATGGCTCCAGTGCTGAGAAAGTGCATGTAAACGTTGGCGAAAATAACAATTATTCTGACAGTACCCTTATGGGAAGTCTCACTTCTGTCAAGGGTTAAACTTTTAATAATAACATATAGAACAAAATTTCTCATACTTTGACTTCTGCAAGCAGCTATAGAAAACATTCAGAGCTCACGCAATTGAAATGGAGGTAAATCGCCATCTAAATTTACCAAATTCTGAAAAAATTGGAATTTTTTTGGATGGTACCTACTTTTATGCAACCAGAATGGGATAGGGTTAAACTTTACAACCAAACTAACAACAGCAAATATGCTCGATAGTCTGTTGTGAAAACGTATATGAAAAGTGTTTTAAATTAACCCTTTCCAAAATTATAGAAAAGGCAACCAAAAATGGCTAATTTTGGCATTTTCAAACGGTACTCTTATTCTCGCCCTCGTTGTGCTAGAGGGTTAAATGTGAGATTAAGAAGTAAACAGTAACTTTCTTCCACAATCATTGTTGCATCTAGCCATACCAAAATAATTATTGCAACTACCTTGTAATTAAGACAAATTTGCTCTTGAAGTTGGCGAAAATAACAAATATTCCGACAGTACCCTTATGGGAAGTCTCAAATCTGCCAAGGGTTAAATTTTTAATAATAACATATACAACAAAATTTGTCATACTTTGACTGTTGCAAGCTGCTATAGAAAAGATCCAGAGCTTAAGCAATTAAAAATGGAGTAAATCGTCACCTAAACTTACCAAATTCTGAAAAAATTGGAGTTTTTTTGGACGGAACCTTCTTTTATGCAACCAGAATGGGATAGGGTTAAACTTTACAACCAAACTTACAACAGCAAATATGCTCGGTAGTCAATCGTGAATACGTACACGAAAAGTGTTTGAAATTAACCCTTTTCCAAAATGACGGAAAAGGCAACCAAAGTTTGCTAATTTTGGCTTTTTCAAACGGTACTCTTATCCTCACCCTCACTGTGCTTGAGGGTTAAATCTGAGATTAAAAAGTAAACAGTAACTTTCTTTCGCAATCATTGTTACATCTATCCAAACCAAAACAATTGTTACAACAACCTTGTTATTAGAGAAATTTGCCCTTGAAGTTGGCCAATTTTGAAGAAAAATTCTATATTCTTGTCATTTTTGGCCAGTGGGGATTAAAGTTGAAAGATCTGAGTGGTGATTGTGGTGTATCATATTATGCTCTAAATGTGTGCAAAATGTGAGCTAAATAACTGTAAACAGTTTTGAGACATTCGAAAAATGGTGAAATTTTGAAGGTTTTGGCAGAATATTTTGACAACACGCGTTTTCGCAGATATGACGATACCGCATTTCACTTGATTTTATGTCATTACATAAGTGTGCCAAATTTGGTCAAAATCGTACAGCTTGTTTTCGAGCAGTTCAACAGACAAAATTCAGGGAGGAAAAAAAAAATAAAAATAAAAAAAAAATTAAAAAAATAAATAAAAAATAGAGAAGAAAAATTTTGAGAAACAAGAATAACAATAGTCTTTCCCACACTGGGTTTGAGAAAGCCTAATAACGAAATAATATTTCGTTTTAGCGAAATAATATTTCGATATAACGACATATTATTTCGTTTTAACGAAATAATATTTCGTTTTAACAAAATAAGTATCTGCAGCGGTAAGCAGGGCCAAATTACACCGCCGCACTACTTTTGGATTGCAAATTCTACTTATGTAGCTAAGTAACACGGTTACGTATTCTAGAAAACTATGTATTTGACTCATTAAAATTAACGACATCACTTTATTGTGGAATCAATTTCGTGGTATTCACCTGAAACACTCTCCAATCTATTAAGGTTATGATGTCTCCGTTTTTCGCGATATGTATATTACCACAGTTTTTTTTTTTTTTGGTGCTGTTCCGTATATCATAGCGTGGTGAATCGATGTAGAAAGAAAAGGAAGCGGCGGACAGTCCAAGGGTGTCCACCCACATAGCTTCTCGCCCCTCCCATCCTACCTCCTAAAAAACCTTCTAATTGCAGGCTCGATACCGATAAACTATAAATGGCCGTCAAAATGGAAAGCAGAGAACGATATTATAAGATGCATAGGCATACAGACCATGGTGACTTGGGGGTGTGGGATAGGGGTGGGGGGGGGGGTTGCTGCGAAGTCGAGGAAAATAATTTTTTTTCTGGCAGCTTTCAGAATTTTGGGGTCAAGCTTCACTGACCTACCTGTAGTGTCGAACATGCAATATATTGTCTTTAAGTAAGGGATACCGCCCTATACGACCAAACGTGGAACCAAAGTCCGTAATATATTTTTTTTTGGTGTCTCACAGGACGTGCCATAACAAACAATTATATTACGGACTTTGGTTGCTAGTTTGGACTACAGTATTATCAGAGTGATAACGCGTCTGATGAATTTGAATACACATTTCCCGAGAGAGCATGCCCCATGCTGTTGGGAGTGCGGGGAGAGGGGGGCCGCCGCCTATGAACATTTCTGTCGGAACTTTTCACATTCTATCGGAAAATAATTGTTGAATTTGTATGCATCGACAGCAAACAGCTTCAGAGTTTGAAATGTCAAACAATATATCGTTAACTTTACAACTGATGCACCCGGGGCTGTAGAATGTTCTCAGAGCCTCAGACTTAAAACAATTTCTCTAGGGAGGCCCCCAATTCCCACCAACGGGGGGGGGGGGGGGGTGGCACCCCCTACCATTCACTCTCACACCTCGGTGTTGGACCCCTCGAGTGTCCGCACACACAAAAGTTCTTCCGTCCACCCCCTCCCCTATGTCGGATTTTTTAAATACGGCTGGCTGCGGGAGAGGTCCGCCAGCCCTCGCTCACCCACCACAGTTCCACGTGCCTCAATGATGCTTGCTGCATCACATTTCGTCAAAATATTCAGCCCTTCGCCAGAAAGGCCTGCGCCTATGATAAAATGACGTTTCCGCATAAAGTTGGGGAAAATTTTCAAAACGGTTGTTTAAAGGCGTGATTTCCCGAGTTTGATTGTTCACAGTAATTTTTCTATCTCAAATAATGGGTGTGAACAATTATTCATGCTGATTCAGGGGGAATACGAGCATTAGGGCCAGTCGTGGAAAACAATTTTTAAATCTACAACTCGTTATAACGACTTCCCAACTCGTTATAACGACTTCTACAACTCGTTATAACGATTTGTCATCTCGTTATAACGACTTCCTAACTCGTTATAACGACAGTACAACTCGTTATAACGACTTCACAACTCGTTATAACGACTTCACAACCCGTTATAACGACTTGTCATCTCGTTATAACGACTTCACAACTCGTTATAACGACTTGTCATCTCGTTTTAACGACTTTACAACTCGTTATAACGACTTGTCATCTCGTTATAACGACTTCTCAACTCGTTGTAACGACTTCACAACTCGTTATAACGACTTCAACAACTCGTTATAACGACTTGCCATCTCGTTTATCGATATGTACAAAATTTGAAAGTCATAGCTTCGGTGATGACTCCACTCCGTGGGTGATTTAGTTACAATCCACTCTCCACGCACTGTAAGTAGTTACAATCAATTCCTGAGGAAAAAACACAAGAAGCACTTGCATACTTTCATCACAGGGATGACAGTTCGCAAATGTTTCTTGTTCTGTTATGAACAATTATAAATGCTTTATACTTTATACTTTATATATGGCCCTGCGATCAAGTAGTAATCCACTCTTTTCATTCTGTATATGCAGTCGAATTTTAATATCTATTTACGTCACAGTATCCCAGAAGAGGTTAGGAATGATGTTAATGATCTCTATTTACTTGTATAAAATGGTACAGAGTTTTGCGCACCGTTTTATACAGGAATTGACTGACGCTAATGGTGCAGTTTGATTGGAACAAAAGGGCACTTACTCAGCCCGCTGTTACTTCAAAATATTGCACAATGCAGTTACAGGACTTCCTGTTTCAACTGAACAAATCTCTATTTCTGGGGACGACTGTGTGTGTTACATAAATCCAAGAATCAATTCTATTCTTTTATTACACATCCATTAAACTTTAAACCCTTGTATTTAACGGGATCTCCGCTATGATATAAATGACTCTGTATTCCAGGGGTGATATACAAGCCGGAACTTTTTTACCGCGCCGTTTAGTTACGCTTTGAAAAGTTTCCAAATTTCGTTATACAGTTCATCGACCGTCTGTCGTAAAATGTGAAAATGAAAACGTCCAAAGCAAAATAAAGTCGGTTCACAAAAAATTAGTTAGCCAAAAATGAGATAATATTTAAAAAAATAAACAATCATTTCCAACCAGAACATTAACCCAGTCAAATGGCCGTCTCGTTTTGTGGATCCCATTATATCTAAATTGGTCAACTTTATTTCGGTAAATCTTCATACATCTTGAGAGGCTTCGAACTTCTTTTAAAACTGTTTCTCCCAGCTGTTTAATGTTTTGCAAATCTGCACAAATTTGTACTTATATTTTTACTAACAGTAATAGCCACCAAATGATTAGGCGTGAATGGGCACTAGCCGAAGAGAAGCAGCGATACGAATTTCAACAAACACTGGTTCCGACATGGTTGTTTTGATTTTTTATCGATCCATTTGGTCAGTGCAGCTTCAGTCAAAACAAAGGGACTTTTCACCTCTGGGTTTAAACATCGGAATTACAATTTGTTTATTTACATGAATTTTAATGCATGGGTTGTGTGATAAACACAGAACGCGATGTGTTTTTGAATCGGTGGGTGTTTTACATAACTCGTTGGAATGGCGTAATCAGACGCCATTCCAACGAGTTATCTAAAACATCCACCGATTCAAACACACACACATCGCGTTCTGTCTATTATGAAAGTACAAGATTAATAACAAGAGATAATATTAGATTCCAATTCTGAGGAAATGTTCCGATTGAAAACATTATTTGGGAATGGGGTTGTGACCCCGTAAACCTTCATTAGCGGCTCCCCTGGTTATAGGATTGACTATCACATTACCAAACGAATCACGAAATGATTTATGCAAGATACAGACCCATGAAAAGAATCGGCATCTTGACAATACGACCTGTGTTGATGTACGGATATAAAGCATTTGAGCACAAGTCTTTTGTGTTTTGCCCGGTAGGTGACGGTTTCCCTCTTATTTTATTTCGTTTTAACGAAATGATATTTCGAAATAACGAAATATTATTTCGTTTTAACGAACTAAGTATTTCGTTTTAACGAAATATTATTTCATTTTAACGAAATATTATTTCGAAATAACGAAATAATATTTCGTTTTAGCGAAATAATATTTCGATATAACGAAATATTATTTCGTTTTAACGAAATAATATTTCGTTTTAACAAAATAAGTATCTGCAGCGGTAAGCAGGGCCAGATTACACCGCCGCACTACTTTTGGATTGCAAATTCTGCTTACGTAGCTAAGTAACACGGTTACGTATTCTAGTAAAATATGAATTTGACTCATTAAAATTAACGACATCACTTTATTGTGGAATAAATTTAGTGGTATTCACCTGAAACACTCTCCAATCAATTAAGGTTGTGATGTCTCCGTTTTTCGTGATATGTGTATTACCACAGTTTTTTTTTTTTTTGGTTGTTTTTTTTTGTTTTTTTGTGGTGCTGTTCCGTATATCATAACGTGGTGAATCGATGTAGAAAGAAAAGGAAGCGGCGGATAGTCCAAGGGTATCCACCCACATAGCTTCTCGCCCTTCCTATCTTACCTCCTAATAAAACCTTCTAATTGCAGGATCGATACCGATAAACAATAAACGGCCGTCAAAAGTACCAATGGAAAGCAGAGAACGACATTATAAGATACATAGGCGTACAGACCAAGTTGACTTGGGGTGGGGGTAGGGTGGGGGAGCTGCAAAGTCGGGGAATTTTTTTTTTTCTGGCAGTTTTCATAAGTTTGGGGGGGGGGGGGGAGGGGGGCAAGCTTCACTGACCTACCTGTAGTGTCGAACATTCAATATATTGTCTTTAAATAAGGGATACCGCCCTATACGCCAAACTTGGAACCAAAGTCCGTAATATATTTTTTGGCGTCTCACAGGACGTGCCACACCAAACAATTATATTACGGACTTTGGGTGCTAGTTTGGACTACAGACTTATCCGGGTGATAACGCGTCTGATGACTTTGGATACACATGCCAAACGGTTTTAAAAAAAAACACGCATTTCCCGAGAGAGCATGCCCCATGCTTTTGGGATGGCGGAGAGAGGGGGGGGGGGGCGCCGCCTATAAACATTTCTTTCAGAACTTTTCAAATTCTGTCGGAAAATAATTGTTGAATTTGTATGAATCGAAAGCAAACAGCTTCAGAGTTTGAAATGTAAAACAATATATTGTTAACGTTACAACTGATGCACCCGGGCTGTAGAATGTTCTCAGAGCCCCAGACTTGAAACAATTTCACTAGGGAGGCCCCCAATTCCCACCAACCGGAGGGGGGGGGGACCCCCTACCATCCTCACACCTCGGTGTTGGACACCTCAAGTATGGCGTCCGCACACACAAATGTTCCTCTGCCCACCCCCTCCGCTATGTCGGATTTTTTAAATACGGCTGGCTGCGGGAGAGGTCCGCTAGCCCTCACTCACCCACTTCGGTTCCACGTGCCACAATGATGCTTGCTGCATCACATTTCGTCAAAATCTTCAGCCCTTCTCAAGAAAGGCCTACGCCTATGATAAAATGAGGTTTCCACATAAAGTTGGGAAGAAATTTCAAAACGGTTGTTTAAAAGGCGTGATTTCCCGAATCTGATTGTTCACAGTAATTTTTCTATCTCAAATAATTGGACGTGAACAATTATTCATGCTGAGTCAATGGGAAAATCGGCCGAACACGGCATTTTCTCACATGTTTGCATCCTCCATCGCCCCATGTGCCAACTTATTTATTTCGTTTTAACGAAATAATTATTTCGTTTTAACGAAATAATTATTTCGTTTTAACGAAATAAATATCTGTAGCCGTTTGTGGTGTTTTGCAGGTTCTGCTTAGAGCGCCTCGCTACTTTTTGATTGCACATGCTGTTTAACTCAGAAACAGAGTTGCGTATGCCAACAAAATATTAATTTATTCATTAAAATTAATGACTTCACTTTATTGTGCAATAAATGAAGTCATATTTTCTCTTGAAACACTCACAAATCAATTGACGTTACAATATTTCCAGTTTTCGCGTTATGTGTATCGCAAAACGTTTTCAGTACCTCCTTTCTCGTGCGCTTCCGTTAACGTACGATTTTGACCTCAAAATTCATAATTGCCCCATCACAAAGCACACGACTGCTCCGATTGATCAGCTGAGCATCTGACCCATTGTTTTCACTCATAATATTTCCCATCATCCTCTACAACATCCTTGATAACTGACTTTGTTTATCCGTCGCCAAGCATTGACAGCTCTTCTAATGAAATTTATTGTATTGAAATTTTTACCCTTTAATCCCACCCTCCCATATTATTTACATGAAAGGGGGCAGTATATGAAGCAAGCTTCATAATCAAAAATTAGTCATTTACATAATTGACTGTTCATAAGAATAATTGTGTTGTTTGTGTTGTCCTTGTATTATTAAATGCATGGTGTTATGTCTGAATGCTGATAACTATTTGTATGAATTTTGTGATGTTAAATGTGTAACTTCTGTACAATCATGTTTGCATGAATTTTGTTTGTATGCCTTGCATGAATTTGTTTACTACGCAAATTACTCAGTGTGGTATTAGCCTTAATAAAGTATGTAACAATTGAATATCTTCGTGTGCTTTAATTGGAGGAAGTGGCCCCGTTTTGTGATTTCTGGCAGGTCGTTTTTATAACACTCTGTGGCAATCATAGACAAACTTCGGTAGGATTTTTTTTACCAGAAGCATCTCGACGATGACTCCAGGGTTGTCGGGCGGGTGTAGTTAAAACTTGATTTGCCTGCATTCGAAAGTATTGGCGACATGCAGATTTGTAGAAAGTGGTAGTTGAGAGACACATATTTTGAAAGGCGCGTCGACATTTCTCGGCTGACTCAGGGCGTAGTGTATTTATTTACTTATTTATTTATTGGCGTTTTAACGATACTTTTGACAGCCATGGTCACTTCGTGTCGGACAGTTTTACGGATGGAGGAAGCCAGATTACCCGGAGAGAACCACCGATAAACGGCGTGCAACTGCCAGATTCCCCAATCCCCAACGTACTAACTCCACACAAGCAGGGTTAGCATTGGATGAAGACAAGTGCGCCATCGACGTACTCGGCGCCACTGTGCCCTCACATGGGCAATCGGGATGAAGTGCCTTTACAACTTAGTAACCCCTGGCGGGGATCGAACCGTGGACCTTTCGGTTTGAAGTCTGAGCCATCGCGCTCCCACGTAGTGTATTAAATGCCATCGAATCAAAATACCTAATCGTCATGAAGTTGTGATTCTCTTCAATTTAGTGTTGCATTGAATCCGCAGAAATGGTTGAGACGGCAGGGGTAGGGAAGATTTTGGGGCGGCGGGGGCGCTAAAACCAGTTTCTAAAAGTGTACAGAAAATACCTTTGGTGAGCTGCAGTTGTATTCAGTTTAAACGAAATAATCATTTCATAAAAACGATATACATAAGTTAGTACATGAGGTGATGGAGGATGTGAACATGTCAGAAAATGCGATGTTCCATCGATTTTTCTCCATGAATAATTGTTCACTTCCATTATTTATAAACCGACTCCGGAAAATTAGGCCTTTTAAACAAACGTTTTGATTTTTTTCTCCAAACTTTAAAGGGGAACATCATTTTATCATAGTCGAACGGGCATTTTTTTTTTAGAAAGGGCTGAGAGATTTTTTCCAGCATCTTTGAGGCACGTGAAACCGAGGAGAGAGAACGGGGCTGGCGGCCTTCTACCGCAGGCCCGAAGCAAGACGTATTTAAAAATCCAACATAGAGGAGTGGGTAGCACGACAAAAACACTGGGAATATTCCTTCATACACATATTGCTAAAAACAGAAAGATCATAACGTTACTTGATTGGCGAGTGCTTCAAGCGTATTCCACTAAATTTATTCAACACTAAAGTCTTTTATTTTAATGAGTAAAATTCATATTTGTCTAGAATACGTAACCGTGTTACTAAGTAGGCAGAATTTGCAATCAAACAGTAGAGAGGCGGTACAATCTCGCCCTGCTTACCCCTACAGATACTTATTTCGATAAAACGAACTAATTATTTCGTTATTTCGAAATATTATTTCGTTGAAACGAAATAATGTTTCGTTAAAACGAAATAATTATTTTTTTAAAACGAAATAATATTTCGTTCTTTTGACATATCATTTCGTTAAAACGAAATATTATTTCGTTATTTCGAAATATTATTTCGTTTAAACGAAATAAAATAAGAGTGAAACGTGTCACCTATCGGGCTCCACACTTTTGTACAAGTCTTTCTGCTTCTTTCGAAGAGAACCGACGTGGAGCGTATAGCGTAAACAGTGTCTTCAAGCAGTGGAGAGTAATAAAATTGTATTTGTTTTCTGTTATATATGGACACATAATAAGATCCGCAAGTATACAGAAGAAGTCTCCTTGGTTACGAATCGAAATTAAGTATTTGTATTGTTTACTAATCATATATATTTCATTTTCAGGTTATTTTATTCAACTTTGTGGGGAGGTAGTTTAGTATAGTAACTGGGACAAAGTTAGGAGGTCTTAAATAAAACTGTGAGCGCTAAGTTGTCGAACGGTTCGTCGTGTTGCCTTTTGTCGCGTGTTTACAGTTTTCCCTGTCCGATCGCGTAATTTTGTTTTGATGATGGCGAGCAAGTCTGTTCAGACGGAGGTAAGTATGGAGGTAAATACGTGTAATATCGCGGTCCAGGTCAACGGTGCCAACGGGGTAAGTATTGGTGTGCAGACAGAGGTCACTGGGGGTGTCGGTCAGAGCCGGGTTGGTGGGGCCACCGATGGCGATATTGGACTTGAAGTTTGTAAACAGTGTTCTATGATGTATGGGGACTGTCGTTCGATGGGATATGGAGAGGTATGTGCAAACTGTCAGGAAATCCTCCGCCTACTTGAGACAATTGTTAAGTTTGAGGGGGAGATTGCTGAGCTGAAGGGAAAACTTGGTAGGGCGGGGCTGTCTGGAGTTACGCCTGTGAAAGTAGCTTTCCGAGAAGGATGGATGGTTGTCGGTGGTTCCAAGAGGAAACATGGGGGTAGAACCTTTGATGTGAATGAGGTAGGTGATGAGGTGGGGGCTGCTAGAAAAGTACGTAGGACAGATGAGGGGGGCCCAGGCCGGAGCAATGCTGTAAAGCGTTTGGCGTGGACTATCAAAAGTGGTAGGAAAGGGGGGCCAGATAAGCAGGTAGATAGGGGTGTAAAGCCCAAAGGCAGTGGGGAGTGCAGCACCAGAAACAGATTTGACGTGCTCGATTCGGAAGAGTCAGAGGGGGGGATGGAGGTAGTTGCAACAGATAGTAGCTTGGGGTCTAGGCCAGGAAAAAGGAGGAGGGATCCGGGAGAAGACCAGGGGAGTAGTCCAGGTAGTTCAGGGCCTGGAAAGAGACGGAGGGACAAGGATAGGAGTAATCCTAGGTCAAAGATACCGATACCGATAGTGGTTCCGAGTGGGGCTGTTGGAGAGGAAGAGGACGCTGTAAACAATAGGAGACTAGAGGAGATAAATAGGGCGAGGGCCAAAAGTAAGTTGGTGGTTGCGGGAAGTAGCATAGTTCGGGGGATCGACAAGGTTGTCTGTGGTCCGGACAGTAAAAATAGAACAGTTCTGTGCTTTCCGGGGGCTAAAGTGGAGGACCTGAGGGATAGAGTGGACGGTATTGTAGCTGGGTCGGGGCCTGATCCGGTAGTGGTATTACATGTGGGGTCCAATAACATCAGGGAGAGGAAATCAGTTCGTTTGGTGGACACATACAAGGACCTAATTAGTAAGCTACTTACCAGGAATGCTCGGATCATCGTTTCAGGGGTGCTCCCCGTTATGGGTGGTGGGAATGAGAGGAACTCGCGGATTATGGCACTAAACGAGGAGCTGGAAGAGCACTGCAAAGACTTGGGAATACATTTCATTGACCACTGGGATTCATTCTGGGGACAAGGAGAGTTGTATGGGCGAGACGGATTGCATTTAAGTAGGATGGGTACAGACCTGTTGGGCCAAAAAATTTTACAGGTGGCTGGGCCTTTTTTGGAGAAAAGGGGGGTAGGGGACCACAGCCGATAACCCAGAGGGGCACAAATGCTGGGAACATAGGAAGAACAACAAACATGCACAACACAGGGACATACCAGGGGTATAATAATGTGCCAGTGATGACAAAAAAAACAAAGATTCATTAAGTTTGGGTACTGCAACATCCAGGGTCTGCACAAGAAAGTAAGCGAAATATCAACAATGATGGACGAAGGAGACTTCGATATAATGGGTCTAAGTGAGACGTGGATACGACGGGATGAGCGGGTTGATCAGATGAAGGGTTGCGTGTGGATAGGAGCTGGGCGAACTGAGGGTCAGAAACGGGGTGGGGGTGTTGGCATCTACGCTAAAGAGGAATTACAGCCCTCATTGATTACAGATCTCACAGAAGCAAGGACTCAGATTCCAGTATCCAACGAAATAGTCTGGGCAAAAATCAAGTTAGGAAGCAGGAGTGTTGCCGTTGGTGTTGTATATTTAGCAGTGGAGGGAAGTAAGCCCGAGTGGAATGATTCAATATATACAACTCTTAGATCGAATATCACAGAGCTTGAAAGCAGAGGGTTCAGTATTGTCCTAATGGGGGACTTCAATGGGCACATCGGGGATAAGGAGGAGGGCATACAGGGAGGTGATAGGAAAATTAACACGAATGGGAGGAAGATGTTGGACCTATCAAAAGAGCTTGGTTTAAAGATCCTGAACAGGGATGCGAAATGTAAGGGTAAATGGACATGGGAGAGGAACGATAAGAAAACAATAATTGATTATATACTCACTGACGTTAGCGTATGGAGGGAGGTTATAGATGTAGAAATAGATGACGAGGGAAAAAATGACTTGGGTAGTGATCACAACCTGATAACAGTTAAGATTATGGGCAAAAAGACGAATAGAGACAGAAATACCTTCAAGGAAGTTTGGGGACTAAAACAAGGAGCCGACTGGAAGCAGTTTCGGGAAAAACTGAAACCAAGTCTTGAATGTATACCTAGGGATGCAAATGTCCAGAGTATTTCAGATGGCATATTAAATAGCCTAACAGAGGCAGGGAAGGATTGTATAGGAAGGGTGAGGGTCCCAACGAGAGAGCTCGGATACAGGGTTAACGAGGGACTGAAAAAGGCTATAAAAGAAAGGAAGGTAAAATGCGCTGCTTACAGAAGAAGTAGGAAGCTTAAAGGGGTGGATAACAATGACACGAGACTAATGAAAGGAGAATATGAACTGGCACGGACAAAGGTGAATGAGATAAAGAATAATAATAGGAAGGAGCGCAATTGCAGTCTTGCCAGAACAATAAAGAAAACGGGGGGTTCGAGCTCAAACGTATTTTGGAACTGGGTAAATAAACGGGGGAAAAGTAGTGTGCAGAGTATCAAAGTGGATGGGGAAAGTACAGAAGATAAAGGCCGTATCGCTTCAGAGTTAGTCAAGCACTGGGAAAAGATAAACGATAGGCGATGGGGCAGTGGGTCCCCACCAAAAAGAAATACACTGGTGGAGGAGAACGTATCCAATCGTGTATGTAGCGAAATAACGGCAGAAGAAGTGCGGAACGTGGTCTCGAAATTAAAAAAAAATGGTAAAGCGGGAGGGACTGATGAAATTCCGAACGAATTCCTCAAAAATGGAGGGGAGGCACTTATTGAAGTCCTGACAAACCGTTTCAACTTGGCTATGCGAAAGCAAAAGGTCCCCAGAGAGTGGAGGGAAAGTAAGGTGTCGTTCATACACAAAAAGGGGGATAAGGAAGTTCCAGATAACTATAGGGGGATATCAGTTAGTAGTAACATCGGAAAAGTATTCTGTAAGGTCATATACGGTAGACTTGAGGAAGTTATTGAAGAGAAAGGTTTTTAGGAGAAATTCAAAATGGTTTCAGGAAAGGTCGAAGAGTCACTGATCACCTATTTACACTCACCCAACTGATAGAATCAACAAAGGCTGAAAAGAAAAAGATGTTTCTGGCATTTCTAGATGTGAAAAAAGCGTACGACCGAGTGTGGAGGGAAGGTATGTGGCGAAAGCTCGAGGGCATCGGACTGGGGGGTGACTTTGTGGGAATCATGAAAGCACTGTATACAGATGTGCAAAGCCAACTCAGTCTAGGGAGTATCACTACAAAACGAGTCCCTATGGATATAGGCCTCAAGCAGGGGTGTATCTTTTCACCGATTTTGTTTGCATTGTATGTTAAAGATTTAGGGGACGAACTAATTCAGAGTGCGGAGGGGGTAAATGTTGGAGACATAAAGGTACCAGGCTTATTCTTTGCGGACGACATGGTGTTAATGTGTAGAAATGAACAGGGGCTAGAGAAATTGCTGGAAATTGTTGGTAGATATGGGAACACTTGGCGGCTCGAACTAAATGAAAATAAAAGCAAGGTAATACCCGTTGGACGCAAGGTAGATATGACGAAGAGATGGAGAGTGGGGGAGTTCTCAATCTCCGAAGGGGAAAGCAAACAAATCACTGTAGGAGAAACGGGAGAGTATGAGTATCTAGGGGTAAGCATAAATATAACGGGAAGAGGGGTGTACAGAAATTACTCAGCCAAACTGATTCTGAAGGGGAAAAGAATTCTGAACCAACTAAAACTTTTAGGGAAAAATAGTTTCAACAAGGTCTTTGTGGGGAAAACACTGTGGGAGAGGGTGGGTTTACCAAGTATAACGTATGGCACGGACGTGATTCCATTAAACCAAACCGTTATTAAGAAGTTGGAAAGTACTCAGAATGATGCCGGCAGATGGATAACAGGGTCGAGTAATGCTGCAGCTTTGAAAGCAGTAAGAGGGGAGCTTGGGTGGATGAAAATCAAGGACAGGGTAGATTTGGGAAAACTGTGTTACTTTAACTACTTGAGAAACCTGCCTGACAACCGGTGGTGCAAATTGATGCTCGATACCATTTGGAATTCTAATATAGATACGGGGTGGTCAAAACATGTGAGGGAACTAATGGACAATTACTCTATAGAGGTCACAAACATAGAAGTAGGAATGAAAGAAGGCAAAAGGTTTGTCAAAGAGAGAGTCATGGAAGATTGCAATCGAAACTGGCGAGCAGGGGTTAGCGTGAAAAGATCACTGCAGGGGTTACAATATAAAGAAAAGCCAGCTTTTGAGAAGTACCTAGCTGGCAGCTTTGGAGGGTCACTGCTGTTCAAACTGAGATCAAGATCACTGGAGCTTCGGGGAAAAATTGGGAGAGATGAAGAAAAGGGATGCCAAATGTGCCACTCTGGAGTAGTGGAGACCCTGGAACATTTTCTCTTGGAATGCCCACAGTATATACCTCATAGAATAAAATTTACTGGAAGAATAATGCAGAAGTGGGGTGAAGAAACAAAGGATAGATGGCTGAAGGGGGACACGAGGGAGAGGGTAGGAATGCTTATTGAAGAAATTGAAAAAGAGGAAGTGAGGGATACTATTAAGCAGTTTATATCTGAATGCTGGGAGGAGAGGAGGGGAAGAGGGGGTGGGGTGCAGGGGGAATGATGGCCTTCTCTTATGAGGACCGCGACAAATCAGCGGCTGGCCAAAGAGTTATTATTATAAGGAAGTAAAATTATTTTATTTCCAAGTAATGGGTCATGTACCGTTTATTATTATGAAAGAATATTATGTAAGATATATTGAGAAATGAAAATGTAAACCTCATCCAAATTGTTTTTTTTTTTTTGTTTTGTTTTTTTGTTGTTGTTTTTTTTTTTTTGTCTTGTCCATCAAAATTTACGAGCACGGGGTTAATGGATGTTTAAGGGGCTATATAAGTAATGAAATTTTGTTTATTTTGAAAATTCTCACCTCTGATATTCCTTCCATTCAAATTAAATATACACAAAATACACATCAAAATGAAGATAGAGATGTATAGAACACGAAACACATGTGTAATCAACTCATAAAGTCGACCGTAGGCACCACTGGTTCATGGAAGTCTGCTACCGTATTCGTACCAGAACTGATAATTTAATAATATTTCACGAAAAGACCTTGTGGCCAAATGTGCTTTACATATTCAAGAACAAAGCTAGGTTATCAAAATTCTTCAAAACATTAGCCCAAGAACATTAGGTTTCACTAGGGAAAAAAATCGGAGAAAGCTGATTTTTTCAGGGAATGTCGAGTACATGTCACTGAACGATTAGACAAAAGTCCCCTAAAATCCCAGTTGAGCTTTTTTTTCTACAGTCTTTTTTCGAAAACGCGTTTGAAAAAAATAAAAAAAAATCGCACGAACTTTGTAACCTAGAATTGATCCAACTGTATTTTTTGTTTACACGTATTTCGAGCTACATAATGTCTAATATACATTTACCTAGAGGAAAATGTGCATTCTGTGACAATTTCCGTGAAAAATTATTGAAAATTCACAAAAAAGTATCGGATTTACGCAAAAAATGACGATTTTCCTAACGGATTTGCCCAAAGGGTCGTGGTACAGAACGGGATGTTAGTTGGACAGACGATAAAAAATCCACCACCATTTGAAGACTTTTATCATTGCTTACAAAATAGACATTATGGAAGACCCCCTCTGCTTCTGGCCGAGTTCCCCTTTTGGCATAAAATTCGTCAGCATGAGAACTCAACTATTTTCGGGCTTGGGACCGAACAGACACGTCTGTGTCTGGCAGCATTAGATCAATAAATAATATTTACAGAATGAACAAAAATTAATAAATAATATTTACAGAATGTACAAATCAATCAACATGGATTAAGTTACATTGACTATTATCAACGCTATATACAGAAATGACATGACCTATATACATATTATTCATCGAACTCAGAAATTTCCGACAGGACAGTGTTTCTGTGGTTGTTACAAGAATCCGAACTGCAATTACACAAACCTGAGCAAGAGAGTCCTGCCTTCTTACACCCACACCTTTTTGTACAAGCACTCTTGCAACCACAACTGATCAGATTCAGTAGGTTATCGGGGGCACATGGCTTTGTGGCTGCAGTCGGTACAAGAAGTCCATTGTCTAGCGACCACCCCCAATCCGTCGGAGGAAGCGAAGTGCCCAGCCATTGTTGGACCTGGAGATAACATCTGTAGACATGTTGATGTGCAGCATCGCTGCTTGGTGGGAGTGAGGCTAGGTCGATGGGTTTATTCAGTTTAGATTTTGCTACATAACGCTTGTAAGTGACATATCTATATTGGTCGAGAGAGGAAACAGTTTTACTCCCGTATAAGATCAGGAAAAATTGTTCCCCGGCAGCGGCTACTGCACTTGGTGTACTGTCATCCGCCAAAATTGTGTTGACATACTGTTATGAGTCGCTAGTAACATCGGAGACAATTGTACTGAATACTTTCTTCTTACCAACTCGAAAGAGTGCAGAAGTAGTGTCACAACCACTTATAGAATGTGCTACAAGGAGGTTGCTTCTATGGTCACCCATTTTGGTTGCTATTTCACTAACTGAAACTAGTAAGTTTGGGGTAATGGAATACATCATGTGAATATTACATCCCGGTTGAACTCGAGAGGTAAGAATGACTAACAAGTCTGTGTCTGTTCCCACAACGACAACATTGTTGTCATCTTGAGCGATGTCAAGTGCAGTTTCGGCTATCAGTACATCAGCATCAGCCTCGGCCTGCTTGGACTGAATATTGATAGCAGATAGCTCCTGCATTAGAAGATCGATCAGTTGGGTTTTGTTCTTGGCATTTGCAAGGAAATCGGATTGGGGTGTGGTGGCTGGTAACTCGGGTGAGATATTGATATCAATGGAATACCTGTCTTTAGATCTACGGGCTTGTTCCATGCCCTTTGTCGACATTGTACAAGCATAACCATCAAAAACAACCACGACGTTCGCCCCAAAATGTCTCACTAGATAATTGGAATATGATGTACATATGTCCTTATATGACGACTGTTTAGGCCATACAACTGCCCTCAATAAAAATCCACCATCTACAACAAACAGAGAATGTTCTGGGATTTTAGTTTGCTCGGAACCGTATGTTTTGAGGATCTTACCGAGCGTGCTTTTCTGTGTCTTCCTCATTCCAGCAGAATCAAACAATGCTGGTGGTTTCGGGGCGAGTTCATATTTGAGATACTCTTCCATCTCTGCTTGTGACTGAATAACACATGTGATGCGGTTGAACAGAATTGTGGGGTCAATCACTACCTTACTTCCACGGACTTTGATGCTATTTGCCATCGATGCGAAAGACTTCACAGTGTCAACACGTCGTAGTTTGATGCTGTTGAACGTTTTGCTTACAACATTCGATACGCAACATTCACCAATTTTGCGAACTTGGTCACAGTTCACAGTTTCGTCGGCCACAAGCCCGGTCGCTATAGAGACTAATTGTAGTGGATCTCTATTCTGAAAGGGGGAATGCACTCTGAGCCAGTTCAATAATTTGGTGATATCATTGGCATCAGTCAATTGTGAACTTTGACGGAGATCCCGATGTTGTTCGCCATGACCAGTGTGAACATGAACAAAATTTTCGAGAGCATTACATATCGGAAGGCAAAGAGGTAGTCCATGTACCCATTTCGCAACAGTGCTATCGGCTATTCCCCTGCCATGTGTGAGACCACCAGGGAGCTTGAACATTCTCATTAAACACTGCTCTATGGTCTGATCAGAATATATCCCGTCCCAGAATTTATCTGAGCGCCTTATGGTAAAGTAACCTTTCTCAGTGAACAACTTCAAATCATCCTGTTGCATTATTTCTGTTAGCTCATTCATCTGCTGCAAACAGAGATGAGAACTTTTTGCGTATGCAAAATGACCACCTGCGTGAAATACTGGAATCATATTGCGAACACAATATGTGTGGAGTTCCCAGTGGCCTGTGCGCTCTGCTCTCAAGAACAACTGGAGAAGACCTATTTGCTCGTAGTATTGTACCCAAAGCTTTCCTGTGCGTCCTACGGACGCATTCTGGAGCAGTTCGTGTAATTTTGACAGTAGAAGGTTGACACTTTCTTGATTGACAGCGTCAGCTGTTGTACTGTCACCTCTGGCAAGTCCACAGAATATTTCATTGACTTCTGTGCAGTCTATGTTATATAGTGTTCGGCTTTCTTCAAGCACAAGTTTTGTAATGGCAATTTGTGTTAGCAAATGGGCACGAACTGCTCTTGAATATGCATGACCACTGATCAAATGATGGATTGACCCACCAGCATAAACAGTCCCCCAAAGTTCATCCAAGCCGCTACCAGCCATGATCGAACAAATTGCCCCTAAATATGACATAATCATATGGAAGCCGCCGAGTCTAACGAAAACTTTTGTCAACTTATCCGACGAAGACACAATCTCCACTGCTTTGATATATACACATCAAGGGCGTGCACACATTACATGCCAATGCATCTTGAGTGTAGGCGAACACCACATTATGTGATTTAATCGAACATGGAAATTGAAACAATGATGCTATAATACGGTATTTGAATGAGAAAAGTCGATGCCGTTTGAATTTGAGTTTAGGGGGTATGGTTAATATTTCACACGTTTCACCAGTTCATTATGGAATAAATGACTATTGTTATATATCATTATAAAGCCACTGCTTTTCTGCAATTTTTGATATATAATTTAACTCCCAAAGTAGTCGTAGATTTGATTTAATGGACGTTGTGTACCGTTGTGTGTATGAAAACAATAAAAAAAATTTCGTAATTTTGTACATTTTCGTGAATATTTCACCATTGAGTGTGAGGATTGGTACAAAGTTGGCATTTTCTGTTGGGGATATGTATTCTCAATATAATTCAGCACGATATTTATGATTCTCACCCTACTAAGGCGAATAAGAATGAGAAATATGGAGCTGGGTCGAATTTTTTTTAAATTTTTTTTTTCATCAAAAAAACGCTATAACTAAAAAAGCTCAACTCGGATTCGCGGTGACTTTTCACACTTTATCCGCAATGTGTGTCCCGGAAACATATAAAAAAAATCAGTTTTCTCCGATGTTTTTCCTTACTTTCTCATTTTTATGTCTAATGTGCCTGGATTACATGGCGACAGAGCTACATGGGGTAAATTCCAAAGCCCTTGCTTTTGTTTACATATGAATTTACTTGCAACGCCGTCTAAAATCAAATAATGAGAAAGATCGCCTCCATACAGTATACTGTTATTAGATAGAGATTGCGCAGTTGCCATATTCAATGCAATGTATCATGATACCTGTTGAGATTTCTTAGAATGACGATTTTGTTTTTCGATGGAAATTCGTGGTTAAAATGTGCATAAAACGCTTGTGTATAATTTGTCCGTGTTGTGTATTATAACTACTAAAGTGGCAGGACTAACAGCGGTATTGTTTTCTTTGCATCATGTTGGGAGAACGTGCAATTATAGACACGAGACATACATTTACCAAACGTCAAAGTGAAGGAAAACTACACTTAATGATTCTGGAGAATCGTGGCTTTTGAAGACGAGATTCCATGAGTTTTCATGATCTCACAGTGTCAAAAGAATTGTTTAGAACTGTATCACTGATGAGCGTTTATTGATATCCTGAGAAAGGTTGATATAGTATTCTCCCCCCACTGCATGTGTAACATACGCCTGTCCAGGGTGAGATATCAGGGAGAGACAGATGTATCCCACCCCACCCACGTGACGTTATACATTTATAACGTTATTATGACGTTATGCATATCGTATCAGTTTTTTGCTGCCAACTAATTCATACTGACGTCATCAGAATGCCGTGTGATCAAAGTCTGATGCTCTAAAACTCTTTAAACCCCAAGATGCCACCGTTCCTACTTGATTTCGTGGTATATACCTTTGGTATATACATAACATTTGCATGCTCTTTCCGATGGTGTCATTAGTTTTTCAAAACAACGAATACCGAATGAGTTGGTTATGTATATCAGCACGTGGTCGCCGATTACCTCTGGCTAACGCAACCGCTGTATGGTGGGGAGAAAGATAATCCCTGATGGGTACGGGTGTGGGATGGGAAAATCTCACCCTCGGGACAAGATATTTGGTCCAGTCACTCGGCAAGACTCGTGTCTGGCCCAATATCTTGCCCTCGAGTGAGATTTTCCCATCCCACACCCGTACCCATCAGGGATTATAATAGTCTCAAATGACTTAGTTTGATAAAAATAATGTTTAGGTTAAAATCATCATTATTGGTGGAGAGGGTTAATATCAATATCGTCGTCTTAGTCCGACAAAGGCAGTTTTGTTTGTTTGACACATACCCATTTAGTGCTGTGGCTATTTGAAAACAGCCCATTTTATCTCAAATTTATCTAAACGTTTGATGTTTGACAGTTTACCGGAATGTTTTGTCAAAGCAACTTGTAATGTCACACCAAGATCTGCGTTGCGAATGGCCAATTTTTCTTGAAAATCTACAAGACTCCTTTAGAGAAATCTACAGAAACATGAAATTTTGAGCTGTTGAGGGGTATCGCTGTTTAACCAGCACAAAACGGGTTAATGCTGGATTGTTTGCTTACCCTTATATCTTTATCTCTCGGCTACACGTTGGGTGGTCAAACTTACGATGCTTGACAGCTTACTGAGGGTTAACAAACGCTTACCGGAATATTTTGTCCATGCAGCTTGTAATGTCACACCCCGACCTACGAATGGCCACTTTTTCTTGAAAACCTAGATGATGTTTTTAGAGAAATCCACAGAAAACGGGAATTTTCAGCTTTTAAGGGGTATCTCTCTTTAACCAGTCCAAAATGGGTTAACAGTTTGATTTTTGAATACCCTGACTACCTACAAAACCTTTTTTTTCTATACATTTTGCGTCCGCTAAAAGTTATGTTTCTCTGAGACCTACCCATTGGGTGCTGTTGGTGTCTGAAAACAGCCAATTTTATCAGAATTGTGAAGTTTGTCGGCCCGTTTTTTCTTGAGAATCTACAAGACTCGTTTAGAGAAATTCAAAGATGATTTTTTTAGCTTTTTTTTTTTTTTGGGGGGGGGGGGGGTAGTGCTGTTTAACCAGACCAAAACGGTTTAACGCTTGGTTTTTTGAATACCCTTATTACTTACAAAAAATATTCTCCATAAAATCCACTTCCAATAAAGGAAACTATGTTTATCTCTCGTGTACCCTTTGAGTGATGTGGGTGCCCGAAAACAGCCCATTTCATCAAAATTTCAATGTTTGACAGTTTGTGGAGAGTTAACAAATTCATTGCCTAATATATCTTGTATATCAATTGTTGTGTTACAGTCAGGTCTAACAATGATGAATGTTTAAAAAGAATCTACAAGACGCGTTTTAAGAAAGTGACAATAAACTCTAATTTTGGCAGTATTTTCACTATAGTCGTGAAAAAGGGTTAAAGAAAAAATCCCGCTTGGTACATTTTTAGATTTTGCGATCCCCCATGCGAGTACAAAATTGTGTGGGAATCGGTTCGAAAATGGCATCAGAATCGTACGGACAAAATGTGTTGGCTTTTCCAGACGAGATTTCATGATTTTTCGTGCGCGCAGAATGTCTGAAGAATGTTTTTTAACTGTATCACTGAAGTACCTTTATTGATGTCCCGAGAAAGGGGGTATAGAAATCTCAAATGACTCATTTTGACAAAAGAGAGTGTAGGTTAAAATCACCATTATTGTTGGAGAGGATTAACATCAATATCGGCGTCCGAGAATTCTACGTCCGATAAAAGGAATTATCTTTGCCACATACCCATTGGGTGCTGTGTTTTTTTGGAAACAGCCCATTATGTCCCAGATTTATCTAGAATGTTGATGCCTGACAGCTTGTGGAGAATATCTGAACATTAGCCAGAATAATTCTTCGCAAGAGTCGATTTTTTTTTTAACATCTGTAAGAAGCACTTGACGAAAGCCACAGAAAATGTGAATTTTAAGTTCTTAAGTGCTGTCTCCTTTCATCTCACAAAACAGGGTAAAGACTTGGTTTCTTGAATACCCTTACTATTTGTAAAAATTATCCTCCATAAATTCTTGGTCCGATAAAAGAGGCTATGTTTTTCTGTGACATACCCATTGGGTGACGTTGTTGCCCGAAAACAGCCCATTTTATCAAAGATTTGACGTTTAGCAGCCCGTGAAGGGTAAACAAACTCAATACCGGAATATTTTGTCTATACTGCTTGTAATGCCACACCAACATCTGCGAAAGAACAAGTTTTCTTGAAAATGTTTAGAGAAATCCACAGAAAACATGAATTTTTAAGCTTTTGAAGGGTCTGTGTCCTTTGCCACCCCAAAACGGGTTAACGCTTAGTTTTTTTGAACACCCTTATTACTTACGAAAATGATCCTGGGTGAATTTCACTTCCAATGAAGGAAACTATGTTTATTTCTCCCGCACCATTTGGGTGGTGTGGGTGCCCGAAATCAGCCCATTTTATCAAAATTTCAATGTTTGGCAGCCTGTGGAGGTTTAACAAATGCATTGCCTAATATATCTTGTAAATCAATTGTTGTCACAGTCAGGTCTAACAATGATGAATGCTTAAGAAGAATCTACAATATGCGTTTTAAGAAAGTGACAATAAACTCAAATTTTGGCAGTTTTTTGCCAATAGTTGTGAAAGAAGGGTTACAGAAAAATATCAACTTTGGTACACGTATTGGGTTTCCCCCGGGAGAATTTGAGTTCTCAATCTTATATGTTCTGGAGTGTCCTGTTGGAGATCGATTAAAAGGTAACCATACGGACCCGACGTGGCCTCTTCGAGAGGTATGAAGGGGGCAGCAAGTCTGCCCTCGAGTCAGAATCATGTCTGACCGTCTCAAGCGTAACATCGCGATTCTAAAGCTCCTCGTAAATTCGAATCGAGTACTAGTCAAATCCATTCTCCGACACGCCGATAAAGATTTGATAACGTGTCTGTGTGACTGTGTCTCCAATATCGCGAAGGGTGCAGTACCACTCACCAAAGCTCAAAAATCCAAACTAGTTCGCCAGAAACGTTTAGTGAGAGCCGTGGCAAAGAAGGGTATATCCGACAAAAGGAAGAAGCAGATCTTGCAGAAAGGGGGATTCTTCGGTGCTCTATTACCACCTCTGTTACTGAGTGTGGCCAAGGGTATTTTTGGATGATGGAATATGCAAAGAAAATGGCTTTGATAGAACCAAAATTATTGGAACGTCCACAAGACACTCCAATGATCAGGCAACCCATTGAAATGGCTGTCTCGTCTTTGGATCGAGAAATGAGAGATATTCTCGATGTCCCTTTCCTCCCCACAGAAGAAATGATGACTCGATATAATCAAGTGTTGCCACGATATCTAACATTTCAGGAGAAGGTGGTGGCCCCTCGACCCATCAAAGTAGAAATTGAAAGGGAGAGTTCAGACCAAGACATTTTGGATTCAGTTCCAATGACGATGAGGAAGAAAGCAAGGTTATTATTGAGTCGTATTAAGAACGACCCAAACATATCTTGGAATGAGAAGGGTGAACTGATCCACAAGGATCAAACGGTGCTAGGGTCGAATGTGACGGATCGTCTAAACGATTTACTTAGAAGACGAAAGACATTCCGGTCCAAGGGATGGGAAGTGTTGGCCCAAGCCTTAAAAGACAGTAACATCCCGCAAGAGTTGATTGGTCATAAAGAACGTTGGTATTTCATGAGACAGGGACCTGTAAAGGTGGTGACGAAGCCATCTAAACGAAAGAAACTTAAGAAGATCCCATGGTCTGAGGTATAAATAGGACTTGTTTTCATTGATGAGTTGGTTGGGTTATGGATGATTTGTACTGTGATGCGGTTGGTCCTGGTAGTTTTGGTGGTGTGGACACTCTACGTAGATCGTCTAAGAAAAAGACTAAACAGGACGTGACATGGTTAGAGACACAAGACACTTACACTCTTCACAAACCTGTTCGTCGTAAATGTCCAAGAAAGAGAGTGATCGTTTTAACCCCTTACCCAACGCAGACGATATCAAAATTTATTATTTTAAATATAATTTTTTTCAAATTTTGAAAAAATATCAACAAAACAGTATCATGTGACTCCTCATTGGAATGAGCTCGACGAGCTCGTTCCAACGAGGGGTCACATGCAATGGTTTTGTTGAATTTTTTTTAAAACTAATCCTTTTTCAACTGCAGAATTTTCATAACATGCGGGTGGATGCGGCCGATTCGTTGGGTAAAGGGTTAAGAATTGAATGCAATTTTTATTGGAGTAGGAACGTGGGGGAATGGGTACAAATTATGTATGAATCCCGAAGGGAAAAAGTAGTTTAAACAGTTACGGAATGTAATTATAAGAATTGAATGCAATTTTTAGCTCACCTGAGCGAAGTTCAATGGGAGCTTTACTAATCGATTTCCGTCCGTCGTCCGTCCGTCGTCGTCCGTCGTCGTCCGACGTAAACTTTACAAAACCAACTTCTCCGAAGAAACCACTGGCCCAATATTTTTTTCAAATGTTGGGTAAATGTTTATTACCTAATGTCAATTCAGATTTGTTCAAATGAAGTTGCCCCTCCTCCTGGGTGGGGCCACGCCCCCAAGGGGCACCAAAATCTTTGAAAATGTTCTTCTCATGAACCAGCAGTAGCAGAGACTTGATATTTGGTATGCAGCTTCCTTTTGAGGTGTAGACTCAAGATTGTTCAAGAACAGTTTGAAGGACAATATTGGGCGTCTTTATGGGAGGGGCAAGTATTTTGGCCCCCACCCCAAATTTAAGTTCTCCGAACCGAGAGGCCGATTGAACCAAATTTTATGTGAGGGCTTATTGGGTCATAAGTACCTAAATTATGCCCAGGAGCTAAAAATAGAAAAAAATTAAAACGTCCATATCTCCAAAACTGCACGGCACTGAGAATTTTTATTTGGCGTGAAGCTTCCTGAGGACAAACAGAAAGGATTGGTAAAAAAAAAATTGCCATCGGTTTTATCATAGGGTACAGTTTTGGGACTTTGAAAAAGTGCTGAGTCAGCACTTTTTAACACTGTAGGCAATGGGAAAGACATTAAAAAATCTTCTTCTCCAAATCCAGCAGGCAAACTCTTTTGATATTTGGTATGCAACATTGTAGTAGAGTGGATCTGATTTAAGTCTGTTCAAGACGGCTCCCTAGATTCATATTTGGGCTCACTATAGAAGCTCGAATTCGAACTCAGTGCATTTCAGGTAAATTTCTTCAAAAATGTTCTTCTCCAGATCCAGCAGGCAGAATATTTTCATATTTGGTATGCAACATTGTGGGGTAGATCAGATTCAAGTTTGTTCAAATCGGCCCCCTGGATTTATATTTGGGCTCACTATAGAAGCCCGAATTCGAACTTAGTGCATTTCAGGCAAATTTCTTAAAACAAATCTTCTTCTCCAGATCCAGCAGGCAGAATCTTTTGATATTTGGTATGCAACATTGTGGGGTGGATCTGATTCAAGTTTGTTCAAATTGGCTCCCTAGATTCATATTTGGGCTCACTATAGAAGCTCGAATTTGAACTTAGTGCATTTCAGGCAAATTTCTTAAAAAATCTTCTTCTCCAGATCCAGCAGACAGAATCTTTTGATATTTGGTATGCAACATTGTGGGATGGATCTGATTCAAGTTTGTTCAAATCGGCTCCCTGGGTTTATATTTGGGCTTAGTATAGGAGCCCAAAATTTGAACTTAGTGCATTTCAGGCAAATTTCTTTGAAAATCTTCTTCTCAAGATCCAGCAGGCAGAATCTTTTGATATTGGGTATGCACCATGCTTGGGGGGGGGGGGGGGGGGAGGGAAGAGATTCAAGTTTGTGTAAGCCAAGTCCCTGGGTTCATATTTCGGCTCACTGTGACAGCCCGCATTATAACTTAGTTCAAAAATGAGGAATTTTCTTTAAAAATCTGCTTCAGAATGATTTGATATTTGGTATGCAGCATCCTTGGGGGGGGGGGGGGGGGGGGGTGGTGAGATTCAAGTTTGTTTAAGCCATGCCCCTAGGTCCATATTTGGACTCACTGCGGGAGCTCGAACTGTAACTTAGTTCAAAACGAGGAATTTTCTTTAAAAAATCTTTTTCTTCAGATCCAGCAGTCGGAATGTTTTGATATTTGGTGTGCAGCATCCTTGGGGGGAGGGGGGGGGGGGGGTGAGCTTCAAGTTTGTTAAAGCCAAGTCACTGAGTTCATATATGGGCTCCCTGTGGGAGCCTGAATTATAACTTAGTTCAATATGAGGAATATTCTTTAAAAAATCTTTTTTTTTAGATCCACTGATCAGAATCTTTGGATATTTGGTATAAGCTTTTCTTAGGAGGAGTAGATGCAACTTGTTGAACTCAATTCTCTGGGTTGATATTTAGGCTACCATGTCAGGTGAGCGCCCTCAGACCCCTTGGGGCCTCTTGTTATAATCTTTATTGGAGTACGAACGTTCGGGAATGGGTACAAATTGTATGAATCCCTAAAGATTATAAAAATTGCATTCAATTCTTATAATTACATTCTGTAACTGTTTAAACTACCTTTTACCAAACAACAAAGCAGAAAGACGAAATAAAACATGTACGAACGAACGAGGCGAAAAACCACCCTCACACAAAAGACAAAGCGCACAACTCTGAGTTGAACGCCGATTCCGTCTAAGTGATATCCCAAAGGCAAATAAGCTTTAATTTTCACAACTTAAGAAATGTAAACGAGTATTTTAGTGACGGGCTTTATGCCATAGTTGGGAAATGTCACCAAAGAAACTGCAGCGGAGTTGATCACTGCGAGAGGCGCTAAAAGTTAAAAACCCGCCCAAACACCACCCGAGTTACATTCTATCAACTGCCCTCTACCGTAAATGCGGGTCAAAGTTCGACCAAATGTATTCATTGGAAATGAATTACATTAGGTCATGACGTTTTCATCCAGCTGGCCAATGGGAATTGAGTATTTGGACCCAAAACGAATAACTACATTAACAATGTAATTATAGTGGTATAGATGCACAATAGCAAGCTGACTTGGTGGATTTAACAAACATAAGTAAATTCAACAAAAACATAAAGTTTTTGTTGACGTGTATAGATGTATTCAGTATATATGCTTGGGTGGTGCCATTACAAAATAAATTCGGTGATTCCATAGTAAAAGCTTTCGCTAAAATTTTCAAACAAGTTTGTAAACCAGAAAAATTACAAACTGATCAAAGCAAAGAATTTCTGAACAGAAAATTTCAAAATTTTCTCAAATATCACAAAGTCGATATTTTACCAAGAACGACACACTGATTTTTCCACTTTCAAAATTGGTCAAATCGTATAATCACACTCTTCATCGAAGCACTGGTATGGCTCCCGTAAGTGTCAACTTTGAAAATCAAGAAGTTTGGAAAAGGTTGTATGGACCACCTGTAAATAACAAGTCTCCAAAGTTCAAAATGGGAAATAGAGCGAGAATCAGTAAAGTCAAGATAACTTTTGAAAAAGGTTATTTACCCAACTGGACAGAGGAGTTATTCACGGTGGCATCTGTCAAAAAAGGTTACCCAGTCACATACGCCCTAAAGGACGATGGTGGGGAAGTACTGAGAGGGACCTCCTACACTGAAGAACTTCAATGAGTGGTCCACAAAACTATTTACAAAATCGAACGCGTACTCAAGAAACATGGTCTAGGTAAGAAAAGGGAATTATTGGTTAGGATACCCTTCAATTCGCGGATCAAGCAGAGTCAGCTCACCAATAAAATGAAGTGAACCTCTGAGGTTTCTCCGAAATGGAAGAAGATGCGAACGGATCTTGGCCTCTATTTGAAATGTTTGGTAAAATTTTCCCAAATAATCATACTGTATATCATCATCATCACAAGCATTGTTAACCTCACCCTCGATAATACATCTGACACAGACATAATCTGTATGTTAAGGGGCAACGATTGTAGATTTCAATGGAGCAGCAATCACAAATTATGCCAAAGTGGAACCGGTCAGTTTATGGGTGCATTCCCTATTCAGTCAAATCGACATCAGTCTGAATGAGAAACTGATGTCTCCTTCCAAGAACGTTTACCACTACAGAGCCTGCATAGAGACTTTGTTAAGTTATGGGCCAGCAGCCAAAATGTCACAATTGACTAATGCCTTATGGTACGAGGACACGGCTGGTTGGCCGTATGGAAGAGCTCACAGAAGATAACAATGGATTTGCGACGAGAAAAAAGTTTACGGCTGAACGTAAAGTGACAGGCAGGAAGATTGCACTTGGATATGTTTTTCCAGGCACGTTATCAACTGAATGGGGTTAACGTTCACGTAAACACCAACAGAGCCAAGGATGCATTTGCCTTGATGGCAGATGCAGAAACTTACAAGATCAAGATTATGGACGTTTCCATGTTTGTTCGTAAAGAAAGACTCTATTCAGTCGTGAGAATGGCTCACGAAAAAGCATTGGATAAAGCAACGTCAAAATATCCTATCGATCGCGTGGAAACCAAAGTGGTCTCAGTGCCAAATGGACATCTCATCATCGCACAAGAAAATTTATTTCTTGGCCAACTTCCGAAACGCATCGTGATGGAATGCGTGGACAACGACGCCTTCAATGGATATTGTTCAAAGAATCCATACAATTTTAAAAACTACAGCATCAGTTACTTTGCTCTGTACATAGACGGACAAGAGATTCCTGCAAAACCCCTACCACCTCGATTCGATCAACAAGAAGTGGCGAGATGTTATGCAACCCTGTCCCAAGGAACCGAACAGATGTACGAGAATGAAGGAAACCACATTAGCCAAGAGGAGTATATAAAGGATACATGCTGTTCGTGTTTGACTTGACTCCAGACCTATCACATGGACAACATTTCGATTTGGTGAAGAGAGGAAATTTGGACTGGAAGTCCATTTCGAAGATCCGTTTCTGACCACGATCAACGTATTGGTGCATGCGGAATTCCAAAACATCATAGAAGTGGACAAGAACAGACAAGTCATTTTCGACTAATAGACAATGGCGTGTTGGTTGATGACGTCATAAATGAAATCTGCCACTAGATGTCGCTGCTATGAAGAAAAACTATAAAAGGAACGCGTCTAGCGAAAATCGTCATTTGTGTGCCGACAGCCGAAGAAGAAGGATGTCTACTAACATAACCGTCTTCAAAACCAACAACGAAGCAGCTGTTCAAGAACGACGTTGGATTCAAGTTTTCCACAGAAGATTGGGACCGGGTCACCAAAGCAGTGACCATAGCAAATAAGAGAAACATTGAACAGAACCAAGAAGACACCACTAAATCAAAGAGAGGCATAAAAACAAAGAAAAAGGATGATTAGATAGAATGTTCACGATTCCATGTTTGATCACGATGGCTCTGAATGAATTTAACCAAGATTCGAGAAATCCATTTCCACGAGACTATGCAGAGAGAATGAACGTTGAAACGTTTTTATCAGGATGTTCTACAACAAGTACTGGAGCAGATGCTACGTGGAGACTCTGTTTCACTGACTGCTCTAGAGGAATTCGAGTCAGTACAGAGATCACCGCGCCACATGAAGTCTGCATTGGAAGAGCACCGCCTCAAGACTTTTGAAAATATGTTACAAAGAGAAAGTGCAAAAACCCCGAAAGAACTAGCGAGGGCTGGCTTCTTTTATTTGAGGACAGGAGACAGAACTCAATGTTTCCATTGTGGAATAGTTATGCAATTCTGGGATAAAGAAGATGATGTTATAGAAAAACATAGACAATATGCTCCAGAATGTTATTATATTTACAACCTACTCGAATTGAGAAGAATCCAACGAAGAACAAGAAGAAGAGGCCGTCAGAAAAGAAGATTCACGGAAATGTTGTGTGTGTTTATTAACTGAAGTCAATGTCAGTCCGCGACCATGTAATCACTTGTGCCTGTGTCTGACTGCTGCAAATCACCGAGAAGATTTACAATCTGCAGAAAGACAGTTTATGAACACTTGACAATCTACATACCATAGAAAAGTTGTATTGTGATTTGTTATTCAATAAAAGAAATTCAAATGTAAAGAATGTGTTGTTATTTTTTTTTTTTTTAGTATAACATTCCCATACATTAAAGACCTGACTGAGAACACGAGGGGCTTGAGGGTAGATCAAGAGAAATAAGTTCATGGGCCTCTCATACGGGTTGTCAAAACATCCCCAGATGGGTAGCCTCCGATAGGTATCCCCAAATAGGTATATCAAAAAGGTATCCTGGCTGTAAACATGAGGGGCTTGAAGTTAGATCAAGAGAAATAGCCTCGTGGCCCTTATGTACACATACGGGAGGGTCAGTATACAAGATAGAAGTCATTACAGATCAATGAATGATGGGTACAAATGGTCTAAGTAGACGAGGATTCTTAGGGAATCCGAACCCCTTTGGGCGATTTCAGTGATCAACACACCCTATAGTTGCCGTATAGCACTACGTGGTACTATTTAGATCAAAGATTCTAGCCAGGATAAGTCCGTTTCGGTGATTTCGGTGATTCCCGGTGTTTCTCGGGCTCATTTGGATAATTATTTGTGAAAAAATACACCATCACAAGGTAACACACCCTATAATTGCCCTATAGCACTACGTGCTACTATTTACATCAACGATTCTATTTAGGATATGTCCGTTTCGGTTATTTCGGTAATCATTTCGGTGATTTCCGGAGATTCTCGGGCTCATTTCGGCAATTCGTGACACTCCGATTCAATCGAACATACCCCCAGAAATTCTCCCGTCCTATAAGAAGCCTTTGGGTCACCTAACAATCACGTGCTACCATAGAAGCCAAGATGGCAGACTCCGCTATACGAAATGGACGACGGAAACGCATATTACCAGAACAACACGCGCTGCGCATGCGCACTAACACCACTCATCAATATGGGGTTGACGTCACAAGATCGCCGCGCACGCTCGTTACCATGACAACCAAAATGGCGAGACCTGGTCACGTGACTATGACGTCACATGAGATCCGGCATGAGATCCGTGTGATGTGGCCTGAACCATGCAATCTATACTACTAAGGCCAGATGCATGTCTAGACGCAAGGACCTGAACAGACGCTAGGGGCCATAACTGTCTTGAGATAGATATCCTCTGATAGGCATGCTACATCACCATGTCATAGATAACCTCCAATACCCAAACAAGCAAAAGAGTCGTAAGAAGAGTCGCAGGTTCGAGTAACTACTCTATGCCTTATTTGCTCGATAAGATTCGAGCCGTTCGAGTAATTCTTGGCCTTGCTCAATTCACTCTTGGTCTTAGGAATCATAAAAAAACAACGTTAAACACAGAGGAGATAAATCTGTATAGGGTATGTGCAGATTACGGGAAATGGAGCAATCTGACTGGTGATTATAAAACTTGGACGAGGGCAGAGGGCAGGACAAGTCCAGAGACAGGTAGGAGAGAAGCTACGATCAGATATACTTCTAGGATAGCCAAAATAGGGGAATAATAGGAAAAACAGGCCAGAGAATAGAAGATTTCAACAAAATATTATTCCCTGCATGAAGTTAGCAAAAACGTTTCCTGCTGTAAGTGATCAGGATTTTTAAATTGACCCAACTCCACACAAACACATCCAGTGGGGGCGCGGTGGCTCAGTTGGTAGAGGTGCAGGCTGCAATCCGAGAGGTCCTCGGTTCGAATCCCACCTTCAGCAGCCGTGTTGTGTCCTTGGGCAAGACACTTCACCCTCATTGCCCACGTTGGGGCACGGTGGCGCTGTGTACTAAGGCGTACTGCACGTCGATGGTGCACCTGTCTTCAACCAATGCTAACCCTGCTTGTGTGGAGTTAGTATGTTGGGTGCTGTCAGTTGCTCGCCGTTGCTCGGTGGTTCTCTCGGGGTACTCCGGCTTCCTCCACCCGTAAAAAAAACTGTCGTGGTTATGATTCGACATTGTGCAGAAATATGTGACCTTAAACACCAATAAATAAATAAATAAATAACACATCCAGTTGTGATTGATGGAGCTTGATATTTACAAACAGCTCCACGTGGAAATGTTTCCACCCCTACACAATCAAAACCACACTAGCGCAAATACCCACGCAAAAAACAGTACTTCAAATTTCACAGAGTAGCTAACAATAACGTACAATGCTAGTCCATTGTTGATCAAGCTATGCCCAAATTATATAAACTAACGTCAACGTGAAAGATGCAGATGTGTCCTAATGTCGTGTCAACAAGACAGGTGAGAGGTATGGAACGTCGATCGTGCAATCCGTGTGTTTATCATGTGTGGGTTATCTAGGGGTCTTGTGCCTGCTACGTGTGCTTTGTATATAATATTGTGTAAGATTAAGATGCTGAAAGTAGATCACTGTAAAAAAAACACCTGTAGGGTTGAATTTCATCCCAAAAGTTTTACATGTTTCAAACATACATGTATTGATGTAATCATCCGTATTTTTTGCAAAAAGAAGTCACAGGTGGGAATTAGCAGTATGTGGTTCAGGAAATGCAGTTGCATGCACATACATGCACACAACTGTGCATTCATTAGCAATTATACTTTTTAAATGTTACCCTTATCTTCTATGCTTGATAACCCCAAAAATGATGTATGAAGCTCTGGGGTTGTGGACATCTTTACCACTTAGTCAGGTTTCCTACGTTGGAGTGTGTTTCGGAAAAGTTATTTAAACTATCCCCTTAACAGTTACTTTCGTGACAAGTTTTTCTCTTGTCAAGTAGAATGTTCCCTATTCCCCATTCTTTCTGCATGTATGAATTAAAACAAAATATTCTCAAAACACTTTGCATTTTGATTATAACTGTACTTATTTTTTAGCATTCAGGAGGAGCGGCTTTGGACATTTTTTCACAGTGAAACAAAACATATAATGCACTCGTTCCAATTTTAAAACTGTTTAGATATTTTACAAAATTATTTGGTCGGTAATTGCCACAAGATGGATGTTCACTGAATATGTCTATCAATGTCTGGCACGTGATCGAGTCAGGGTTCTCTCTTTCATTGTATTATCCGTGAATTCAAGTATTCTGACGATGTGATCTTTCAAAATTTTATGGGGGATGTAGAGAGTCATCAATTAGAAAAGCATATGTACGTTTCTATGAAAACGTGAGACGTGTTACTGTTAAATTTTATGATGAAATAGGTACGTTTCCAGTATTCGCGTTAGATTTTGAGTTGCAGTTGTTTGTTTGCATCGGAATGTGGGTGACATAAACCCATTACTCACAGCTTTAGCGAAAAAAAATTTGTTAGCTTGTGTTAACGGTAAAACACAATGGTTGACTCCAGGTGTTTTGTGATTGAACTCGTGATTGCGGAGAGTCGCCAACCGTTTTCGGTTTACCAGTTTGATATTCAAATTTGACAACACGCCATCAGTGTATGTTCTTGTTTTATTAACACTTCTCATTCTAAGTATGCTGGATAGAAACGCAGCCTCATCTTCGACCTCCTCCAAAGTGAAGGAAGCAAAGGGCTCCGTCAATAAACCGAAACCTGGTAATACAAGAGACACAATCAGGGACCCCTCAGGAAAACGACCACGTCCAGAGGATAGTTTTGAGAGCGATACATCACTGTCTGCATCGATGATAACGGATACGTCTGAACTTTCTGAGCAAATTAAAACTGTTTTTAAAAAATGGCTGAACACTCTACGAAAGATGGTGTGCAAATGATAATTAATCAGACTATAAATTTGAAACTAGATGATCTTAAAGATGAAATAACCACCAGTATCAAAACTAAGCTGGATGAGATTGAACACAAAATTGAGGCAGCAAACATTGAGAACAATCTTCTGAGAGAAGAAGTTGAATTCTATAAAACTGAAAATGACGAGCTGAAAGCAGATGTTAAAACACTTCAACAGGGTGTTAGTTTTCTCAGACGTTCGGTGAATAAAAGTGAGCAATATTCCCGAAAAAATAATAAAAGAATATCAGACCTAGAAGAAACTGAGAACGAAGAATTAACAGACAAAATCTGTGAAGTGATTAACACCTGCCCATTCAAGGCGATCTAAAATTCTCCCGGGATGACATACTTGCAGCTCATAGACTGCCTTCTAGAAACAAGGGTACCCCAAGACCATGTATTGTCAAATTCAACAGAAGCGATTCAAGATGTTCTTTCACAGAAAAAGCTTCACCTACAAATCGAAGACTGGTCAGATCAAACATCTGCTTGTCAAGGACGATTTAACGAGAGAGAACATTGCGCTGGTAGACAGACTCTATAGTCATGATAAGATAGAGCACGCTTATCACAGGAAAGGTTTTAAATGGGGAAACTGCACACAGGCCGTCGAATAAAATTTGACATTTTTGATGACATAAACTCTGTAATCAGTTCTTTTACAAACTAGTTATTAGCTTTGAAAGAAATATATATTCTTTTCCACAAATCACTCATGACAAATAAGCTATGAAGCTATACTCGGACAAGCTGATGGGTACATGTACCACACGTGTCTTTTATTTTCCACATGTCATGGCGTCATGATCTGCTCGTATATGTACATATATATGTATTTATACATTATGTGCATATAAATAAAAAAACCTTTACATCTTTTTGCGGATGTTGATATAGATAGCACATAATATTCGTATAGAAATAAATGTATATGTACATATATAGATAAGTAGCCTTATAGGTCTGGTTGACGTATAAAATATTAGTAAGTAACACCTTGAAGACCTATTTTAGTCATTTAATCACGAGCTTTCGGCTTTCAAAGCCTTCATCAGGTGACAGACGAACAACAATGAGACAAAATAAACCAGTACTGTAAAAGTTAAGTACGTACGTAAACAATGACGTTAAGCATACTAGAACGTCAAGATAAACAACTGCAAGCCCACGGGGCGCTATAGGGATAACATATGGAAGTACGAAAGGAATATCCTCAATAACCCCGAAATGTACCCCCACCCCCACCCCCAACACCCACCTCTACCCACCATTCGCAACTACAAGTTGTGAATGATAAATGGAGGAGGGTGGTGGGGGGTGGGGGGTGGACTAAACTAAGTAACCGGGTGGGTATAAGAATTAGAGTATAACACCAGGATGTGACAGCTGTACGACATATAGGATGATTACAATCCTAATTCTAAAGACACGGCAAGACTGCCCCACCTCCGCCACCCCAAGATAACATAAGGTAAATACTGACAGAATCCTAATCAAAACTAACCCCAACACATCCCACCCAACCGCCCTCATCACTCCCCACAACTCCCATATAAACTACTAAGTACAGTAAACACTAAAACGACGAAGCTATAATAAGACAATAAAACCTAGACGACTATAAGGTGAATACTGCCCAGACCCTCATAGGAACAAACCCCACCCCTACCCCCACCCCACCAGTAACACCTAGGCGACATAAATAAGAGCAAACTGCCTAAACCCTAATGGAATCGTACCCCCCCCCCCCCCCCCCCCGGGCCACACTCCAGCCGAGGGGGGAGTGGGGGACGGGGGTTCCGGTAGGCTCCCTCCCCACAACGCTCCATGTACCAACAGGAGTATGTACATAAAACGCGCTGGGTAGGGGAGCGAACACAGTAGAAACTACGCCCCCCCCCCCCAAAAAAAAAAAAAAAAAACAAAAAAAAAATTATTAATTAATTTAGGGGAGGGGGGAGAAGGGGCAAAGACAACACTGAAAATATACACGGGTATTAAAGGACTAGAAGGGGTGGGGTCTGAATACAGTGGAAACTTAGAGCCAAGGTGACATGAATCCTGAATCCCGGTTGATGCCTGATTTTAGACTGTCGAATAAGTGAATATATTTCTGCTCAGTAATCTTTCTATGCTCTGAGTCAGATAAATTGCCATGAATAACCTGTACTCGGATATCTTTGGATGAGTGGTTTCTTAAATTAAAATAGTCCGCCATCAGCAAATCGTCCTTATTGTTTATGTTCTGCCGATGACCATTGATTCGTTTGCTTAACAGTTGTTTAGTTTCACCAATATAGTGTGTATTAGGGCATTTGGAGCAAGTCAAAGCATACACGATATCACTACTTGTGCAATTAAACGATCCACTGGGTTTGAATTCATGACCATCCTTTGTAGTAAGTTTATCACGGCAAATAAGTTTGCAGGTGCCACATCTAGGCCTATTGCATGCAGTAGTTCCAGGTGTAGTTTTGGCAAAATTGAGCTGACTAGAGACAAGCTTAAGACGTAGGTTAGGCGGTTGCCTTGTGGCCAGCACAGGTTTTTCTGGGAAGACTTCACTGAGGTAAATATCGTTGTCAATAATAGGTTGGAGGTCACGAAGAATGTGTCTCAGTTTTTGTGTAGAAGGATGATACGTAACAACAAGTGGGACACGATCCCCGTTCGATTTATCACTGTATTTGAGAAGTTCATTTCGATCCTTCGAAGTGGCTCTCGACATTTCCTTATTGATAAAATTGTTCGTGTATCCAAGAGTTCGAAAGTGAGATTTAAGTGTACACAACTGTTGATCCCGTGCGCTCGGGTCGGAGTTGATGCGGTGATATTAATTAATTTAGGGGGAGGGGGGGAGGAGGGGCAAAGACAACACTGAAAATATACACGGGTATTAAAGGACTAGAAGGGGTGGGGTCTGAATACAGTGGAAACTTAGAGCCATGCCTATAGCGCCCTGTAGGCTTGCAGTTGTTTATCTTGACGTTCTAGTATGCTTAACGTCATTGTTTACGTAGGTACTTAACTTTTACAGTACCGGTTTATTTTGTCTCATTGTTGTTCGTCTGTCACCTGATGAAGGCTTTGAAAGCCGAAAGCTCGTGATTAAATGACTAAAATAGGTCTTCAAGGTGTTACTTACTAATATTTTATATGTACTTATATATGTATTTATACATTATGTGCATATATATATATTCGTAAACATATAGACATTTATATCTTTTTGCGGATGTTGATATAGATAGCACATAATATTCGCACAGAAATAAAATTCCAAATAACTCAAAGAGACATGACTAGGGTCTGTCCAGAAAATGTGCACCTTGTTCAGGTGCGTTGAAGTGAAAGGCTTCGATTTTCTTCAATATGTCTAAATGCTAAATGTTTTTGGTTATATGTATATGTTTATATATATGTGGAAAGAAAAGGTTTAAATGGGGGGGGGGGGGGGGGGGGCAGGGCAGGGTTTGTCTAGCTTTGGCTTTGGACTTTTGTTTTGTTTCCTTACTATCTGGCAGGTTTCGGTGCTTGCAGCATGTTGCCGGGGATTATTTCGTTACCCACAGATTACAGAAGGATCGTTGGCAGCATGCATTGGACGTTGGGGCAGGTCAGATTGTGGGGGTGGGGGTGGGGAGGACGTCCACGGTCGTTTATAAATATGTGTGTGTGTGTGATATATATATGATACATGTGTATACGTGGGTGTATATATACTGGTATATGTATATATATAACACACTTCGTCGGCTAAGGATATTGTGTAATGGGGGAGGGGAATACTTGGACCTCATGCGTCGGCTTACTGACCCGCCCAGCAATATATATGGTTATCACTAGAAAGGGCTTATAAATCTTCACGCAACTTTCCCTCTTTTACTATTGTGTTGAACCTTTTACTGGTTAGTCTGGTTTCGTATTAAATAATGGGCGCATGGTCAAGTGACAAAGAAAAATGGGACAAATAGCTGTCGGGCTATTCGAGAATAAGCTATTAAAATTCCTCCCGAAGTTAGAAAATATACGTAAGCAGTTACATGGACTATCTTATTGTTCAGATCAAAGTCATCTTCTTGCTGCTTATTAGAAATTTGTAACGTTTTGAAACTCACGAAAATAGTATTGGCTGATTCGGGTTACTCTGTTGCAGATAATTGGAGTGTTTTTTGTGTTATTTTACTTTTTTGTCAAAAGTATATTTGAGAATTACAAATATAGTGATGCCATTGAGCCACTGGTGGCCTAGATTTCATTGGGTTGAACTGTTTACCACTGGGGTTTGCGGTCATAACAAAGCTGTTCTTTTTCCTGCCCATGAAAAACCACCCCGCCTTCTCCCTTCTGTACCCTCAGATCCCTAGATATAGTGAGAGTAAACTGCTGAATCACGAGGGGGCCTATGTAAACCAAACTGCCCAATCGGGTTCATTGATTCACATACGGCCTGGTTCTGTGGCTTGTTCGATCTTTTACCGATGGATTGGCGGTCAAAGGAATGTTACTTTTCTTGTAGATAAAATACCTCCCTCCTTCCCCTCCCATTGCTCCTCCACCCCTAGAATCAGGTGTTGTAAATTTACGACATACGAGAGTGCCTTTGTGTACCAAACTGTCGAATCAGATACACATGTTGTTTTTTTCTTATACCGATCGAAGCGACTATGTATACTCAAGATCCACTGAGTTTGAAGAAATAAGTATATATTTTAAAGTTATAATATCTCAGATTCTCACTCCCATAATTACTACTATCTCATGACAAATCCATTGATTATTTCTGTTAAATTTGTAAAATGCACTTGCACATACACTGAAGTTTGTTCTTAGACACGGCCCACTTACCATTCATTAAAATTGATGAAGCCTTACTTGGGCTTGGGAGCGCTGTGTTTTCCATTCCTGGCAAAATCTACATGTACAGTACGTGGAGAGTGTATTATCACTAAATCACCCGCAGAGTGGAGATTCCACCCGAGGAATAATTGAAAATTTGTTGCAAAGCATAACCAGCACTAGCAAAGTTTCAACCAATGGACCTCCGGGTTAAACCCGGAGGTCCATTGGCTGAAACATTGCTTGTGTGTTTTGTCCATATGTACAAAATTTGAAAGTTATAGCTTGGGTGATAACTCCACTCTGCGGGTGATTTAGTTATAATCCACTCTCCACGTACTGTATGATTTATATTAACAGACGCCATGGATGTTGATATGAACACATATCGTGCCAGAATTGGAAAATATAGCGCCACGGATCACTTTACAGGTCAAACACGCATGGGTTCCGCGGGCTCTGCCATTGGAATGGTCTTTAGTTCATTGGGACACTTGTGTCTTGTTGTGTTGATATTCCTTTTATTAATAGTTAGTGGAGATATTGGGCTGAATCCAGGTGTAGCAACATATCACTAGTACATATCAATGTTAGGGGTATTAGAAACAATACGGAAGTGATACAGGCTGAGCTCAGTCAACATGATGTCATTGCTGTTACTGAATCTCTTCTTAATTCGAATGTTGGCTCTGAAGGTCTCAGAATCGAAGGATATCATTATCCTCCTATTCGTAAGGACCACGAAGGTGGCCGCGCCGGCGGAATTTTAGTTTTCCTAAATTTGGGGTTAATTTACAACCGGAAGAGTAATTTGGAACTTCCTGGATTGGAAGCGATCTGGTCTGAAATAAGAAGTAAAGACCATAAGTTTCTACTTGGTATTTTCTACCGTCCACCACCGGCACGTGTGTCATACTGGGACCTTATCGATGAATCGCTATCACCAGTTAGAGACGACCTCTCTATGAGGTGTGTTATTGTCGGCGACTTCAACGCAAATCGTCTACCAACAACCCACCCAAAAATTAGAAGACTTGAAACTGCACACAACCTTGTTCAGGTTGTTAAGGAGCCAACTCGAATCAGTGAGAACTCAAGTACTCTAATAGATCCAGTGCTCACTTCTTCCACGAACCTGATCTCTAGTATGGAAGTCACTCCCTCTTTTTGTAGCGATCACCACGCCACTAGTATTAAACTGAAATCTACAAATCCTGATCTTCCCTCTTATAAAAGATTTGTTTGGGATTACAAAAATATGGATGCAGATGGTCTGTCACAATCACTTTTGAATTTCAACTGGAATACATTTTTTGAATCCGGCTCTGTTGACGATATATCAGAAAAAATAACAGTCCATGTTATGGAAACTGTGAGATCGTTCATTCCTGCTAGATCGATCTTAATTCGTCCAAATGACAAACCCTGGATGACATCCTTTGTAAGAAGACAAATGCTCATACGTAATAGGGCACACAAAAAAGCGAAAAGAACAAATAGGACTGAAGACTGGCAAAATTTCAGGAGAATTCGAAACTATACTATAAATTGTGTTAGGGACGCGAAAAGAAGTTTTGATATCAATTTAGAAGAGTCTGTATCTATAAGAAAACCATCCTCTAAGCAGTGGTGGAAGAGTTTGAAAAATTTCACCAATCAGCAGTCTATGAGGGCAAACTTTCCCCCGTTGCTCGAGGATGATGAAATTATAAACGATCCAGAAGATATCGCTACTATCTTCAACAATTATTTTATAAGTCAGTGTAACAATATAGTCGAAAGAGAATTACCTTGCATTTATAAGCATGATGGGTCATTAGAGACTATAGAAACAGACGAGGTGGGGGTTGAATTATTGTTATCAAAATTAGATACAACAAAGGCCAGTGGCCCTGACCAAATAAGCAATATAATATTGAAACAATTCTCGAGGTAGCTATCCTTTCCGCTCTCCAAATTATTTAACCTGTCTTTGTCAACTGGAGTCTTTCCCAAATACTGGAAACATGCAACTGTTATACCAATCCATAAAAAATTATCACAAAACGATAAAGAGAATTACCGACCCGTGTCTTTGACTAGCTGTGTTAGTAAGGTACTAGAAAAAATAGTTTTCAATCGCGTATATAGATTTCTTGTTGATAATCACCGCCTTACCGACCTTCAGTCTGGTTTTGGGCCGGGAGATAGTACGGTATTTCAATTAATCTCTATAGATAATTATTTAAAGGTTGCACTCTATAAAGGTTCAGAAGTCCGATTCATCTTTTGTGACATAAGCAAAGCGTTTGATAGAGTTTGGCATGGTGGTTTGCTACACAAACTTGATGCTATTGCGGTAAGGCGTAGACGTTTAACGTGGTTTGAAAATTATTTGACTGAATGTACACAAACAGTTGTCATTAACAGAAAGAGCTCCACTAAAAAGTAATACTTGCTGGAGTTCCCCAAGGGTCTGTTTTAGGACTCCTTCTTTTCAATATATACATAAATGATATCGTCCATGATATCCATTCGAATATAAGATTATATGCAGACGACACGTCCCTATTTATTCCTGTAGAGGACGAAAATGAGGCTGCAAACATACTGAATGGTGACATGGAACTAATTGGTTTATGAGCAAATACTTGGCAAGTGATTTTTAACCCCAGCAAGACAGTAACCTTCAGCTTTACAAGAAAAATTAACCCAAATCCGAAGCCGCACTCTGCTTAAATGGTTCTCTTATAACTGAAGTTAACGTACACAAACATCTAGGACTAATGTTTCAAAACTCGGGATCTTGGGGTAATCACGGAGAATGTATTATTGGTAAAGTCAGTCCAATGATAAACTGCCTCCATAGCTTAAAATATAAATTGTTCAGATCAGCTTTGGAAACTCTGTATACTCATTTCATACTCCCACTTTTTGTCTACGCCGATGTTATTTGGGATAACTGTCCAAAAGGTAAATTAGATGAACTCGAAGTTTTACAACTAGACGCCTTTCGAACAATATGCGGTATTCCCAGGGGCACAAGGCACGAGCGTATATATCTCGAAACTGGTTTTATTACATTACAAGAGCGCAGAAAAAGACACAAAATAGTTGCGCCTCATTATCTCACTGCAATGATTCCGCTCCAAGCGTCGGAATATACAAATTATCCACTTCGTTCATCAAACAACCTACGCGAAATACAATGGCGTACTAAACTTTTTTATGACTCTTTTTTCCCGTCTGCTGTAAGACTCTGGAATGATATGGATATAAATATGAAAAGCTGTGGATCTGTACAGGTACTGAAAAACATTCTTAGAAGAAACGACCCTATCGTTCCGGGATATTATAATGCTGGCGGGAGAAGAGGCCAGATATAGCAACTGCAAATTAAGATTAAGATGTAGTGACTTAAATGGTCACATGTATGAACGATTTCTGCACGATGACCCAAAATGCTCTTGTAACCACGAATACGAGGACTCCGAACACTACTTTCTTTTTTGTCCAATCTATAATACACAAAGTGAAAAAAGGTTTCAAGTATAAGTTGCACCATTGACGAAATTAACATTATCTTATCCGGAAATGAAACGAAAACAGATTCGCATATTTGGAGCCGTGCATAACTATATCGAACAAACGATGAGATTCCAATGATTACTCGAAAAGTAGAATAACTTACCTCAATCAGTGATTACATCCCATTATAAGATTGAAGAGTCACATCAAGACTTATGCCACAAGTTAATTTGACAAAAACTATGATTGATGGTGGTCTGTGTCTAGAACAAACTTCACGACTCTGCACTTGTTTACGCACCATTGTTGTTAAAATAAAAATGGATATTTTATGTATAGGTGAGGTATATACATAGGCATCTGCCTGTTTACCAAACCATTTCATGACGAATAAAATATTGTTTATAAAAAAACAGTTACTTTCGTGACAAGTTCTTCTCTTTTCAAGTAAAATGTTCCCTCTTCCCCATCCTTTCTACATGTATGAATTAAAACAAAATTTTCTCAAAACACTTTGCATTTTGATTACAACTGTACTGAATTTTTTAGCATTCAGGAGGTGCGGCTTTGGACATTTTTTCACAGCGAAACAAAACATATAATGCACTCGTTCCAATTTTAAAACTGTTTAGATATTTTACAAAATTATTTGGTTGGTAATTGCCACTACACTGCAAAAAATATAGGTTCTCTTTGGAACCAAAACTGGTTCTAATCTTGTCCCTGAGATGGAACCAGTTCTGTTTAAACAGTATTTATTTCAAATCAAATAGATTTATAATGATTAACATTAAATATTATCAGAATTAAACATAAATTTAGGGGGTTTCAGTCGTAAATTTAGAGCTTATACGAGGTTGTCTCAAATCATTATTAAGCGAAGGAGATATGAACAGTTGGCATATCGAACCAGTTTGGGTTTTATACAGAACCAGAACTGGTTCGATATGCCAACTGTTCATATATCATTTGTTTCAAAATGTTTGGCGACTGCGTTGAATAAGCTCCAAGTTTACTGCTGAATCTACTTCAGTTCATGTAATATTCTGTTAAAATTGAATGCTAATCTTGGTAAATTTATTTGATTTGAAATAAATACTGTTTAAACAGAACTTCCTCCATCTCAGGGACTAGATTAGAACCAGTTTTGGTTCTAAAGAGAACCTATATTTTTTGCAGTGTAGATGGATGTTTACTGAATACGTTGGTTATATTTCCCATATATTCAGCCGTAGCTGTTTTTTAAATTAGAGAATTAAAAGTCATTTTTTCACTTCAAAGTCACTTTTGGGTCTCTTCATTTATCATTGAGGTGTTAATCAAACAGCAATGCCCCAACATATATGCAACATCAACATCGGAAGTGTTTCAGTTGTATGTTTTGACACTGCTTTTAGGTTGAAATTTGGGTTAACATAATCCTCAAGTCTAGTTGAGTGACAATCAACCCATCGTCAATGCTAAAGCATCGGGGTGGATTCTTGTTTCAAAAGAGGGACATGATATTGCTTTTTATTCGACCACCTTGTTATGCATAGTCAACTTTTGTTTGAATCTAGTCCCATTGCTCACTTGACTGTGGAATGAGTTGTTACTACCGGAATATTACCAACAGTAAAGGTAAAAACTCATTGCGGAAGTCATCCATTCAAGGCGATAGCTTCGAGTAAATTAAATGTCAATAGATCAGAACCCCGTCCTATGCAATAATATTAATTCTACGTCCCTGGGAGAAAGTATATGTTTCTTGTGAGATAAAAATAAATATCAATGAATCGATCGTGGAACTGACCTGAGAAGTCATCTCGGGAATTCAAACCATATTCTATGACTAGGCTCAGATCTAAATTCGATTTACTCAACGGAACAGCTGTAGTCGCATTGTCAAATTCCACAAAACAACGGCTTCCTCTCAAGTGAAGTATAATAGAAAATGGTTTTAGAAGCTACAGAAAAATGCCACCCAGTGGAAAAGTATTCCATCTACCCCAAAAACCTATAATCTGGAACGTGTATGATCAACACAATGAATCTACCCTGACATTTAGAGGTACCTGTTTATCTGACAGACCCTTACGAGGGGTATATGGCGCGTATTACAGAGCTTTTTTGTATGATCTCCATCAGTATTTTGTCTTGCGAAAAAATAAATTCAGCCAATTTTCGCCGATTTATTTTCTGTCATTTTTTTCTGTCAATCTTTGCCATGTTTTTATTGCAAATTTCTGCCAATGTTTTTCTTACCAATTTTTTCTCCAGTCTTCTTTTTTCTTTCAGATTTTATCGGTTGGTCGTAGGAGTCCTTTAACTCATTTGGGAAATCGTAGAATCACTGCGCAGGGTGAAGTGGGTGTGGATAAAGAAATATATTGTTTCTATTCCTACTTCATGTCACTTCGTGTTGAAGTAAGAGTGTGTATAGGTTAAAATAGGGAAAAACATAACATCTCATCTAAACAGAAGTGTGCAGATGTTTATGTGAGAGTTCTACAAAACTTTACTCCTAAACAATTAAAAGAGATACACATTGTAGATGTAGACCCTGATATTATGATTTATATGAAAAATGCTTATGAAAATCAAATTATAAATCAACCAGGTAAGCAGGGTTGTGTTGAAATAAATCAACAGAAACAGACAGTAAGTGAATCAGGAAATAGGAATCCAAGAATAAGGAGCCAAGAGAAATCACTTGGGAAAAACCCAAAACTACAAAACAGGAAAAACCCAAGGGGAAGTAATTGGAAAAACCCATGCCAACAGGAAGTGAAACACTCTATGGAAACCAAGGGAAATAACTTAGTAAACAATGATGATTACCCAAATGAGGAACAACAGCAACAAAAACTTAGACATTCTCAACCGGAAACAGTAACCATAAATTATGGGGCTGCTTCTTTGAATAGTGTCTTAGTAAACATCAAAGGACAACGAGTACGTGCCTTATTAGATACAGGGGCACAGACTAGTTGTATTAGTACAAAATTTTGGAAAAATCTTAAACACCGACCAAAACTAGTTGGTGATAAAAATTCTTTGCCTCGCATTGCGGGTATTACTGGGAATGACACCCTCCCTCGAGGAAAAGTTAGACTTGAATTTTATATTCAAGGAATTTATCAGGCGCATGAATTCTTAGTAATAAATGAATTGAATCGAAGTATGTTGTTAGGAATGGATTGGATTAGGGGCAATCAAGTTAATTTATATTGGGAATTTCATAAATTGAGATTAGATGGTCACTATATACCCATTGTTCAAGACATACAGGTGAGTTGTCTTACTCGACTGATCAATCAGGTGGAACTGAAACCACAGTCCACTTGTTTGTGTACAGCAAAAGCTTCCGGTGCAAAATCTGTCTTCAACACAAAATACTTAGAACATCATGGACTGACTAAAGGTCATGTGGCTGAACAGCCTGGCCTCTTAGTTAGTAACAGTATAATCACTAATGGAAATGAAACCACACCTGTACTGTTGGTGAACAGTACCAACAAACACTACACCTTAAAAAGGGGTTGTTTGATTGGAAAACTTGAACCAATAGAACAGGAAGAAAAAGTCTTAGAAATTAATCAGATCTTAACTCAAAATACACCTGAAGACCAGATCACAGATGCTGACATACAGGTGCCTGAAGACAAACGGCACCTGTTGATGCCAGTCATCAATAATAATAAAGACTTGTTTGCAAAAACTGATAAAGAATTAACTCAGACAGATACAGTGAAGATGCGCATCGACACAGGTGATGCGCCACCAATCAAAAGTAGAGCATATAGAGTTCCATTACTGAAGAGAAAAATTATGGATGAAGCACTTGAAGAAATGCTTCAATCCGGAATTATTCGAAGGTCAAATAGTGCATGGAGTTTTCCGTGCCTACTCGTGGACAAGAAAGACAGCTCGAAACGCTTCTGCGTTGATTTCCGCAAGCTCAATGAAGTCATGAAAGTTACGAACTGGCCACTTCCATTGATTGACGACATCTTTACTTTATTGAATGGATGTCAATACTTCACCACTCTTGACATGAAGTCGGGTTACTGGCAAGTCAAGATGGATGAAGAAGACAGACCAAAAACGGCCTTTGTTTGTCATAAGGGCCTTTATGAGTTCAATGTAATGGCTTTCGGACTCGTGAACGCGCCCTCGGTGTATCAATCCCTCATGACAAGCGTCTTGGAGGGCCTAGAGGATTTTTCTCTGGCCTACCTTGACGATATTTTGATTTTTAGCCGTGACATAAAATCTCATATCGACCACATTAAACAAGTGTTTGGTCGACTAAGAAAACATAAACTGAAGCTAAAAGCTAAGAAGTGTTCCTTCTTTCAATCTGAAACATCTTATCTTGGTTTTGTAATTAGCAAAGATGGAATTAAACCTGAGACTTCGAAGGTCGAGGTCATTCGAAAATTAAATCCGCCGAAAACGGTAACAGAAGTGAGATCTTTCATGGGCATGACCTCATACTACCGCAGATTTATTCCTCGGTTCAGCGAAATTGCTCAACCACTCCTAGAATTGACAAAGAAATATGCAAGATTTCATTGGCGTGACACACATCAAAAAGCCTTTCAAGAGTTGAAGGATCGTTTAACTCAAGTTGCTCATTTGTCATATCCAAATCCCAGAAAGCCGTACGTGCTTTACACAGATGCCAGTGGCCACTGTGTCGGAGCGGTTTTGGCACAACCATGTGATGACGAAACAGGTCAACTACCTGGAGTACCTGATGAAAAACCCATTGTCTTCCTCTCTCATAAATTGGGTGAAACCCAACAAAAATGGTCGACATTTGAGAAAGAAGCTTTCGCTATCTCATACGCATTGGATAAATTCAATAACTACCTGCAGGGAGCAGAGTTTGTTATTAAGACAGACCACGCCCCCTTGCAGTACTTGTTGAAAAGTCCGCAAAACAATGTCAAAGTACAACGCTGGGCATTAAAGATAGCTAGCTACAATTGTAAGATTGAATATTTACCAGGTAGAAAGAATACATGTGCTGACCTACTCTCTCGTTTACCTGAAGGAATTGCAAACGCTGACCCCGGGTACGAGATGGATAATGTGGAAAATCAGAAAGCAGTACAAATTGGAATTATAAATAGTAACAAATTTGATCCTCAAAGATATGTACATGTCATCACAGATGAACCTCAGGTTCCGCCCGAACCACAAGCAATTAATTACAAAGATTTGGACATGAAGGTAGAGCAACAGAAAGATGAAAAGATTGTTGAAATCATTAAGAAGTATCAAGGTAACAATACCCCTGCACACATTAGTAGTAGATACCTCATGATTGAGGGAGTATTATATTACATCAGTACAGTTGACGATAACCCAAGGGTACACTTGTGCATACCCGAACAATTACATGCAGATGTGTTGAAACAATATCATGACGAATTAGGTCACCTTGGCATAGACAAAGTGTACAATAACATCAGTAGAAAATATTATTGGAAAGATTTGTATAAACATATTTATAAACATGTAGAAAATTGTCTTGTGTGTCGAGCTCGTAACACCAGAGCTCACACTTTGCCATTGCAAGAGACTGACAGACCTCCATATCCCTTTGCTAAAATAGCATTGGATATGAGTGGTCCACACCCTGGAACTTTATCAGGAAATAAATACATTGTGACCTTCATAGATATTTATTCTGGCTGGCCTGAAGCATTTCCAGTGCCTGATAAAAAGGCGGAAACAATTGCTAATTTGATAATAGATCAAATTTTTCCAAGATTTGGATGTCCTTTAGAAATATTAACAGACAATGGATCTGAAAATGTAAATGCAGTGATGAAATATTTAACTGATTATTTCAAGATACATCATGTGACCACTTCCTACTTCCATCCACAATCTAATGGTAAGGTGGAGAGGCTACATAGAACTCTGAATGACATCTTAGCAAAACTAGCTCGAGAAGAATTAGAAACTTGGGATTTATTCCTAAACCAAGCTATGGCAGCCATCAGGTTTAATGGTAGTGAATCCTCTGGATTCTCGCCATTTTATCTGGTGTATGGCAGAGATGTGGTTTTACCACTCGACAATATACTTAAACCTCGAGAAAAATATGTAGGGGAAGAACCTCATAAGATAGCCATTCAGGAACAACATAAAGCATTTCGAAAACAACAAGCTGCACAAAAGAAACGAGTATTAAAACAACAAAGATTACATGATATTACAGCAAAGGATATCACCTTTGAAGTAGGTGATCCTGTTTTATACTCCTCAGGAAAATCTAAAGGAAAATTAGAATCAAAATGGGACTACCCATTTCGAGTCATTGAGAGAACAGGTCCAGTGAGTTACAAGATACAAGATCAATTAACTCGCAGAATAATTAAATGTCATGGAGAAAGACTTAGTAAAGCGCCTCAAGAATGGGAGGTGCCTCCACCTGTCCAACCTGTTAGAGCGCGACGAATACAACGTTACGCTGCCCCATCAGAACAGTCGACTACTGAATACAGTAGCAGTAGTGACAGTAATGAAAGTGACGATATGCAAGGGATTCAAGAAAAACACCCCTTAACGTCAATCATTAAGAATAAAAGACAAAGACGAGAACATTCTTCTTCAGAAGAAGATGGTGTTCCATTAGCAGAATTAAGACAACAAGTACAACAGGTACGAGATTACAAGAGATGAATGAAGGAGCTACAAGCTCCTTCCGCTGATCAACTGCCATCACGGTTCATTGCTGACGATCGAAATGATCGATTAAATGATTCAACGATGGAAGTTGACCAATTGCAAATAACTGAAGAAAAAGGCCAAAGTAGTGAGCCTCAACCAAAACAATCAAGTAAAGATATAACTGAGATGATCTCTTGTATACAAGCTGTGTTAAGAGATCATAATAAGATTAAAGAACCAGGTGAGAAATTAGAATTAGGAGCAATTATGGTACCCTCTGCCTGGAGTACTAGTGATTAAATATTACCACAGGACTAATGATACCTAAAACGTAACACCTATGGTGCCACTCCTTAAGTTTGAGAGAGACGAGAGAAAGTGTAAAATGAGTAACAAAATTGTATTGACTTATGATTTGTTTGGAACGAAACTATGAGTCTTGTCAGCCTCGCGAACTGACTGAGACTTCATGTAGTTAGAATAACTTTCTGACCTTTTACACCCGGGAAGTGAATCGTCAGAGTGAAAGTAATTGAATCGCGTATTACTCATTGCGCTAACTCTTGCTTCCTTTCTCATTGTAGGAGCAAGATGTTGCGTTGGATGTTATTAGTTGGTCTTTTGACTACGACTACAATAATAGATGGACATACTATTATTAGAAACAATGTGATTTTTAAGAAAGTGAAAGAAGTAAATATGGTAACTAGTGATTGGAGTACAATGTTTGTTTATGAGCTCCAGCCTTTTATACAATATGTGCGCAGACTTGATCGAAGTATGCAATATACTGCTGGTTTGTATAATGCTACAACCATAGCTTTTCGACGAACTTTTGTCGAAGTAAATGGTGAAAACTCTACTCTTGCCGTTGCGATACAATCGATCATAACGGATATACACCAGGAGATCAGATACCTAAATAATCGTGTTAAACGAATAAAAGAGGATCTGAACGATTACCGCAGATTACATGGCCACACAATAAACTCGTCTCGGAAGAAACGAGGTTTGTTCGACTTTGTAGGTGAAGGATTGAGTTTTCTCTTTGGAACTGTATCCCAGTCAGATTTAGATGGGATAACAGAAAATTTAAGACGTGTAAGTACTAATCAAGCAATGATTCAACATATTCAAAAACAAAGTTTAACCTTCATTAAGATGAATCATGAAGCGATTCTGAAAAATAGAGAATTTATGTTAAATATGTCGCGCGAATTGATGTTATTTCAAGGTCGAGTAAATAAAGTAGTTCAGAATCATGAAGATCGAATATTATATATTGAACATTTCACTCATGCTTATCATCAGCTTGAGTTTGTAATGAGTCGATTGGAATCAATGATAATCGCCGCAGAAACCACTCTACGGGGATTACATGATCAAATGGATATCCTAGCCGATAGGAAGTTATCACCCAAAATAGTGGATCCTTCACTATTGACCTCGATATTAATGAGTATTAAAGTTCAATTAGATGATAAGTCAATGTTGCCACTAGATCTGACAACAGAATTATGGCAATATTATCATTTGCTTACGACGGCTTCCATTTATGATGACGATAAATTGGTGATCTTTATGAAGATCCCCTTACGTAATTCGAACTTGCAATTTGAAGTGTTCAAGGTGCAGGCTTTGCCTGTACCCTTTGTCAATGTAACTAAGAATGCGTCGCGAGTTGCAAATAAATTAGTAGCAATATATACTCTTGAATCTGACATACTGATTATTAATAAAGAAAGGACGAAGTATGTCCCAGAAATAGGACATGACCAATGTGTAGATAACAATAAGTTGTTTTGTCCTTTAGTAGGTGCCGTACGAACGATACATACAACGACAAGTTGTATGTTAGCTTTGTTTTTAAACATGAAATTAGAAATTCCGAACTTATGTCAAACGGAAGTTCGATTGAATATCGACCTCCCGTTCAGTACTAGAATCGATGAAGGAATGTGGTACATCACGACAGATGTCCCACTACGATTCTCAATTACGTGTCCGAAACGAAGAAATCCAAAACCGAAACGGATTCTTCCACCAATTGGAATTTTGGAATTAAAACCGTTATGTATGGCATCGAGCGGTCAATTAATGTTACCGAGTTATTTCCATAAAAGAGATAATTCTACTTTTCGGATTGTTACCAAGACAGTGTTACCAAATTTCTCGTTGTTACAACGACAGATGTGGAAACCTGTCATAGAGAGGGTGAACATATCGACGTTTACGATACCGAAAGGAATAGATCACTTGGATGACTTACCCATGGATGACTTAATTCATGAACTTGACTCGCTAAATTTACAAATGACGGACTCATTTGAAGTCCCTAAGTGGGCTTACGCTCTCGCGACTGTTGCATTAATAATAGGATTATATCTGCTTTGGAAGTGCTATCGAGCCGATAGACACAAACAGATATACAAATGGTTAAGAAACCGTAAAAGTAAACCGACTTTTTCTGCTGTTGATGATAGTGAAATGTCTAATTTTGCATTTGCCGATGATGAAATCTATACTAGTATGGGACCTAGACCACAGCCTTCAGCTCCTGCTGATTCAACTGGAGCACAACAACAACAACCTCCTAAGAGTATTCGAGACATGATGAGAAAAGCTGTTCAAAATTTTAGACCTTCTCCTCAACCTAATAGGAAATCAATATATCCCCGTGTACAACATGACGTGGATTCTGCCAATGTCCACATAACTATGTTTGATATAGACAAAGAAACTGAAAAACAGTAGTTCACACACTGTGTGTTTTTGTTTCAGTGACCAGTGTACAAATGGCAGAATCTGATTCTAGTGTTGACAGTGGGCTCGATGATTTCCCTGATTACCAGAGTTATTATAATGATCGTGACACTTTATATGATGATGAAACTTCAAGTATAGTTAGTACTGGAACTGACAGTAATAGTACTGTTTCACGAGAACTTTTTCAAGACACTAATTCATCTAGTATAAACGTAAATATAAATAGCAATTCATCTGATAACAGTGTATCTGTATTGGCATCAATAGAAGAATCACCATCACCTTCTATAGCATCTTCCGACCTTTTGTCGACTCCTCCAAGTAGTGTTCAAACTCCTACTGACTCCATTTTACTATCTACACCGGAACGACTTCAACGACTTCCACCTTATTCGCCTACGGATACAGTGGAAACGTTAGTCCTTCCTCCAAGATTACCTGTTAGAACCCATGATGCAATTATTCATCGGGACCCCGAGAGCCAAGATGGACTCGGTGGATTTGTTTATGATATAACAATGAGATCACATACTTCTTCCAGTATGACCACACCTACAAGTGATTCTTTGCCTAGTGATTCTACCACTGTTCTGGACACTGATGTTGCAGAGTCCGGAGTCAGTGTGATACAAAATGAACTTGCACGAGCTGATCTTGGATTAGACATACACACCCCTCCTTTAAGTGATGTAGAAGCAAGACAAATTGCTCCATTATCTACTAATATTGTCTCAGAACCTATAATCGATATTCGACCGAGGCCGTGGGAGTGGGCAAGAAGCGAGTTTTTCAGAACACCTCGCCCGTTGGCCTCTCCTCATGAATTTGATCGAGATATCATACGACCCAATACATATGAACAAGACTTTATGAAAGATACAGATCTCTTAGGCATTGAGGATGTATTTGGATGTCAATATTTTGATATGGATTTGAATATAGTATATACAGAGGTTGAGCGAGAGTTGATATATTATTATGACAGTGCTGTTAATACTCATTTAACTTTTGCAAATAGGTCTAGATATTTAGTGATATACAATTGCCCTGATTTACAATATCCAAAAATCAACGAGCAGGGTGAGGTAAGTGAACCTCTACGGTATTATAGTCACCGGGTGGCTACTACCAGTAGTGTACATCATAGATTTCACATGCGAAGAAATGTAGCAGAGTTTACTCCCTTCTGTGCAAGATATCGTGACTTTAGTCGTCGTAGACGAGCACGATATCACTCCGATGGCCGACCAAGGAGTTTTCAACCCTTTGTTGTCTATCGTCAATACCACCCAGATTATATTGGACGTTTCACAGGGTCAACGTTTGATTACCGAACAGGCCCAAATACTGTGTATCGGCATTATCAGTTGCCAACACAAAATGAAAACCTTCAGAGTGAAGATTGAGAAGTGTAAACTTTAATAAGCAACAACAAACAGAAAAGTCTACATAGACTACTACATAGATATAAGATTTTCATGAATCTGGTTTCCCAATTTATGTATAATCCTTCATTGGAAGCCTGATCCATGACGATAACGGGTCGTCTGTGTTTGTCTTGTTTACTAGTGAAAACTTTCCCAAAGTTAGTAATTCTGCACTGCAGTGTAACAATTTTTATAAAATCGGAGTTCCTGGAGTGTATTAGATAAGTTACACACAGGACTCCAGTATCAAGGCAAACAAATTTGAAAGTTGGTGGAAAGAGTGTTGATTGAGTGCACCAAGTTACAGACGAACCCAGGGGAGCGAATTATCAGTGTAAATTTTAGTGTATAAACATAATACTATTGGTAACATAGTGGTTTCTTTTAAATATAGTTATATTCTATTTTATATTTGATTAAATTTTCTTGTTGGTATGGCTTCAGCAACTACTTTGGAATTCGAAGAATTTGCCGAAGAACAGGCACTGTACGATTTACATCAACGCGAAGCCTACCAACATGCTGTAACTCCTTGCCATACTTATGAGGAACGGGCAAGGTTTGAAGAACATAAACGCGCAGCTTTTCATCGAGCTGCGGCTCCCTGTCATGGTCATTCTCTATATTTTCCAAAAGATTTATGGCGACGTCGCCGTTTGAGGTATATTCGTATATGGGAAACAAGACATTATAATCCTGCCAATGGCCAGACGGAGATAATACAACACGAACTTGCCTATCGTTTTTATCTCTCTGAGGAAAGAAAGGTAATATTTCCCCATCTTTTATACTCTCCGGAATTCCGAGCCGAAGTTCGACCCCATGAGGTCACTGGTCCCGGTCCTGACGAGGTCATTCATTATCTCAATGACCCCTGTTGGAATGGCCGATATTATGACCATCGGCAAAATAAATTGGATGCTGAACTGGACCTAATAGCCAATCCTGGCTTGGTCCGTCCATTCAGGAGTCATGAGGTCTTCCCTGGTAGTACATATCCCGCCAGTGAAGATGCTGATGATTCATTTGGATTTTATCAGCACCAAATGCACCCTGCACGATTCTTTCCTCCTGGCAACGTACAGACAACGTATGAATTGGAGAAACAGCAAAAGCAGTATCGACTCCTTCGTGAAGCTTTAATCCGACATGAGGGAAGACGATTACAACGTTTTAGTTTACGCAGCCAAATTATTAAATATAATGAGACGCAGGAGGTACAGACTCATTATAAGGGTCTTGGAGACCCTTGCTGCATCTGCTTAGCAGAAATTTAAAAAACTTGGCAGGATTTATTTGAATGTGGCCAATGTAAACAACAAATCCACTACTCTTGTGGTATTGCATGGGCCAGATCAAAAGCCGGTGCTCCTGAGCCAGCTTCTTGCCCGCACTGCCGTACACCCATGAGGTGGGGAATCGGTAACGAGCCGAAGCTTCCAGTACCAGCTGAAATGGATCCACATCAGCTTTGAATTGCGTATGACATGACAGAAGTTAAAAAGGCGACCTCTACAGCTGCGTGCCGTCGGGCACTGTTGTCATCTTTGGATATTATTCTATAATATTTTTCTTGCGCAAACAACAAAGTATCTACGTAAAGTAAACGAAAAAGTTATTGTCAAAATTATATAGTGACATTCTAGACGTGACTCCTAGTTTCGTCACTATCGACAACAGATTAAAAACTAACGAAGAACCGTTAACAGGGAAAGTAGAATTGTTCATACGGCACAGCTGTAGCATAGTGTAAAATAGTTTTTGTGTTTTTATTCTTTTACTGTATTTTATTGCATTTAGTCAAGCACAGTTTTTGTTTTATCGATCACACGGGATATTTTATTGAATATGGTCAATCACAGTCTTTGTTTTATCAATCACACGTGAAATTAAGTCAATTTTCAGTTTGTATAGTTTAAACAGTTTTAATTAGTTTATAAGTAATATTGAATCCGTGAAAAATGGCCACGGCATATGCATACCGTAAAGTTAACCCAACTTCGGAAGATTTTCTTCCGGAGCAATTAGAGTACTGGACACAGAGATTTCGTATACCTGTACCTATGATCTTTCACAACGGAGCTTCCGCTTTTCAGCGCAAAATCCGTGTGTGGGATATGGTCCAGTTAAACGAAGTCACCGGTCACTTAGAATTGATTCGAACTCAAGTTTTATACCGGTATTGTCTTCATACAACGGAAGTAGGACGCGAACTGGTGATGCCTCACATAGTGGTAATCGAACATGAGGCTCGATTAGCAACCCCTTGGGAGGCAGCACGATCAAGCCGTGTAAGTGTTATTCGCTATTGGAATGACCCACGGTGGGACGGAACTTATTATGATCAACGAATTCCTTATCAATCGGAGAATGGGATCGATCTATTCATCACATCGACTCCGGTTCGTCCATTTCGCCCGAGTGAATATAGTCAAATCTCCATACCCGATTTACCTCGCGAATACCGAATGATAATTGGTGAAACGTTCCATCATGTGCAGGTGGAACATACCTATGAATGGGAAAATGCACAATACAGTCATCAAGTCTTGCAATACTCGCTTGAAATGTATGCAAGCCTTCGAATCTTTCAAGCCAGACAAAATATAGTTGATGGAGATGGGAGACAATGTGCGATATGCTTGTTGGACATTGTTGGGCCCCGTGAAGCATATCGTTGTCCTCAATGTACTCAGATAGTACATCTCTACTGTGGGTTAACTTGGATGCAGCAAAAACAAAGTTGTCCTCTGTGTCGATTTGACCTCCTATGGGGAACTCCTTTGAAGAAGCATAGCTTCGATTTTACGACCCGTAATTATCAGTTTTCCCCACTAACAGAATCAGGTAGAAATTAGTGTTATTTTTATTACTTTCAGGAATTAAGAATGTAATACCTTAGGAGAAAAGGTGATTCCTGTTGTCTGGAGGCATTCCGCTAATATTAGTCCATAATAATTCTTCTCCCGAAAAACCGGTAGTGACTGATCCTGGTCATGGATTCCCATCACCGTGTTGAGCGTGATGCTGACAGCATCTTGGTCACCGCAGGTGATTGGTCATCCTGTTTCCCTGAATCCGGTCAGCCAGTGATCCTGGTGATCCTGGTCACTATCCTGATCACTATTGATCATTCTGGAATTCATCTGATCCAGACTCGAGCTCCGCTAAAAGTTTACCGCTAAAAGTTTACTGGTTGGGAGGATTGTAACGAAATGCCCTCCACGGAGCCCCTCCATGGAGCGCGTCGGGTTAACCTCCGTGGGGTGCGTCGGAGTCTTATGATAGCACTCGAGAATCTTGGTTCCCGAAGTGTTAATGTGTTAATCAGAGTGGCCAAGTCCTACTTGGTAATAATTCTCTGTTGTATAAACTTTAATAAGTAAACGCTGTTTTCAAGCCCAAGTTATGTAATTTTATTCAATTCCTTGTATATTTGCATTGCATAATAGCAGTGCAACTGACCTACAGAAGTACTTTATGCACTTATTGTAAAAAGGTGTTTTTGACAGTATTTGCAATTATGACTGGCATATGAGCTAGTAAAAGCCTAACCTATAATAACCCCATCAGAATGCTTTTGACAGGTTTTAGCATTGTATACTGACCCGACCTAACCTCAACACACCCAGTATCAGTTTCAGCTCTGAGAATTGTGCAATCTTGCACGTTCACAAGATGGCCGACTGGTTTTGCGGCTATACACCTATTAATTGCCAGCATCCTTTTAAATGCGAGAACGCATACTCTTAGCATAGGATACCCACCGGATGCCCTACTATTCCAGGATGGAAGTAAGGGGTTAAGAAATACCTCTCCGCCATGTTGGGGTATATGTGGTGTTTTGTGGTGTTTTATGACGTAAATTCTGCCGAGTAGACACGATTTAAATCGTATTTAAGCCAACGGAATCACCCGAGACGGGACTTCTCTCTGGTCTTCCGTGTGTACAAGAAGCCACTCTCCTATTCTCGTGGAAGGACGCCGCCGAACGCTGCCAGGCCAGACAGCATTTCCAGACACAGGACGCGATGAGAGCGATGCGATAATTTCGACTTAGTCTCATTTCGTATCTGATATTTTCAAACTTTTACCAGAGAGAGAATTTGTTTAAAGTTTAACTTGTAGGAACTTTGCTTAGGGTTTTAATAAAAGTGTAGAAAACTGTAAGTACATTTTATGTGTTTTTGAATTTACCCTTTCGCTGCGGCTGCAGTATCAAGAATTGTTGCAGACTCTACAGAAACTGGTTGCCTCTTAAGACTGAACACTTAAATTGTCCTGTGGCCATTTTTGCCACGATTATAGTCCGAGCGAAAAACCACTAGACGATCATTTTTCCGGGGTACTTAACCCTGCTATGCCACACATGTCAAAATTTGTTATTTTAATTATTTTGTCACATTTTGCAACAAAGTTCAACAAAACTATATCTCGTGACCCCGTATTTGAACAAGCTTAACGAACTCGTTCCAGTAAGGGGTCACATGATAGGATGCAGCGGAATGGCTTGTAAGAGGATTGATATATTTTACCAATGTGGTCATTCGGAGAGGTATGTGAAAAGGAAACTCATGTGTACATTATCGTTATTTTCTCACAAAATAATGAAACCATCAAGACACAACATATAATCATGTTTACGTTTCATAACCTATAAAATACCAAATGTTCCAATAAGACTGAAACCCTCCTCCTCTGATTGGACGAGAGCTCGCTTAGTATATTCTATGTTTACGACTCAAATGGCAAATGTTACCGTCTGACATCACAACGCGAAATATTTGAAATGACGTCTCCCGTCTCGTAACTACTTCATCAACGGAGTGACTAACAAGCCGCTTAATTTCTCTGGATGTTTCACGTGTGCAGCAGACGGTGTTCCGGATGAAGTGTTGTTTAAATTATAAGTCGATTTACGATTTGAACTAAGATGGAATGAGTTTATCTGGTTTATCGATTATTTATCCAGCGTTGTCGTGGATACACGAGAGGTTTATTCACTGAACCTGTGATCGTTAAACGTTGCCTTGAACAAGGCAACTTTTATCGATCACAAGTTTAGTAAATAAGCCTCTCGTGTTTCACGGTGTATGTTTTAGGCTATGGGTAGTGTCTTATTGAAACATATACATTATTGTAATGAATTGACGGTAACATAGTCTGAGACCATGTTACCATCAACTCATCACAATAATTTATATACACGGATACTGGTGACGTTGTTAAAAGAAACGTAGTATTCAAAATAAGTATAGTCTTTGTCAGAGGGGTCGTTCGTCTCTGGGGGTTATTTTGTGTGTTTTCTCTCACAGTGGAGACGTTATAATTGATCAGTCTCTTCTTACTTTTCATTACCTGTATTAGTATGGACACGTTCCCGACCACAAGAATGGTGAATGATATAACACAGAAGACAGACAGGTCTATCCAAGGCCAAATAGTCTGATAGAATTTCATGTAACTTGGATTGTCTGGAAAGCAAATGAGAATGTCGTCTGCCGTTCCATCAACCTCGTCGATGCCGTATATTAAGTGAGCGTTCATCGAAAACAAAACAACTAGTAGAGCGACAGTGATGAATCCCAGTCTACGTTTATTCCAGAAGCGCATTTTTGAGGGAACGAAATGGGCAATGCGCGATATACGGTTACGGATATCAGTGTCCAAACCGACATATCTGCAGAAAAGTAGGAGAAAAACATAAGGAACTTGCACGATTTGACGTTCAAATGAATAAGCGATACTTTGAGGAGCCACCTGGGAAGTAAGCTCGTGTATAACGAAACGATGTCAGCAACTGCGAGGATAATGAATAATAACGATATGCGAGAACGGCGCAACTGTCTTTTCGTCAAAACAAGTATCGAAAGTGAATTTCCAATTGTACCTACTGCTACCAAAATTGGTGGAACTATTTTCCATATCCAAACACTCACTATGTACTCATTATAATAAGTGTGACTCAAATGTTGTGTAATATTGTATGTAAAGTAATCCATGTAATCGTCATAAAAGGACCACCTACAGATGTCTGTTAATGTACTGCTGCCGAGCTGTTGAGTTTGAATGCAGTTTCAATTGTAGCGGTTCCCACTACTATGATGATGTTCAAATGAATTGTATTTTTCTCATCCAATTCATGTTGTCTCTGAAAACTCCTTATTCCAGTGCCAAGATTACATTAACAGTCTTTCCTGATCATCAATAAAGAGAAACATAACAAGATTCTCTATACCAAAACATAGACGGGTAGTTGTTTCTTCTCGAATTGCAACGGCGGTCAGATCCAGGTTATATGGTAAATAAAGGAGCAATCTACAAAATAAAGTTGAAATTTAGAGCACTTTCTGAATTGTTTATAGTTCAACAAGCTATGTATTGAGTCTTCAACTCAGAAAAAAAATATTTTTTAATATTTCTTTTCTGATTTTTTTAAAAGTTAAAATAAACTAAACAAACTACAATGGAAGTAAACTGAAGAGGTTAGGAAATCGTTGGTATAAGTTTTGTTATATCCAAATTTATACCATGATTACCTATTCTACTATATATGAAATAAATAAATTTTAGCTTTACACACCAACTGTGATGAACACGTCATCAATGGGATTCTAATAGTAAAAAATTACACCTACAGTAGAACTACATCCACGTTGACCTTTGGTGACGCCGACATGAATGCAAACTTGTCTAAATTTATCGCACATTTCCTCGCGAAGAGTGAAATGGAAGTGGCAATCATTTATTACGTTTTTAAATGTGTTTACCCCATAAGATGCCAAAAATTAACAAACATGCATTGTCTCATGTTAATAAAGCATGCATAACTCGAAATAATATGTTATTAGGTTATTAAAACAAAAAGGCTCATTTTCTTTTTTTCATTTCGTTTCGGCGATAAAATTGACATCGGAAGTACCGCCCACCGATGCTCGTGTAAACAAAACGGATTCGCACGTATGTACGTCTGTTGTTCAGTAAAATCGAGAAAAAGTAATAGCCACTCTTAATGACCTGACGATCATGGTATAAATAAAATATACTCAAAGTAGCTTGGTGTACCAAATGTTCACCACTCGTGGTGAAGTTGTGTTAACCGCGCGCCGAAGACTCACGGTTAACACCACTTCCCCAGTCGTGATGAACATTTGGTACACCAAGCTACTATGGGTACATTCTATATGTTAAATATGAAAACAGAATTTCGCTGTACTGGGTTGGAAAACCGTGATAATTATTTACACACTGTTTATTCCCTCCAAATAAATTTATAGGACATACAGTACAGGCGACGTGGACTGGTCAGTTTTCTCGCGTGGGCAATATTTCCACGGACCAATAATATTAGATTCCAAACACTAATTACAGGAATAATCATCAACAATTTAATTAATGAAGCACCGGGTACAACCCGGTGCTTCATTAATTAACATTTTGCTAATGATGATTTTTACTACCTGATAAACGCATGTGTGGACATAACTGCTCACGTGTGGGCTACGACCAATCCACGGCGACTGTACTGTACATATAGGATATCTACGCTATTTCAGTGAATATCAGGAATTATCTCATAAGTGTAGACCTGAACGTTTTATTTTTCCGGGAGCGCATGCGCGAGTAAAAGATAATACGTTCAGGTCCACAAAAATGAGATAATTCCCGATATTCACTAAAATAGCGTAAATTTTATTTTTTTTTAAATTCTACGGGACATTTTACTGCGCAATATTCAGCACAATTCGACTGCAAAAAAAAAGTGACGTCATTTAGAAATCTACTGAAAAAATTCATCATGTGGGCCTGAAAATATAACTTTTCGAACCACACTCATGAGATAATTCCAGATACTGACTAAAATAGATTAAATTTTCTTTTTATTCTATGGTGCGAGGCATTTTATTGCACAATATTCAGCCCAATTCAAACCCAAATGCATACCTTTTAAAACAATAACAAAGGTCAGCTGATCATTCCTTCAAGGCGACCTGATGAGGCGCTGCGTGGCGTCATTTAGGAAGCTACTGAGGAATATATCTTGATATCTATCGAGTCGATATATTATTGGCGATGATTCGCATGCTGGCATATAATAGTTTATTATCTTCCAGACGGATTACAAATTATAAAAATAATTAAGCAAGATTAAAACAATTAAATAACAAAGAAATGATTTGATAAGGATCAGATTAACGTAAGGAATTGACCATTCTCTAAATTTATCTTCACACTACAGTATGTAAAAAATGGTCAAATGAATGACCATCAAAACACACAGTACATACTAGGAGTGGAGTTTCAGTAAATGTCCTTCCCGTGTGCCCATTTGCTACATGTACTTTGTGTTTCTCCTGCTTTTCCAGACAGAATGTGAAAACTTCAAAGTACACGTGCTATAGTTGTAATCCATTCCCATTGTACCCTATGCCAGATATGATATCACACCATGCGCGCATGAAGAGATTGAATAGCGTGTACCGCAAACAGTACAGGATTACACAATGTTACCCCACTGCGCATCGATTTCGAGTTATCAAGCTTTCATTATGCCAGTTGGTCCTAAAATACATTTAAGAATACAAAAAGGCAACTGCTATAAGAAACAGATGGGACAGGGTCCAAGAACTACTAAGTCTAGTGACAGGTCACAGTGATGTCTAATACAAGATTGTCCAAGTCCCATATACTCCTTCAAACAGGCCAACTTCAACATTTACAGTACAGTAGCCGTGGACTGGTCACTTTCCACGCGTGGGCAATATTTCCACGGACGCAGTAATATTAGATTCCAAACACTAATTACAGAAATAATCATCAAAAATTTAATTAATGAAGCACCGGGTACAACCCGGTGCTTCCTTAATTAAAATTTTGCTAATGATGATTTTTTCCTACCTCGTAAACACATGCGTGGACATAACTGCCCACGTGTGGATTACGACCAATCTACGGCGACTGTACTGTAGCACTCCCAAGAGATATAAAATTTACTGATTTAAAAAGTATATTAGCAACACCAATTACAACTCTTTGTTATCATGTAATATTCTATAATGAGACACTATCGATTGTGCTTTGTAATTTTTTTTAACTTTGTATATATTTACATATACTTATCTGAATAAAAAAAATAAAAAAATAAAAAAATAAAAAAAATAAAAAAAGTATACTTTGAAGAATATATCCGATTCAATCAAATCAATATTGAGCTCCGTCAAACATGATTAAATTGGTAAAAAAATTATTCTAATACAATTACTATAAATCTCGAAATTTGATTGGTTAATCAATAAAAATTTGCGACAGTAAAATCAGCGTAACCTGTCGCAAATTTTATGTTGTCGAAAACTATTTCAGGAAGTCAAGATGTATTCGTGGGCGTTCTATTTTCGTTGCATTTGGAGTCATTGACTACCGTATCCAATGTAAACAAACGCTGTGAACGCGTTGACTTGCTGTAAAAAACGTTTTCTATCTTTCTTGTAATTAACTGTATTTAATATGGATGAAGTTGGAAAGTTTAATATTATTGTGGAATAGGGGTTTGGCAGAGACTGCTGAGTAATGAAATGAGTGTTAAAAAACTGATTTCGACGGTCTTCACGGAAACCGTGTGGAACCAGTAAGCGATATGAAAATATAATTTATAAATAGCCATTTTTCGTACGATGAAGAATTTATCGACGCTGTGTGCGAAATAGAAAACCAAAATTTCGACAACTGGCAATAATAATTTTAGTTGTTCAAGGCCAAATATTTCTGACAGATCCGCTAGCGATGTTATAACATCGACTTCAAGTGCAAGCGGTCCTTTCATTTTCTAATTTGTTACCTGCGTTCGTGGCACCACATGTATGTACAGCTACAGAGAAACGCATTCACCACCGAGTGAGAGAGGTGAACTATTCGTTCTGCAACAATTATGTCAATACCAGTAGCCCAATTCCACAGGACATAACTTCCTAGAAACAGTTTGAAATGAACAACTGTTCTGTAACCATAAGTAATTATTACGGTTAAACAAGGGCTTCCAATTAAAGATCTCAAATTTTTTAACGTTAATGGTAAATCCTCGGGTGCTTTCCGACGCCGACTGAAAGTTGAAACATCACAAGGTGAACTCTAAACTTTAAACAGAGAAAGCGGCCGGCGTATTTTGTTTTCAGATTGTCACAAACATTTAAACATGATAAATGTTGTCAGTACAAATATAAATATATTTTGTTATTGGTGATAAAATGTCTAAAACGTTTGGAATTATTTGTAATGTGGCAGCGTAAAATATATTTCGTGATTTGGTTCGGAACTCCCAAATGACGTCACGAAGTCTGTATTTTTAGTTTTAAATTGTTGACAATGTTGTCTTCAACAAGGCGTTGTTTTATAGTTGGGAGATCAAATCTATCTCTGTTTTCAGCCGAATTATATTAGAATGGGGATAACTATGTTGTATTTGATTGTTTGGTGCCGTAAACGATGGTTTTACTGTCGCAAATATCCGTTTTACCGGCTCCGCTAACGCGTCGCCGGCAAAACTCAATTTGCGACAGTAAAACCATCGTTTACGGCCCCAAACAATCAAATACAACATAGTTATCCCCTAACTTTATGGAAAAAAATTTGTTCTTGAAATTGTGGTATTTTGGCATCAGTGTAAAGATGTTTAATGGACAAAAAAAAAACGTCCACAGATTTCAATAAAATGGTTAAAAGCGTTAAAATGTATGAGTTTTAGAGAAAAACGCATTCAGAATAATTGTGTTGCATGTAAATTCGCATTTAGTTTACAAAATATGAATTTATGATTTATCCCATGTATAAAATCTACAGTTAAAACTGGAAGTCCTGTCACGGTTTGTGCGCTTATCTAGGCTTAATTGCGCGTAGAAATTGCGCGGAATTGCCATAATCGAATGGCATCCGAAGCATGGCAGGTTCTCCTGGTTACTCATAGCAAACACAAGCAATGTTTCTGCCAATGGACCTCCGGGTTACCCGGAGGTCTATTGGCTGAAACATTGCTTGTGCACATGCTTTATGTACGGAATTTGATAGCCGTGCCATGGTCATAACGCGTAGATTAACGCGCAGATCGACGTGCTATTTGTGCGCATTTCATGACGGGACTTCTAGATTTAACTGTATATCGTTCACTAAACGAGCAAACCAAAACCATATGTAACCACATAGTTATCAAATATCATTTCGTGGACTTCACAAATATTCTGAAGATGAAACAAATAATTCTGAACTGACTTTACCACGCCGCACCGTGTAAATTCTCCTTTTAATATGTTTCAGATTTTTTTTTTTAAATTAAACTTAAAAATTATACTGAAATGTTATTTGGAGCTATGAATACTATACAATCTATAAGATACTCGATTGACGCCATGGAAAGTCTGATTTGACATTTCCTCTAACAAATTCACAATTACTTACCTTTTGATGATATTTGCCAGTCATAGGATCAAACGCGAAAATGCCGAGAAACTGAGCTTGAACCGAAAAATACTTTTTTTTTGTGTTTAACTAACAGACCGACAAGGTGTGTCAGTGAACAAACGTCTACTCTAAATAACAGAGTATCGACTTATTTTTTCTTCCATTGTCACCTGACGCATTTTGAGTCAGTGAGATGTGATGGTATTTTTTTGAATTTCTCTAGCGGCAGGGGAGATTCAACAGTTTTACGGGAAGGAGGGATTATATGAAGCTTTAATGACATATCGACCCCTTCTTGACGTCGGATAGCAATCGTGTTGTTAACCCTTTACCCAACGTAACGGCCAAAAACGGCCAGCGCTATTCTCAAAAATCGCCAATTAATTTTCAAAATATTTTCATTTTTTGTCTCAAAAACATAGGTTATGACCCCTCGTTGGAACGAGCTCGTCGAGCTCGTTCCAACGAGGGGTCATAACCTATGTTTTTGAGACAAAAAAATGAACAAATTTAGTTATTCAATAATTTTTTTTGCAAGTGTCGTCTGCTTTTCATGTTAGGTAAAGGGTTAATGAATTTTCTCTCTACTTTTCCCATTGTCACCACTTTACAAGAGATGAAATTAGCCCACTCTTGACACGACATTTGAATTTGGTATCAGATGCCTCCGTGTGACAAGGAATTACGCCTCACCGTACTCTCATATTAGCCATGTTGTATACTTGTCATTAAATCATAGCAGCGTATACTCAGAGCTTTGGGGGAGCAGCTAGTGTTAATTTCCCATAGGAACCGGAGCCTTTTGGGGAAGCAACTTTTTCCTGTGCAAAAGTTTGACTCCTTGAAGCTAGATCCGACAAGTGGTGTACCTACTGCGTATAGAGTATACTATGGTTTGTATAGTGATATAGGTTAACACAGGGCTATGGGTATATATTATGGATAAGTGATGAAAAATTGATGGGGAAGGTGAGTTTTCTTGAAAGTTTTTCCCCGCGAAACGGTTGACGTTGATATTGACCTCGTGACGTAATGATGCGCACGCGACGTCACATATACGTTGACCACTGTTGTTGTCCACTATACAATCTGGCATAATGTTGTTCGGGTCAAGGGGTGTCGGACTTCTCGTAAAGGGGGGGGGGGGGGGGGGGGGTTGTAGTGGTGGTATATATCCATGTTAGTATACTATAAGCCCTTGGGCCTTCATAATATCCTATGTCTGCTATAGCTAGGTCAAGCGGTATTGTGGAGATGGGGTCATGTATGGTCGGCCAGTGCGTTATTGACTAAGAGGGGAGAGGGGGGGGGGGGGGGTAATGCATGGTAGTTTAGTGTGGTAGCATAGGATGTACGCGTTGTACCCCTACTGGTCCCATGTTAGCCCTTAGTACTATTAATCCCCCTAATGCTTCATGATACCCTATGACTGATATAGGTAGTATGCAATGCTAGGCATAGTGGTATTGTGTGTAGGGGTATGCCTGGTAATTTAGAACCGCAGAAAAGTATGGGCGGCATATACCCCTATAGGCCCGAAGCTCACCGAGCAAATGAGCTATCGAGCAATTGCTCGTTCGAGTGACTCGCCCATACGACTCTTAGCCTCATTTCAGAAAAGGGGGTTCCGAAGGACATATGTTTTCGAAAAAGGAACTCCACAAATGGGATTCCAAAAAAATGATTCCATAAGTGGGACTCCGTCTAACGAAGCCCGTCGAGCAAATGAGCTATCGACTCTTAGCCACTGTCAGGAATAGGGGTTCCCAAAAGGTATCGGAGCTAGTCGTGGGGTTGACGTAAACGGAATACCCCACGGTACCACCGATGCCCGTTGTGGAATTCCTTTCCGACCTTTGACAAGTTGTTTACTTGGTCTATGCTATGGTATAATGATTTTGTTTCCAAGGGAAAACGAGCTAGAATGAATATATTTTTATTATGTAAAATACAACACACAAATATATATGGGCTACTAATAAATAAATCACTTATTTACTTCGCATTTTCTCCCGTACCTCATTTACTCCTACGACACACACTTATGCCCTCCTCAAACTTTTAGAGTCCGTTATCATGTCCTTCATGAACCTCCATACGAATCAAACAACTAACTACAAGGAACAACAATGTTTGTGCACATTTCTACTTCGCCGGCATCATCTATATTCTTTCAGACGCTCATTGTTCGATAGTTGTGGTTGTCTTCCTTAATCCGAGGTATAGGGATATCCCCATAATTTTAAACATATTGTTCGTTTTATTTTTATCTTCGTGGGTATGTTCATTAGTATATGCTTATTCCATGCAACAAATACTATCCATTTACAAATGTAAGAATTCGTGATGTTAGTTCATTGTTAAACTGTAAACATTGAAAAGCCACTGACATCCAGCGGTCACCAGATCTTTCTAGCAATGTACAAACTTGTTTTGATCGACAATATATTCCACTTCGCAATTTAAAAGGATTTAACACCACACCTTCTACCTCATTCACAGAAAGTTCAACTCTCAAGCGGCTTCCAGATCTTTCCAGCAATGTTCAACCTGACCCAGACTGCTAAAACGTTCCACTGTCTAATTTGAAGGGATTCAACAATTTCCACCTTCATTCACGGAACGATAAAACTCAGCAGATTGGGAGACATTCTATTCACCACTAAACTCCCTCATGCCGAGGACATCCACTCTGTCCCTTCTGTGCTCTATCATACTTTTTCGTGGACTCTCCATTTACATTCCTTTATCTAAACTCACAACTTTTCGACTTCCTCACGCTCAAATTGCATCGGTCACAACAGGCCCCCGCTAATTTACGGTAAGTTAAAAGCAAGTAAAATACCTTATTTACCAGGGTATCCAGTATAAACTGTCGCAGAAAATTAAAAAAAGCGATTAATCTTATGAACGATATCTGTTAGAAACGGAAGAGCGGTATACTTTTCCCTGAGAATCACACATAAAACGTAAAACAAGCCACACATGTTAGTTACATGTTTCATTCAATACAAAAATACCAAAGAAATTACATTAACCCTATTTACACCAGTCTGAAGTTCTAGGAATGCCCTGACAGCTTCATTTCAGAAAAAAAGGGGTGTCGAATGCCAGATCTTTTCCAAAAAGAGGTGCTGAAATTGGGGTGTCACGGGATATGGCTGTTAAATACCGAGATAAGGCTAATAGGGATAGTAATGTAACGGTCTAGTCCTCTAAGCTCGCCTCAACTGATCACACACTTTTTGGGCCAACCGTTGACTCGGAGGATCAACCCAGGAAAACCCGGACACTGAAATCCCTTATAACTTTAGTTACTTATGCTCACGAGTAATATAACAAATTGGTAGAGTGCTTGGTTCAATTACTGATAACCAATGACTTCAGTGTCGGTAGCAATATGCTGGTTCAATATACAGGTAATTGGGTCACCAATAGTGTTGGGTCACTGTGTCACCTGGTGGTTATTACCGACAAGATATAAATTAGCTGGAGTTTGAGGTCCAGTTTCTTCTTTCTGTTAAATGCTGTTATTCTGGAGTAACTGGAGCGTATGTTTTAGTATCTTCTTTCCGTTAAAAAGTGTTATTCTTGAGTAGTTGGAGTGTGTATTTTAGTTTCTTCTTTCTGTTAAATACTGTTATTCTTAAGTAGTTGAAGTGTGTATTTTAGTTTCTTCTTTCTGTTAGATACTGTTATTCTTAAGTAGTTGGAGTGTGTATTTTAGTTTCTTCTTTCTGTTAAATACTGTTATTCTTAAGTAGTTGGAGTGTGTATTTTAGTTTCTTCTTTCTGTTAAATACTGTTATTCTTAAGTAGTTGGAGTGTGTATTTTAGTTTCTTCTTTCTGTTAGATACTGTTATTCTTAAGTAGTTGGAGTGTGTATTTTAGTTTCTTCTTTCTGTTACATACTGTTATTCTTAAGTAGTTGGAGTGTGTATTTTAGTTTCTTCTTTCTGTTAGATACTGTTATTCTTAAGTAGTTGGAGTGTGTATTTTAGTTTCTTCTTTCTGTTAAATACTGTTATTCTTAAGTAGTTGGAGTGTGTATTTTAGTTTCTTCTTTCTGTTAGATACTGTTATTCTTAAGTAGTTGGAGTGTGTATGTTAGTTTCTTCTTTCTGTTAGATACTGTTATTCTTAAGTAGTTGGAGTGTGTATGTTAGTTTCTTCCTTTTGTTAAATACTGTTATTCTTAAGTAGTTGGAGTGTGTATTTTAGTTTCTTCTTTCTGTTAAATACTGTTATTCTTAAGTAGTTGGAGTGTGTATTGTAGTTTCTTCTTTCTGTTAGATACTGTTATTCTTAAGTAGTTGGAGTGTGTATGTTAGTTTCTTCTTTCTGTTAAATACTGTTATTCTTGATCTCTGTAAATCTGGGCCATCAGTAGTTAATACCCGATTATAGTACCCCTTCAATATTTAGGCCATTCCCTATGGGCTACATAAAATGTGAGCAAGAGATAGGTGAACAGGCGCGGGTTTGCAAGGGACAAGAAAGTGGCGACAAAAAAGTTAGTCGATGTGAAAATACACCAAACACAATAAGACAAGCTCTAGGGGCTCAGTTAGGGTAAATGCACAAACAAAAAGTTTGTATCAGCACTACAGGAACGTCTGTATCAACTACACTGTGCACCGTGTAGACCAGCTAACAAGGTATACATGAAAAACTCTGAAGAGGAAGTACAAAGAACCCAGGTCATTTATTAATAAAAAGGCGTTGGTAACTTGGTTGGCTTCTTTTCAGTGGAAATAAAATAATGATGTGAGAGGTGTTGTTCCAACAATTATTTCTGTACTAGTAGTAATTCACTCGAGTGGTTGTTATAATGCGTTGGACTTGAAGCTATAATATTTCTATCTTATGAAAATAAATAAATACTGTGTTCGTCGTAAACGACGTCTAACATTAGTGTACACCCTCCCAGTATCCCTCAAACTCGACAGGACTGTGCCTGAACAACGGTACAGGTAAAACTACTACGAGCATTTGTTGCGTAACCAATGTGAACAAATCGTAGTAAAATTCGTTGTAAAAGTGTGAAACCGAAAGTGGGAACTTTTGGCTAAAAGTGAGGCGCATAAATTCCAAAAGACAGTTTATAGAGTTCCAACAGTTATATATATAGAAGGCTCGTATTGATGTGTGTATTTTCAAACCATATTTCTTTTGTATGTACCTTTTTAATCTAAATTATGAAGGCTTTAATTGTCTGTTTAATGCTTGTTCAAATCTGTCGTATGCTGATTTTCGCCGGTAAGGCTTTGTTGTGTTGCCGGTAGATGACATGGAGAAGACCTCCGCGAATGAGCGTCTCTCCTTTTATACACCTGACCTCCGGAAAGTACCTCCGGCTCCAGTTCAGCCAACGAGCTTCTGGATGTCGCTCGGATGTACCTTCACCTTCCGAAAGGGCCAATGAAAAAGTGGATGTATTGGACGTAGTAAAACTACTTCCAATTTCGGAGTGTGGGAAAATAACCGTGACCACAGAGAAACGTCGCTAAATTTAGTACGAGTCCCATAATACCTTGCGTAGTAATGGTTGACAGAAGTAACTTTGCGCTGATAAATGATCTTGCAAAGTGCATTTTGTCAAATACTAACACATTGACAACCCTAGCCGTAACAAACGGTGCACCAAAGGTAAAACTAGAGTTGTTGAAACTACGCGATTTACTTTTAATTAACGTTTAATATAAATAAAAGGGGTAAAATCCTACAAACGTTTGTTGCGCCGAAACGCTGAAAAATACCGAAATGGAGAATGGCTTTGGGCAGGGGATTCGGCGCACCACTAAATTACCAACTTTAATTATTAATCAAACTTACGTTAATTCTTCACTTAATTAATTACCATTTTATAAATAATTACGGTCTTAACTTTTATTTTTATCTGACTACTGTTTATTATTTACTTTGATTAATAAGAATTAATTGCTAATTTCTGAATTTTTTAAATGATATTTGATAATTTTCTTTTGTTTATTGGACTCCTATTTGAAAAATTACTGTTTTACAAACTATATTTTGTGACTATTTCCAAATGATGCGAGACGTTACAGTAAATTAGGCCTTATTACATTACGAAATACCAAAACCAATATACAATGCATCCTATGCCCCAGGTCTAAACAAACGATTATAATACTACCTGACCTGGCATTACGAACTACCAAAACCAGCCATAAGATAATACAAAAGATTCGGTAGGTTAATAGTACTAAGGGGGGTATAGGCCAACATACTATTCATCCTATACTTCCAATCTAAACCACCAAGGACTATCTCACAATACCGCAACTGGCCGACCATACATGACCCCATCCCCACAATATCGCTTGACCTAGCGTTTGCAGACATAGGATATTATAAAGGCCCAAGGGCTAATATACCAACATGGATATATACCATCTACTAAGAAATCCCCCCCCCCCCCCCACACACACACACATTTACGAGAAGTCCGACACCCCCTGACCCAAACAACGTTATGTCATATTGTATAGTGGACAACAACAGTGGTCAACGTCTCTATGACGTCGCGTGCGCATCATGACATAGCGAATTTAACACTAGCTGCCCCCCCAAAGCCCCGGGTAATCAGGGGCGATCGGGTACCTTATATACTACTAATCATTATTAAACAAAACAATTGAGATCGTATTAACCCTCAGCAGTCTCCATGAACAAGACACTCAATCCCAATTTTCCAAATGAGGGTCCGATGGCAGAATGTGCTAAAGCTTACTGCGCTTCGATGGAACACATGCCTCCAATCCATGCTAACCTTACGTGGGTCGGATTACTGTGCAGTCGTCCTGTTCTGGTCGTAATTCACGCGCGGGCAGTGATGTTCCCGCAAGCGTTTACCAGGTAATAAAAATCATCATCAGCAAAAAATGTTAATTAACTCTTTTGGCGCGACAGGCGACTAAAGTTATTTTAGACCAACTGTGTGTGTCCATTTCCAAGTGCTTTTAACCCATTACCCAACGCAGACGATATCAAAATTTATTATTTTAAATATCATTTTTTTCAATTTTTTCAAAAAAATTCAACAAAACCATACCATGTGACCCCTCGTTGGAACGTGCTCGACTAGCTCGTTCCAACGAGGAGTCACATGATATGGTTTTGTTGAATTTGTTTGAAACATAATATTTTTTCAACTGCTGAAGTTGCATATTACGGGGGGGGGGGGGTGCGGCCGATTCTTTGGGTAAAGGGTTGAACAAACATACGTATTCCTATGTTTCATGCACTATTTATGTCCTATCCATGAATAACGATATCGTCCCTTCAATGTATAAAGGTGTCATTTAAATATATACAGGAAATTATTCGAGAAACTCTCAATGAGATCATTGGAAAATCTTTTAAAATAATAACGCTTTAGTCTAACAACCTTTACTCTTTGGAAAATTCCTGATGAAAATTAGGCGCTAAGAATTGTGTTTCTCAGATTATTCCTCGCCAAAAGAGTTAATGAAGGTTCATTAATAAATAGTTTGCTGATTATTCCTAAATATTTCCCACCTGTGGAGAGTGACAAGTCCACAGAGGCCGTACTCTATTAAGTTTGAAAGTCTGACAGTAACGCACCACTGCTCGTTGCTTCTCTCCGAGTTCCTAAATATAACCCTTTAACCCTTTACCTAACGTAACGGCCAAAACCGGCCAGCGCTATTCTCAAAAATCACCAAATAATTTTCATTATTTTTTTCATTTTTTGTCTCAAAAACATAGGTTATGATCCCTCGTTGGAACGAGCTCGACGAGCTCGTTCCAACGAGGGGTCATAACCTATGTTTTTGAGACAAAAAATTAAAAATATTAGTTATTCAATAATTATTTTTGCAAGTGTCGTCTGCTTTTCATGTTAGGTAAAGGTTTAAATAAGTCTTACTCTCCTTACTTTGCAACTCTTCCCAAAGCAAATATACGGCATTGTCAGACCACCGAATTTTCAATCACGGTACTTTTCTCTGAAGTCTTCTCTAACTTCGAATTATTCTTGCGTGGTGGATGATGCAATACTTGTTTACGTATTTCTATGCATGCGCAGAAATATGGCACATTTCTTTGTTCAATATCTGGGATGTCCAGATATTGAACAGAGAAATGTGTTCAAAGAAAATGTGACAAATTTTCTCGTACACACGACCAAATTTTATTTGCCACATTTTCTTTGACAAATTAAATTTGCTTGTCTGTACGGGGCTTAACGCACCACTGCTCGTTGCTTCTCTCCGAGTTCCTAAATATAACACTTTAATAAGTCATGCATATATGTTTGCATAAACAAAAGTTTGCCAAGCATGAGCAGGCAGAAAAATGAAAACCAAATTGGGAAGGAAGCTCATTAATAATTTAACCCTTTTCCCAACGTACACGAAATCATTAAATTTCAAAATAATTCAACAATACCATATCACGTGAACCTTCGTTGATATACTGTTTGTTGTTTTTTTTTTTCTTTTTGAAAACAATAAAGATTGCAAATTCTAAATTTACAAATTATGACGGCGCATACAGTTAAAACTAGGAAGTCCTGTCACGAATAGTGCGCTTATCTAGGCTTAATTGCGCGTTGGCATTGTGCGCAGTTGCCATATCGAATGGCATCCAAAGCACGGCAGGTTCTCTTGGTTACTCATAGCAAACACATGCAATGTTTCTGCCAATGGATCTCCGGGTTACCCGGAGGTCCATTGGCTGAAACATTGCTTGTGTATAGGCCATATGTACAGAATTTAATAGCTTTACTTGGGCCATAACGTGTACATTAACGCGCATATCAACGTGCTATTTGTGCACATTTCATGACAGGATTTCTAGTTTTAACTGTATGGCCGATTCGTTATGTAAAGGGTCGTAGGGTTAAGTCGTCACTTAGCCATTTACCAACGTACACGATATTCATTTTTTTTTTATTTTAAATACTATTTTTTTTATTTTTCACAAACTTTCAACAAAACCATATCAAGTGAACCCTCAGTAGAACGGGCTCGACGCGCTCTTTCCGACGAAGGGGTTGTATGATAAAGCTTTTTGAAATGTTTTGAAAGATATTTTTTCAATTGCTTACAGTTAAAACTAGAAGTCCTGTCATGAAATGCGCACAAATAGCACGTTGATATGCGCGTTAATGTACGCGTTATGACCCAAGTAAAGCTATCAAATTCTGTACATATAGTCTGTGCACAAGCAATGTTTCAGTCAATGGACCTCCGGGTAACCCGGAGGTCCATTGACAGAAACATTGCATGTGTTTGCTATGAGCACCCAGCAATTCCAACGCGCAATCAAGCCTAAATAAGCGCACTATTCGTGGCAGGACTTCTAGTTTTAACTGTAGAGCTGAAACGGTTAAGGGGTTTTCTTGATCGATTAATCACGTGGATTTGTCCAAATAGATATCTGAATAATTGCCATACCGTTGATGATTTACAACATGAACCCTTTACCCAACGTAACAAATAAAACCGAGTACAAAAATCTCCATTCAAATTTATTATGTTTTCAATTTTTGTCTCACAAACATAGCTTATGACCCCTCATTAGAACGAGCTCGTTCCAATGAGGAGTCATAAGCTATGTTTGTGAGACAAAAATTGAAATGTTCTGTTAATTTATGAATTTATTTTGCAAGTATCGTCTGCTACCAGCAATAGGTAAAATGTTAAGAATGACAATTTGCAGCTACTGATACAGTATGATGATAATGCATGTAAACAAGTATGTCCGCAAGTAACTTGCATGCTTTTCTCTGTCTCATATAACTGATGTGAATCATTGTGACAATGAAGCAAGTTTGTTCCTTTGTTGATCCATATAATAAAGTAGATCAAATGTGACGGTTAATCGAACAATTACTTTTTGGATCGATCAAGATGTTGATCATTGATTAATCGATTAATTGGTTAACCGTTTCAGCTCTATAACCACCCACGCTGTACATTACGTAGGTGGTTGCGGTCGATTCGTTGGGTAAAAAGTTAATCCACTCCAAATACAACAAAGGCATAAGAGGATACAACTCAGGGCCTCAGAATTGAGTGATTCAATGATGAGAGAAAGAAACTGTCTTTGATCTACCTATTTGAACTGAAGTCTTTTGCACACATCAGTCTTAAACCATGTGTTCTGCTTTCCAGCACCCTTGTGTTCTGTTTCATGTTGTTCACTACTAAATTGTTTTACCGGCAATACCAATTACTTCTAAATATTAAAATTTAATCCATGGTAGAGTACAGTCGTCGTGGACTGGTCATTTTCTACGTGTGGGCAATATTTCCACGGATGCAATAATATTAAATTCCAAACATTAATTTTAGGAATAATCATCAAAAATTCAATTAAGGAACTACCAGGTACAACTGGTACTTCATTAATCCACGGTGACTGTACGGTACTTCACAAGATAAGGCAACGTGCCTACTATACACTTTTTAGTATGTGTTGTCACGAAAGGTATAAGACAGTATCTCGACCGAAAGTGACACGAATTTCGGAATAATCGATATTACAGCTCATTTTCGTCGTTTGGGTGTATTAATTGCAGCTGAAACATGTTTTAATTGCAGTTTATTCATGTAGAGTTACAACTAAATGTCCTGTCCTGAAATGCGCACTTATAGCACGTTGATCTGCGCGTTAATATACGCGTTATGACCATAGTAAGGCTATCAAATTGTGTGCGTGTGGCCTGTGCAAAAGCAATGTTTCAGCCAATGGACCTCCGGGTAACCCGGAGGTCCATTGGCAGAAACATTGCCTGTGTTTGCTATGAGGGACCAGGAGAACCTGTCGTGCTTTGGATGTCATTCGATATGGCAATTGCGCGCACATTTCCTGACAGGAGTTTTAGTTTTAACTGTAATAAACAGACTGCCCATGCACCTATGTTTGTAATTTAATGTTAGGCACAAGTCGAGAAGTCCAACTAGTGGTGGAGCCAGGATTCTGGGTTTGAATTACGGGTCCTGCCAGGCAGGGGTCTCGCTAGACGTTACCCGACACGGGTAAAGAAACGTTGGGGGAGACACGACTTGGGGTGTCCCGCTTTCATCCTTGTGGTAAGAGACCCTTTGTGTGGACATTTTAGAAAATAAAAAGCCAGTATGTCCATCCGGTGGCACTCTGCAAATTACCAAAACATTTTCAAGGCAAAATATTCCCGTAAATTTATAGACTCCCTGAGAGTTTGAAAAGGGAAGCCAATTTGGAACGATTCACGGGAGACAAGCACAGAAGCTAAAGCTGTTTGCATTTGGTAGGTTTTATATTCCACAGCACATGGGCATGTGTCCATGTGTTTTAGCAGATAATACCATCTGGCATCAGTGTTTGTGGAAAACAATGAGTGGTAAAATATAGAGAGGGGGCGCGCCGGGTGACCCTCCCTGGATCCGCCCATGTGAACAATATATATTTGCTAAGGTTTTGGCGTTTGTGGATAGAATCGAGTGTAGAAATGTTTCCTAATATTACATTTCTATTTATCAACACTTCGGCACAGTTGTTTCGAAAACACCTAGTCTAATTTGTCGGACTGAAAAGTGTAATATACCCGTCAAAGGATTTTAAAATATATACTATTCAAAAAAAAGTAGGGGATATTCAAACTGATGTTGATATTTTCGGAAAATGATATTGGATACGTGTGATTGGACACATCAATATGTTACCAAGTTTAGTGTGGATCATGAATGTCACCGGCTCACGAAAAATCGTGCAGGTTTTTCGCACGAGCGCCGCGTTAATGTCTGTTGGGTACGTTTTGAAATTTTCATTTGTGCTGGATGGGCTTTTTCAGAGGTCTCATCGTTCTGTTCTTGGTATAAAATCGTTCATCAATAGTTTCTGGTCGAAACGTAACTTTTGAGGTATATCGAAGACTGACACGCGACGAACGTTTACGTGCCGTTGGCATGTTGGAAGTTGGCAACAGACAGACTACAGTGGCTCAAATCCTCAACGATACTCAATCTGTGATCAGCAGGTTGTGGTCACCATCGTGACCGCCATCAAAGTGCCTCAGAAATTGGACAGCAGCTGCACTGAGCGACAGATGTGCGAGTCAGTGGTCAGATAATCTGAAATCGCCTATAGAGCTGGAATTTGTACGCTCGACGACCTCGAATAATTCCACGTTTGACTGAACGTCACATCGCAGCAAGGCGTAATTGGTGTGGAACACGACAGCGCTGAGACAATCATTGGTAGAGCTGCGTCATGTTTTCCGATGAATCGAGGTTCACTCTCGACTTGTATGACATGGTGTGGCGGTGGCGGAACGAACGATATCATGACGTAACCGTTAAGCAGCACGATCGGGTTTTTTTTGGTGGATCGGTTATGGTGTGAGGAGGCATAACCATGACAAGCAGATCAGCATTACATGTCATCCAAGGCGTGTCACGGGGCAGTACTACCGTGACAACATATTAGCAGCTCATGTCGTGCCATTTACTGAATGTGGTAATTTTTCTGACTGACCATCTATGTCTTCTACTGAGCTCCGTGCGTGGAATATGTGCTTGTCAGAACCCAACTATCGCTGAAATCATTCACCAGATGTCACAATGCAATGCCTCTGCTGTCTTTTGGATGAAAATATAAATATATGTCTTCATATATCTCACTATTATCAAATATCCCCTGCATGTTTTAATAGTATATTATTACCAAGATCGAAATGTGTGGCGGGCTGCTAATGATTTTGTTTCATTAACAGCCTGTTGCACGCTTCCAATTGAATAACGCCATGAATTCAGGACTTTATTGCACTTCTAATCCCTGTGAATATCCTAGAGAAGGCCCTGAAAAAGTGGCAATAAAATTCTATTGATCACTTTATTCAAATCCTATAAATGGAGCGAACATCTATCGATAAGCATCCGCCGATATAGCCAGATATGCCGAAGGTGACCTTAAACATCAGTACATACATTGTATATCAATAAAAACACCACGAACACACTTTCCTTCACAGTTTTCACCCCCAATGAATGACATTTGAGCTTGAAAACCTCATAAGACTTACCAAGTGATTAAAAATCAACAAGATGTACCAAAATTATAATTTGAGTTTTCCGAAAACGTTTTGGAAGTTAGTTGAGAAAACGCTGATTTTCAGAGATATTTAATATACTGCTGGACTAATTGAGTTCATTACATTATAAAAATAATGACCTGGCTTGCGGGTAACATTGCAGATTGTCTAGCCCACACATCGGGAGACATTGGATCCAATGGGAGGCGATCTCCAATGTTACCCTCAAGCCAGGTCATTATTACTTTTTTTATCCCGAATGGTTATATCCTCCTACTCTGTTTGTTTTTATTAACGAAATCTTAATACAGATGTTGAGAACTGTTTGTCAAAATGGCGACGTGGATCATACAGACGGGCTACTGTTTGAGGAACGAAATCATGTGTGTGGGAGAGGGGAGGGTCGAGTAATTATTTAATCCCACAGCCCTTTTGGGTCCTATGGGATCCCATGGGTGCTATAGGATTAAATTATGGCCGATTCCCCTCGTCGATTTCTTGTGTTTTGTGTCAACTTGTCATTGAAAACTACTATTTTTTTATCTAAAATATTATACATAACCGTCTGAAAGAGTTAGAACTTGTCCTAGTTATACAAATACTTGACGAGAAAAGTTAGGACCACCCTCTTGAATAATGCTGGCGGAACGGTTCAGATGGGCAATATGAAAACGGCGAGAAATGCAAAAGAACTAATCTGTTTTCTTTGTGTCATTTGAATAATAGACATTTATTAAAATCAAAATAGTTATATATTATAAATGATCCGACATTTCAAGAAATGTAGATAATCAAGTAAATATGAAAAGAGTATCTAACCATAGAGATCAAAATATGTGCCAGCTCAATAAGTAATAAATAATAAATCAACAGCTAAACTTTTCTGTTTACAAATGTTATTGATTGATGATTGCTCTCGCGGTTTGTTCTGTGTACGTATTTAGCGACCAACTTGCTCATACGTTCACCAGAAGGGTTACGTTATGTTATTTCTTCGATTTCCCCATATAGTAATGTATGACTACATTGTAAGCCCTAAAAAAGTAAAAAATATGTTTCTCAGGACCTGCCGCATGGTCATTTTGGCTGCCGCATGCTCTCTTTTTATAATCAATTCAAACATGAAAAAAGAATAAAAAAGTGAATGCGTTATGTCTGATATTTTACTCAAGTTAATAAAATTGATAAATTTTGTCCCATGAGTGTAACAATGCTTTAGCATTGCAAGGCCGTGTTGCACCCAAGGAATGAAATACACCACCACCCATGTTATTCTGTAGATTATGAGGCCTAAAACATAAAACAAACCAAAAATATGAACTTCAGATGGCAAAGAAATAACTACAAAAATAAAAAGATAAAATAAAAAACCACTCACCCGCATGAAATTTTACAGAACATGGCCTGAGAAACAGAAGATCTACTTTGTGTGGCCTAACAGTAGCACTAAGTTATGTTGCAACTCACAGAGTACTGTGATTACCAAAGCGGACAAGACGAAGTTCGACCAGATTGCCACTGTTTAAGATGAAGTCGAGGTCGCTGGAGGTTAGGGGCACAATGGGAAGGCAGTGGAAGGGAATGTCAAATGTGTTGTTAAAAAGAACCATAGAAGACTTTCTCTCGGAATGTCCGTAATGGGAAGAATGAGCTACGGGTAACATCAAACAGTCCGTTTTATGGTGTTGGAAGGAGAGAAAGAAATGAGGAGAGGGGGGTATCTGGGAGTACAGGTTAATGAAGCGGCCTGTCGAAGTGTTAGGTTGTTGGAAGGAGAGAGGAGAAACAAGGATGGGGCGGCATCTGGAAGTACAGGGTAATGAAGTGGCCTGTCGAAGTAGTGTAAACTAAGCCTGCACCTGTGAGTACAGGTTAATGAAGCGGCCGGTCGAAGTGTTATTAACCTTAATGTATCGCGATCTGAAAGCAATCTGATTGAGAAAAATACCACTTTGTAATAACAGTATAACACGCCTGTTCTATGACATTCCCATCTACAGCAACACAAAACCATGCCGAAAGAGAAAATCCGTTCCGCACATATGTGCCAAACGGAAATCGTTGACGGACTATTTTTGGACGATCACGTCATCTATCAAAACTTAACATAACCTCGCCTACTTGGAATTTCCGTTGGACCTACAATCATGGAGGTCGTGCAGTTTAAAAGAAGCAATTGCATTCCAATTAGCTATAGAAGGGAAAGTTCAAACCAATCGTTATTAGCTGTATAATGATAACAAATTGAATAGAACTAGCTCAAATATACATGTATTACGATAGTACAATCATACGTACACCACAGACTTGGTCTATTTATAAATAAATAGATAATAGAGTGTCCTTCTAATAACTGTTCTATAGACGTGAAGGCGTGTAATTAACACAGAAGGACACACGCGTGTGAATGCGGTCTCCCCTTTTAATGTTTCCGCGTGTCGTTCTGTGTACATATTCATCTTTTGACCGAATATATTCGAGTTTTCGGTATTGCTTGCCAATGCTTATGGGTAAAGGAAATAGCGCCATTTAACCCCCAGTTTAATAAATGAGTAATATCTGACAGGCGCTCTTCATAAAATTGCCTTCCAAATGTCCACTCTTTTGTACCAGCTCGTGTCGCTCATTCCAATAAGGGGGCATAAAGCTACATGTTTCAGGCAAAAAAGAAAAGTAAATTATTTGTTATTCAAGAAACTGATTTACATGTGTCGTCTCCTAGGACAAGTATTATACTTGTAATTTTCACCAAATGTCCAAAAACCCGATGGGTCAAGTCCCTTCCCTATCTTGATTTCTTCCCAGGCATGTCACAAACGTTTACAAACCATAAATTTCGACTCACAATCGATTTTAGTGTGGAAGACTTTAATCCAAATAAGACGAGGCCGTGTTTTTTTAAAATGCATTACTTTCCCTGTTAAGCGAGTGAGTAAAGGTGTCTTATAATTGCATTGATGCAGAAATCAGCGTTGATTTATAAAAAATAAGTCAGTTCACATTGGAATGATGTTTTTGTTTACTAAGATACATATGGTATTTACAGTATTTATTTATTTATTGGTGTTTAAGGTCACATACTTATGTACAATGGCTAATCATGACCGTGACAGTTTTACGGGTGGAGGAAGCCGGCGTACCCGGAGAGAACCACCGAGCAACGACGAGCAGCTGCCAGCTCCCCAACATCGTAACTCCGCGCTGCAGCACAGGCAGTGTTAGACTGGTTGAAGACATGTGCACCATCGACGCGCAGTACGCCTTAGTACACGGCGTCAACGTGCCCCCATGTGGACAATCGGGGTTAAGTGCCTTGCCCAAGAACACAACGCGGGAGTTCGAATCGATCGCTCAGACGGTCACCCATCCGAGGACTAACCGGGCCCGATGTTGCTTAACTTCGGTGATCTGACGAGAACCGGTTACCGCAACGCCACCGCGCCCCCAGATGCATATGGTAGGAAAACAATTAGGAAGTATGTCACATTAATAGTGGAAGTATGTGCACAATTAAAACGAAATATTAATGCAGACTTGTAACAAGAAAGGCAATTGGATATCTTATTGCACCCCAATACCCACCCTTACTAAAGTAAAATGTTCATTAATTGCATTTGAGACTCCCTGCTAAGGAATACACAACTGCTATGTTGGCATAATCATAACTATACAACTATATATATCTGTATTCTCCATTGGCAGGGAAAACGACTTGGTTTGGTTTGGCAAAAATAACGTTTCTGTCCCATTTGAAACACAATAGAAACATAGTGGAGAACCATTTGTGGACGCGTTTCTTACTCTCCGTAATCCGTTGGACCAAATTCGTGAATAATTGTTTTGCTTTTACTAACGCAGAAGACAACAGACAGAGTTACATCGCTTGGGTCGTCAAGGAAACGAGTGAACAGTATTTTGTTGACTTATCGTCCCCCGAGTTCCAATGTGTCATATGTGCCTACTGGCACATAGAACACATTGGAACTGAGGGGACGATATGTGCTCTTATTTTATTTTTCTCAAGTTCTTTCATTTAATTATTGGACTATTTAATTCATAACAGCAAAATATGATCAAATTATCGGAAATCTGATAATATTTGTGACTATTTTCAGTTTTTTTTGTTCGATTTTTATATCGAGGCGAGCGGAAGCGAAACGCTTTCATTAAACCATATACTCCCGAGCTTTCGCGTGCCCATATATCCTGGATGTTGCACGCTCTCATATACCTTTTGCTATGGCATGGCTATTTGTCCAAGACATTCTGACCAATCAAAAGACAGAATTTATCGGGATAATGGGACAACTATCTATAAGCGTCACATATACAGTCTTCCAAACGTGCCCTCTCAAATGTTGAGTACGGTCCTCCTGCCCTTTGCGGTTTTGTCCATCATGTTTATATTTTTTCTGTGGTGTCATCCGCATCCACTTCAAATCCAGGAAAACTGTTTAATCACAACTACCAACTATAATGAACCATGGGGTAACAGGAAGGGGAAACAACGATGCTGTGTTCTCCAGCCTTAAAACCAGCCTCTAACATAGTTCCATAGATGTTGTACTGTGGCTTATTTGTTGGAGCATTAGAACCTAAACCGAATTGCAGACCATTCGATTCTGACCCGCGCCATCTCTTCCGTGTCCGTAGGCAAGACGCTTAAAACGAACTGGCCGCGTGGGAACACGGTAGCGCTGTTTACAAATGCGAACTGTACGTCGATGGCGAGGGAGCGCGGCGGGTCAGGAGGCAGAGATGCAGGCTGCAAGCCAAGAGATCCTCGGTTCGAATCCTACCTGCGGCAACCGCATTGTGTCCTTGGGCAAGACACTTAATACCAACTGCTCACGTGAGGGCACGGTGGCGTTGTGAAAAGGCATACTGCACGTCGTTGTGCACTTGTTATCAACCAATGCTAACCCTGCTTGTGTGGAGTTAGTACGTCTGGGAGTCTGACAGTTGCTCGGTGGTTTTCTCCGGGAACTTCGGCTTCCTCCACCCGTAAAACTGTCCGACACGGGGTGACCCTGGCTGTCGAAATAAATAAATAAATAAATAAATAAATAAATAAATAAATAAATAAATAAATAAATAAATAATAAATAAATAAACTCGCGGTCTCATCGTCAACGTCTAGACTGAACAGAAACACAATGAACGCGGAAATTTGAAAACTTCTGGGCAAAGGTTATTGGAATACGAATTTTGATACTTCTAAATACGATATCCCGGTACTGGAGATATATCTAGGCAGTAAAGCCTTCTACATATGCATGTAAGTCAGGAACTCCGAAAACGTGCATACTCTGTGCGATTTGGGGTTTGGTTTCTGTTCTAACTTTTAACGCAGCTTTTCTGGGAAAATTTGGTCAAACTCAGTCTCGAAGGGGCAACCGTACCCCGTATCCCCACCAAAAAAAAACACAACCTCGAAGTATCTCTCTCTAGGAATAATTTAATTCTACTTCCGACACCAACTCACTTACAACGTTAAGATATTGACTTTGATGTCTGACGTTATTCCCGTATTCGACCTGTTGTAAACGATATTTTCCATAATAAGCTATTAGGTGCATATTATGTAATAAATAACTTAATAGTTATAATATTATTAGAGCAACATGCGTGCAAATCTAAGTATTTGATCACATTTGATCACAGCTTCAAGAATATCCCAAACATAAACCGCGCGTGTGTTGAGTGTTGGTACCAACAATACGAATTTCTGTCAGGTACAGATGTGATTTGCTTGTATGGAGAAAATAATTTTTATATGTAAGATGACATTTGATACTTCAGCAGAGATTTGGTGACCAATTCGTGTGCATATGAATGATAGGTTTATAACAAACGAATTTTGGGACTGGGCCGAGAAATCATCTCGGTAATTCAAACCAAATCCTACGACTGGACTCAGATCAAAAGGCGACTTATTCCACAAAAGTGTAACAGTAGCCTGACCAAAATATACGACCTTCAAAGACTGTCTCTCAAAGAAGAAAACGTATGTGTGTCGAACCATTCCATCCAGACCAGAGAGCATAACCTATAACGAGTGCCGACATCAATACGAATATACCCTTTAATGCACTGCCACACCCTGTGTGATTTGTACAGATGTGTACAAGCTCCATTCGGAGGAAATGTTTCCAATAATTTAGTGTCTGATTTTCCTTGTATCTTCTCTCGTGACCGTATAATACTTCTCGTGGAAATCAGCCCCAAGGCGTGTCCTTTTCCGCTATCTTTTGCTATCAAGGCAACAGCACCAAAGGGCAAAGAGATGTAAATAGTAAGAGTAATGGACAATTTGAAACCATGTGTGACATTTATAAGAGAATAATCAACAAATTGTTTTTTACGGGAAGCACTGGAACTGTCACTCTGTGATTACTTCATGTACACCAGTGGAGTACCTTAGCAACATAAGCACACATAACTACGTTGTTCTGCGCATGTCGAAGGGATTGCACACTTGTTAGTGACCGAAGTAGTAGGGGTTTTACAAAACTTACCGCATTAAATGCTGACTGTAAAAATGCAAGACTCTTTCAATATCACAATTCCAATTACCCAAGAAAGAGCATGATCGTGCAGTGTTCAAAGGAAATGTTTCCAATTATTTAGTGTCTAATATTCCTTGTATCTTTTCTCGTGACCGTATAATACTTCTCGTGGAAATTAGCCCAAGGTGTGTCCTTTTCCGCTGTCTTTTGCTGTCAAGGCAACAACAACATAGAGCATAAGAGATGTAAATAGTAAAAGTCATGGACAATTTGAAACCATGTGTGACATTTATAAGAACATAATCAGCAGATTGGTTTTTATGGGAAGCACTGGAACTGTCACTGTGGGATTACTTCATGTACATCAACGGAGTACCTTAGCAACATAAGCACACACAATTAGGTTGTTCTGCGCATATTGAAGAGATTGCACACTTGTTACTGACCGACGTAATGGGGGTTTTCCAAAACTTACCGCATTAAATGCTGACTGTAAAAATGCAAGCGTCTTTCAATATCACAATTCCAATTACCCAAGAAAGAGCATGGTCGTGCAGTGTTCAAAGACGTACAGCACGTCGTTAGTACACTCGCCTTCAAACGATGGTAACCACGCCTGTACCGTCTTAACCCTCTGAACTCTAGTGAAATCGTCCATGCCAATTCAATAGCAGCAATTAGCTGAGTCCATATTCATTATTCGGGTGGACCAATCAATATTTTCAACGTGCAGCCTCAAGGCTGCGCGTTGAAAATATTGATTGGTCTACCCCACACGTTTTCTGAACAACCATACAATATAATGTCGTTATGACGTATCATGTTCCTGACCGGAAAAAATGCCGCTCATGTTCAAAGGGTTAATATGTTGTAGAGTCCAGCAGTTACTAGTCGCTGCTTGGTAGGTTTCTCCTAGTACTCCAGCTTCCGTCACCCGTGAAATTGCTAGATTCGATATGATCCTGTCCCGTGGAATTATTCTTAACCCCCAATAAATAAACAAATATCTTTGTCGATAACATACCATTCTATCGAAGCTCTCCCGCTATCTCATTATTTGTCAAGTCGACTCTGATGACGAGTTACACAAATCAAATAGCATTAAGATACTCTCCACAAACGGCAACAAAACAATATTGTGCACAAATTTTAATTATCAAATATATCCCTGCGTTTTAACAGTTAACTCATAGAGTGCTAAATTATTTCTGGTCGATAAAATTTGTTCACATGTATTTGCCTTGTTAAAATGTATGTGGGAGTGCCTACAAAGTTTTCTCCCATAAATGTTATCAAGGCAAATTTCACAGACTAAATAGTCTAACTTTAAAAGTAATATGAAGCACATCTACTAAGTATGAAGCCATTAAAATCAGAATAAAATCAAATACCGTATTCCAGCACCCAACGAGTTAAGAAATCGAACATGCAAAACCCTGTACTGTATTTGTTTTTTTATGCAAAAATCGAATACAGTATAGGGTTTTGTAACTTTTTTCTTGTAAAGTATCCGAAATACTTTCCAACAAATTATTACAGAATATTATCAGTGAAAAAAATTGGATACAAAAAATCTCCTTTTGGGAATATAATAACACGACGAACAAATATAATAGCTTTCCGTGTTTTGTGCTCGCACAAAACGATTGGTACAACGGTCCTGTATATTTTCGAGACCATCATTACACCGATAGTGCGAAAAATGTGATCGCGGAACTTTAATTTTGACGTTCAAATATTTTTTCAAGTATAGTCTTTTAAACATTTTTTTCTGTCCCGAAAACAGAAAACAGAGGGGGTGTGGGAGGGGGTGGTCATGCAGCAAATGAGAGACAGAAAGTATTACTGGACGTGAAAATCTTGTTTTGCGTCATTCGTAACAACCCCCCCCCCCCCCCCCCCAAAGAAAAAAAAACACATCAAATAGCCAAATGTATATTTAGTCCCCAAAATTCATCAGATCACCCTTTTTATTCCACTGGAATATTCAGCAATAAACAAAGATGTCAAAGGCTTATTGGAACGCAATATATTTTACTCAAAATTGCGTGTAGTTTCGGGGAATTCATCATTTCCAGGGGAGCCCGGTGGCTTAGTGGTTACGGTATTAAAATTTAAACCGAAAGGTGTGCGTACGTTTCGATCGCTGCCGGGGGTAACTGCGTTGTATTTTTTAGCAAGGCACTTCATCCCCGATTGCCTGCGTGGATGCACGGTGGCGCTGTGTTCTAAAGCATACAGCACGTCAACGGTGCATTTGCAGTACGTGGAGAGTGTATTATCACTAAATTACCAGCGAAGTGGCGACTTCACGCAAGCAAGAATTGCAAATTTGTTACAAAGCATAACAAGCACAAGCAAAGTTTCAGCCAATGGACCTCCGGGTTAAAACCGGAGGTCCATTGGCTGAAACATTTATTGTGTTTTTAGTTGATATATACAAAATTTGAAAGTTATAGTTTGGGTGATAACTCCACTCCGTGGGTGATTTAGTTACAATCCACTCTCCACGTACTGTATCTTCAACCAATGCTATCCTGCGTGTGTGGAGTTAGTCTGCTGGGGAGCCTGGCAGTTGCTCACCGTTGCTCAACGGTTCCTTTCGGGTACTCCGGCTTCCTCCAACCTCAGAACTCTCCGACGCAAGAGTGTCATTAAATCCTAATAAATAAATAAATAAATAAATAAATAAATAAATAAATAAATAAATAAATCAGTATGCCGCTTTTCAAGACGTGTAAATCTAATTCAAATATTTAATATTATTATACCAATAATCAAACCCAACCCTACCAAAATACATTGTACCTATTCCGTGTGAAAACGAGTCATTTTTGCATTAGAATTCAACTTTTGGATTCTGCAGCAACAACACCGGGGGAAACGTGTTCTTTTGACAAAAAGTGTCCAGACGGTGTGAAATGGGCAAACAATTGGAATTGTCCCAAACAGTATGGGGTGTCCCCACTTTGCCATCAGGTACTGTTCTCATAAAAAGGTGTTAATAGGGTAGACAATAGGGATTTAAGTTAAAGTCTGTACTATATTGTCCTGGATTTTTCAGACGGATATCTCAGGATGAAATGATGTTTTATTGATTGATGGGCGCTGATAATTAAATTATTTAATTATTTTGTTCGCAATATTTTTACCTTTTTATAACGTGGATAGATTTTCCTGCATTTTTCAGATGGATATCTCAGGATGAAATGATGTTTTATTGATTGCTTGGCTCTGATAATTAAATTATTTAATTATTTTTTTGTTCGCAATATTTTAACCTTTTTATAACGTGGATTGCAGACGACACTTGCAAATAAATTTCTTGACTAACTGCACATTTTGTTTTAATTTTTTTGTCTCAACATTATTGGAACGAGCTCAACAAGCTTGTTCCATTGAGGGGTCATAAGCTATGTTTTTGAGACAAAAAATTTAAATGGTGATTTTTGTTATCAGTTGCAAATGATAGATAATAGATGTATACACAATATTTGAATTTAGGTTTCACAAGCCAACGAGATGTGATACAGAATCGCCATATTCATTAACAGTTTTACTACCATCTAACAACCGTCTCTTTTCATCATCCAGCATGTGGTCCACACGTCGATATTTCTTCCTTCGTGGTCTTATACAGTTAAAACTAGAAGCCCTGTCCTGAAATGCGCACAAATAGCACGTCGATTTGCGCGTTAATCTACGCGTTATGACCATGGTAAGGCTATCAAATTCTGCACATACCGCCTGAGCACAAGCAAAGTTTCAGCCAATGGACCTCCGGGTAACCCGGAGGTCCATTGGCAGAAACATTGCTTGTGTTTGCTATGGGCAACAAGGAGAACCTGCCATGCTTTGGATGCCATTCGATATGACAATTGCGCGCAATTCCTACGCGCAATTAAGCCTAGATAAGCGCACAGTTCGTGACAGGACTTCTAGTTTTAACTGTAGTACCACCATTCCGTAACTGCAGAATTGTTGCCTCATTGAAACTTTGTTCGTCTTTGATTTAGTTTATAAACTTGTTGATATTTGGATGACAAGCTGCAAGCTTTGACAGTTTACTATACCATCCTTCAACATGATTCATTGTAAGCGGACCTGTGGTTTCAAAGTGATTCCACATAAAACTGTCACCACCTTCTACCCACTGCTCTGTTAGGTAGTCAGCAAAGCAGCGAACTCCAGGAATATCCATATCCACATTCTCTACAGCGAACCACCAATAGTATCCTATATCGCCAAGTCTAAGAAGTGGGAGAGCTGCAGCACGTTAAACAAACATATTAACACTGTGCCCGTTGGCAAATGCAACTTGTAAACCATGTCGTTGGGCATTTTTCCAAATTGCCTGTCTATAATGGAACATGCACCCTTTAATGGTGGATTGGAAGACAGTCCTGGCGGCATTTTGCGCCGCTGTCTCAAAGCCGGTCACTTCTGTAGATGGACGCGGTTTCATGTTTAAATCATGTGCCTTCGGTTTTACCATTTCGAAAAACTGCTGATATGTCGACTGTCTTTTATTTGCCAACAGGCCACAAACAAGGGGAAACATTTTCCCTTCCACAAACGAATGAATTGTGTAAATTTGGTAAAACAGAGTTGGACACATACTAAAGGTTCCATCACAATAATGCGTATCTAAAGAAGCCAGAAGTTGGAAGGTCAATCTGTTGTCTCACTTTAGGAACTGGCGGTAGAGTTTTAGATCTTGCTCTATACAAGCTAGAGTCAACTGAATACAGTGTTGGAACAGATTGAATTATTCCAGGAACATTGCATGTAGACAGTATAATTCTTCTTGATAAATTGCTGGAATAGTTCTATGGTCGTGTTTGATTTTTTTCTCTCATTTCACTGAGAAATGTGTCCATAATAATTTTAACATTATCTGGTTCACGGTTTTGTTGGATCCCAAAACTAGTTATTATGCTGTCTTTAGTGTTAATAGTAACCGGACATCCAGCTTTACAACATCTCCAATGCATATTGTCTCGTCTTCTGTTTTTCACTCGGAACTTGAAACCATCATAAATCAAACTTTGTCCACCTCTTGCATTGGGAATAAATCGGACATTCACTTGTGCATTAGCCATTTTGATATACTAAACGACGAATGAAAAGTTTCCGCGCGCCGAAGGCGCACATGGACGATGTGGGATTGAAATCCCTAGCGACCCTAATAACTTTATTTGCTTTATAGCTTTATTTGCTTATAAATCCACGAGAGTCGGGAGCGAGAGACAATAATCTTATTAAGTTTGAGTGTGTGACTGGCAGTAGGATAGTGGGTCGAGATCCCCGAGGACCTCGAACTGGAAAATGGCTAGGAATTTGCATAATTACAAGAGTTCTGCTCCGTGTTTGCTAAGAGAAGTGGGCAAATTTATGGTAATACTGAAACTGCAGTTTGGTGGTCATTTTAGAAAAAAAGAAAAAGAAACCCAAACAGTCGCTGGTTTGGGAGCAGCCTCAGCATATTATCATTAACGGTTACAAAAAGCAAAAAGGAAAAAATCCACCAATATGTGTTTTTGAAAGCTGGGTATTGGCCATCTGGTCTGTCTTTAGGGGGAACATATGACGGGTTGATTGGAGGGAAAAAAAACCCCAAAACACACCCTCTCACAGACACACACCCGAAATCCCTTAAAAGGGCTGTTAAATCTTTATTCAAATGTTTATTTATATAAAATGTACACTCCTCCCCAGCCAGACAAGCTTGTTTCAATCCTTGCCTGGTGTTTGGTGGTTTCTTGTGTATGTTAACAGAAAGGTAGGTTGCACCAATTCCTCCTACGCTTTGTCTACCATTTCCATGTGTCTTCTTGATAATAGTGTTGCAAGCAAATCATACCCAGTAAAACCAAAACTTTACCGAGAAAGTGACGACTACAGGACGTATCATTAGTTACCCCGTGTCTGATCACGTGGTACGGGTTTTTACCTACCCGAAGCCAGCCGTATCTCATGAGGCCGAAGGCCGAATGGGATACGGCTGGCTTCGGGTAGGTAAAAACCCGTACCACGTGATCAGACACGGGGTAACGAATTTATCTATTGACTGTCCGTTTTAGAAGTACAATCTATTTCATGTGTGAAACAATCTTCCATTGTTGAGCCATACAGGTTTCTGCGGAATTTTTGTGCAAAAGAGTTTTTGTGAAAATATGCCGATATGACTAGTATAAAAAAATTATTGAATTTCTTTTTTTCTTTTTTGTCTCAAAAACATAGCTTTTGAACCCCACATTGGAGGGTACTCGACAAGCTCATTCCAATAAGGGGTCATGAGCTATATTTTGGAGATAAAAAATTAAAATATAATACATGTACACTGTAAAACTGGAATGACGCGTCTTCTACGGGGTATGGACAATTTGTAGATTTCGGAACGAGGCTTCCACTGGGTATGGGAAATTTGTCAGTGGCTGGGCGGACGTATCGTGGGTTTCAATGAATATGGTCTCATACCATGTATCTATCAACCAATCAAATCAAAAAATTCACTTTAGTCAATAGATAATTCAAGTTGTCAAGTTTAATTGGATGTTTTTTTTCCTCTACTAATGGGGTGGAATTTTAACTTGGCTATTAATTGTCAAACTGTTCCATTGTTCTGTCAAATCATACCTTACTTACCGAACTGGAACAGTCCCGTGATGTTTAGTCGGTTTAGACCAGTATTAACTGGATCTGACTGGACTGCCACGTACTTATCTACAAGAACATCATCCTAACCGACGTCTCTTGAGGTTTGGAGGTTCTTGTTAGAGTATGGGGACGGTCTGGTGAGACACTTCCTTGGCTTCTCTGACAAAGGGAATCTCATGTTCACCTGATCTGCTTGATATCACGTGATACTTGATCAGCAGGAATTACGCAATTCTAATCAAGACCAGTTACGTTCCACTGGGTATAAAAGCGGAAGCAGAATCTCAAAACAGGCACCCTCCGGTCATCGCTTATAATCGACGTATTTGTGCTTCAAAGAATCTTTGTAAATTTGTGGCTGGGGAAATTGTGACTGCCCTCAGAAATAACTACTACCACCCCAGTTAAACTAATTTTAGCAGTTTCCAGTGATACTTTGTATTGGTGAAAATTGGTGAAGATTGTATATGTTTATCCGAATAAATTGATATAAAGCAAAAGACTTGCCTCGTTTTTGAACGATCCAATTAGTTAATTGTTTGCTGGTCCATCCATTATTATCCTGACTGCTGAATTACCAGACGGTACACGGACATTGAAAGCAAACATTGAGAGAACATTTTTTCCGAATCTTGAAACGTTGAGTGCCCTGAAGTCCAAATCCACTTGACGATTACTGGAGCTATACCTCGCTATGCCACAGACGTCTATAGCACGGAAATGGGAATCTAGCATAACACTGTTTCTGTGTTGAACTTAAGTTTTCTGAACTGAAAACTGCATCAACGTTACTTTGTAAAAGTACATCAGCCCTTCCACATCCGAAGTTTTTACAGTCCCGACCTGTGATGAACCTTTTTCACCACACCACTGTAGATCTCAACCAGTTCTGGAGCCCCCTCCCCCCACACACGCCGACCCCGCCCCACCCATCTTCAACAGCAAGATCGTCACCTGTGTCAGCTTTCACCTTCATTCTCAGAATTACCTGTGTCACTATGCACTCCTTCAACATCAACCCTCTCTTCACTGCCGACACCAGTCTCCTCTGCAGAGGAGACTGGTGTCGACAGTGAAGAGGGTATTGATGTTGTAGGAGGTAGAGGTGATAATACTAGAGATTCTGAAAATGAAGTCGAGATTGAAGCGGTTTGGGCTTTCACACTGTACTTACGAAAATAACTCGTTCGTATAGAGAGAGCAGATTGCGAACGAAATATGTTCATTTTCATTAAAATAAATGCGTCTTACTACTCTCGTAAATTTACTTGATATTACCAGGAGAATTTCCCGGTTCCCGGTTCCCGGTTCTGAGGGTGATTACATTCCCGTACCAAGCCCTTATAAAAAACAGGGAATTTATAGAACCTTACTCTTGTGGTCTCTCGTGGCGAAAAGGCCAAAACCACGAACTACTAAGTGTGCCGAAAAAGCGAATACTTACACTTTCACAACGTTGATTTTAATCTGACATCTATTCTGACAAAGAGAGTGAAATTATAGATATTATATTTCAGAAGAGAAGAAACAGAAATTTGCTTCAAGGAGCCACACATGAAGAAAAATATCATGTTGTTTGATGTTTAATATGTAAAGATTATTATGGCAATAAAGCGATCTGGTGTGTCGTATTCTGTCGAGTTTACGAGGTCAAATCGTCGGATCACACGACCCGCCAACGAGCGTTCTTACCTCCACAATTTCACTCTTTTTTGCCAGAATATGAACTGTTTATTATATTCCGTCTTGAAAATTCACCTTTCACACGAGATATCAATATATAGGTAAATAACATGCAATTGTAGCTAAAACTAAACTTTTTTTAAAACAAACAACACTTGTAAAATTATGAGTACTTCTCAATACAGCGTTCCAAAGTTTCCAAAGTTGACAGCATTTCATTCTTCTACATCAGACGCGGATTCACGCATTAAAATAGCAATAAAGTAACAAAACAGAGATATTTTTCTATGATTAACCCGTTGAGACCTAGGGGCCGCTTTTCCGGCAAAGTACACGACACGTCATGACGTCATTAAATAGGATGGCTGTTCATTAAATGTGTGGGGTAGACCAATCAATATTTTCAAGGTGTAGCCCGAGGCTGCACATTGAAAATATTGATTAGTCTACCCCAAATAATGAATATGGGCTCTTCTAATTTCTGCCATTGAACGGGCATGGATTATTTATTTATTGGTGTTTAAGGTCACATACTTATGCACAATGGCTATCCGTGACCGCGACAGTTTTACAGGCGGAGGAAGCTGGAGTTCCCGGAGAGAACCACCGAGCACCGACGAGCAGCGGTCAGCTCTCCAACAGCGTAACTCTGAACTCTGCACCGCGGCACACACAGGGTTAAATTCGTTGAAGACATGCGCACCATCGACGTGCAGTACGCCTTAGTACACATCGTCATCGTGCCCCCATGTAGGCAACCGGGGTTAAGTACCTTGCCCAAGGACACAAGGCGGGAGCGCAAATCAGTCGCTGAAACGGTTACCCATCTAACTACTAACCGCGTTCGGCGTTGCTTAACTCGGTGATCTGGTGAGAGAAGGTTACCGTGACGCTACCGCCCCCCAACTGGCATGGATAATATAACTACAGTTCAAAGGGTTAAAAGGGATAAGTACATATAAAATTTGTTAAGAATAATATTAGAAATTCACGTTATTCGGTGGAGTGTATTTCACAAATGAAGCGCAGCTATAAACTGTTGTTAACCTGGGAGGACTCGACTGACGTTCCATAGTGTCGTCCTCGTTCTGAGACCAAACCATATGATACGAAGTCGGAAAGCCACTCTGTGTGCTCCGGCGATTAGGACTCCATGGGTGAAAACACTGTCTAGCATTGATAGGTATATAATAAATATATATAAGGAGGAATGAGAGTCAGGTATCAATTGCTAAAAATGTAGAGACGGGAGCATGGTGGCTCAGTTGTAGACTGTTGGACATCTATGCTAGAGGTCCCGAGTTCGATCTCCGGGACGACCCGCGTTGTGACCTTGGGCAAGGCACTTTATCCTGTTTGCCTACATGGGAGCACGATGACGTCGTGTACTAAGGCGTACTGCACGTCGATGATGTACATGTCTTCAACCGCTGTAACCCTGCATGAGCGGAGCGTGTTGAGGAGCTGACAGTTACTCGTCGCTGCTCGGTGGTTCTCTCCGGGTACACCGGCTTCCTCCACCCGTAAAACTGTCACGGTCACTATTAGCCATTGTGCATAAGTATGTGACCTTAAACACCAATTGGCTATTAATAGTTCTATCGTCAAATGTAAGGAATTTTGTTTTGTTTTGTAAGCGATCAGCTGAGTCGATCACTGAAACGCACACAGACTGTATTCATGCGTCTATTATAAGTATCACTGAACTAAATATTTGAATTAGAAATACCCGCCTTGAAATGTTGAAATGTCCAAAGTGATGCAATCTCTAAAAATAAACTGCCTTGGGAAAATAAATTGTTTCAATAAATGTTTGAAGCATTCTATTGACATCTTGCATTATTGATGAATATTCCAGATAAAAAAGAGGGTGATTTGATGACTTTTGGACCTAAAAAATACAATTTACATTTGGTGTGTTTTTGTAGGGAATTCCCTGGAAAATATGTGCACGTGACCGGTACGTCCCTTGCTGTCAATTTTTCTCTCTTATTTGTTGCATGATCCCCTGTTTTGGGATCAGAAAAAGTTGTCTGAAGGGCTATACTTGACAAAGATATTAGAATGCCAAAATTAAAGTCAAGCGATCATATTTTTGACTGTTATAATGGTCGCCTATGGGAAAATATTTAGTACTGTGATACCATTATAATAGCCCGCCGCATTACCGGCAACCAATATAACAATAACATGACTTTGGAGGGCATTGTGGTTTGTTAACGGCCCAACAGGTGTGAATAACAGCCCGACAGCTTATAAAAGGCCCGAGACGAAGTAGGGCTGTCGCGATTATTCGATTAGTCGACTAACCGTCGACTAATGAACTAGTCGACGTTTTTTTATATTTAGTCGATCGTCGTTCATTTTCAAGGTGGTACGCGTCTACTACACGTCGGGGCTAAATTGAATTGTTTTGTGAGGTGAATGATCAATGAAGGTGAATAACTTTAAATATCTAACCATAGTTAACATTCATATCCGGAAGACTGTACGACTGTCACTGACTGTGTAAGAAAGAACACTCACAGTTACTCGAGAAGAATAAATTCCTCTGAATTTCTCCAGTCTTGTACACACGAATGCACCCACTGGAAAACCCAAAGCGCGGAAGTGACAAAATTATGACGAAAGTCAGAACGTCAGATCGCTTCTCAAAGTTCGGAACTTCAGACTAAGACCCAATTTTAACAACTGACGAGAGAATGCATAGATCTCAATGTTCAAAATTTCGAGAAACTTATTGCAGAAAGGAAACATATGCAGGAACGTTCTTTGGTAAATTCATTTTAATTCATCGGCTTCAATCTAGTTTAAACTTGGACCCGCAGTCAGTAATATTATTTTTGGGGTTGGTACGTCCTGCAGGACGTACCAACCCCACAAATTATATTACGGACTGTGGGTCCAAGATTGGACTACATGTAGTTTCAGTCGGGACCGATTTGTTGTTCCCACAACCCCACTTCGTCTGAACACACTGGTGCCATTGTCATTTTCAGAGTTTTACGAACAGAAGAATGATTTGCTAAAAAATCATGGGAAGCGACTATTAATCGACTAACCGTCGATTACTGGTCACGATTAGTCGATTACAAAAAATGATAGTCGCGACAGCCCTAAGACGAAGTCGAGGGCTGTTAATAAGCTGAAGGGCTCTTATTCACACCTGTTGGACCGTTAATAAACCACAATGCCCGACAAAGTCATGTTATTACTATTATTACCACCGCGATTCTGAGAACGTTTTGACCCTGTACCTTACATGGCAACTACAAATAGCCAATTGGTCTTCACTCAATTCGCTTGTTTGAGACGTGTTTAACCCTTTACCTAACATGAAAAGCAGACGACACTTGCAAAAAACAATTCTTGAATAACTAATTTCTTTAATTTTTTGTATCAAAAAACATAGGCTATGACCCCTCATTGGAACTACCTCGACGAGCTCGTTCCAATGAGGGTTCATAACCTATGTTTTTGAGACAAAAAATAAAAAAAAGTAAGGAAAATTAATTGACGACTTTTAAGAATAGCGCTGACCGGTTTTGGCCGTTTCGTTGGGCAAAGGGTTAACGTTTTCAATGAAAGTAGAATGCTTCAAAAGTTTATTAAAACGGTACAACTATATCAAAATTACTGTTGCGGAGATCGCATCATTTCTGAGTTCCACTTTTCAAGGGGGATAATTCTAATTCAAATATGTAGCAATGTTTTTCTAGTAAGACATCTTCAGTGTTTATTGCAAAGAGCTTCACGCAATGAGAAGAAAAATTCACTCTCTGTTCGATACTTACATATGATAAAATGCAGTAAGTCACCAGGTGGCAGTAATCTCTGTACGTAGTTAAAAGACAAAAGCATAGAACAATTACAAAATAACTGTAAAAAGAACACGACCACTACTTAGAACGTGTTCGGGTATCTCGTTCCTATGAAGGGTCATAAGGTATGTTTTCGATGCAAATTGTGAAAAAAAATGAAAGACGAGTTTTGTTAACAGCGTGTTTCAACATTGTCGTTAGGTTTGGTAAGTTTTATGCAAATACACATGTACTGAACTTTTCGTTATTTTATCACAAACTTATGACCCCATACGGCCACAAAGTATAACCCCACAGGGCCATAAACAATTTTTTTTTTTTTTTTTTTTTTGGGGGGGGGGGGGTGTATAGGACGTCGGTTCCCGACAGTTCGGTCATATCGCCCAAATATTTAGAAAAAAATACTTACATAACAGGGAATTTATTAGAGTTTATGACAGTGTTGTCAATTACACACCAGCTAAGTAGTCGTGCCCGACCATCTGGGTGCTTTCGACAGGTCATGGTCATAAAAATGATTTGTTATGAGATTCTCTCTCCAAGAATGTTGCCCAACTGAGTACTCCAAAGCGTGTGTATATTTTCGTCAGACAAGCAAAGGCGTGTGCCCAATTTGGTATTTCATAATTTCTTGCCGATCCTCTGCCCGACGAAACCCATGATCTTGGGATATTGAGGGGTATCACCCTCACCCTCCAGAGGTGACGCCCCTGTAATCCCACTTTCGTTGCATAATCTATAAAATATCAGTTATGTTTTATTTTATAATATCCGTTATTCCACCAGATGTCACTGCAGTCACCTCATTGTGGTGTTCCCGTTGCACCGGTATTTTTGCTCTTATTCGCACAGAAAATAGCAACAAACTCATTTCGAAAAATGGTTCCACTCAGACAGTATATAAAGAAATTAATAACATTGTTAGTATATGTTAACATCACAATCAATGTCAATGATAGTTTGTGCATAGCTTTCTCGTGTGGATGCTCGGTGTCCCAGTACGCGAGACCAATGAAATACACGGTCAATGGTGCCGTGGTTAAAAATAACGTAGTGTTTAAAATAAGTACTGTCTTTGTCAGAGAGGACGTTCGGTTCTGATAGTTATTCTGAGCGTTTTGACCAACTGTAGAGATTACGTAATTATCCAGTCTCTTCTTACTTTTCCTTACCTGCATTATAATAGACACGTTTCCCACTAAAATAATAGTGAATGGTAAAACACAGAACACACACAGGTCTATCCATGGCCATATAGTGTGAAAGAATTTTGTGTAACTTGGTTTGTCTGGAGAGCAAACGAGAACGTCGTCTAATCTTCCGCTAACCTTGTTAATGCCGTATAATACGTGAGCATTTATCGAAAATAATACAACCAGTAGAGCAAGAATGATGAGTCTCAGTCTACGTTTGTTCCAGAAATGCATTTTTTGAGGGAACCATATGGACAACGCTCGGTATAAGGTTATTGATACCAGAGTCCATACCGACATATCTGTAACAAAATAGGAGAAAAACATAAAGAACTTGCATGATTCGACGTTCAAATGAATAGGTGAAACTCTGAGAATCCATTTTGGGAGAATTACAAAATATAACGAAGCGTTGTCAGCCACTGCTAGGATAATAAAAAGCAACGATATATTAGAAGAAAACAAATGCTTTCTCCTGAAAACAAATATCGAAAGAGAATTTCCAATTGTCCCTACTACTATTAAAATAGGTGGAACGATTTTCCATATCCACACACTCACAATGTTCTCAACATGATGATTAAAACTTAAATGTTGTGTGGTATTGTTTGAGGAATAACTCATTTCATTGACAGAAAAGGTCTATTCACAAGTAATTATGGTGTTCCCTTGAATTTCTTTTTCAACTCATTAAAAGCATTGTCTCAGCAAAAATCATCATTCAGATCACTACATCTCAGTAACGCGTCGTTTCCAACCACAAATATACAAAGACACGAGAAGTTCTATGTCACGACGGAGGTGCGTAGACGCCAACACAGTCTGTAGTTAAACATTTTCTCTCCGACGATTAGATCAGGCTTCAATGTTATATAAGGGAGCAATCTGCAAAATAAAAGTAAAAACTTATACACACATTTCAAAATGAATTGACATTAACGATCCTTATATGCATTTATTTCTAACAACAGCTGTATTGAAACAATAATATTTATGAGTAAAATGCTATACCACGATTGGTCTGTGCATTAAACTTTACCCAATATAATGCCCACGGGGAGAAATGTGCTTGATAAACCACGCTTGAAATTCGGAATACATCTAAGAACAACGTGTACGAACGCATCTGAGTAATCGGTAGGTATATAAATAATGTCATGACGTGAATAAAATGCTTTATCACAAAACATTGTTATCCAAGAAAGTATACTGACCGCCGAAGGTGATAGTTTCGTTTTAAAAGCAAAGCTTCATGCACATTAGAATACAACTCGGGTAGTTTACAGGGGACATCAAGGACCCTTGTTGGAGCATTTCTTATATTTAAAGTGTTTCTATAGGGGTCGTGAAATACTTAAATAAAACGCGGGCGATGGAGTAATTTAGTTCAAAACTAGTCCCAGGTTAAAACTAGGGCTGTCAGGATGTTTTAATTTAGGAGTCGATTAATCGTCGCAACTAATCGATGATAATCGATTGATCGTACCTAGATGACCAACATCTCCTTCTCTTTGAAGTCGATAAAAATGAAGTTGAAGTCAGTTGACCTACCTCAAGTAAACAACGAATACGATCCTCTTTTAGTTACATTCAAAGCTTTGATGTTCTGAACTTTTGAACCGTCAGTGTAATAATCAAGACCGGTCGGCAGTTGCGAACTTCGCAACTGCCGACCGGTCTTGATTATTACACTGACGGTTCAAAAGTTCAGAACATCAAAACTTTGATGAATGTACCTGAAAGACAAATGCTTCCAATAGCTTCTTGGGGTTTAACATCGATGTTCTTAACTCTTTACCTTTAGAAACAAAAGTTTTTTCAACATATTTTCTTTTAATTATTAAACGTCTAAAACGGGATATAATTTACCGATTATTCGACAACGAAAAATATTAATCGATTTCGCCGTGACCGATCAACAATCGATTAATCGTGACAGCCCTAGTTAAAACAGCGCTGAATTCCTTACAGACTTAGAATGGTGGTTTGAGAGCTTGGAAAATGATTTAGTGTGATAGCGCAGAACATTGAAATGTCGAAGCCAAAATTATATGCAAGGTAAAATCATTAAAAATCGTCTTCTTGGGACAAATGTAGAAATATTGCAAGCAAAATAGTCTTCACAGGTTGCCATAATGTTCCGGATTGCCACCCTTGGCCTTCCGGTGTCTCTGAACAGCGAGAAGATACTCTCTAGTGTAGTGTTTGGATTTATTTCCATGCATAACTACTATCCTATTTTCCTCTTAATATCAATGGTTTATTATTACTTTGGGCACAGTATTTATTTATTTAGTGGTGTTAAAGGTCATATACTTATGCACAATGGTTAATCATGACCGTGACAGTTTTGCGGGTGGAGGAAGCCGGAGTAACCGGAGAGAACCACCGAGCTACGACGAGCAACTGCCAGCTCCACAACAACGTAACTCCGCACTGCAGCACAGGCAATGTTAGATTGGTTGAAGACATGCGTACCGTCGACGTGCAGTACGCCTTAGTACACGGCGTCATCGTGCCCCCATGTGGACAATCCGGGGTAAGTGCGTTGCCCAAGAACACAATGCGGGAGACCGAATTGATCGCCCGGGCGGTCACCCATCCAAGGATTAACCGGGCTCGACGTTTTGGGCACAGCCGCCTCTGCATCAACTCGTTGACATCACCCGGCAACTATCATAGAAATGTTGCACTGACGGTCATCTACTTAAAGTACCGTCATATCAAAGACGGACAGAGAATTTCAGCCGAATCCCGATACTGAAGTAATTATACTTCAGCCCTTTTCCTAATAGTACTACAGAATCCCAACCGTCAGATGGAAATACGAGAACATTGAACCCAGTGTTCACACTGGTCCGAAAATCTTGTTCAGGTTTCAATTAACGTTTTTGGTGCCAAATGAGAGATTTTAGTGCAAGTTGAATCTGACTGTAAACGAGAACAAATTAACATGTATCGTCCTTTGGGTGCAAAGGGGCGTCATCTGAAATGCTGAAGCATTTCAGATGGCGCCTTGGTGCACTCAAACTACGTTTTAGTGTAGCTTTACCAGTCTCTTCAAAGTAGTTAATTGCAAGACCACAATAAAAATATATATAGTAAAAAAAAGGCCATTATTACCGTTTACAACCTAATTAGAGGATTATTATTTCCTCGTTGTCTTTTCACTGCAAATAAACTAGTAGCAAATATAGAGGATATCTAGTGTTTTTGAGTAGATACCGAAAATTATCGTATGACTCGTCCGTTTTGTTCGCTTTAAAACATTTGCTATTTAGTTTTCATATTAATCAGTGATAAATAAAGCCTTCCGTCAATTTCATTGGTCAATTTCAAAACTAGACAATTTGATTGGCTGAACAAAATACAACTGGACCATATTTTCATAATTTGCATAATTAGTGTTGGGAGCTTTCATTGGTCAATTTCCAAACTGGACAATTTGATTGGCTAAACAACATACAACTGGGCTACATTTGCATAATTTCAATAGGGAGAATTTACGTTATCTGTCTTATTTAGGGTGGGTTATATTGTATTAATATTTTATCTACAAGAAAAACGCCATTCACTTTTTTTTTTTATATTTTCACTTTTTGCTTCCAAAACATAGGTTATGACCCTTCATTGGAACGAGCTCGACGAGCTCGTTCCAATGACGGGTCATAAACTATGTTTTGGAAGCAAAAAAATGAAAATTTTTAGTTACACGAGGATGTTTTTTTCAAGTGTCGTCTGCAACTCAAGTTGGGTGGGTTAAAAAGTCATACTAAGTGGCTAATTTGTGCGTGTGTGTGTCATACGACAAATAGAATATGAAATGAGTGTTTTTCTCATATAATATTTATGAAACTCGTCCGAATTTTCCGTTTTGGCTCGCCAGAGGCTCGCCAAAACGGAAAATTCTTAGTCTCATTTCATAAATATTATATGAGAAAAACACTCATTCCATATCCTCTATTTATCTCATGAGTGACCGAGACACGTGGTTATTTTTCGCGAGCGCTTGTGCGATCGAAAATCACCATCTATTTCGGTCAAGAGTGTAGTATCCACTCAAATGCACTAGATTTTCTTTTTAGCAAACCTGACTTTTTCCTACAAAACCGCTGAACCAAGTTAATTGAAATTTGAAATAATAGTTTGTTATGACATCGCATTTTGATTTTGTTGGAATGAAGTTGACTCGCCCCTCGGTAGGGCCACGCCATAAAAGTGGGCTTAAATGTTAAAAAATCTTCTTCTCATGAACCAGCAGTAGAAGAGACTTGATATTTGGTGTGCTGCTTCCATTTGAGGTGTAAACTCACATTTGTTCAAAATAAGTTCGAGGAGCTATACTTGCCTTCCTTATGGGAGGGGCTAGAATTTTCGCTCCGCCCAAAATTTCCATTTTCCAAACCGAGAGGCTGATTTAAACCAAATTTGATATGAGGGCTTATTGGGGTCATAAGTACTTAATTTATGCAAAAAAAAAAAAATTCCCGTCGCCCCATGGGAGGCGCAGGAGCTAAAAGTAGAAAACATTTGAAACGCCCATATTTCAAAAACTACACGGCACTCATAATTCTTATTTGGTGTGAAGCTTCCTTAGGACCATCAGAATGGAATGGTCCAGAAGAGTTGTTATCGGTTTTATCATGGGTTACTTTTTCGGGACTATAGAAAAAGTGCTGAGTAAGCATTTTTTTAACACTAGGTAATGGGAAAAACATTTAAGACTACTTTTCTCCCAAACCACTGCTCCAAAAGCTTTCAAATTTCACATATAACATCTGTGGAAGATTGTTTCACAGGTTTATTAAAATGAAACCCTTGGGTCTATATTTGGGCTCTGTATGAGATTCAAATTTGTTCAAGCCAAGTCCCTGGGTTCATATTTGGGCTCACCGCGGGAGCCCGAATTATAACTTAGTTCAAAATGGGGAATTTTCTTTAAAAATCCTCTTCTTCAGATCCAGCAGTCGAAATGTTTTGATATTTGGTATGCAGCATCCTTAGGGGGGGGGGGGGGGGGGGGGGGATGGGATTCAAGTTTGTTCAAGCCAAGTCCCTAGGTTCATATTGGGCTCACTGTGGGAGCTCGAATTGTAACTAATTTAGTTCAAAACGAGGAATTTTCTTTAAAAGTCTTGTTCTTCAGATCCAGCAGCCGGAATATTTTGATATGTGGTATGCAGCACCCTTGGGAGAGTGAGATTAGGAAATCCCTCGGTTAATATTTGGGCTCATCGCGGGAGCCCGAATGATAACTTAATTCAGCATGAGGAAGATTCTTCAGAAATCTTCTTCTTCACAACCACCAGTCAGAATCTTTTGATGTTTGGTATACAGCTTCCTTACGGAAGTGAGATTCACGCTTGTTCAAGCAATGTCCCTGGATTCATATCTCGGCTCACTGTGGGAGCCCGAATTATAACTTAGTTCAATATGAGGAATATTCTTCAAAAATCTTCTTCTTCACATCCTCCAGTCAGAATCATTTGATATTTGGTATACAGCATCCATACGGAGGTGAGATTCAAGCTTGTTCAAGCCAAGTCCCTGGGTTCATATTTTGGGCTCCCTTTCGGAGCCCAAATTATTACTTAGTACAATATGGGGAATATTCTTTAAAAATCGTTTTTTTAGATCCACTGGTCAGAATCTTTGGATATAGGGTATAAGCTTTTCTTAGCAGGGGTAGATGCAACTTGTTGAAATCAATTCCCTGGGTTGATATTTAGGCTACCATGTCAGGTGAGCGCCTTCAGCCCCCCCCCCCCCCCCGGGGGGCCTCTTGTTATTATACGCTTTTTATAAGAATCTCATCATTCCTATCGATAATTTCACTCGTTTCAACCTTGACCTGATGCATGAAAGTAAACAGCTGATACGCGGAAGTGATTTGATCGATACCCGGAACAGGTACCGTCTTGCGATGTGATTCAGCTGGCGGGTTTCAGGCATCGATTCAAGGTGAATACGTGTTGAATTATTGCTGGAAATGATCGATATCCACTCAAAAACAGTAGATTTACTAGTCATTACACGTTTGTAGAACAAATTTATCATTTCCTGTGAAAATTTGACTCGTATTCACATTGAAGTGATGCTTTGAATGCATTTTGATTGATACCGTAAAAGTTAAAATTTCTATATCTTCACAGTGGGAAATACGATTTTTATCTTTCCGCAATTTCTTCGATAATCTATCGTTTAGTGTATAATAAAATTGATTATCTAAATGCCTTCTTCAGCTGCCAATACCACAAGTGCATCCGTTAATCGTTGATAGATTTTTGCTGCTGATTATAAACCCATAGTGAGAACCTAACCAAAATAATCTAATTTTTCCACATATACTCTAACAGATGAATGTGCCCTGGATCTGAAAGAATTTGGCGAAAAGCTCTTTTCACATCACGTTTGAATAATAAACACATTTTCCCTTTCTTTTGAATAAGTTCAATTAAATCGCCTACATTAGTATAGCTTAGTTCAATTAAATCATCTACATTAGGATAGCTTAGTTCAATTAAATCATCTACATTAGTATAGCTTACTTCAATTAAATCATCTACATTAGGATAACTTAGTTCAATTAAATCATCTACATTAGGATAGCTTAGTTCAACTTAGTTCAATTAAATCATCTACATTAGGATAGCTTAGTTAAATTAAATCATCTACATTAGTATAGCTAAGTTCAATTAAATCATCTACATTATGATAACTTAGTTCAATTAAATCATCTACATTAGGATAGCTTAGTTCAACTTAGTTCAATTAAATCATCTACATTAGGATAGCTTAGTTAAATTAAATCATCTACATTAGGATAACTTAGTTCAATTAAATCATCTACATTAGGATAGCTTAGTTCAACTTAGTTCAATTAAATCATCTACATTAATATAGCTTAGTTCAATTAAATCATCTACATTAGGATAGCTTAGTTCAATTAAATCATCGTCATTAATATAGCTTAGTTCAATTAAATCATCCACATTAGGATAACTTAGTTCAATTAAATCATCTACATTAGGATAGCTTAATTCAATTAAATCATCCACATTAGGATAGCTTAGTTCAATTAAATCATCTACTTTAGGATTGCTTAGTTTAATTAAATCATCTACATTAGGATAGCTTAGTTCAATTAAATCATCTACATTAGGATAGCTTAGTTCAATTAAATCATTTACATTAGGATAGCTTAGTTTAATTAAATCATCTACATTAGTATAGCTTAGTTCAATTAAATCATCTACATTAGGATAGCTTAGTTCAATTAAATCATCCACATTACGATAGCTTTGGCCAATTAAATCATCTACATTAGTATAGCTTAGTTCAATTAAATCATCTACTTTAGGCTAGCTTAGTTCAATTAAAGCATCTACACTAGGATATCTTAATTCAATTAAATCATCTACTTTAGGATAGCTTAGTTTAATTAAATCATCTACCTTAGGATAGCTTAGTTCAATTAAATCATCTTCATTAGGATAGCTTAGTTCAATTAAATCATCTACTTTAGGATAGCTTAGGCCACTTAAATCATCCACATTAGGATAGCTTAGCCCAATTAAATCATCTACATTAGGATAGCTTAGTGTAATTAAATCATCTACATTAGGATAGCTTAGTTCAATTAAATCATCTACATTAGGATAGCTTAGTTCAATTAAATCATCCACATTAGGATAGCTTTGGCCAATTAAATCATCTACATTAGTATAGCTTAGTTCAATTAAATCACCTACTTTAGGCTAGCTTAGTTCAATTAAAGCATCTACACTAGGATAGCTTAATTCAATTAAATCATCTACTTTAGGATAGCTTAGTTTAATTAAATCATCTACCTTAGGATAGCTTAGTTCAATTAAATCATCTTCATTAGGATAGCTTAGTTCAATTAAATCATCTACTTTAAGATAGCTTAGGCCACTTAAATCATCCACATTAGGATAGCTTAGTTCAATTAAATCATCTACTTTAGGATTGCTTAGTTCAATTAAATCATCTACATTAGTATAGCTTAGTTTAATTAAATCATCTACATTATGATAGCTTAGTTCAATTAAATCATCTACTTTAGGATAGCTTAGTTTAATTAAATCATCCAGACGAGGATAGCTTAGTTCAATTAAATCATCTACATTAGGATAGCTTAGTTCAATTAAATCATCTACATTAGGATAGCTTAGTTCAATTAAATCATCTACATTAGGATAGCTTAGTTTAAATAAATAATCTACATTAGGATAGCTTAGGCCACTTAAATCATCTACATTGGGATAGCTTAGTTCAATTAAATCATCCACATTAGGATAGCTTAGTTCAATTAAATCATCTACTTTAGGATTGTTTAGTTTAATTAAACCATCTACATTAGGATAGCTTAGTTCAATTAAATCATCTACATTAGGATAACTTAGTTCAATTAAATCATCTACATTAGGATAGCTTAGTTCAATTAAATCATCTACATTAGGATAGCTTAGTTCAATTAAATCATCTACATTAGGATAGCTTAGTTTAAATAAATAATCTACATTAGGATAGCTTAGGCCACTTAAATCATCTACATTGGGATAGCTTAGTTCAATTAAATCATTCACATTAGGATAGCTTAGTTCAATTAAATCATCTACTTTAGGATTGCTTAGTTTAATTAAGTCATCTACATTAGGATAGCTTAGTTTAATTAAATCATCCACACTAGGATAGCTTAGGCCAATTAAATCATCTACATTAGGATAGCTTAGTTCAATTAAATCATCTACATTAGGATAGCTTAGTTCAATTAAATCATCTACATTAGGATAGCTTAGTTCAATTAAATCATCTACATTAGTATAGCTTAGTTTAATTAAATCATCCACACTAGGATAGCTTAGGCCAATTAAATCATCTACATTAGGATAGCTTAGTTCAATTAAATCATCTACTTTAGGATAGCTTAGTTCAATTAAATCATCTACATTAGGATAGCTTAGTTCAATTAAATCATCTACATTAGTATAGCTTAGTTTAATTAAATCATCCACACTAGGATAGCTTAGGCCAATTAAATCATCTACATTAGGATAGCTTAGTTCAATTAAATCATCTACTTTAGGATAGCTTAGTTCAATTAAATCATCTACATTAGGATAGCTTAGTTCAATTAAATCATCTACATTAGGATAGCTTAGTTCAATTAAGTCATCTACATTAGGATAGCTTAGTTCAATTAAATCATCTACATTAGGATAGCTTAGTTCAATTAAATCATCTACATTAGTATAGCTTAGTTTAATTAAATCATCCACACTAGGATAGCTTAGGCCAATTAAATCATCTACATTAGGATAGCTTAGTTCAATTAAATCATCTACTTTAGGATTGCTTAGTTCAATTAAATCATCTACATTAGTATAGTTTAGTTTAATTAAATCATCTACATTATGATAGCTTAGTTCAATTAAATCATCTACTTTAGGATAGCTTAGTTTAATTAAATCATCCAGACGAGGATAGCTTAGTTCAATTAAATCATCTACATTAGGATAGCTTAGTTCAATTAAATCATCTACATTAGGATAGCTTAGTTCAATTAAATCATCTACATTAGGATTGCTTTGTTCAATTAAATCATCTACATTAGGATGTCTTAGTTCAATTAAATCATCTACATTAGGATAGCTTAGTTTAATTAAATCATCCACATTAGGATAGCTTAATTCAATTAAATCATCTACATTAGGATAGCTTAGTTCAATTAAATCATCTACATTAGGATAGCTTAGTTCAATTAAATCATCTACATTAGTATAGCTTAGTTCAATTAAATCATCTACATTAGGATAGCTTAGTTTAATTAAATCATCTACATTAGGATAGCTTAGTTCAATTAAATCATCTACATTAGGATAGCTTAGTTCAATTAAATCATCTACATTAGGATAGCTTAGTTCAATTAAATCATCTACATTAGTATAGCTTAGTTTAATTAAATCATCTACATTAGGATTGCTTAGTTTAATTAAATCATCTACATTAGGATAGCTTAGTGTTGATGAATCGTCCAAGCAATTATCCATTGAAGTGCCCCCATTGATAGAGGACCCAAAGGTTTCTTTGGTGCAGTGCTTAAAGGTGTAGTCTTGATTGTGCAATTAAACGAAATTCTAAGAAAATGGTTCCAATTTAGCATTATATTCTAATTCCCTTTCAATATAATTATCTACTTCTTTTTAAAATTCTGCAGCTTTTTTATGATATTTGGAGGAAATTGACTAATGGATACCAAGCCATTATGACCTGTGGGGAAACCAAACTCTAACTGAGCACAAAAAAATTGTATCAGAAGAGTCTATTAAATGTTGTCTAAAGTGACGAACAGCAATATTAGAATCAACAGGAAGGCGACAAAATAAGTAATTCGGCTGTCCAGATTCAACAATTCTAACATGATCCTGTATGTATTTTTCAAGCTTTTCAACACCCGAATTTCTGGATGAACAATGAAGAGATATATTATCACCGGGAGTGTCAAAAGGAAAGATTCATCCAAATTAAAAGAAGAAACCTTTGACTGTTCAAGATATGACTTTGAATTAAAATTATCAATTGAACTGTTAAAGTCAATTACAGATTTATCCGAATTGAAATTAAAAGCGTTAGGATGTTCCAGACATGCCTTGGACTTGATATGAAACATTTCGTCAACATTTTCAGACATTGATAATCTGGATCATTATTTCCAACTAGTCGAAGCTTGACCATAATTATCTAAAAATGCTGTGCTTGTAGAAAGTATTTTTCATTCCCTGGAAGACGATTTGAAATGACGTTATCCTCCAACGGTAAATTTTGAATTTGTAAACTTTCATCACTGCTCTCATTCGAACATTTGGAAGCTACATTTGACACTCTTTCGTTAAAACGGTTCTGGTTTGGAGGAAGAGTATTAAAATTTGATTTACCAAAGCTTTTTTTCACAAATAACTGGGGACAAAGATCTCGGGGAGTGGGTTTATTTCATCAAAACTATTTGAAAAGCTTAGTCACTTCTAAAAAGGACAGGAAGAGGAGCATCCAGGGTGACCCAATTTATCCTTGTTCTTGAGCCAGCAAGTAGCACGAATGTGCTCAGTAAGCCGAGAGTTTGGCCCTTAATTGTAGCTTTATGTGGACTTTTGTACAGACACTTATTCCTTTGAAAATTGAAACAGAACCAAATCATACCAGCTGAAAGACTACGCGAATTTGATGGTGTTTTCACAGAACTTGAATTGATTTGTTGCTGGTATATTTGGGTGATCTTGATCTTATATACAGAACGTGGAGAGTGGACTGTAACTAAAACACCCGTGAAGCGGAGGTCTCGCCATAGAGAACTTCATGTGGATATCAGGCTTATAAAATAAATCTTAATTAATTGATTAATTAATCTTAAAGTATCACTTTCAAATTTTGTACATATGGACAAAAACACAAGCAATTTTTCAGTCAATGGACCTCCGGCTTTAACCCGGAGGTCCATTGGCTGGAATTTCGCTTGTGCTTGTTATGCTTTGAAATAAATTTGCAATTAACTCTTGGGGGGAATCTCCACTCTACGTGTGATTTAGTCATAGTACACTCTCCATGTACTGTATTTAGCCAATATGGGGATTTCAATAATGCTGGCATCATCAGACCAGGCGTTCACAACCAGTTGAATCCTCCTCAACCAGTCCAAATAAAAATTTAACAAGGCCTTCCAGTCATACATGGAATAATAATAAGTTATCTTTTTCAAAAGAAGTAATCGACCATTCTTTTCGGATTTGGAAATTCATAATCCAGTAACAGTTCCTAATTCACCTGCTATGAACTGTTGAATGTTCAGGTCTTTAATTTATTTATTTATTGATGTTTAAGGTCACATATTTATGCACAATGGCTAATCATGACCGTGACAGTTTTACGGGTGGAGGAAGCCGGAGTACCCGGAGAGAAACACCGAGCAACGACGAGCAGCTGCCAGATCCCCAACATCGTAACTCCGCACTGCGTCACAGGCAGGGTTAGATTAGTTGAAGGCATGCGTACCATCGACGTGCAGTACGCCTTAGTACACGGCGCCATCGTGCCCCCACGCGGGCAATGGAGATGAAGTGTCTTGCCCAAGGACACAACGCGGTTGCCGCAGGTGGGTTTCGAACCGAGGACCTCTCGGCTTGCAGCCTGCACCTCTGCCTACTGAGCCACCGCGCTCCCTTCAGGTCTTTAAACTGAATATTTGAGTTAATGTATCCACAATGTAGAGTAGAATGTGAGAAGGTTTGAGGGGATTTGGCTCTGTCGGTAGCCTCACTTTTGAGGCCAGATTACAGTTTTGAAGTGCGTCGCTTACGGCCACGACCAGACAAATTAGGAAATTACAAATTGCGAATCATCATCAATATCTAAGTCAGAATCTGAAGATGCCGAAGAAGACACAAAACCGAACTTTCTATCCGATTTTAGTCGCCAACGAGATCTTAGTTTCGATGATAATGGGAGTGTCTGACTGACTTTCATTTTTCTCTAACCAACCCATATTTTTCATCTTATCACTGACCTTTAAATTTAAAGTCTATCTTTCTCAAGTCATTGATATCCAAAGACTTGGAATCCTTTTTGACAATACAAATCTCATTTTCCCAGAAATGTTCGGAGGTAATTTATGAGCACTACCTTTGTGTTTGTCGATGTCAGATTTGATGTGTGATATTTCTTCTTTTAATCGGTGTTTCAACAGCCTTCTCTCTTTATCAGCTTTTAATTTAAGAAGTTTCAATTCAACGTCTGTTCCGCTCAGAACATTTCAAAATCTAATAGGAAAACACCAATGGCGCCAGTCAAAATGGTATGAATATCTCCCCTTAAGCAAAAACACGCCGGGTGCACAAACAAAGTAAGGAAGACAGGACTTGGAAGCTTTATTCCCAATTAAGCCATTTGATATATCAAATACGCCTACTTTTGGAACCACAGTGCGGTATAACCGCCAGTTTTGCACAGTTTGTAATGGGGCTTAACGACAATTTTGACTGTCAGAGTCACCTCGCATCGGACAGTTTTAGAAGTGGAGGAATCCGAAGAACCCGAAAAGTATCCTCGAGCAGCGGCGAGCAACTGTCAGGCTCCCAACGTACTAACTCCGCACAAGCATTGTGAAATTGTCGCCTTGCAAAATACGATCGACACTGGAGGCAATGCCAGTTATGGCTTAAAGTTGGTTAATATTTCCACCTTAGATTACAAATAGGGTAAACAACACGGCTCCAATCTCCACACAGACGGGACACGCCAGAGTACAAAATTCTTCTCCAGTTGGTGTCTAGAATCTTCCAAGCTGAAGCACCACGAGTTACATAGCTTAGTACCCTACATCCTCATATTATGTCACTGAGACAAAAAGCGCTTAGTATTTGCTACTTCAGAACAATTCAAGCAGTATACTATACTGCAAAAAATATAGGTTCTCTTTAGAACCAAAACTGGTTCTAATCTTGTCCCTGAGATGGAACCAGTTCTGTTTAAACAGTATTTATTTCAAATCAAATAAGTTTATAAACATTAACATTAAATATTAACAGAATTAAGCATAAATTGAGGGTGTTTCAATCTAAGTTTAGAGCTTATACGAGGTTGTCTCAAATCAGTATTAAGCAAAGGAGATATGAACAGTTGGCATATCGAACCAGTTTCGGTTCTATACAGAACCAAAACTGGTTCGATATGCCAGCTGTTCATTTCTCCTTTGTTTCAAAATGTTTGGCGACTGCGTTGAATAAGCTCCAAGTTTACTGCTGAATCTACTTCAGTTCATGTAATATTCTGGTAAAATTGAATGCTAATCTTGGTAAATTTATTTGATTTGAAATAAATACTATATAAACAGAACTGGTTCCATCTCAGGGACAAGATTAGAACCAGTTTTTGGTTCTAAAGAGGACCCATATTTTTTGCAGTGTACGCCCTTAAATTGAATGTAAGGTCACAAAATGAACAAACTCGAACGCCTGCACCATCAAATCTGAAGTGAAGAGTTTCCCGACCAGTGGGACAGAAAACGCCAAGTATTTGCCATAGCAGAACCCTTAAATTCAATGTAACGTCACAAAATTTACCAACCCGAGCGCCTGCATCCGTAAATCTCATGATCATTCAGATCCAAAGACACGGTATGTCATTGGGACAGCAAACGCATAGTATCTGACCTGACAAAACAAATTAAACCAAACAAGAAGGTGCTTTACCCTTAAATTCAATGTAATGTTACCAAATTAGACAACTCTACTCCACGTATAAATATCTACCCACATACTACACCCTGGACCCCACAACATGAACTCCACATCCCAAGTTATAAAGAATCACTGAACAGATAATTCATGTTTTTTCCCGGGCACTGGAATGAAGACAAATATTCCATACAACATCTAAATAAAACTCTTTCAAACAGATAATCTATCGATCAGGGAAGCCACAAAAAATCCCCCGAATCACAAAATCTATAATACAAACTCAGCCTACCCCGTTCAGTGCAATTTTTAGAGTTCCACCAAATAATACTCATTGGAGGTATTATAGTTTTCCACGCACAAGCTATCACTGATAAGTTAGATGAACTTACCTGATCAACTCAAGCTTTCTCCGTACAACCAATAGATAACCAAGCCATGCGTACAACCCAGCGTTCTAATGTTTTTCTAATTAACCCACATAATATTTTAGGAACTTTATTTCAGTACACAATTCAAACTTTTAATTAATATCTTTCATAATGCAAGTTAGCATTTAACCTATTCGATTTGTTAGACATAGCTTGAGGAATGTATTGAGATGGTCCCCAGTGTTTTCATTAGATCTCTTGACCCTCAAACGTTTCGTGTCAGTCATGGAAAGCATGTACCTCTTGATTTTCATGGTGTTTTCGTGTACTGTCTACACGCAAATGACATGTGTAAGGTATTCAGTCTTCATTGCAACACAAACACTTGTGATTTAATGATTGAATATGGCAAATGCAAATATAAGAAGACATTTGTCTGAAGCAGAAATGTGTCGGGCAGTAAGGATGGTGGAGCAAGGGACTACCCATCGTCAGGTTGGTGAAGCCCATTGGTGTGCACCAAACGGGGACCACCAGAGCTTGGGCAAGATTTCAGCAGTATGGCACACCAGTAAGACGGCATAGTGGTGACAGAGACAGTGCAACATCTGCAGCTGAAGAGGAACCGCTTTGCCACAGCAATCCAGCTTCGCAGTGACCGTCAGAATGCATCCGGGTAAATGTTTCGACACAGACTATCCGGGCAAGGTTGCACGAAGGCGGTCTCCGATCGAGAAGACCATGTATTCGCATTCCGCTGTCCCAGAACCACCGCCAGGCACGATATGAATGGGCCATGGACCACGTTAGATGGACCAGAAAAGATTGGCGACCTGTCCTTTTTACAGATTAGTCAAGGTACTGCCCAGACCACACAGATGGGCGTTTTAGGGCATGGGGAAGACCAGGAGAGCGATTTCATGCAGCCAACATTGCTGACCATGACCGCTATGGCGGAGGGTCAATCATGGAATGGGGCGGCATCAGCTGGGATGGACGTACAGAGCTCTGTGTCCTCGAACGTGGTACATTGACTGCCCACGGTATATTGATGAGATCCTGGATGTCCACGTCAGATTGTATGCAGGTGCAGTGGGTGATAGATTCATTCTGATGGTCGATAATGCCCGTCCTTATGTTGCCCAAGCTGTCGGGGAGTACCGACAGAGGGAGGGATTGAGCGTATGGACTGGCCAGCAAGGTCTCGTACCTCAATCCAATGAAACATGACTGAAATGAGTTGCAGCTTGCAATTTCAGCCCGTCCAGTCCAGCCAAGAAGTGTCCAGGGGCTTGGTGCCATGCTGGTCCAAAAATGGAACAACATCCCACAAAGGACCACCAGGAACCTGATTTGGAGCATAAGAAGGCCTTGTCAAGCTGTAGTTAACAGTAATGGTTCTCATACTCGATACTGAAGTCATACCAGTTCGCTCCGTCAACTTTTTGGCATATTGAAAATTTTCCTCTTTTACCAAAAATATCTATTTTACATGGTTATCGTATTCAAAAGCTAAAAAATAATGTCAAACACAAATAAAATATTAATTTATGTACTTAATTATTCAAGATACAATAAAATAAAACATATAAATACACTTTTCATCACAATATTTCAATTAAAACGTAAAACAGGTAGTTGGATATACTTGGTGCTTAGCAAACATTGAGTTATATATATATATATAATGCTATCTGGAGCTATGAAAACTATAAAAAGAAATAATGTTTGACAACATTCTTTTGGATACTTTATTAGCTAAAACTCCATGATTAATTTGATTGGGTGTTCCCTAAAGAAATTCACAATCACTTACCTTTGGACGAGATGTATCACTCACGGGATCCTAAGCTTAAATGCCATGAAACTAAGCTTGGGCCGATAAATAGGTGCTTTTGTACCGAGGGAATGTCTCTTCATGTCGATTTAAACTACAAAAATGGTATCGAATAATATTGTCTTCTACTGTAAACAAACCCATTAGCGTCCATTAACTCCATTGTTATGGTCATAAAGAGGTACAAAAGGATCTTAAGCTGCGAATTTGAGAAATATCGACTGACAGATGTTCTGGTGTTTGATAGAGCTTGTAAAAGGAAGTCCTAGTGAGGAAGTGAGGTGATGTAATTTCCCTCAACAGAGTAAAAGTTAATTGAACAGCATGTCAGTCTACTGTAAAGTCACCGTGGACTGATCGTAATACACGCGTGGGCAGTGTTGTTCACATATGCTTTTTACCAGGTAATAAAAAGCATCATCACAGAATTTTAATTAATGAAGCACCGTGTTGTACCCGGTGCATCATTAATTAAATTGTTGATGTTTATTCCTACAATTAGTGTTTGGAATCTAATTTTATTGCTTCAGTGGAAATATTGCCCACCCGTGGAAAGTGACCAATCCATGGCGTATGTAGTGTACATCCACATTTGAGTGAATTAGCACTACCCTTACTATTGGTTCGCGATGGATTCGTGTCATTGCCATTTACCGGTCTCCACTGAGCTCAAGAAATCAACACGATTTAGTACGTGTAATACGTAGGGCTGTCGCGATTATTCGATTAGTCGACTAACCGTCGACTATTGAACTAGTCGACGTTTTTTATATTTAGTCGATCGTCGTTCATTTTCAAGGTGGTACACGTCTACTACACGTCGGGGCTAAATTGAATTGTTTTGTGAGGTGAATGATCAATGAAGGTGAATAACTTTAAATATCTAACCCTAGTTAACATTCATATCCGGAAGACTGTACGACTGTCACTGACTGTGTAAGAAAGAACACTCACAGTTACTCGAGAAGAATAGATTCTTCTGAATTTCTCCAGTCTTGTACACACGAATGCACCCACTGGAAAACCCAAAGCGCGGAAGTGACAAAATTATGACGAAAGTCAGAACGTCAGATCGCTTCTCAAAGTTCGGAACTTCAGACTAAGACCCAATTTTAACAACTGACGAGAGAATGCATAGATCTCAATGTTCAAAATTTCGAGAAACTTATTGCAGAAAGGAAACATATGCAGGAACGTTCTTTGGTAAATTAATTTTAATTCATCGGCTTCAATCTAGTTTAAACTTGGACCCGCAGTCAGTAATATTATTTTTGGGGTTGGTACGTCCTACAGGACGTACCAACCCCAAAAATTATATTACGGACTGTGGGTCCAAGATTGGACTACATGTAGTTTCAGTCGGGACCGATTTGTTGTTCCCACAACCCCACTTCGTCTGAACACACTGGTGCCATTGTCATTTTCAGAGTTTTACGAACAGAAGAATGATTTGCTAAAAAATCATGGGAAGCGACTATTAATCGACTAACCGTCGATTACTGGTCACGATTAGTCGATTACAAAAAATGATAGTCGCGACAGCCCTAGTAATACGAGAGTTAGGCGCCACCGCGTCAAATAGGGCCGAATGAGTGGCGCCGAAATAAATTCTAATGTTACGAATTTTTATCGCAATATCAAAGTGTTGTGGAAATCTTCAGATTCATCATCCTATTCTGCGCCACTAAAAAACACTTCAGAGACGTCCCAAAAAAGTACACTTAAAGGCCAGGATATTGCCCTGCCAAACACATAGGGGGCAAAACAATTGATGTATGAATAAAGTGTTTTTTCCAACCGAAACGCTATGGAGATTTATAAAAATAAATCGTTTGCTGTGAAAAAAGTCATAAAGGCAGGCGTATTTTTCCAGTTCGTCCAACGGGAGATTTGAAGAGAAAATAAATTATGGCGCAGATAAATCATTTTTGAATGGAGCCGAAAATGCATATACACATTGAACTATTTCTGCCCCATGAAAGCGCACATGAGAAAAACGAAAAAATTCATGTTTGTTACAGAAAAGACGGACATATGATCAAATGTTTTATATCACATGAAACGTCGTTAATTTCGACGTAACAACCCATGTCTTATTTCCTGATTATCAACTAGTGTCTAATCGGCGCGTGGTCCCATAGTAGCTGCATTGTATTCTTGTGCGTAGTTCACATGACGTCAATTACGACAACAAGTGCAAGTAAAGCGCACTCATGACGTCATGGTGTGAAGCGTCTGAGCCAACGAACTGATTGTCGGTTGTTTTGGGAGAATTTAGCGACAATGAATTAAATAAAAAGTGTAAAAAACATTCGAAAATTCATGTGATATACAGAATCTTTAACTCGTGATGTTTGGATAAAAGATTTTTTGAAACTCGTTTGATGAATTCGATTCACAACTCGCCTAAAGGCTCGTTGTGAATCAAATTCATCAAACTCGTTTCAAAAAATCTTATATCCAAACATCACTCGTTTGAGATCCTCTATATATCACGCTCTTCAAAAAGGTGTCAAATAATTTTTGTTAAACTTAGTTTTAAGTGGTTCCATTTTCGTTAAAATGTTTCGCTTTTTATCCCAGTACATCGCCTTATTAGTTTGTTAGAAAAGAGAGACGGGGGTAACTTCAAAGTAAAAAAAAAATACACTAAATCCCGATATTTATTTATTTATTGGTGTTTACGGTCATATACTTATGCACAATGGGTAATCATTACCGTGACAGTTTTACGGGTGGAGGAGCCGGAATATCCGGAGAGAACCACCGAGCAACGACGAACAGCTGCCAGCTCCCCAACATCGTAACTCCACACTCCAGCACAGGCAGGGTTAGATTGGTTGAAGACGTGCGTACCATCGACGTGCAGTACGCCTTAGTACACGGCGTCATCGTACTCCCATGCGGGCAATCGGGGTTGAGTGCCTTGCCCAAGGACACAACGCGGGAGTCTGAATTGATCGCTCAGACGGCCACCCATCCAATGATTAACAGGGCTCGACATTGCTTAATTTCGGTGATCTGACGAGAACCCTAAACCCCGATAAGAAAATTTGGACTGACCGAGATTTTATTGAAGCAAAAATTATTTTTCTTTGTTCTATAAACATATTTTGGATGTGTTATTGTTTTAATGGTTCCATTTAACTTTTAAAAGTGGACTTTTATATATTGGTGACCTTGTGACAGATAATACCTGTCCTCCCCTAGAGTCAGCACGAGTAGCTTCTTACGTCTGGACATTTAGAAATGTGTATTTTTACAGTAGCAACAAAGTGTGCGATGCTTGCAGTTTGGTATATATTGACTGATGTGTGTTTACAGCAGTATGATGAAAATAGAATGAAAATGCCCACTTCTAATGGTAAATCCTTAAGTCTGGGTTCCCAATAAGGTCTCAATATCATATTTGTATTTGAAATAAAACCTCTAACTCCCCATCAGACATTAAAAGTATTATTCATTTAAACGGTAATTATTTCAAATCAATATACATGAAGCTTGAACCTTTGGCAGAGCCGTTACTTCGGCCTAATAGAGAAAATGACTGGAAGAAAATATCTAAAAGAGAATAACTTCCTCAACCTGAACGCACAATTTCAAGGAGATTAGTTTTGGAAACAACTTATAAAGTTGAAATACTTTGTCCGGAAAGAAGGGAAATAACGTGGGTTACTTGCTAATTCAAATTGTTTATTTCCTCAGACATATTTCTCTATTTTGTTCCCACATAATAGTACATTTACGATGTAATATCACGTAGGAACAAAATATATAAAGATTAAAAAGTTATCAGGGAACTATTGTGGGTTTGGGTATGTGACGCTGTGGGGTCAATTACATGTAAAATATGATCGCGTGCTCTTTGATACCTGAAGAATTATGGGAGGTAACTCCAAATTCTGGCCCTTACCACAGGGGTAGAAATAGGCCAATATGTTGGAAAGAATACAAGAATGATTCGTCGATTCAAAAAAATGATTCGTCGATTAAAAAAATGATGCCCAAAATTATACATGTATTCGTCTAAGCAAAGCTCAAACAGCGCAGGAAAAAAAACACAATTTTCACCAACATGTAGCTTTCGGTCTGCCGAAGACATTCTTCGGGGAACAGACACAACAAGAAAAAATAAACACAGACGACGAAAGAAATGAAATGTGGCGATAAAAGTTCTCGTGAGCCAGGTTCTGATTGAACGGGTGTGTAATACTACCCGAAAAGAAAAGAAACCTGGCTAAAAGTAGAAAGCAAAAGGTAAAAAATACTGTTGGACAAATTCTGACAAGTATTCTAGAAAGCCCAAACTCCCGGTGGAACCCGATTTTAAACAACCCTTCGAAAATTAAAAGAAACTGGAAAATGTCAAGATACTTCCATGTATTGCATGAAAATATTATAACTGGGTGATTTAAACAAATCTGGCTGCAGTCCGTCGCCCTAAAATACACCAAATGGCACGCTAGGAGGAAATATTAGAGTTGTGTGCTTTTCTGGCTGAAGCGAAATGACGTGGGGATGTTCTGGAGCTGCCCTCTTAATGAAATAGTGCAGCCAATAAAGGCTTGTAATTCGGCGTTACTGGAGCAGGGAAGCGACTAAGTAAAACTAGTATCTACAAGACCATTACTAGTGGATTCCAACGCTGCCTAAAACACTTAGATGATCGCCAGAAGTTAAAGGCGAAGAATGTAAATAGGCTAAAAAGACAATGAAGATGATGAAAATAGTAGCGTTAAACAAAAATAAAATGCGTCCAGGCTGCTGTGTGCAGTTGCTTGACATTTACGGAAATTAGTACTGCTATATTTGATGGACAGTTACATATCGTTGTCGAGTGCCTAGACGACATGGAAAAAAGAGGCCCCAGGGGGCCTGAAGGCGCTCACCTGACAGGGTAGACTAAATATCAACCCAGGGAATTGATTTCAACAAGTTGCATCTGCCCCTCCCAAGAAAAGCTTATACCGAAATATCCAAAAATTCTGACCTGTGGATCTAAAAAAGGACTTTTAAAGAATATTCCTCATATTGAACTAAGTAATAATTCGGGCTCCCACAGGGAGCCCGGATATGAAACCAGGGACTTGGCTTGAACAAATCTGAATCTCACCTCCAGTGGGATGCTGCATACCTAATATCAAAAGATTCTGACTGGTGGATGTGAAGAATTTTTGAAGAATATACCTCATATTGAACCAAGTTATAATTCGAGCTCCCACACAAATATCAACCTAGGGACTTGGCTTAAACAAACTTGAATCTCACCCCTAAGGATGCTGCATACCAAATGTCAAAGCATTCTGACTGCTGGATCTGAAGAAGAAGATTTTCAAAGAAAATTCCTCATTTTGAACTAAGTTATAATTCAGGCTCCCACAGTGAGCCCAAATATGAACCCAGGGACTTGGCTTGAACAAACTTGAATCTCAACCCCCTAAGGATGCTGCATGCCAAATATCAAAACATTCCGACAGCTGAATCTGAAGTCGAAATTTTTAAAAGAAAATTCCTCATATTGAACTAAGTTATAATTCGGGCTCCCATAGGGAGCCCAAATATGAACCTAGGGACTTGGTTTCAACAAACTTGAATCTCACCCCTAAGGATGCTGCATACCAAATATCAAAACATTCCGACTGCTGGATCTGAAGAAGAAGAGTTTTAAAGAAAATTCCTCATTCTGAACTAAGTTACAATTCGAGCTCCCACAGTGAGCCCAAATATAAACCTAGGGACATGGCTTGAACAAACTTGAATCTCACCCCCTAAGGATGCTGCATACCAAATATCAAAACATTCCGACAGCTGGATCTGAAGAAGAAGTTTTTAAAGAAATTTCCTCATTTTGAACTAAGTTTTAATTCGGGCTCCCACAGTGAGCCCAAATATGAACCCAGGGACTTGGCTTGAACAAACTTGAATCGCACACCCCTCAGCATGCTGCATACCAAATATTAAAAGATTCTGATTGGTTGGATTGGATTGATTGGATTGAAGAAGGAGATTTTTAAAGAATATTCCTTCATACTGCACTAATTTAAACATTTGGGCTCCCATAGAGAGCCCTAATATGGACCCAGGGATTTGATTTCAATAAACATGTGAAACAATCTTCCAAAGATGTTATATGTGAAATGTGAAAACTTTTGGAACAGTGGTATGAGAGAAAAGTAGTCTTAAATGTTTAAAAGTCCCCAAAAAGTACCCCATGATAAAACCGATAGCAATTGTTTTTTACTATCCCATTCTATTGGTCCCAGGGAAGCTTCACAGCAAATAAGAATTCTCAGTGCCGTGTAGTTTTGGAGATATGGGCGTTTTAATTTGTTTATATTTTTAGCTCCTGTGGTTCCCATGGGGCGACAGGAAAACAATTTGGGCATAAATTAAGTACTTATGACCCACCAAGCCCTCATATCAAATTTGGTTCAAATCTGCCTCTCGGTTTAGAAAATTGAAATTTTGGGCGGGGCGAAAATTTTGCCCCTCCTATAACGAAGGCAAATATAGCTCCTCGAACTTCTCTTGAACAAATCTAATTCTACACCTCAAAAGGAAGCTGCAAACCAAAAATCTAGTCTCTGCTACTGCTGGTTCATGAGAAGAAGAGTTTTTAAGATTTAAGCACACCTTTTGGGCGTGGTCCTACCGAGGTGTGGGGCAACTTGATTTGATCAAAATCAAATTGCAATGGCATAACAAACTATTATCTCAAATATCAATTAAATTGGTTCAGCAGTTTGGGAGGAGGAGACGCAAACACCATGTTCACGGACGACGGGCGACGGACAACGGACGGTGAGTGATCACTATAGCTCTCCTGACTGAAAGTCAGGTTAGATAAAAACGTGGATCGCGTGGACAACCGAGAGGACGATTCATCCCCGCTTAAGAATAGTTTGAATTTGAAGTGCTGTTAAGACCGAGCGGTCTATACGTGCATTCCTGTTCGATCCAGAATATTTCTCGGGCGACGCGCCCAACCTTTGTCCAGTTGGACTTGGAATCAATGATGAAGGCCTGAAAAGAAGTAAATGGGTGACGCGTTGACATGCAGTGTCGTGTAATAGCACAGTCACGCTCCATTTTTTTGAACAACTTTTTGTAATTCACACGTTTGTGAAACGGGGTACAGGTTTCGCCGACAAACTGCATTTGACAAATTCCACATTGAAGTAGCTGGAGCACACATTTGGACTTTTGCAGGTACCGCGGCAAAAAAATCTAAAAGTTTCTCCATTACTGGTGCTGTTGAATGAATCGGATTTCAGAATTGACTGGACTGAGGCTGGCACGAACAAAAATGCCGCGAATGTTTTTTGGACGCTTGAGAGCCACGACTGGAGGCTTGGGAAATGTCTGGGATAAGGAGAAAAATAAGAAGCAAAACAATAATAAATTAAAGTAATTAAATAAATTAAACAAATTAAAAACTGTCAATTATAAAAATGAAAGATTTCAAGAAGAAACAGGAGGGGATTCGACGATTCCTATCACTAAAGAGAGAAAGCGATATGTGAAACGGATGGTGATATCGGATTGAAACGCGAGATGACTAAGTTACTAGAACCCGTTATGGGAACTCAGAAACAGACGAAGAAATAAATCGTCAAAGAATTGAAGAGAGGAAGCCGGACACCTTGTCGAACCCCATACAAACCTTATGATACACTATCGTATCCCGCATATCCTCTCGCCCCTCAGTATGATTACACCCCTCATTATGTATCATCACCACCAAGTTCTCTTGAGATATAAGGAATCGAGACCGACGAGGAGGGTGAATCGACTGTCAGTGTCGCACCGACCATATATACAGCAGATTCTGGAGATTTGGGTAAACTTGCCATGGATATATATAACAAGGTACCCTCGTACACAGACTGAACTTACGATATCCGTTAAGAACCCGACGGCAATCTCTACGCGGGAAATAAACGAGCAGAAACAGAAGGCGCTAATTTGATCGTGGACGAAGATCACGTGTTCGAAGGCACTCGAGAACTGTGGAATCTGCCCGTATTGACTAGACAGAATCACGATAATAACAGTTACGAGGATCGCAACACTTATTGCGAGATCCCAACTCATACGAATTCTTTTAAAAGGAATAACAATCCTAAATCGAAGAGGCCGACATCGAGCAAGTTACAAATGGAAACAGGTGGTGAAACCAATATTCGACGAACATACATGTAAAGCATTCGTCACACCTGTTATCGGAGTTGGGATGACGGTTAATCGTGGTACAATTACTATTCCTCATTCCAAAGGGTGGTAGAACTATCATTCCTCGCGATACTACAGTTAAAACTAGAAGTCCTGTCACGAATAGTGCACTTATCTAGGCTTAATTGCGCGTTGGAATTGCGCGCAATTGCCTTATCGAATGGCATCCAAAGCACGGCAGATTCTCTTGGTTACTCATAGCAAACACATGCAATGTTTCTGCCAATGGACCTCCGGGTACCCGGAGGTCCATTGGCTGAAACATTGCTTGTTCACAGGCCATATGTACAGAATTTGATAACTTTACTTGGGCCTTAACGCGTACATTAACGCGCATATCAACGTGTTATTTGTGCGCATTTCATGACAGGACTTCTAGTTTTAACTGTAATGCGCCAATATAGAGATTGGGGCTATTGATGGAGTTTGAGAAGCCGGTAATACGGGAGTGAGAAACGAGATAGTGGGTATACGTGATGAATTGAGGAAAAAGGTCGTAAATCTGGTATTATTCTGTCATGAGTGTTTAATAAAATAGTAAGTAGTAAGAAAAATAAAATAAATAAAATGAATAAATGATTAAACAAAAAAATGTTAGTCATAAAGAATCTTACGTCTCTGGTGGATCTGGCAGATTGAATTATATCATGCAATCAATTGTTTTCACTTTTCGTCAACGTCGATGCAGTGAAACAGATCACGTTGACAGTCGAGAAGGTAGGAAAAAAGACTACGATGTCTGTTTCCTCAAGATTTCAAGATCACGTGGTCTGCGGCTTTTAGGAAAGAAGATTCATGGAATTTTGTAAAGTGGTGTGGGATTGAGGACCTTATAATTCCATGACCATTGATTGTCATCTGTCATTATAACTGTCCTCAGATATAGTCGATGTCAACGATTTCGTTGACAGAATAAAAACAAACGGTCATGGAGGTTCGTTAGAAATAACTGCCAATGCAAAGGAGAAGATTCGACGAATGTTACAAATTCGATTTAATTGAAAACAAAACATTTTTTTTTTTTGCTCACGATAATATATACACAAATAAAAATAGAAAAAAATAATAATGAATTAAAAACAAATTAATAAATTTAAAAAAAATGTTGCAACAATAATCGTTGCTAAAAAGATAGCCAAAAATACGGCAACGAATGGTACTTTCCAGATCATAGTGAGCGATAACACGATTCGTTTCACTACGAAGTTCAATCCACCGCAAGAATTGAAAAAGAAGAAGAGGGAATAAATACGAGATGACACTGGTGAATCTCAAAGTATACTATACTTTTCCCTAAATTACGAAGACAACTAATCTGCTCATATTTTCTCCCGACAATGGAACAGATTGAAAATACATTCGCATTCTGAAAGGCAGTTACGATATAGTCGATCTCAACGATTTCGTAGATAGGAGAATAAAAATAAACGGTCACGGAGGTTCGTTAGAAATATCTGCCAATGCAAATATAAGAGATACAAGACATGGGAGGGAAATACTGGGTGGATTTTAAGGTCCACCGTTGGAAGATTGTTGCGATCTGATTCAAACGTATATCAAGGCCACATAACCTCCGAAAACGCTGTCGACATTCTCACCGTCAAGGAGAATATGTGACACTACGATTTCACATTAGCAAGGGATTAGATAACACGTGGGCAGCCGATCTGTAGGAAAATGCATTCGTTTTTGAGGCACAATAGAGGCGTGAAATACACATTAACGGTCATGGACGTGTTTTTCAAGTACGGATGGATGAGCCCACTACAAAATGAATCGGGGACGAGCGTGGCAGAAGCTTTGGGGGTATCTTCGAATCTTCTTCTAAAATATATGAGAAAGTATGGATGGACGATGGTCGAAAATTTTACAGCGTTCACGTTCGTCAATTGATCGACATCTATCCACAGAAAACGAAGAAGAAAGCAAGCACAGTCGAATGATGGAATACAACCACGAAGGAAAGAATGTCCAAAAATGTACTTTCCAAAATGACCAAGAAATACTTAGTTGTTTTGAACAATCAGGTGGACGATTATAACCACACTTGTCATCGTTTGGTCAAGATGCCACACACTGAAGCTAGCGATCCTGGAAACTTCCTTTGTAGAAGAGTATTTTTCTGGTTCGGATTTTCCCAGAATCCTCGTTTAATTACCCAAATAACCCCTCAACCCCGAGACATACTGCTGAAACCCATCTCTAATTCCAAAAAGGGATTCCACAAATGGGATTCCTAAAAAGGGATTCTCCAGCAAGTATCCTCGAATAAAACAATACCAGGCCAAAGGTATCCTCAAATACCCGTATGTGCCTATGTGATATGGCACATTGTGTCACATTGTGCCTTTTCACATAAGCACATATCGGCACATAAAGCATGTGCCTTTGTGCTAGGGCACATTGTGTCACATTGTGCTTTTTCACATAAGCACATATGACAAAAAAGGGGTGCCGAAGGTCTTAAGTTTTCCAAAAAGGGGTGCCAAAATTGGGGTGCCCGGGGATATGGCCATTGGATATAGGCTTTTATTATACACAAGGGAGATAACTCTGCATGCAGATTATGGGAAATGAAGCAATCTGATTGGTTAGTTATAATTTTATATAAATGATCAAGATAAATGAAACAACAAGAGTATTTGGAATAAGGTCAGAACTACTGCTATTACGTACCACCTTACCAGTAACAGGATGATACAAAGCATTTGGTAGGTTAATACTATCAGCGGTTTGGGTGGAACCTACAGGGGAATATACCAAAAATACTCTGCTGACGTTCTGTATTACCAGGCATTGACCCCACCCCACAATACCACTCAATAATATGAAGCACCTGGTGGATCAGCAGTACCAAAGGCCAGCAAGAGACCTACCAGGATATGTATAGCCTATGCTATACTACCGTTCTAAACTACCAAGCATTACCGCACCCCCACAAAATCACTAGGTCTACCATAACGTACTACATATACCAGCCATATAATAAAACAAAGCAATCGGTTGGTTAATAGTACCGAGCACTAACAGGGGCCTATAGGTGTATATATCGCCATACTATAGTACCGTTCTAAACTACCAGACAGTACCCCTACCCAAAATACCTCTATGCCTAGTATTGCATAATACCTATACCAGTCATAGGATAGCATGAAGCACCAGGTTTATTAATAGTACTAAGGGCTAACATGGGCCCTGCATGGGCCAACAGAGGTATATATCGTCCATACTATACTGCTGTTCTATACTGCCAGGCATTACCCCCACCCCCACAACATCACTAGGTCTACCATAACGTACTACATATACCAGCCATATAATAAAACAAAGCAATCGGTTGGTTTGTTTGTTTGTTTGTTGGTGGTTAACGTCACATATTTATGCACCATGGCTAATCGTGACACAACATGGAGATGAAGTCAAGTTTAGTCAATCGTTGATCAACATGTTGCCCATTTTAGAGGACTTTCACCCCAAGCATTGGTGACTGGGTCCTATTTTACTAGTAAAGCGGAACTGGTTTACCACAGAAAACAAGTGCTGCTTACTTCCCGGGGTTCCCACGGGGAAATCGGTTGGTTAATCGGTTGGTAAATAGTACCAAGCACTAACAGGGGCCTATAGGTGTATATACCGCCCATACTATAGTACCGTTCTAAACTACCAGGCAATACCCCTACCCACAATACCGCTTTTGCCTAGCATTACGAACTACCAATACCAGCCATTGGATAATACAAAGCAATCAGTTGGTTAATAACACCAAGGACTAACATGGGCCTACAGCGGTATATACAATGCATCCTATGCCCCACTTCTAAACAAACGATTATAGTACTGCCTGACCTAGCATTACGAACTACCAATACCAGCCATAAGATAATACAAAGGATTCGTTAGGTTAATAGTATTAAGGGGGTAATAGGCCAACAGACCATTCATCCTATACTGTCCAACTTAAACCACCAAGGACTATCCTGCAATACCGCACTGGCCGACCATACATGACCCCCATGCCCACAATTCTGCTTCACCTAGCTATAGCAGACATAGCATAATATGAAGACCCAAGGGCTAACAGTATACTAACATGGATATATACCACTACTACCATATCACCCCACCCCATACGAGAAGCCCGACATACCCTGACCCGAATTACGTTATGTCAGATTGTATACTGGACAATAACAGCGGTCAGCATCTCTATGACGTCGCGCGCGTATCATGACGTCACGATGTCAATAGCAACGTCAACCGTTTCGCGGGAAAAACTTTCAAGAAAACCCATTTTTCCCATCATCTTTCCACCACTTACCCATAATATATATCTATAGCCACATGTGTACATATATCACTATACATGCAATAGCATACTATATATACAGTACCTACACCATTTGGCGGATCTAGCTGCAAGGAGCCGTACTTTTGCAACGAAAAATTGCTCCGGCAAAAAAGTCCGGTTCCTATGGGAATTTAACACTAGCTGCTCCGGCAAAGTCCGGGTAATGAGGCACGATCGGGTACATGCTATACTACTGACGTAAAAAGTCTAAGATGCGCCAAATCGAAAAAAAAAAAAATCAGCTTTCTCTTACTTGTTTAGCACTCTGAAATACTAGAATTTCAGAAAAATCCGATGTATTTAAATTTTTTATCCATATGACCCCTATGGCGTCACCCCAGCGTTCGGAAAAACGGTTGGGAATTTTGCATGGCGACAGTACATTTTTGATATGGATGTTTGCGGAGATTACAATCCCAAAACTGGGAAACGTTGTGTCAAACATTGAGACTGGAAACAAAAGATATAACAAAACGCAAAATTGGCATCGAGTGAGTATATTTGAGATATAAAATAACAGTGAACAATTTCAGATAAATAGAAAACAGTCTATGAAGTTTGGTAGCTGTATCATTTATAAATATGGAGCTACATGACGCGGAAGACAGCGTTTCTAATGAAATATGTCGAAAATAGGATCAATTTTGAAGTGATGTGGAAACGTCAAAATGGCACCAAATCGAAAAACAGATAAACAGTCGCCTCCTTTTTTTTTAGCTCTACAGCATATAAAAAAGATCAGAAAAATCCGACTTATTTTAATTTTTGAAACTAGGATCCTCTTTGACGTCACTTCAGCCTTCAGGTCTAATGGTTGATAATTTTCCAGGAAGGCACCACATTTTTGATATGATTTTTGGAGGAGATTATATTCCCCAAAATTCGAAAGGCTTAACATCCCAAAATGAGGTTGAAAATAAAACGCGTGGAGTGACATCGCCAACAATTGAAATGAAAAAAATATGATTGTGATTAACAATTTATAGAGAGTAGTCGCTTGACTGGACCCGTAACGTGAAATATTTCATGAGAGGTGAGGGACGTTGTACAAACACGAGTGCGTGAATGCTCACGAGTGATATACAATATAGTCCCTCGCCTCGAATGAATTATTTCACGTAACCAGTCCAGTCAAGCGAATACTCTGTTTATTACTTTTCATTATTAACGATAATTATATTATTTAACCCTTTACCTAACGTAACGGTCAAAACCCTTTAGTAACCAACGTAACGGCCAGCGCTATTCTCAAAAATCGTCATTTAATTTTCATTATTTTTTTCATTTTTTGTCTCTAAATCATAGGTTATGACCCCTCAATGGAACGAGCTCATAACCTATGTTTTGGGACAAAACATGAAAATAATAGTTATTCAAGAATGCCGTCTGCTTTTCATGGTAGGTAAAGGGTTAAAAAGACAAAAAAACAAAAAAAAAACAATGGAGTCCCCATTACACCCACGGCAAAGCGTCTTCCTTTGCGCGCACGGATACATGGCTCAATTATTGATTGCATAATTCACGATTATTACCATTATGTGGATGTACAAAATATGTATCCGAGTCGCGCTCCGGTTTCTGAGGGCAGATCATTCTATCTTACAATATATTGGGGATAAGTCAAGAATGTAGACGAATATGTAACGAACTATTTATTCGTACGGATGAACAAAAAGACAAAAAATGGAATTCACGCGAAAGGAACGTGCTTGTATCCGACCCCCTGATACAAACATCTGTATCAGGGGGGTCGGATACACGACAGTTGCGGAGTTAATACAGACAAAATACATGTTGATTGCAAGATAAAATATGATAACAAAAGGGTGTGGTAAGATTCATAAGTGTATCCAGTATTAATAGCGCGCAATTGATAACTGAATGTCGATTTCTTGGAGCCGATCATCCATTTCCAACTTTACGTGTTTTTGAACGGCAGTCCAATAATAATTTGCCTTAACTGACCCAATATTGGGATAAGATTTTAACTACCCAGACGACGCTGTTTGTATATTTATTGTCTGTGACACAGCAGATGAAAATAATGAGTTCATTTATTCACATTGAAAGTATTGAACGGGGAAGGGGTCTTTACGGTTGGCAATACGTGAATAGTGTCCAACTGAAATATCAGCCAGTACAAATATATTTGTATTACTAAACTACACAGTGAGACTCTCATCGGCAAATTTAACATTAAGTTGAAATTGAACAGGAAAAACTGAAATTCTTACAACTAATCTCCGAATGCGTTTAACTTGATTTTCTTCCTTTGACTGTCAATGTTAACAATCTTATTCGTTCCAATTCGAAACAGAAACATTGCCAAAAGATTTAATCTCATATTATTACCACTTTAGCGGGCTTTCTCTGGTATATTAACGGAGTTTAGCGGGGCGGTAACACTCAGTAATTCATGACGCCATGTAACCGGAAGCGAGCCGCGGGCGTTAATGAAAACAAAATTCATTAACAGCCCGCTACCCGCTTCCGGTCATGGTAATAATAGTAATAATATGATTTTGTCGAGCGTCCCGGTTTATTAACGGCCCTCGAGGAATGAATAACAGCCCTCTGGCTTATTAACAGCCTCGACTTCGTCTCGTGCCGGTAATAAATCCTCGAGCTGTTATTCATTCCTCTCGGGTCGTTAATAAACCGTAACGCTCTCCAAACTCATGTTATTGTTATATTAATTGCGAATGGATTGCGGTGGCTCAGTGGTTACGGCATACGACCTTACACCGAAAGGTCCACGGTTCTATTCCCGTCGGGGGGGGGGGGGGGGGGGGGCAACTGCGTTGTATCCTTGAGTAAGGCACTTAATCCCGACTTCCCACATGGGGTGGGTGTGGGGGAAGGGTGGGGTTGTGTACTAAGTCGTACTGCACGTCGATGGTGCACTTGTCTTCAGCCAATGTTTACTCTGCCTGTGTGGAGTTAGTACGTTGGTGATTCTGACAGTTTCTCGCCTCTGCTCCGAGTATCCCGGTTTCTTTCACCCGTAAAACTATCTGACACGAGGTGATCCTGGCTGTCGAAAGTCTCGTTAAACCCCAATAACAATAAATTGCTAAACTGTACAAAAAGACCTCCATCAGCAAATTTAACATGATCCCGAAGTTGAACAGGAAAGTTAACTTGATTATCTCCCTTTGATTGTGAATGTAAATAACCTCATTTCTTCCAATTCTGAACAGAAATATTCCCAACATTCAATCTCAGATTGATCTATACATTAAAATAATTCAAAATACGTATTCTAAATATCTTCTTTTATCAAAACCTAGTCAGTCAGACAAATTCCTCTAAGGTTTATTAATAACATCAATCATATTTACAAAACAGATATCAATACAAGATTTGTCACACAATAGCGGCATTGCAGTATTTACCACCACAAATTTAAATGGTGTAAATTTTTTCTTGGTTTTCAATTAGAAAATGCAGCTCCCCTTAAAGGAAATTTCTTCGCCATTATAATATGTCAATTTATTCTCCACATCATATGCACTTTTCGTCATAATTTTCATTTCATTGGCATCAAAAGTTCCAATAAATAAAACGATTGTCTTTCAAGGCCTAAATCCTGGATCTATACAGTTACCAACCAATGTAATGTTCTCTCTTTCTGGTAACCTGTACTTTCTTAACAGATCAGATTTGATTCTGAGACTTGTGCCAACAACACAGTAGGTAATACATTTTAAATTAAGATGTTTATTGCCCGATCCGGACTATTGTGGGCTCAGCATCGCCAATTTGGAGGAGCGGCACGGTACGTGCTAATTCAATAAGTTGCGTCACGGATAGTGCATGTATATTTATTCACTAGTCAAATACTGGAACACTCTTTTCTACTCTTGAATTATTCTCGATGTTCTCAAACACACCTTTTCAGATTAATGCCAAATTCATTCTCGGACTTGAATATTCATTGACCGATAAAGGATACATCTGTGACTTTGCTATTGTTCTGTAAACGATTCCTATATTATGTAACCTTTTTAGTATTATTATTTTTTTTTCTTTTTCCCTTCTGCTTGTTTTTTTTATATGTGTATGAAATAAGCAGTTATTATTATTATCATTAATAATACTCTTCCAAGAAGGCTTGACCTTTTTAACTATAATCACGACTGAATAATATTCTAACTACATTATCAAGGCATGCCTTCGACGAAGGCATGCCTTGGTCATGTGGTTGGAATATTAGTCAGTCATGACATGCGCAGTCGGGATAAATCAGGTTGACACAACCCCAATAAATCGTCTTCGCGACGCCTCAGGGCACTGCTGCAGTGGAATGTCATTACACAATTTGAACACGTTGGACACACCCTAGGACACTGCTGCAGCAGAATGTCTTTCCTGAATATGAACACGTCGGGCATGCCGCAGTACACTGCTGCAGTGGAATGTCATCACTCAATTTGAACACGACGGACACGCCCTAGGACACTGCTGCAGTGGAATGTCATCACTCAATATAAACAAGTCGGACACGCCCTAGGACACTGCTGCAGTGCAGTATCATTCCTCAACATGAACACGTCGGAGACGCCCCAGGCCACTCCTGCAGTGGAATGTCATTCTTCAACATGAACATGTCTGACGTAATATACCTCGAAATTTTCTCCTGAAATCCAATTTATGCGAGTTTTACATAAATGCAACAATGGGACTTTGGTCTGCACCAAAACCAAATACCTTTAATTTGTAATTTCGTTCTCACTTGAAAGTGTCAATACAGCAAGTTAATGAGACCAGTGAAAGTCTAAAAGGAATTCGATGCTATTATGTCTTGTTTGTTTATCGACTTTTCGCGGAGATTGTGCTTAGACTATCGTTAATGCAATGTGATGTCCCTTTATGCACAAACATACTCAGATATCCTTTCGTGTTCCAGTTATAGATATTCCAGCCCATAAGTATTTAATTCACGTTGAATATGTCAAGGTATTAACAAAATTAGTCGAATACGGCATAACGTTAACCAAGGCTGTTTACAGTTTTCTTTCATAATAAGTTAGTGAATAACTGTGTATAATGGTGGTGATGTCTCCAGAGTGTAGATGAAATCAAGTCTCGATTGAGAAATATTTTTTGCGTTCCTCCAAAGTAGATGATTGTTTATGGTATTTTTAGAGTCCTTTTTACATGTGGATTCTCAGCGATTTTGATTAAGTGGATTCAAATTAAAAAACAGAAAATGCTGCTTTGCGGCGAAAAGTATCAAATGTTTAGGTCATATTATTTCCGAAAGTGGGTTACAGACAGATCCAGATAAAATAGAGACAATTACAGACTGGCCACGTCCACAAAACAGTCATGAATTAAGATTTTTTGTTGGCCTTGCTAGTTACTGCCGTCGTTTCATCCATCTTTGCAGACATTTGTGCTCCACTTCATAGGTCAATGGGGAAGAAAACATTGAATTGGTCTCCACAATGTGAAATGGCGTTCGAGTCCTTAAAGATAGCATTGCTACTGTAAGTTCGCCCATTTTAGCATATCCTTCGAGTAAAGGTTAGTTTGTAATGGACACGGATGCCTCCAATCAGGCAATAGGTGTTCTCAGGAGCAAATCGGTGAGTTAAAAGTATTGGCATATAGAAGTAGGTCGCTTACTAAAAGTGAGAAAAATTATTCTGCCACTAAGAAAGAGTTGCTAACATTGGTAACTTTCGTTAAACTATATCGACATTATTTATTGGGTCATCCATTTGAGGTTCGAGAAAGATCACAAAGCAAAATCAATATTCTTGAACTTTAAAGATCCTCCGGAGCAAACTGCATGCTGGCAAGCATATTTAGCAGAATCTGAAATGAAAATTGTTCATAGAAAAGATAATAATTATATAAATGCAGGTGCCTTGTCACGGAGGCCTGACCCTGGTAAATTGAACAGTGATGTGATCCCAGATATCATGGGGGAAGAAATGTTCTGTCAAATAATTAATTTTGTGCCTCAGTTAGACTGGATAGAATGTCAGTCAAATGACAAAGATATTGCGACGATTATAGAAATGAAAAGTGATCGAATAGATAAATCTCTTGTGCAAGAAGGGGCATCACGACAAGTAAAATGGCTGCTGGGACAGTGGAACAATTTAGTAATCATAAAGGAAAACTTGTATCGAAAATTATTACATAAAAAATGAAAGTTTCAAACAATAGTCCCAGAATCAATCCGAAATCAGATATTATGTGAATTGCATCAAGGAATTAGCGGTGGGAATTTGGGGATGAGGAAGATGAAAAGAAAAGTGCAGGAAATATATTATTGGTATGGTTTGTCGGAAGATGTAGGATTATTTTGCAAAGAATGTGTCATGTGTCCATCTAGAAATAACTTAAACAAGGCAAACGTAACAGAGCATCTATGATTTCCATCAAAGCTAGTGTACCGTTCGAGACGATACGAGAAGATGTCAAAATATTTTGAGCCTAACATAAATAAAGCTGGAATATCGGTACATATCATATTTATTTTTCAACATTGTCCCCTTGTAATTCAATACACTTGTTCCACCTGGTCTGCCAGTCGTTGATGCCGCGTCTGTAGAGGTCCATATCTTGGTCCTGCCTCCACAGCAGCAGTAAGTTCCTCATCATCTTAAAATCTTTGACCACGTAAGTGTTTCTTCAAATTTGGAAAGAGATGGTAGTCACCAAGTGACTACCATCTCTTTCAAAATTTGAAGAAACACTTACGCGGTCAAAGTGACTACCATATCGTTCTATAGCGATATTCCAGCTTTATTTATGTTAGGTTCAAAACTTTCTGACACCCCCTCATAGCTTTGGATATTTTAGGTCCACTTCCTAAAACCAAACGTGGTCAAAATTATATCCTAGTAATTTCTGACTACTTTACAAAATGGACCGAATGGTATGCATTAACTCTTTCAACACGAGAGGCCGCCGCTTTTCCGGTCCAGGAACACGACACGTCAAAACTTCATTAAGTAGGATGGCTACTAAGTGAACGTGTGTGGCAGAACAATTAATATTTTCAACGTGCAGCCTGAAGGCTGCACGTTGAAAATATTAATTGCTCTACCTCCAAAATAATGGATATGGACTCTTCCAATTTCTTCCATTTAACTTGCATGGAAGATACCACCAGTGTTCATACTGTTAAGGAATCACACAACAAAGACAGTAGCGACAAGACAGGTTGAAGATTGTGTTTGTAGATTTGGTGCCCCTTATGCTAGTTTGGCCGATCAAGGACCAGCGTTGGAATCTAAATTATCTGCAGAAGTCAGTAAAATGTTTGATTCAAAGAAGCAACGAACAACAGCTTACCATCAGCAATGAGATGGCCAAGGTGAAAGCTTTAGCCGTACCCTGCTAGGTATGCTCAGCAAACATGTGAAATCTGATCAGACTGATTGGGATGAGCAATTTCCATTTTTGATGCTGACATACCGAAGTAACGTGAATGAATCTTCAAAATGTACCCCAGCATTCCTCATGTTTGGGCATGAGGTAAGATTACCGATTGTGGTGTTCAAGGGAAGCCAAAGCCAGTCAGAAATGAAAACACGCTATGTCTCACAGTAGGGCTGCACGGTGTATCGATAAACCGATATATTCCGGTATTCAAACCAATATAGATTGAATATCGGTGTAATTTCAAAAATATCGGTTTATCGTCATTATTTATTTACCCACAATTTAATTTTCAAGATGTCTTGAGTTTTTTAGATGTAGCCCCGAATGAATAATATTATCCCTTTATCCAAGGAATCGTCTGCTTGTGCCCTCGTAATATACAAATTTAGCAGTTGAAAAAATAAATTTAAAACATTTCAACAAAACTATATCATGTGACTCCTCATTGGAACGAGCTCGTTGAGCTCGTTCCAATGAGGGGTCACATTATATAGTTTTGTTGAAATCTTTGGGGATTAACTGATAAACTAATTTTGAAAATAATAATTTTGATATCGTCTGCGTCGGGTAAAGTTTTTCGAACCGCATCATCAAGGCATGCTAATTCGTTCCGACTGTGATGCCTCGAGTCTCGATTGTGGTACATGTGTTTATATATCTGAACAGTTTTCGATATACCGGTATACCGGGGTATTTTTTTTTTTTGAATACCGATACCGGTATTCAGTTTTGAATATCGTGCAGCCCAACCTCACAGATAAAGGAAACACTAAATGCAGCATTTTTAGAAGTTAGAGAAAATTTAGGTAAAGAATAAAGACGGCAAAAAGATTATTATGATAAATACCTTCCAGGGCAGACATTTAAAGCTGTTGACATGGTTATATTGTATTCAACTACCGCCACAGTGGGAAGAAGATCTTTGAAATTACATTGTCCATGGGGAGCACAACCTTATTCAATAATGGAGAGAGTTGCAGATGTAGATTACATAATTAAATAAAGCAAAATCGAAAATAGATCAGGGTGAATCGACTGACGTTATACCCACAAACAGACTGTAGAGGTAGATACTTTGTTGAGGAGCAGCAGTTGGCAGCGCTTGACAACAGTATTCAGAAAAGTTGCAGACAAAATACAGTGAGATAACAAGTACAGCAGCAAAGTGCCAGAGCCAAGAAAAAGGATGCCTACTTGGAGAAGCAGTTGGCTGCTCCTGGAAACAATGAGTCAGTGAAGATTTATGAGTTAGATAAAAATATTGCTTGGTAGCAGCAGCTTGCGACTCCTGACGTGCATGCTGAGAATGAGTCTAATAGTATGTTGGAAGATGATGAAAGTGATGTCGTCAAATTGATTCATGTCAAAGGTCAAGTTGGATGTAGTTCCTACTATAGGTGTATTTTTTGTAATGGAATTCCCATTGAAAACGTTTTAACCACAGTAGAAGCTTCACAGCTTTTAGTGGGGTTGAAAGCTAAAATTTAACATTCATGCTTTTCACGAGTAATAACATAGGTGAACATGACGCGAGTGAAAAATAATACTTTCAGGTCCACACGAATGAGATAATTCCCGATATTCACTAAAACAAAGTAGATTTCCCTTTTGTTATACGCTACGTGACATTTTACCGTGCAGTATTCAGCCCAATTCGACTTCAAACAGTTTCAGGAGAATAACAAAAAGCTGCTGATCGTTCCTTCAAGGCGACGTTCAACGTGACGTCATGTGCCGAAGTTTAAAGTTATTTAGGAAGCTACTGAACAAATTCATCGTGTGGACCTGAAAGTATTATTTTTCAAGAGCGCAAGCGCTCGTGAAAAATAAAACTTTCAGGTCCATACTCACGAGATAATTCCATATACTGACTAAACTAGACTTTATGATTCTGGAGAATCATGGCTTTTCCCGATGAGATTCCATGATTTTTCATGACCCCGCAGTGTCTGATGAATTGTTTTTAACTGTCTCACTGAAGTTCCTTCATTGATGTTATGAGAAAGGTGAAGAAAGTAGTCTCAACTGACACAGTTTGATAAAAAATTGTTTTGGTAAAAACCATCATTAACGGTGGAGTGGGTTAATATCAATATCGTCGTCCAACAAGTCAATGACCGACAAAAGGAGTTATGTTTGTTTAACACATACCCACTCAGTGCTGTGTCAATTTAAAAATGATCCATTTTATCTCAAATGTATCCAAAATATTGATGTCTGGCAGCTTGTAGAGGGTTAACAAGTGCCAAAAGGAATATTTATTCATGCAACTTGTAATGTAACACCAAGAACTGTGAATGACCTTTTTTTCTTTAAAATCTACAAGATGTTTTCAGAGAAATCCAGGGAGAACATGAATTTTAAGCTTTTGATGGGTATCATTGTTTATCCAGCCCAAAACGGGTTAAGTGTTGTTTTTGGAATACTCTTATTGTTTCCAAAAATAATTCTCAGCGAATTCTACTTCCACTTATTTTGATCTCTCCTCCTAACTTCGGGTGCTGTGGGTACGCAAACACAGCCTATTTTATCAACAGTTTGATGTTCGAGAACCTGCTTAGGGTTAACAAATGCTTACAGGAATATTTTGTACATGCAACGTGTAATGTCACACTAAGATCTGAGAATGGCCATTTTTTCCTGAAAATCTACGGGATGTTTTTAAAGAAATCCTCAGATAACACGAATGTTTAACCTTTTGAGGGGTATCTATCTGTAACCAGTTCTAAAGGGTTAATGCTTGTTTTTGTGAATATCTTCATTACTTACAAAAATGATCGACGGTGAATTCCACTTCCAATGAAGGAGGTTATGTTTATCTCGTAGGTACACATTTGGTGTTATGGTTGCCCAAGAACAGCCCATTTTCTCCAAATGTCTATGCTTGGCAGCCTCTGGAAGGTTAATAAATGCTTACCGAAACATTTTGTTCATGCAACTTGTAATGTCACTCGAAGACCTGCGAAAGGTCAATTGCTCTTGAATTTTTTTTTTGAGAAATCCACAGAAAACTGGAATTTTAAGCTTTTAAGGGGTATATCTCCTTAACCCAGTCAAAAATGGGTTAAGACCTCGATTTTTGAATACATTTATTACTTACAAAAATGTTTCCCTGTCAGTTTTGCGTCCGGTAAAAGAAGTTACGTTTCTCTGTTGTATTCCCATTAGATGTTGTTGTTGCTGTTCAAAAACAGACTATTTTTTCAAAATTTTGACATTTAGCGGTACTTGGAGGGTTAACAAATGCTTACTGGAATAATTTATCCAATCAACTGGTAATCTGACACCATGACCTATCAATGGCCATTTTCTCTTGAAAACCCTATAGATGTTTGTAAAGAAATCCAGGGAAAACATAAATTTTTAAGCCTTTGATGGGTATCACTATTAACAACCACAAAATGGGTTAATGCTTGTTTTTTAATACCCTTATTACTTACAAAAATGGTCTTCGGTGCATTCCACTTCCAACAAAGGAGATTATGTTTATTTCTCAGGTACACGTTGGGTGATGTGCGTGCCTGAAAACAGCCCATTTCAACAAAATTACGATGCTTGGCAGTCTCTAGAGGGTTAATAAACGCTCACCGGAATATTTTGTCCACGCAACTTGTAAAGTCACACAAAGACCTGCGAGTAGTCATTTTTTCTTGAAAACCTACAGGATTTTTTTTTGCGAAATCCACAGAAAGTGGGAATTTTAAGATTTTAAGGGCTCTCTCTTTAGCCTGTCTAAAATGGGTTAAGACTTCGACTTTTGAATACCCTTACTACTTACAAAAATGTTTGCGTATAGATTGTGCGCTCGATAAAAGAAGGCACGTTTCTTTGTGGTGTACCCATTGGGTGCTGTTGGCGTCCAAACACAGTCCATTTTATCACAATTTTGACTTTTAGCAGCCCGTGGAGGGTTAACAAATGCTCACCGCAGTATTTTGTCCATGCAACTTCTATTGTCACACCAAGGCCTGGGAGTGACAAATTTTTCTTGAAAATCTACAAGACTCGTTTAGAGAAATCCACGGAAAACACGAATTTTTTAGCTTTATGGGGGAATTGCTGTTTAATCAGTTCAAAACGGGTTAACGCTTGGTTTTTTGAACTCCCTTATTACTGACAAAAATGATCCTCGGTGAATTCCACTCCCAATAAAGGAAGTTATGTTTATCTCTCGTGTATGGTTTGGGTGCAGTGGGGGCCTGAAACCGGCCTATTTCATCAAAATGTCGATGTTTGGCAGCCTGTGGAGGGTTACCATATGCATCGCCTGATATGTCGTGTGTATCAAAGGGCGTGTCACAGACAGGTCTAGCAATGACGAATGTATAAAAAAAATCTACAAGACGTGTTTCGAGAAAGTGCCGATAAACCGCAATTTTGGAAGTTTTTTTTGCCAATTCTGACGAAATAAGGGTGAAATCGAAAATTCCGCTTTTTGGTACATCTTTAGATTTTGTGCCCCTCTATGCGTGTGCAAAATTTCGTGAAAATCGGTTCGAAAATGGCTTCTGAATCGTGCGGACAAAATGTGTGGAAAAAAAAAAATAACCCCCCCCCCCCAAAAAAAAAAAAAAAAAAAAAAATAATAATCCGTAGAAAAACAATAGTCTTTTCCAAGGGGAAAAGCCTAAATAGAATATATTTTCTTTTTTATTATATATATTGTATACTACCAGAATTTTATTGCGCAATATTCAGCCCAATTCGTCCCCAAATGCATACATTTCAAAACAATAACAAAGATCAACTGATCGTTCATTCAAGGCGACGTGATGTGGCGTAGCGTGACGTCATTTCGGAAGCTACTGAGGGATATTCCTCGATATCCATCCAGTCAATGGATATCGAAAAACATATTTTAGATAATTTGCGATAATTCACCGGCTGGCACATAACAAAAATGTATATTAATATATTTTATTAAGTTGGTGAGTCCAATAGTTACCACGCCACTGTTCCGTGGTTCTCGACGGGTTTTCCGGCTTCCAGTACGATATGATTCTGGCCTTTGAAACAGTTCTTAAACCCAAATAAATAAATAAATAAATAAATAAATAAATAAATAAATAAATCATGGTTATTATCGATAACGTACTACTCTGTCCAGCAATCTTCCGATGTCTCATAATATCTCATAATTTGTAGTTGAGTCGAGTGTAATGAGCAGACGCTCAGATTGAATAACCTTAACCTTCATCCTGCCAAAATATTTTACCTATAAATCCTGCTTATGGGGTCCATTTTGACCTCAATAAAAATGTAATAAAAATAAGCACAAATGGTGTCAAAAGTTTCAAATTTCTATTTTATGATCCCCATTGGACATTATTTAACCCTTTACCTAACATGAAAAGCAGACGACACTTGCAAAAAAAATTCTTGAATAACTATTTTTTTTCATTTTTTGTCTCAAAAACATAGGTTATGACCCCTCGTTGGAACGAGCTCGACGAGCTCGTTCCAACGAGGGGTCATAACCTATGTTTTTGAGACATAAAATGAAAATATTTTGAAAATTAATTGGCGATTTTTGAGAATAGCGCTGGCCGGTTTTGGCCGTTACGTTGGGTAAAGGGTTAAGGACGTTACTATAATTTGTAATTTAACCCTCAGATATAAGAGTCACCGTGACATGGTGATGGAGACTCTCTACAGTCTACAGCATTAGTTATACATAGCTGTTTTCTAATAAAATCCTGAAGCTGTCGTCTTCCAGCATTTGGCGGATTTCTCCCCCGAACTGTTTTATGTCTCCCTACAAAGGAAGTGGCAACGACCTGTTCATTATGATGTTGCGGATCGAATGGGTGCGACCAAAACCACGTCAACACCTACGCCCCTATCTCTACCCCTACCTCTACCTCTTGCTCCAGTTTTCCCACTTTTTTGCTGATTATTTATCTGAGGATCCCGATTTACAATTTTCCGATTTGAGGGTTGATTGGAGAGCTGATTTTCATCAGTTTGGTTGTCGAGTATTGTGCCGATTGTTTCAATGTTACTGTGGTTGGATGTGCTGGAAATGTGGTCAGAGTCTGTGTCCGTGGTGTCAGAATTTTCCACTTCTGATTCTCCATGGTTCTCAAATATGGTCTTTAGAATCCCAGCAGTTGTGTATGTTGCGTGTATAGCATCTGTAGCCATTATGTACCGAAAAGCAAACATATACTATTAACACAAATGGTACTATGTCCAATCGCTTAACTGGGGTCCAGTTGGACGCCAAATAAAATGTATCTCATAGTTATGCCTAACATGCCGATAGCTGAGTGATAAACCATCTACAACATACCTAAAAGTTCACAAACAAAGTAGTAAAAGCCAAGCTCAGACATGTTACTAATTTCGAGGCTGTAAACAAAACAATAGACCCCACTCGGTAGGATGAAGGTTAAGGCACTCCAACCAACAAACGGTAACCAAACTATATTAGTGAACAAATTTGACACTCGAAAATATCCATGTATTATACCTGTTAGCTGGCAGGGTGCTAAACTATTTTTTATGTCAGCAGAATTTGTTCACACGTATTTGCCTTGTTGCCAACAGACAATCTCACATAAATAATATTGTATCCAGGCAAGTCTCCGATTTAACTTTAAAAATAACATGAAGCACATCTACTGAATATGAAATCACTAGCGGGTGAATACCCGGCGTTGCACGGGAGAAGATGGTTATATCAATATACCCTCAGATATGATCGACAGAAGGTCAAGGTCACCAATTTCAAGGTCAAGTTCACCCCGCAACCCGATAAAGTCAACATGATCGATGGGTCAATATACCCGCACATATGAAATTTTATCCCGATCGGCCCAGCCGTTTTCGAAATAAAAGGTCAAGGTCACCAATTTCAAGGTCAAGGTCACCCCGATAAAGTCAAAATGATCGATGGGTCAATATACCCGCATATATGAAATTTTAGTCCGATCAGCCTAGCCGTTTTCGAAATAAAAGGACAAGGTCATCCATTTCAAGGTCAAGGTCACCACGCACAGGCACGGCACCCATCCCATGTTACTCACAGGGACGAATTATCCCCGTGTACAAAATTTGAGATCGATCGGTCGAGAAACGGAGGAGTTCACCCGGAACAAAGATAGAGAGATAGAGATATAGATACAGACATTCGCATTTATATATTAGATTAAACTGAGTATCTACACTTTAGAATAGCACACGACCTGTCATAAATAAATAAATAAATAAATAAATAAATAAATAAATAAATAAATAAATAAATAAATAAATAAACTGAGTATCTACAATTTAGAATAAAGCCACAATACGGGCTTCCAGCACTCAATCAGTCAATACACTTTTGAAATCAAGCATGTAATCTGGAAGCACAATGAAAATAGAGTATACTGTTTTGCAACTACGGGTTTTCACTTGAACATTGTTTGTGCAGTAAACTATAAAAGAGTTTTATCAGTGAAAAAATCTTCTTTCTGGAATATGTTGACATACCTACTAAATACATAATAGATTAATGTCCTTTTTTTGTTCTCACTGTCAAACAGAAAAAAAACATCTTCAGTTTTTATTGACGATTGCGGCTTTGAGAACTCTCCGCTCAATGTATATGATAAAACCCAGTTTATCGCCAGGGAGAATACACCTCTTTACCTGACATGATTAAAGGACGAAACTTTAAGACAAAACACTGAATAAGTCCTAAAAATGTTAAAAATCTGTTTCTCAAGGCCTCCCGCATGGTCCTTTGGCTGCCGCATGCTCCCTTTTTATAACCAATGCAAACTTAAAAAAATAAAAATGAAATAGTTTATGTCTGATATTTTACCCAAGTTAATAACGTTGATAAATTTGTCCCCGTCGTGCAACAAGGCTTTTCAATGCTTTAGCATTGCAAAGCCTTCTTGCACTCAAGGAACGAAATGCATCACCATCCGTGCCACTCTGTAGATTATGAGGCCTTTGACATAAAACAAGCCAGGAACATGAACTTTTGATGGGAAAGAAATAATTACAAAACGAAAAAAATTAAAATAAAAAACTGCCGCTACAAGCAGTTTTACAAAAAGGGCATGAGAAACAGAAGAGATCTAATTCTTGAGTCTTACTTCAAAATGTAACATAAACAAGATCCAACACCTCATTGGAACGTGCTCGATTAGCTCGTCGCGAAAAAGTAAATTGAGAACGGAGTTTGAGTGGTGAATTATGTTAATAGCGTTTGCCTGATATGGTAATTACAAACATTTCATATCATCAGTCTAATTCACTAAGGAATTCGAAGCTGTTTTGGCTTGAAAGCAGTCTGAATTTTTCCATTTTTGGCGCGACAGGCAGCTAAAGTCGACAGCACGCCAACCCGCGATAGACAACTATAGTCGCCATTTTAGACAACTGTGCGTGCCCATCTCCATATGCTATCAATCAAACATCAACGCATTCCTGCGTTTCGTGCACGATTTTCATTCTATCCAAGAACAGTTATATTGTCACTGGAAGGCATAAAGGTGCCAACTGCAACGCATCTGCGTTGCAGTTGGCACCTTTACGCTTTGGAATGACTATATCACATTGTCTCTAATAATGTAGATCCTACTGTGTTATTTTGACTGCAGAAATACAGAAATCAGTAGAGAAGGAACCCACAAAATCCTACTAAATTGTACGGTGATATATACATAAAATATATATAAAACAAATCATGCTCCAAGTCTGAAAAAAACACTCTATGAGATCCCTGGAAACCTTTTAACAATTATAACTCTTTAATCTAATAAGTCATATTGTAGTAAAATTCCTGATAATTAGTACGCGCTGAGAATTCTGTTTCTCGGGATAATCCGCCCCAAAAGTTCGCCCGCGTAATATGCAAATTCTGCAGTTGAAAAAATATTATTTTTCAAAACATTTCAACACAACCATATCATGTGACCCCTGGTTGGAACGAGCTCGTCGAGCTCGTTCCAACGAGTGGTCACATGATATGGTTTTGTTGAAATTTTTTGAAAAATTTTAAAAAAAAATTTATTTAAAATAATAAATTTTGATATCGTCTGCGTTGGGCAAAGGGTTAAATAAACCATCGCTTGTGTTTCGATTCTTCTGGGATTTTTCAGTTGGTAAGACAGCCTGTGCTTAGCTTTTCTGACCAACTGATATATTCCAGACGGTTGAATTAAAAAAAAAGATACCCGAATCATTCATTCTCTTTGTATCAAAGCAAGAGTAGTTGCCCAATTGGGATTTGATTTGACCGTACCTTTTATGGCTTTACCATTAGGAATGAAGGCTCACTACAGCCGTTTTGGCTTCGTTATGCATGGTTCCTCTAATTGTGAGTGAATTAAACACATAATGATTGGAACATCTATAAATGCGACATTAAAGAATATCTGCATACGCCTGTGAGTGAAGGGACATCACATTACGTCAAAGGTAGTTTGCACACAAACGCTTTGAATTTTTGTAAAAAAAAGTTTTCAACCTCTCTTGTAAGTAATTAATATGGAAGAAGTTGTGAATTTTAATATTAATGCGGCGGAGATTTGGGAGAGACTGATGATTAATGAAATGAAAGAAGTTGAAAACACTAAAAAACCCTGATGGCGACAGGTTGAACCGTGCAGAACCCGTCAGCAATATGAAATAGCACATTTTTCGGACAATGAAGAATTTATGGACGCTGTGTGCGAAATTGAAAAGAAAGAAAGACAGAAAAAAAACCTGACTTATCTTTCACAACTAGCGATAATAATTTTCATCGTTCAAAGCCAAATATTTCTCGCCCCTTTCCACTGGCGATGTTATAACATCAACTTCAACTTCAATTGCAAGTGGTCCAAACCGAACAAGAGTCGGGGAAAGCATTCACTTCATTCTCGTGGAAATCACTGGCGCAAAACACTGAACGAGAATTGCTTCCCTTACTTTTCTGGAAGTATACTACTCAAAGTTTTCTGAGCACCAAGTATATCCAACTACCTGTTTTACGTTTTAGTTGAAATATTGTAATGAAAAATGTATATATTTTTTATTTAATTATATCTTTAATGATTAAAGTACTGAAATTAAGATTTTATTTGTGTTTGACATTATTTTTGAGCTTTTGAATACGTTTACCGTGGAAAATGGATATTATTGGGAGAAGAGGAAATTTTTCAAATCTGCTAAAAAGTTGACGGAGCGAACTGGTATGGGTTCAATATCGAGTATGAGACCCATGACTGTTAATTACAGTTTGACAACGTCTTCTCATGCTCCCAATCAGGTTTCTGGTGGTCTTCTGTGGGATGTTGTTCCATTCTTGGACCAGCATATCACCACGCCCCTGGACACTTCTTGGCTGGACTGGACGGGCTGAAATTGCAAGCTGCAACTCATTCCAGACATGAACGATTGGATTGAAGTCAGGGGATCTTTCTGGGTAGTCCATACGCTCAATCCCTCCATCTGTCGGTACACCCCGACAACATGGGCAACATGAAGACTGGCATTATCGTCCATCAGAATGAATCTATCACCCACTGTACCTGCATACAATCTGACGTGGACATCCAGGATCTCATCAATATACCGTTGTGCAGTCAATGTACCACGTTCAAGGACACAGAGCTCTGTACGCCCACCCCAGCTGATGCCGCCCCAGACCATGATTGACCCACAACCATAGCGGTCATGTTCAGCAATGTTGGCTGCATGGAATCGCTCTCCTGGTCTTCTCCACACCCTATAACACCTATCTGTGTGGTCTAGGCAGTACCTTGCCTCATCTGTAAAAAGGACAGGTCGCCATTCAATCTTCTCTGGTACATCCAACGTGGTCCATGGCCCATTCATACTGTGCCTGGCGGTGGTTCTGGGTTCTGGGTATTCTGCAAATACATGGTCTTGTCGATCGGAGACCACCTTCGTGCAACCTTGCCCGGATAGTCTGCGTCGAAACATTTACCCCGGATGCATTCTGAAGGTCACTGCGAAGCTGGGTTGCTGTGGCAAAGCGGTTCCTACTGGCCTAAATGATCAAAAACCGGTCTTCAGCTGCAGATGTCGCCCTGTCTCTGCCATCGCCATGCCGTCTTACTGGTGTGCCATACTGCTGAAATCTTGCCCAGGCTCTGGCGATCACCGTATGGTGCACACCAAGGGCTTCACTAACCTGACGATGGGTACCCCCTTGCCCCACCATCCCTACAGCCCGCCACATTTCTGCTTCAGACAAATGTCTTCTTACATTTGCATTTGCCATATTCAATCATTAAATCACAAGGGTTTGTGTTAAAATGAAGATTGAATACCCTATACATGTCATGTACATGTAGCCAGAACACGAAAGCATCATGAAAGTCAAGGGGTACATGCTTTCCGTGACTGTCACGAAAAGTCTGCCTGTTAAGAGAGCTAAGGTAAACACTGGGGACCATCTCAATACATTCCTCAATCATATCCACCAAAAATATCGCAAATATTTCAATGAACAATCTTTCTGAAAAATATACTGCATGCATGTGATGATGCATGAAAAAACAGTTGTTTGGAATCATAATTAAATTATAGAAAAATAAAAAAATAATAAAAAGTGGTATTTTATGATATTGAACTAGAAGTGGAATTTCTTAAAATAAAATACAAACTACAGTATAAATCAAAATAAATTAGCATAATCGCAATAAACGTAAAGTGTCCTTCTGCTTCAATATTGATAACACCAGAAGCTGACATAATTTTATGGAATGCTCTCACTGAAAACATTTCAGACATTGATGTCAGATTTTCTGCATTATATGTGTACAAATAGTATTTGCATAGTTTGCAGTGGATATTCTACAACTTATTTTGATTAGCACTGTACCTTTACTGTGGTAAACTTTTAACTTTAAGTTAAAAGAGACAAAAGATTTGTTCTTGCTTTTACTTTATTTGAAGCAAGGCGTGTACTTTTATAATTCCTATAAAATTGGTCTCCTTGAAGAAAATAGTATATTCTCATATTTATTTATTCACGTTTAACGACACTTCTGACAGCCAGGATCGCCTCGTATAGGACAGTTTTACGGGTGGAGGAAGCCGAAGAAAACCACCGGGCAACGGCGAACAACTGTCAGACTCCCCAACGTACTAACTCCCCACAAGCAGGGTTAGAATTTGGTTGTAGACAAGTGCACCATCATCGTGCAGTACGCCTTAGTACACAACGCCACCGTGCCCCAACGTGGGCAATGGGGATTAATTGTCTTGCCCAAGGACACTACGCAGTTGCTGAAGGTGGGATTCGATCTGAGGACCTTTCGGCTTACAGTCTGGATCTCCTCCTACTGAGCCACCGCGTTCCCAGCATATTCTCATACAACGTATCAGATGGGGCCGCGGTGGCGTTGCGGTAACCGGTTCTCGTCAGATCACCGAAGTTAAGCAACGTCGAGCCCGGTTGATCATTGGTTGGGTGACCGTCTGAGCGATCAATTCGGACTCCCGCGTTGTGTCCTTGGGCAAGACACTTAACCCCGATTGTCCACATGGGGGCACGATGGCGCCGTGCACTAAGGCGTACTGCACGTCGATGGTACGCATGTCTTCAACCAATCTAACCCTGCCTGTGCTGCAGTGCGGAGTTACGATGTTGGGGAGCTGGCAGCTGCTCGTCGTTGCTTGGTGGTTCTCTCCGGGTACTCCGGCTTTCTCCACCCGTAAAACTGCCACGGCCATGATTAGCCCTTGTGCATAAAAGTATGTGACATTAAACACCAAAAAATAAATAAATAATAACGTATCAGATAAAACAATCAACAGTCCGCATGATATGACTTACTTTATTGAGATTTCAGGACACTTTCAAGAAGCAGTGTCAGATTGGAGCATGATATGAAGATAATAACATAATACTGTCATTTTACTTTAAAGCTGCGATTCTGACTTCCACTGCTCAGTTAACCCTTCTCCCAGTGAAGACAGTGAAACTTTTCTATTACAGTACGTGGAGAGTGTATTATCACTAAATCATCCGCAGAGTGGAGATTCAACCGAAGCAATAATTGCAAATTTGTCGCAAAGCATAACCAGCACAAGCAAAGTTTCAGCCAATGGACCTCCGGGTTAAACCCGGAGGTCCATTGGCTGAAACAATGCGTGTGTTTTTTGTCGATATGTACAAAATTTGAAAGTAATAGCTTGGGTGATAACTCCACTCCGCGGATGATTTAGTTACAATCCACTCTCCACGAGCTGTGTGTGTTTTATGTTCAATTTTGGATCATCCTCACTGTCAATGCAACGTCGGATTTTTTTTCCAGAATGGTTCTTGGAAAATGGTCAAAGAACTGAACTTGCAAACTTTCAGAAATAAACCTTGACGAAATCTTGCAAAGCTATTATTCCTCGGCAAGAGCAGCTATTGGGAAATCCTACTCAAAACGTACGTATGTTGGTCTTCGTGTCTCAATAAATAGGCATCTGCGGTCAACCCTACATCTAAAACAGTTTTCTACTATTCACGACCATTCTTTTAATAAAAGCAATTCAGTGTTAAATGCAATACTGAACAAGTTGAAGCGTGAATGTTATGACCAGACTAAACACCATTCCGCAATATCGGCATCAGATTTAAACAAATTACCGTCCAGTGAAGTTTTATCGACAGAGTCGCCTAAAGTCTTCTTCGAAAAGTGTTGTTCAACATGTTCTTGAATTTTGCAAGACGTGGAAGAGAAAATATGCGCGAATTAACACCTTCTGCCTTTCTCTTCAAAACAGACAGCACAAGTAAGGAATGTGTTGTTGAAATGTCCAAAAATAAATCCACTAAGAATAATGTAGGTTGAATACAAAGGTCAGAGATTTTGACAGTAAACCCCGGAAGTATACAACAGGAAAGTTGAAGTGTCCTGTAGAATCTCTGAAAGTCTTCATGTGTAAGTGTAACAAGAGCAATAATATATTTTTTTCACAACCAAAGAATACATTTAATTATTCTGATGCAACCTCGAAAGCTGCAGGTCTCACTGAAATATATACCAACCACTGTGTAAGGGCACCTGCTGTCACCCTTTTGAGTCATGCTGGAGTTGAAGCGAGGGAGATAATACGAATTGATGGGCACAGGAACAAGCAAAACATTCGTTGTTACAATACTGACGCGTCAGAACAAAAAAAAATTACAGATACATATTACAGTACGTGGAGAGTGGATTGTAACGAAATCACCCGCGGAGTGGAGTTATCACCCAAGCTATAACATTCAAATGTTGTACATATCGACAAAAAACACAAGCAATGTTTCAGCCAATGGACCTCCGGGTTAAACCCGGAGGTCCATTGGCTGAAACTTTGCTCGTGCTGGTTGTGCTTTGCAACATATTTGCAATTATTGCACGGGTGGAATCTCCACTCTGCCGGGTGGTTTAGTGATAATACACTCTCCACGTACTGTAAGTGACTCTGTGAATTATAACTATTCATTTCTAAGAGATGTTCCACAACAGATCATGAAATGAATTGCCATCATTCTCTTCAGCATGTGATTCCCGTTAGTAGTATAGCTCGTATGTTTGGGGCCTTTTTTGGATGATCTCATGGATGATCTCATGTGACGTCATAGTCACGTGACGTAGTGACGCCATGTTGTGTTGTTATGGTAACCCGCGTGAGCGGCCATGTTGTGACGTCATCTCCATAGTGATACGTGATGTGAGTGCGCATGCGCAGCGCGTGTTGTTAGGGTGATACGTGTTTCCGTCGTCCATTTTGTATACTGGAGGCCGCCATCTTGGTTTCTATGGTAGCACGTGGTTGCTATGTTACCCAATTTTTCTGCAATAAGACGGGTATGTTCGGAGGGTGTGTTCCTTTGTAGAAGAGTAAATCTAATTACCACAAACAACCCGACAATCCCTCCAAATCACCAAAATCCACCCGAAATCACCGAAATTGACTTTATTTCCCCATTTTATCGGTTTAGCACGTAGTGCTATAGTACTAAGGGGTACAAGGGGTGCATTCGACTGAAGTGGAGTTAATTTCTGGTTCGGATTTTCCCTATTAAGAGTAGCACGTAATATCGAGGGGGTGTGTTCGTTTGAAGTGGAGTAATGTTCCCATTTTTTTTTGGATCCCATGACGTTTTATTTCTTTATTAAGAGTAGCACGTAGTGCTATAGGACAAATTTACCCAGAAATCCATTATTAAAATTATAAGTAGGACCCATATGTGTACATGAAGGCCATGAAGCTAAGTTCCACCATATACTCATATGAGGATCTACCCAACAGATGTGTCGTACGAGGTCTAATTTACTATCCCTCATTTTGATTTTTCTTTGTACTTCGATGGAAAGTTAAAAAATAATAACACTAAATATAAATTTAAATTTCTTTTATTCAACAACAAAAATACATCTTTTTATGGTATGTAGATTGTCAGATATTCATAAACAGTCTTTCTGCAGATTGGACATCTTCTGAGTGGTTTACAGCAGTCTTTGCACAGGCGCAAATGGTTACATGGTCGCGAAGCGATATTGGCTTCAGCTAATAAACACACACTACATTTTGTCTTCCGTGAATCTTCTTCTTCTTGAAATGATGTGTCCATTTCTTCTTCTTCTCTGATGGCCATTTCTTCTTCTTTTTCAACGTCCATGAATTCAGGTGGTAAATTATGAATGTAATAACAGTCTGGAAAATATTTTCTGTGTTCTTCTATAACATCATCTTCTGTTTCCCAGAAACGAACAATAATACCACAATGAAAACATTGAGTTCTGTCTCCTGTCCCCAAATAAAAGAATCCAGCTTTTGTCAGTTCATTCGGGGTTTTCACACTTTCACTTTGTAACATGAATTGAAATGTCTTGAGACGATTTTCCTCCAATGCATACTTGATGTGTTTTGGTGGTCTTTGTTCTGGTGTCTTTCTTATTTTATCTTCTCCACGTAGTAACTGCTCCAGTACCGGTGGCGGAACATCACGAAAATACGTTTCGAATGAAACGCTCATTCTCTCTACAAAGTCTCTTGGATTTCTTGTTTCTTGGTTTCTTGATTGATAATCATTCAGTGCCATCCTGAGCAAACATGGAATAGTGAACATTCTTCAATCCTTTTTATCTTCATTCTTCTTTGGTTTTCTTTCTCTTTTTGGTTTGGGTTCTCCTATTTCAAGACTTCTCTTCTTTGCAATATCCACTGCTTTGGTCACTTGTTCCCAATCTCTGGTGGTAAACTGGAACCCAACGTCGTTCTTGAACAGTTGAATCTGTAAATCGTTGTTAAGTTTGAAGACGGTCACATTAGTAGACATCCTTCTTCTTTGGCTGTCGAAACACAAATGAGCTGAACACCAAGTGCGCCAGTTTTTATAGTTTTCCTTCAATACAGCGACATCTAGTGGCCGGTTTCCTCTATGACGTCATTAACCAACACATCATTATCCATTAGATCAGTGGTAAACATGTTGGATATGGTTTCCATCGGTACAGCGCGACAGCGATGTTTCAAGTAAAACAGACAGTATTGTTCACACACTGGTAATGGTCCTTGAAGGCGTTTTGTATTATACTTCCAATATCTGGAATTCTTCTTCAGGAAATTCTCGAATGGTCTGTGTTGTGGTGGTAATCCATAGGAATCAAAGTATTCTGCGTTGTGGTGACTCACAAAGAGAGCCACCCAATGTTCTCCTTTTCTGTGGTCTGGATCCGTGTTGGCTATCAAAGCCACTGGTCTGTGATCTGGTAATCTTCTTGGTAATTTGTTTCTTGAAAATACAAACAAACATATTCTCTTCAAACAACTATCTGATCGAAGTGCATTTTCTAACTGCAACGTATTCATGTTGAGTAATCGAAGATTACTTGTCTATTCTTATCCACTTCTATGATGTTCTGGAATTCTGCATACACCATTACGTTGATTGTGGTTGGTAATGGGTTTTCGAAATGGACTTCTAGTCTCAAGTTTCCTCTCTTCACCAGATCGAAGTGTTGTCCATGTGATAGATCTGGAGTCAGGTCGAATACGAATAGGGTGTATCCATTTATGTACTCTTCTCGGCTGATGTGGTTTCCTTCATTCTCATACATTTGTCCAGTTCCTTGGAACAGAGTTGCATAACATCTGGCCACTTCTTGTTGTTCGAATCTAGGTTGTAATGGTTTGGCTGGAATCTGCTGCCCATCCACGTACAATGCCAAGTAATTGATTTTGTAGTTCTTGAAATTATATGGATTCTTTGAAAAGTTTCCATTGAAAGCATCGTTGTCTACACATCCCACTAAAAATAAGTTTTCTTGTGTGATGCTCAGATTTCCTTTCGGCACTGTAAACACCTTGGTTTCCACACGATCGATAGGATATTTGGCAGTTGCTTTTGTTAGTGCTTTCTCGTGAGCCATTCTCACGAATGATTGGAGTCTCTCTTTGCGTACAAACATGGATACATCTAGAATTTTGATCTTGTATGTATCGGTATCGGCCATCAATGCGAAAGCATCTTTGGCTCTATTCATTTTAACATGAACATTAACTCCATTCAGCAAGTAACGCGTTTGGAAAAACATGTCCAAATGTAATCTTCCAGTCATGTCCACGATTTTACTTTTCTCTATAAATTTCTTTCGAAGAAGAAATCCCTTGTTATCATCTGTCAAATCTTCCATGTGTCCGGCCGTATCCTTGTACCATAATGCATTAGTCAGTTGTGACTTCTTGGCAGCTGGTCCATAACTCAACAAAGTTTCTATGAAAGCTCTGTAATGATAAGTGTTGTTGGAAGGAGATACCAGTTTTTCATTCAAGCTGATATCGATTTGATTAAATAAGGAATGCATCCATAAATTGACTGGGCCCACTTTGGCATCGGGTGCAACTGATGCCCCATTGGAATCTACAACCGTTGCTTTAACATACAAGTATGTCTGTGCCAAATTCAAATAATCATCTCCTAATCCTGCAATGTGGAATTCTATTGGACCACTGTTTCCTATAGTCGCCAAAGGCCTGTGTTCTACCCATTGCCCATGTTCCACACTAGTCTGTGTTGGTGGTATGGAAAACAAGTCGAGTTCGCTGTTGACACACTCACAAGATTTTTCATTAATGAGAGACATCATGCACCGAGATGGTCTTGGGTCTGAACAGTTCTCCTTCTTTTTGTCGATTTGTTAGTTTTGCGTGGTGCGGGCCTTTTTATACTTTTCCTTCCAAGTGGTTTTGAACCACCAACCACTTCATTCCAAGCTCCTGCACCAGCCTCTTTGACTCTTTTGATTGCTGCCTTTTTTACATTTTTCCCTTCAATGACATCTTCGGCAAAGGCTGCTCCTTTTCTCAATAACTGTTTTCCCACGGTCCTGGCTGTAGTTTTCAATAAAGGTAACACCATATTCTTCAGTCCTCCCAATATACTTCCCAAACCATATCCTCTCTGTATTTGAGCTCCACAAAAAGCCGGTAGACCATTCCCAGCTTGTTTCGTGTAATATTCTTCGTATAATTTGGACTTACAACAGTAAGTCATGTTTATGTGAAATGAAGAGATCTACGATTTCTGAAATGGAGTGTCACTGTCACTTTCCCGAACTAGAATGGTACTATGGCTCCTCTGTCACCCCTTATATACACCTGAACGGTACTGAAATTTTTTCGTTCTACTGGTACATAATACACATTCTCAAATGTTTTAGAGATGATATTCCCATATTTTCCACGCACGGGTACGATACGAAGAAGTGGTATTCTTGTATCTCCTACGACTTGGTCACGAACCAAGTCACAATATACATAGAGTGAATAAAATCCTTGGGTGACATCGGCAACTCTGGAAGAATTGTAAGTTCCTGATTTAAAAACACACTCATTAAATCCCAAAATATTTTGAAGAGTAGGGCTCAATATGACCACGACTCCATCACGCACCGTGATACGAACTTTACCAGTCACTCTATCCAGTTCAAAAGTTACCTTATCGTGACGAGGCAAGAGTAATTCTTTAACACCATTGATAGCTCGTATCACATCAATGGGATCCGAATAACGACCTTCCTTGAGAGTAAGTCGGTAATTCTTTTTCGAAGACCAGAACACTGTAACGAAAGCTTCTTCTCCACGAATATTGAACCAAGTATTTGGATACTGAATCTCTGCCAGACCTACTTCCCATTCTTCCGTGAGATTCGCTGGTTGTGATAACTGAGTGGTGTACGTAGTCAACGTGTTTTCTGGAAACACGTTCATAGAACTATTACTTGGTAGAGTCAAATAAAACATTACTTTTTCTTAATGGTTGGATTTGGTAACAAATATCCTATTCTACTTCTCATGAGAGCAGTCCACAACTTGCTGTCTGTGTTTTCGAGAGTGAGATTAACGACATTGGTAATGATGATGATATACAAAATGATTATTTGTGAAAAATAAGTGATCTCGCTCCTTGGAATTTTTTTACCAAATAGAGGCCAAGAACCGTTCGACCATTCTTCCATTTTGAAGAAACTTCAGAGGTTCACTTCCTTTTATAGGTGAGCTGACTCTGTTTGATCCACGAATTGAACGAAGTTGGTTATCCCAACCACTTTACGAACAATTCCCTTTTCTTACCTCGACCACGTTTCTTGAGTAAAATAGTTTTATGTGAAACTCGCTGAAGCTCTTCAGTGTAGAATGACCCTTTCAATATTTCTCTATTATCATCTTGTAACATGTATGTGACTGGATGTCCTTTCTTGATGGCTACTACTGTGAATAACTCTTCGGTCCAATTTGGGCAAATAACCTTTCTCAAAAGTTTTCTTAACTTTATTGATTCTCACTCTGTTTCCTACTTTGTACTTTGGTGTTTTGTGTTTTATGGGTTGCCCATACAACCTTTGCCAAACCTCTTCTTGATTCACGGCGATGGGGGCCATACCTATACTGCGATGATGAGAATGATTATATGATTTCACCAAGTTTTGAAGTGGAAAAGTTAGTGTATCATTCTTGGTAAAATATTTCCACATTTTGGTTTGCAAAGTTCTATTGAATCTTTCTACTATGGAACATTTTGTTTCCACATTTTGTGTTGTGAAAAAGTCGACTTTGTGATCTTTGAGAAAATTCTGAAATTTTCTGTTTAGAAATTCTTTGCCTTGATCAGTTTGTAATTTTTCTGGTTTACGACCTTGTTTGAAAATTTTACTAAAAGCTTTTACGATGGAATCACCAAGTTTGTTTTGTAATGGCATCACCCAAGCATATTTACTAAATACATCTATACATGTCAACAAAAATTTTATGTTTTTGTTGAATTTACTTATGTTTGAAACATCTACCAAGTCAGCTTGCCATTGTGCATCTATACCACTAACTATTACTTTTCTTCTACGAAATGTACGACGAACAGGTTTGTGAAGAGTGTATGTGTCTTGAGTCTCTAACCATTTTACAACTTATTTGGTTTTTTTCTTGGACGCTCTGCGAAGAGCGTCTACACCACCAAAACTACCAGGCACTTCAGAATCATAGTATAATGCTTCCATGACTGCCTTGTTCAAGTGCCAACTCTATTTATACCTTTTTTAGGTCCACTTTGGCGTTTCTGTTTTCTTTGGTTGTTTTGGTTCCGACTTTATCGGTGCCTGTTTCATAAAATCCCAACGTTCTTTATGACCAATTAATTCTTGGGGTATGTTACTATCTCTCAAAGCTTCGGCCAACATTTCCCATCCCTTTGGTTGGAAAGATTTTCGTCTTCTAAGTAAATCGTTTAGAAGATCTGTTACATTCGACCCTACCACTGTTTGATCTTTGTAGACTAATTCACCCTTCTCATTCCAAGATATATTTGGGTCACTTCTAATACGATTCAACAACAACTTTCCCTTTCTCTTCATTGGCATAGGTACAGAATCGAGAATGTCTTCGTCTTTATTATCTTTCTCGAATTCGACTTTAATTGGTCGAGGAGCCATTACCTTTTGTTGAAATGTCAAGTATCTCTGCAAAATTTGATTATATACTGAATCATCTTTTCATCAGCCGAAAGAAAATGAGCATCGAGAATATCTCTCATTTCTCTAACCAGTGATGAAACAGCCAGTTCATTCGGTTGTCTTGGAGTCTCTTGTAGACGTTCCAATAACCTTGGTTCTACCAAAGCCATCTTCTTTGCATATTCCATCATCCAAATATACCTTTAACAGCACCCAATAGTACAGGAGGTAGCAATGCCCCCAAGAATCCCCTTTCTGCAAGATTTGTCTCCTCTTTTTGTCAGAGGTACCTTTGTTTGCCACTGCCCTCACTAGTTGTTTCTGACGAACGAGTTTGGTTCTCTGAGCTTTGGTCAGAGGTATTGCTCCCTTCAGTATATTCGAGGCACAGTCACACAAACAAGTTATCAATTCTTTGTCTGCATGTTTTAGTATGGATTTGACGAGTGCGGGTTTCGATTTAATAAGAACCTTGAGAAGAGCGATGTTGCGCTTGAGACGGTCAGACATGCTTCTGACTCGAGTCAGACTTGTTGCTCCCCTTTTATACTTTTCAGAGGTACACATATTGGGTTTCCCCGGGAAAAATTTGACTTCTTAATCTCATGTGTTCAGGAGTATCTTGTTTGAGATCTATTAAAAGGTAACCATATGGTGTCGAAGTGGCATCTTCAAAAACTTCTCTCAGAAACTTGGAATGACCAGGATACATCTGTGCTGCCAAGTGTGAGATCTGAGAACGATCCCTAGGAGTTTGTTTTAAACAAGATCGTGTAATGACTATTGAGAGCTACAGTCCTATGGACTTTATTTTTATCGAATAAATTTTGAACAATGTAGATCACACTAATGTTACGGTGATGACTACCTTTAGTAAATAATCTAGACACTCGAACATCTGCATCGAGCATCAGATCATCCAATATGACTAAACTATCAGATTTTAATTCTTGAGGGAGACCCTCTACGAATTCTACTTGGGGTAAAGTATTGTATAATGGTTGCCATTCACTATAACACCAAATGATGTGACTTGGGACAGGTAATATAATATTTTGAATGTTTTGAATAACCCGATTTACAAAGGATGATTTACCACTACCCGTGGGACCACACAATAAACAAGTGAATGGATGCTTCCAAGGAGGATCCATCTTTGTTGTTCTATGTGGGTACTACTTCCCTTTTATACCTTTTGGGGAGGTGCCCCCCCCCCCGAACGTGGGGACTACTCCCCCTTTTATACCTTTTGGAGAGGTGGCCAATATGAACCGCCATCCAAAAAATATTTAAAATTGGTGGCCCTCTGACTTACTGGCTGGGGACAGTTTAAGTTTGTTTGATATTTGTCAAGAAGATAATAAGCGTCATTACGACCTTTTTTTCTTGTTTCTTCATTTTATACTTTTTTTCTTCTTTTTTCTTTTTATTAAAAATCATCTATTTACAACATCTATTTACATCTTCAATTAAAATCCAATTGTAACAGGTTTCTTGATGGTCATAAATTCAATCACCAAATCCATAATACAACATCTCTGTTCATTTGTGAGAGGTTTCTCGAACATATCTTCATATTCTTTCTGTACTGGTGGTGGATTCATTCCAGAAGTATTATGGTGCCACAGTAGATGAACATCATTCTTGTTAACTCTTTCAAGTGCGTCACTAAAACATGTTATAATCTTCTCTTCTTCAGACATCATTCATTAGGCATACATTATGCTGAATCTGACTTGGGTGATCGACTGTACATCCATTGCATTTTTCTTTCATTACAGCGTCAATGTTCTCTTCGACATAATGAGCATATGCCAAGCAAAGTTCATGCTGCAAGCGAACTTGCCTGAGTTCACTATCAATTTCATCAACGATCAATGGTCGTGGTTGGGTTATTCTCACTGTGATCTTCTTCTTCTTCAAAGGTGGTTCTTGATTTGGTTTTTTGAAGTCTTCATGGTTAGTAGGTTTAGTGTCTTCAGTTAAAGTTGTTTGTTGGGTTTTGATGGCTGCATCTACTTCTTCTATTTGAGATTTCAAGGCATTCCATTCTTCTAAAGATAGAGCAATACCAGTCTTCGTAGGATAAGGTTTCTGGTCTTTTCCCTCAAAGTATCTTCTGAGATGAATCTTCAGTTCACCCTGGTACTGGGTGACGTTAGCATAAGTCTGCTTGGTGCCAATTCGGAACATCTTCTCTGGTCAATGGTTCGATCGTGGATGATGCCAAGTCCATGCTTTGCCTAATCTTATATACCTTTGACGGACGTGATTGAAAACATCACCCCAGTTGAACAAATTTTGATTGAGTTTTTGATTCATGGTTGGGGTTTGTGTTTGTTTCCTATAGGATTGTAGGTTAAAGTTGGAAAATTTAGAAAATTAGTATAGAAAGTAATGGGAAAGAAACACAATGAGAATACAGAAATTTGATTGGTTGATGAACTTCGATCTGATTGGTCAGTTTGGCGATCAAACTGCAATCTTGATCCTTAAACTGAAGGATATGGCCCTCTGCATTTTATACTGGCTTGGGACAGGTCAAGCTACAAACCTCTGTCCAATGGAGATAAGTCAAATAGCTCGAGTGCATTCCCACCCCCTACAGTTCGTATCCTCTTTGAGGGAATTTTTTTTTGTTCATTAAAAAAAAGAAAACGAAAACAACATGTCCAACTTAGCAATTTAGTTTTTCTATCATAAAAATTTCTCATTTCTTTTAAATATTCACAACAGAGAATTTCTTAGTAATGATGATGATGATGATTTATTCCTTTGGTTATACAATAGGGGTAGCCTAAAAGACACCAGGAATCAACTTTAAAAAAAATTAAATGAAACTAAAAAGTAAAGAAGTATCATCTGGTTCCAATAGGTGTAACCTAAAAGATACCATGAATCAACATGTCTTTTAAAATAAATGGAACTAAAAAGTTTTGAATGAAACTAAAAAGTTTTGAATGAAACTAAAAAGTAAAGAAGTATCATCTGGTTCCAATAGGTGTAACCTAAAAGATACCATGAATCAACATGATTTTAAAATAAATGGAACTAAAAAGTTTTGAATGAAACTAATTTTGAATAAAGAAGTATCATCTGGTTCCAATAGGTGTAACCTAAAAGATACCATGAATCAACATTTTTTTAAAAATGAATTGAACTAAAAAGTTTTGAATGAAACTAAGTTTTGAATGAAACTAAAAAGTAAAGAAGTATCCTCCACTTCCAATAAGGTTAGCCTAAAGTATATCAGGAACATGATGATGATGATGATAATGATGAAAAAACTCTCTGTATTAGAATAAATAAAAAAAATTGAAAAAATCTTTACACTAGAAAAGATGTATTGCCTTGTAAGACTTGCCATTTAGAATTTTTTTGTTTTGAAGACTGCCATATAGGACTTTATGAGGACTGCCATACAGGACTTTAGAGAATGCCATATAGGACTTTTTCCTTTGAGAAAAAACTTGCCATATAGGACTTTAGAGAATGCCATATAGGACTTTTTACTTTGTGAAAAAACTTGCCATGTAGGACTTTATGAGGACTGCCATAAAGGACTTTAGAGAATGCCATAAAGGACTTTGAGGACTGCCATATAGGACTTTAGAGAATGCCATATAGGACTTTTTACTTTGAGAAACATTTGCCATGTAGGACTTTATGAGGACTGCCATAAAGGACTTTAGAGAATGCCATATAGGACTTTATGAGGACTGCCATAAAGGACTTTAGAGAATCCATATAGGACTTTATGAGGACTGCCATAAAGGACTTTTACTTTGTGAAAAAACTTGCCATATAGGACTTTATGAGGAATGCCATAAAGGACTTTATGAGGACTGCCATAAAGGACTTTAGAGAATGCCATAAAGGACTTTAGAGAATGCCATATAGGACTTTATGAGGACTGCCATAAAGGACTTTAGAAAATGCCATAAAGGACTTTAGAGAATGCCATATAGGACTTTATGAGGACTGCCATAAAGGACTTTAGAGAATGCCATAAAGGACTTTAAAAATTTGATGAGCCTAATATGATTGAGTAGACCACCTAAAAACCATTTCGGTTTTTTTTTTAGGATTTTTTTTTGATCAACTAAATATAACTTTTTTTTGTAGGCAAAAGCTAGACTTGGTTCAGGTTGTAGAAAAATATGACACTCACTCAATTGTTTCTTCTTTAAATCACTAGTGGTATGGTACTAACTCCATCTTCTAAAACTCTTCGTTTTGGGTAGAAATATGATAGTCCATCTCTGCTCTGCTGGTAGGTATACATAGTGTTGTCATTCATCACAAATCCTCGGTTGATGCCAGATCCACTTTGTTGAGTCTTCAAAACTTGCAAATATCTGTCTTTCGTCAAATCATTGTGGCGTTTGCTGATTCCCTTACAACTGAATTTATTGGTGGATCCGAAACAATAATATGTTTTACTACACAGTCCAACAATGCCGGTTCCTTGCCATTCTACCTTAAACAAGCCTGGAGTTCTCCTGTCAAAACGCTTTCTTTCTTGGCAGCATGAGGGTGACAGCCATTCTTTGCCTTCTAATTTGGTTTTCACATAATCATCTCTGTGGAAATCACAACACTCTGATGGAAACCACTTGTGATTCTCTTTGTAAAATTCTACTCACCTCTCTGGTTTCAATAATTCATCTATGGATGGTGACGAAGTACATATATATGCAGAATCTGTGTCCATTTCAGCATATTCGAAATCTTGGCGGTTGATAAAAGTATCGATGACATCATAATAGAACTGAAGCATCCGGAGTTTCGCATACTGATAAACAAAGAAAATGATGTGAAGTGGCAGATCCAACTTGATGGTCTTCTTGTTGAGTTCGACTTCATATAATGTTTCATCTAATGGATTCAAGGCTCTGAAGGACATGTCATTTACAGCTTTGGTAACTTCTTCGTCGTCGCAATAGCACACACGTCGATGCTTCTCTTTGTTGGTGACGGTTTTGCCATATCCAGAATTTCCCAACAGCTTCATGGTGTCGGCAACGATCGACCTGTCAGGGTCAACATCTCCTTGTCTTCTTGCTTCAGATACTTCATCTCCAAATTTTTCAAAACATCTTCTTGGTTTATATTGGATAACTTGATAGACGTGATCAACTTCAATACCATGCTGGAGGTACCACTGCAGTAAAGGGGTTGCAAATAACATTTTTTCCGCTCCATAGCTTCCGATCAAACTTCTACGGGGTTTCTTCATGATTCCATTCTTCTCGGCAAAGGCCTTCATGTGTTCACCAATATCATCTATGGAAATATCTGTATTCTTGAAGATAGGTGTCATCTCTTCAAAGTACTCTTTCAGGTGATCTGGTACATGTATATCACATTCGACTAAACCAAACAGTTCACCGGTCTTCACTTTGTTCAGTATTTCTTTCTCTGTCATCGCACCATCTATTTTGTCTGAAAAGTTCTCTTTCAGGAAGACTTTGAGTGTGGCATCGGTCTTCTTCATCTCTCTCCACTCACACTCCCAGATTTCAATAAGTTTATAGCCCAAATCGGTGATGTACTTTGCATCGGTACGGGTGTCTTGTAGCAGTTCTTTCATCGGTTTATCTCTGACTTCATTATGGATGATAGGAAGGCCATTCTTATCTTTTATGCAGGTATGTCCGTGCCAGAAGCAGCCATGGAACTGGTATACAGTCTGTGTCTCTTTTCACCAACCATCAACAGGCAACTGTCTTCGACCAATCATTTTTTCAGCTCCGTTAAACTGATGTCTGATGTGGATGTCATCTCTCATGGATAAAAACTCTAACCATTGTTCAGCCATTTTACCATACTTCATTGGATGTTCTGGTTTAAACTGGTTTTCTTCACGACGTCTAATACTCCAACCCGTTGGCATCTCTTGCATTAGGCACCAAAGATATAATGCGTTCGCATCAAAGCCTATAATACTTCCACAAGGTTTTGCTTCTTTGCCATATTTTGTTTCTCTGATTCTGGTAACATCTTTCTCGTGGTATCGGTTGAAGATAATTGAAGGTCCACCAACGATATTATCTTTCACCAAGTGATGCAAGTCTTTATTCTTCTGGTTAAATAATGTGAAGTAAGTGTCATCATTCATGGTCTGGAACAGGTATTTCAACGTGAGGCCCGGAACACTGATACCACCTTTAAACATGTCGATGTGGCGTTCTTGGTAGAAAGCAAACTGCTTGTCAACTGCTTCAAGGAATGGTTTTACATCTCGGTTATTATACCAGATCAGAAAATCACGGAAAGTTGTCATCTCCAGGTCGTTCCATACATGATGGCAGTACTGGTATTCTTCATTGGATATATTTTCTTTCTTGAGAAAACTGTAGAAGTCTTCATGGTCTGGTCTGGTAGGTGGTCTTGATCCAATTTGTTCAAGCTGTCAATCCATTCATATGGTAAAAATCCCTTCGTCACGGAGCAGCCAAATGCTTTCAAAAACTTGTCATAGGTGAATCCTGGAGCGAGGTAGTTGCAAATATCAACAAACTTGAAAGATTCTGTCGAGACGCACATGTAGTTATTCGATTTCTTCACTGCAAACTTGAGTGGATTCTGTCTCTTCAGGTATGTCATCAGTTCACGCTTGACTACATTCATATCATATTTTCCAGAGTTGAATCCGATGACGGGCATCTCTTGCAGGTAATCTTGAAATTTCTTCTCCAATTTTTGTAAAGGGTGCATCTTGGATGTATCTTCTCCAGTAGCTCTGGCTTCCGCTTCCAGCGTTTCATCAATTTTCTGTCTGAGTTTAAACAAGGTCCAAGCATGGTAGCTCTGCATCAGTTGGTGGCAATGAGATGAAATAGCAGTGAGGTATGTCATCATTTCTTCAACAAGTTCTTGAGAATTTCCATTTGTAATAAAACATTTCGGTTCTTGGTATTCTGGAACATTACAACATACACTCACACTCAATGGTCGATGTTCTGCTTCCCATATCAGTTTATCACTGTCAGCAGGTAGACTGGATTTGACAAAGTAACTTTCAAAATCAAACGTTGCACGGTATGGATAAAACTTCTTCTCTTCAGATACTTCTATACCTTCATCTTCTAACAGATCAAATATGGACTGGGATGGATGGTATACACCGCCAACATACTGGCAATTGACTTCATCTGTACAGGTTTTCTCGTGACGATTTAATTTCTTCACAGTGTGCCATAATTTGCCGCATTTACGGCATTCAAAGGATTTGCAGTATTGGTCTATATCGATGATGTAGCTAAAATGGTTCCTGTAAATGTTCACATACATAGTATCTTCATACTTTCTGTGAGATCTCTGTACTAATTTGGCAACAATTTGGTCATCAGCATTCTTGACAAGTTCATATACTTGGATATTTACTTCAAAACATTTCTCCAAGTCAGGTAATTCGGCTAAAGTTACTCCACGGAATTCATTCTTTGGCTTCTGGGTATACTTGTTGTACATGGCATCTGTTGTATAGTTGAGGTTGTCTGTTGTGGAACCACTCCATAAAGCTAAACAGCGGAACATGCACAGGTTGTCTTCGTAGGTAAAATGGTTAGCTCTATCTTTCACCAAAGCATTTACTGCTTTGTTCTGGAGAATGTAGTCAGGAAGATCTTCTGCCATTCCAATTGGGTGGTCTTTCAGCTTGTTCGCATAAAAAGTGACGTTGGTAACTCTTTCAACAAGCCATTTGGTGTTGGGTCGTTTTAATTTGGCCCATTCCAGGATATCTTCTTCCATGACATCATCAAGGAATTCTTCAAAGTCTTCTTGGTAGCATACAAGTTGTGGAACATCAAGTACCCGAGCGTTGTTTTGTGATGGATGGTAATACTTCAGTTCATTCGTTTCGTTGTGTCGCAGGATAAAACCAAAACTCAGATTAATTTTAAATGTTAGCTGTTGTGGCAGAAATATGGTAGTCATCAATTCATCAGTCATCATCTTCAGGTTCACATCGTTGATCCGGTAGTTATATTGGTCCTGGACTCTTCTGTTCATCATGTGGCGAGTTCTAATAGAACTCCAGTTATCTTCGTACACGGTCAATATCTCATCTGGCTCCTCTGTAGACATCATATTCTTTTCAAACTCCATTGGGTCAACATCATAATGGGTGGTCGTCGTGGTCCGTGGTTGTTTAGGTGGTCCTCTCTTCGGTTCATCAGTCTTCCTTTTAGATGGTACAGGAACTGGTCGGTGGGCAACGCTCTTATGTCGATTAAAATGGAGTAGTTGGTTGAACTCCTGGCCGCATTCCATACATGTATATATCTCCAAACATTTCATCAGGTGTTGATCCAGCTTCTGCTTGGAAGCATAACTCTTGTTGCAGTTGGTACAATCGTGGGTCTTCTTCTCTTCGGCAGCGTGCTGGGTGCGTACATGTCGATTCCGGTTCCGACGGCCCGTAAAGGTCTTCCCACACTCTTCACAGGCGTAGACATCAGTTCTGGTAACGGCAGTAGCAGCTTCAGACATCTTCATAAATTTTTTGCAAAGGCAAAATTGCTATAGAAAACTCTCTAGCGATGTGTTCAGTTCGAAGGATCGAAACAGAATGACGCGACGTTATTCTTCTCCGGAATTTATTTCGACGTGACGGACGTTTTTGAAAACGTCACGACGTCACAACGTTTTTTCATGCATATTTTCATTCTCGATGGGCGTTTGTGTTTGTTTCCTATAGGATTATAGGTTAAAGTTGGGAAATTTAGAAAATTAGTATAGAAAGTAATGGGAAAGAAACACAATGGGAATCCAGAATTCTCATTGGTGGATTAACTTCGCTCTGATTGGTCAGTGTAAAAAACATCTTGATCCTCATTAATTTTTATTATTTAAAATCATGTAGTTGGGGGGTCATTTAAAGAAATTGCTAAATATAGACCCTAACAATTAGTTAGGGGGTCAGTTAAGGATGTTACTAAAAATAGAGCGTAGGAATTTATAAAAATATAGTTCCAAGTAGAAGCAGAGGATTTTCTGGGTAAATTTGTCCTATAGCACTACGTGCTATTCTTAATAAGGAAATAAAACGTCATGGGATAAGGATCCCAAAAGGGATTCTGGGAAAATCTGAACCAGAAAATTACTCCACTTTAGTCGAATGCACCCCCGATACCCTCTCGGTACTATAGCACTACGTGCTAAGCCGATAAAGTGGGGAAATAAAGTCAATTTCGGTGATTTCGGGTGGATTTTGGTGATTTGGATGGATTGTCGGGTTGTTTGTGGTAATTAGATTTACTCTTCTACAATCGAACACACCCTCCGAACATACCCAGTCTTATTGCAGAACAATTGGGTAACATAGCAATCACGTGCTACCATAGAAACCAAGATGGCGGCCTCCAGTATACAAAATGGACGACAGAAACACGTATCACCCTAACAACACGCGCTGCGCATGCGCACTAAACCACGTATCACTATGGAGATGACGTCACAACCTGGCCGCTCACGCGGGTTACCATGACAACACAACATGGCGCCACTACGTCACGTGACATGACGTCACTTCCGGGGTCATCCACCGGGGTCATCCCACTATTCCCTCAAACGTGCGAGCTATACTACTCCCGTTCATTTTCTAATCCGTCACCTACGTTGGTGGCAGCAACATGAACAGCTACAGCAACGCGTTTGCCACTGAGAGAGGTGAACTATTCCCTCTGCAAGAATTATGCCAATACGGGTAACATAATTCCACTAGTCATCACTTTCCGGAAACAGTTTGAAATGAATAACGGTTCCGCAACGATAAATAATTATTACTGTCTACCATGTCCTTCCAATCCAAACAGCCACAATTGTTTAACTTTAGCGTTCAATCCTCGAGTGTTGTCCGGGTCAAACTGAAACTACATCATAAGGTAAACTCCAAACTTTGAACGGAGAAACCAGAAGGCGTTACGTTCGCACGTCCGTAGAATATTACTTATTGTATTGTTTTCAGAATGTCAACAAATAGAATAAACATGATAAATGTTGTCAGTACAAATAGAAACATGTGTTGCTATTGTTCAAAAATTGAACAAAACGTTTGGAACTATTTGTTCAGTGGCGGCTAAAAATATATTTCGTGATGTGTTCGGAACATCCCAGTGACGCCACGAGACTGTATTTTTAGACTTAAAATTGTTGTCTTCGACAAGGCGTTGTTTTATATTGGGAGATTTCAAAACTATCCTTGTTTTTAGCTTAATTATATAAGAGTGGTGACAACTATGTTGTTGACTGGAATCGACGACACATGTTGGAGTGTCTCCTGTATTTCGCGGTGCGCCTTAGATTTCCGTGTTTTGTCTTGTTATTTTCGTTATACGAAAGAATTTTTTCGTTAACAACAATTTTATCCCCTCGGTACGCATGCGCGAAAACCCGACTGGTATTTAAGCTTAAGATTGATCACAGAACACTATGGAGAATATAATTGGAGTTGAGCTTTAAAAAAAACAATGAATATTTTGGGGAATAGCCAGACATCAAATCATGAAGCCCGTGGCAAATGCACTGTCCTTCCCTTTCTCCCTGTACAAACTCGATGTAAACCGTCTAAAAACGACTTACTAGGGCTTCTTCAAAGTGAAATTTGTATAGTTGCTGTCAGTGTAAAATCTTAACATTTCAAAACGCGCAAAGATTGAATTCTGACAAGCAAAAGGAAAATGCAAAATAACTGTTTGTCTTCCTGTTTCGCATTTCACATTTCACAAAACAGTATTTTAATCTCCGCTGAGATTTGAGATAAAAAAAACAATTATCACAGCTATTCAATATTGATGTGATTCAGCTTAATTGACATGTTTTGTCTAACAGTCCATGTAATCATGAGAGACAACTCCAAAATAAATCCTAAAGAGGTATATATTCATAGTTAAGATCGATTCATCTAATTTTACGCAGTATATTGGATCGCTGCTCCACCGGTAGCTCTTATGACATGATGCACAGTATTTGTTTGATATTCACAGGAAGATTTACGCCGCTCCCAATTCTGGGCTCTGACAGGCGTCTCAGGAAGTTTATATTAACGATAGCTACATACAGATTATCATGATAATGTGCATGTCCTGTGATTTGTATCAGATTCGAGGTGGTGTCCAGAATGGGATCTCAACGAGCCGGCTTTGCCGGCGAGTTGTGATCCCATTCTGGACACCACCGAGAATCTGATGCAAATCACAGGACATGCATATTATCATGATAATTTATTTATCTAACAATTCTGTCACATAAACCGATTAAATCTTAACCCTTTACCCAACGTAACGGCCAAAACCGGCCAATGCTATTCCGAAAAAATCGCCAATTAATTTTCATTATATTTTCATTTTTTGTCTCAAAAACATAGGCTATGACCCCTCGTTCGAACGAGCTCGACGAGCTCGTTCCAATGCGTGGTCACAACCTATGTTTTTGAGACAAACAAATGAAAAAAAAATAGTTATTCAAGACGTTTTTTTGCAAGTGTCGTCTGTTTTTCATGTTAGGTAAAGGGTTAAATTATTTTAAAACATTTTTGGGACATGATGTTCGGTCGATCACTGAAACGCACATACAATGTATCCATGTGCCTGTTATGATAGCCCGTAGAGCTACCGGAAACGAGTCGTCTATATGATACGGAATCAGAATGAGTCGTCTATATGATACGGAATCGGAAAACATTATGTGATGCGTACCGTTTCTCGTGGTTTTTCAGGCCAAAATCTATATGATTGTTAGATAAAAAATAATACACCCAGGTCAGAACAGCAATATCATATGAATGTCACCGTCTCTATTTTACTGTTGGCCTCCGTGCTACAGCACTTCAGCGCCGGCATTCATTTTCGTGCTCCACTAAAGTACCAACAGTATGATATATGTAATAATTTCTATGTGGCACCTCTAGACGCACTGGGTTGCGAATGCAGGTTTATCTGTGGTGTGTGAGGTGGACATTATTAGATACACCCACCCGCTAGTATATAGGAAAACAGTACATCAGCGACAAATAAGGTGTGTTGTTGTCGTTGGTCTGAGAAATGCGATAGTGCGTGCAGTACATGCCTGGGTCAGAAATAAAAAGAAAAAGATAATCTGAAAACGTGTTATGCTCTACATATACGGATGGATACACTCTAGTAACTCAACCAAGCTCTTAGGACAATATAATATTTTCTTCCTCGTCTACCTTGGTGATGCTCGGTCTACTCTTATTTGAATCTGTTCACGTTGCAAAGATAACTACGGTGAGTTATCAATGCTAGAATATTAAGAACAAAACTTATTTCCAAAGGAAACAAAATACTGCGTTTTAATTGGCTGAGAGGTACTGTGTAACTTACAATCCACGGTGGCTTTTTTATACCGTGGTTAACCACGGTGTAAAAACAAGAATATAAAATAGCACGCTATATGGCTAAAGAAGTACCCATTTTAAATTATTAATTCATACCATCTACTCGGTTATGTTAGAACAAAAATAAAAATACTGGAAATTTAATATTGATGTGCAATAAAATTTTGAGCCAGTTCGAATGACATCCACTTTCGTCTGGTTTTATTAAGAAATTTACAAAGTACAAATGTTCTGTCAGTTTTTTGCCCACAATGTAGGTTAAAGTATTAAGTACTTCAAAATATCCGTTATCCTTGTGTTTTCAGGGGTGTATGGGAGTTTACACCGGTCTGGGAGCTCATACACCCTTCGGCTTCGCCTGAGGTTGTATGAGTTCCCAAACCAGTATGAATTCCAATACACCTTGGAAAACACAAGGATAGATAATAATATGACAATACGCAAGGCGCAAGAAGGAACCCCAAAGTATCCAACATATTGAAATATTTCATTCCGCAACCATTACTCCAAAAACATTTTATGCAATCGAATTCCTGCAATTGTTTAATTTCAGCCAAACGTGAATACGTATCACAGCACTAAATATTTTCCCATAGACGATAATTATAACGTTCAGGCGAAAAAAATATGGTCGCATTATTTTAAATTTGGCATTCAAATATCTTTTGTCAAGTACGGCAGCGTTCTGACGCCAGTTGATGTATTTTTTTTACCTGTGCTAAGTTGTTATAACAAGTTAACTAACTTGTTATAACAACTTAGTAACTTGTTATAACAACTTAGCTAACTTGTTATAACAACATAGCTTAACTTGTTATAACAACTTAGCTTAACTTGTTATAACAACTTAGCTAACTTGTTATAACAACTTAGCTATCTTGTTATAACAACTTAGTAACTTGTTATAACAACTTAGCTAACTTGTTATAACAACTTAGTAACTTGTTATAACAACTTAGCTAACTTGTTATAACAACTTAGCTATCTTGTTATAACAACTTAGCTATCTTTTTAATCATTGCCCACTAGGTCAGTTTGTCCCTTCCTTGGGGCTGAGAGTAATTGGTCAAAATGCGTTTAACCCTTTACCTAAAGTAACGGCCAAAAACGTCCAGCACCGTACACAAAAATCGCTATTCCGTTTTTTTTATATTTACATTTTATGCTTCCAAAACATAGGTTATGACCCCCTCATTCGAATGAGCGCGTTGCGCTCATTCCAATGAGGGGTAACACCCTGTGTTTTGGATGCAAAAAATGAAAATTTTTAGTTACACCAGAATTTTTTTGACGAGTATCGTCTGCTACTAGCGTTAGATAATGGGTTAATGGGGGGGGGGGAGGGAGGCTCAGTTGGTAGAGGTGCAGGCTGCAAGCCGAGAGGTCCTCGGTTCGAATCCCACCTGCGGCAACCGCGTTGTGTCCTTGGGCAAGACACTTCACCCCCATTGCTCGCGTGGGGGCACGGTGACGTGTACTAAGGCGTAGTGCACGTCGATGGTGCTCCTGTCTTCAACCAATGCTAACCCTGCTTGTGTGGAGTTGGTATGTTGGGGAGTTGACAGTTGCTCGCCGTTGCTCGGTGGTTCTCTTCGAATACTCTGGCTTCCTCCACCCGTAAAACTGTCACGGTCATGATTAGCCATTGTGCAGAAATATGTGACCTTAAACACCAATAAATAAATTACCGGATATTTTGGTGTTGATGGGTGGCCTCAACCGCCCCAATCGGATCACATTTAGGGGCCCTACTAAGGCCCCAAAAAGGGCCAGTTACGAAATATCACCAAAGCAGGTTAAAATCACGGGATATTTTGGTGTTGATGGGTGGCCCCCGAGGAATAAAGAAGACTGACACCTCAACCACCCCAATCGGACCACATTTAGGGGCCCTACTAAGGCCCCAAAAAGGGTCTGTTACAAAATATCACCAAAGCAGGTTAAAATCACGTGATATTGTGATGTTGATAGGTGGCCCCCGAGAAATAAAGAAGATTGACACTTCAACCGCCCCAATCGGACCACATTTAGGGGCCCTACTAAGGCCCCAAAAAGGGCCACTTACAAAATATCACCAAAGCAAGTTAAAATCACGGGATATTTTGGTGTTGATGGGTGGCCCCCGAGGAATAAAGAAGACTGACACCTCAACCGCCCCAATCGGACCACATTTAGGGTCCTTCTAAGGCCCCAAAAAGGGCCAGTTACAAAATATCACCAAAGCAGGTTAAAATCACGGGATATTTTGGTGTGATGAGGTGAATTTTATCATACTTGCTAAACAGAGATGTGACTAATCAGTGTATGTAACATATGGATATGTTTGTTCACTATGAAGGGATTTAACAGAATTTGTTTGGAAAGAAACCATTTGTAATTTAAAGGAGTAAAGCTGTGTAAAGCTATTTTTTTAATTTATTTTCAGTTAGCGTTTCACCATACACACGCCGAGGTGATTATAAATATTGAAAGCAACACTCCAAGTAATGTTGAAATATAGTAGCTAGACGTCAAAATATTATCAAATTACCCACAGTATTTCCGGAAAAGAGTTCTATCCATGCCATTGGATACTAGTACCAGTTCTAGATTCATGTATGCTCTACGCCATGATTCTCACCCAAAGCTGTAGGAGCCATTAAAAATGGGACCTTGTGAGCTCACGCCATCAATCCCTATTCCTGAGCTCCCAGTGGAGGCTTGGGGGGGGGGGGGGGGGGGGGGCTAACGGCCCCTAAATCAAAAATCCAAACTGTCACTTATTGCTTTTATTTTAACCCTCACCTTCCCTCAGGCACATGAATCGATACCCGAGGAGCTTCAGAATTTGAAAAAAAATATCCGGGGAAGGGTCTCTAGACTAACAACAGTAGGACCGAAGACGCCAATCCCATGTTCGAAATCTGTCAGCGGCATATCGATCGTGCCCTCTTCCACATCCCCAATTTCGAAAATAGGAAAATGGATTATATATCTAGACCTCAGAATGGGGAAATTACCGGATATATTACCGAGAAAAGAGTTTTGTCCTTTCTTCAAACGCATGCCGAAATACATCCAAATAATAAAAAGTGACGGTTGCGTTTGTTTTGCTCAATAGCAATCCGACTTATTTTATTTCTTTTCTATTATCTAACACACACATAATTTCAGGGACTCAGTCCGAAATGAGCTGTCTCTGAGCTGATAAATAGAGGTGGGCCATTTCTGAACAGGACATTCACTATTTGGAATTCCAATAACCCAACAGGATTGAGTAGGCAGGTGAGGGACTTAATAGCGAGCCGTTCAATGGAAGGGTTCAGTGGGCAAGTGCGGGTGTTACGATGTAAAGACATCGCGCGCCAGGACGGACCGGGGTTATCAATTCCGGGAAAAGAGAGCGTAAAAAATCACAAGAATTGTAACCAGGCTTGTCAACCGGTACCAGTAACGACACCGGTACCACAGAAACGGGACCGTTTTTGCGGTACCGGTTCTGAAGCCAAGTACCGGCGGTACTCGGTACTCGAGTCAGTCACACCTCGGACTGTATATAAAATTTCAGAGCAACACTCAAACATGGTCCCTCCTGGACCCCATGTTTTGTAGCACATCGAGAGACCACGTTCAGTGTTCTCTAAGTACTGGATAGCTGTCTTTTTCAAGTCTCCAATGCGCGTGTGTCTAATTATAAAATCTGTTATTTAGAACGTCGAAGGCATCTACCTAAGATCGTCACTGAAGGTGCCGAGTCGACGCAGAGAGCAGGTTTAAAGTTCGAAGTTTCGTCCACCCATAAGTTTATACTCGAAGTGACGCGATGTCCCACGAATATTCGAATCTTAAGAACTCGGTTCACATAACCGATTTATTTGTTAGGAATATATCCCATAGCATACATTGTTTCATTGTCATTTAATGACCTTTTTATGTGTTGTTAAAGGTACCGACACCGGTACCGGTACTGCGGTCTGGCCCAGTACCGTCTGGGTTCCGATAAACCAAGTACCGGCGGAACTTTGACAAGCCTGATTGTAACCGAAATTGTGGTAAATGATTCTGGTTTTTGTGTGGCATACAGGATAAAGAGAAACCAAAATTTGAGGAGTACCTGGATGGCACCTTTTTGAGGGGAAGGGGAAGGGGTCGAAGTTTTAAATCCTAAACAATTCATTAGTTATTCATTCCAATCGTCCATTATACACATTATTGTGTGTCATATACAATATGTTAAGTGGGCGACTGGAATTAACAACTAGTAGAGCTTTCTTCCCACGGCTGTGAGTCAGGAGACCCTTTCCCGGATTTTTTGTTTTAAATTCAGAAGCTCTGGGATCCAATCTGGTGCCTCCGGAGCGGAGATAAGGGTTAAAAACTTTAAATAACAGTTTGAATTTTTTTTTTTTTTTTTTTTTGGGGAGGGGAGGGGGGGGCAGGCCCGGTCCACCACAGGGAGCCCACACATAGAGATTGATGAAGTGGGCACGCAGGGCCCCAGTCTTAATGGTTCTGAGGCTTTGGGTGGGTATCAAGGGGTAGGGCATGCAGAAATCTGGTACTAGTACTGGTATCCACTAATATAAATAGTACTCTTTTCCAATAATATTGCCGATGATTTTCCCATTCTAGCGCCTTAATACTATATAATGATTAATAAATCGAATGTTGGTTTTAATATTTATTATCACCTCGGCATGTGTTTGATGAAACGGTAACTGAAAATAAATTATGAACCCCCTTTTTTAAAAAGGGCTTTTACACAACTTTATTTTTATTTCTTCAAATTATAAATGTTTTCTTTCCTCAAAACGTTCTGCTAAATCCCTTCATTGTTAACAAACAGATCCATATTTCACGCACACGAATTAGCTACACCTCTATTTGACAAGTACGTATGGCAAAATTCACCCGCCGTGCACCTCGGCTAAATCGTTTTTGTGACATAAATAGTGTGTTGATTGCCACACCGTAGTATGTTTCCAGGGATTCCTAATCTGTTTTTACAGATTACTAATCTGTTTTTACAGATTAACTAATCTGTATTTATAGATTAGTAATCTGTTTAAACAGATTAAATAATCTGTTTAAACAGATTAAATAATCTGTATTTACAGATTACTAATCTATTTAAACAGAATACTAATCTGTATTTACAGATTACTAATCTGTTTAAACAGATTACTAATCTGTAAAAAACAGATGAACTAATCTGTATTTACAGATTAGTAATATGTTTAAACAGATTAACTAATCTGTGTTTACAGATTAGTAATCTGTTTAAACAGATTAACTAATCTGTATTTACAGATTACTTAGTTAATCTGTAAAACAGATTGGTAATCTGTTTAAACAGATTACTAATCTGTAAATACAGATTAGTTAATCTGTAAAAAAAGATTAGTAATCTGTTTAAACAGATTAGTAATTTGTAAAAACAGATTAGTTAATCTGTAAAAATGGATTAGTACTCTGTTTAAACAGATTAGTAATCTATAAAAACAGATTAGTAATCTATTTAAACAGATAATCTTTAAAAACAGATTAGGAATCCATGGAAATATACTACGGTGTGGCGGCTCTACGCTGCCGTAAATTTCGCTTGAAGACAGCCTTCAATAAAATAAACATTGCTTCACCTTCATTTATACACATTTCAGTGCGTAAGTTTTATTAAATTGCCACTTTTCACACGTTCGGGGCTACTTTTAGTACTTTAAAACGTAGTTTTATACACTCACCGGAAACATTACCGGATACCGGACTTTTTACCGGCAAAAAATATATCCGAGTTGGGATAAAATTTATTCTTCAGTTGCACCTGGATGTGATTCGTACGCCAAACTGAAAACAAAAGCGTGTGCTCTTATTACCTGCATGTTTTTACTGAATTACCCGGTCGCAGCTATTTGTTTCGCCAACTTGAGCGAATTAGATGATGGGTTGCACATCGATAGAGGGGCAATGGCATTTACACGTGAATGTTGCATGAACACTGGTCGCTATGCCTAATATTTTGAACTATTCCATTCAGCTTTGGAAGCACAAATACACACGGTTATCCAAGAGCTGTAATTGCTCTTAGATAATTGATCATACATGCACTGTATTTTAATGTATTCTTCTGCTTCAAATTGTTTTACTTTGGATTCTCTGCTTCCATTTGCACATAATTTTTACAGAACTCATTTATCCAATATTTGTTCTTTGTTTATGTGCTTATAAACTTAATATGCAAACTCTTTGATTGTTGGTTTATCATTCATTGTTTTCATGTTTTACTGGGCTTTTATGACACTTTAATGGACCAAGCCATGTCATATCGGGTAGTATTACGGTGGATTATGCGCCACAGAAGCTGGAGAGAACCACCGAGCAGCGGCGAACCAATACCAAGCACTCCAGCCTACTAACCCGACAGAAACAGGGTTAGCTACGGTTGAATGCAGGTGCAAAAACAGACCTGTACACTTTAGCACACAAAACCACCATGTCTGTACATGGGCATTTGGAATAAATTGTCTTACCCAAGAAATCTCGAGTATAATGAATCTATAAAATTAAAAATAAAAATAATTGACAATGGTCCAGAGAGCATATGTATGGAGCCGATGAGGTGACATATGTTTTTAAAATCCATACGCACGAATTAATAATCTGTGCACACGAAATATTAATCAGAGCGAACAAATGAATAATCCAAGCACGCAAACTAATAATTCATGCGCACAGATTAATAATCCGTGCATGAAGTAATGATCAAGGCAAACGAATTAATAATCCGTGCGTTTGAATTAATAATCCGTGCGTTTGAATTAATAATCCATGTGCGTAAATTAATAATCCACGCACACGAAATGATAATCCATGCCAACAAAATAATAATCAATGCGAACGAATTAATAAAATCATTCACGTGAATTGTGATCTGTACACACGAAATAATATTCCGTGCACACAAATTAATAAGCTGTGCAAGTGGATTATTGATCAGTAGTATGTCACGTACCTTTCGAACAAGATCTGGTGGACCGCGCGGTGTACCCCGGAAGTGACGTTTTGGTTACCCGCGTGAGCGGCTATGTTGTGATTTCATTCTCATGGTGACGCGTGGTGTCACTGCACATGTGCAGCGCGTGTTGTTATGGTAATACGCGTTTCCGTCGTCCATTTTGTATATAGGGAACCGCCATCTTGTTTCTATGGTAGCACGTGGTCGCTAGATGACCCAGAGGCATCTAATAAGATGAGGGTATGTTTGGAGGGTACGTTCGATTCAATGGGAGTACAACGAATTACTCAAATGAACCCGAGAACGACTGCTGTTCACGCGAAATAACCGAAACGGACCCGAATTCTCTTAGAATATTGACCCTAATAGTACCACGTAGTGGTATAAGATCTATAAGAGATGTGCTCCTTATCTAGCTCGAATTCCATCAGTATCCTCGTTTACAACTACATATTTTATAACATATCTGTTCTACTTGACGTCTATCTACTCTAGTATACTAATTATCCCTGAGTGCCTTTTCTACCCATGATATGATATGGCATTGTCCGTGCATTCGTGGCTCTCCCTTACCTTAGTAGATTATTTGGCTTGTTCTACCCGTGCTATGACTATTATCTGCACTAGTCTACCATTATCTGGCTTACCAGTAGACCTTGACATAGCTGCAGTTGATACTTTCCCGACGGGCCATCTGCGCCCCGTTTTCTTCGTGTGAGGCCATGAGGACTATGAGGACGCCAAAGGCTAGTCCTATTCCATAATGGGGTACCAGTAATGGTTTGCCCATGGGGTGGGGGTCCCCAAATACCGAGATGAGGCCATAGGACCATGATGGCTATGAGGTCTTCATAGCCCTCATGGCCTCCTACGATGAAAAAGGGTACCCAAATACCGCGATGAGGATAAGAGTAATGGCATTTCCTTATTGCACGCATAACCCTCATGACCTCATACGATGAAAGGGAATTCTGATTCTGAAAGCCATCCAGATACAAGAAAGGGATTCCAAAATTGGAATTCTGTGGACCGTGGCGACCAAATACCGAGACGAGGATGAGAGCAATGGCATTTCCTTGTGGCCCTCATAGCCCTTATGGCCTCATTCGGTGAAAAGGGGATTTTGAAGGCCGTCCAGATACTAGAAAGGGATTCAAAAATTGGGATTCTGTGGACTGTGGGGACAAATGTGGATATGAGGATGAGAGTAATGTCATTTCCTTATGGCCCTCATAGTCCTCATACGGTGAAAAGGGGATTCTGAAGGCCATCCAGATACTAGAAAGGGATTCCAAAATTGGGATTCTGTGGACCGTGGTGACAAAAGACCGAGATGAGGATGAGAGTAATGACATTTCCTTATGGACCTCATAGCCCCCAAGACCTCATAAGAAGAAAACGGGGCACCGATGGCCCGTCGGGAAAGTGTCACCTGTAGCTATGTCTGGGTCTACTGGTAAGCCCAACAAATAGTGTAGATAATAGTCATATCACGGGTAGAACAAGCCAAATAATCTACTAAGGTAAGAGAGAGCCATGAATACATGGACAATGCCATCATATCATGGGTAGAACAAGCATAAGAATCGACAGGGACAGTCAGGGATAATCAGTAGACTAGAGTAGATAGAAGTCAGGTAGAACAGATAAGGTATAAAATATGTACTACTGAACGAGGATTCTTATGGAATTCGAGCTAGATAAGGAACACACCTTTTATGGATCTTATAACACTACGTGGTGCTATTAGGGCCAATATTCTAAAATAATTCTGGTCCATTTTGGTGATTTTCGGTGAAAATAAGTCGTTCACGGGATCATCTGAGTAACTCGTTGTACTTCCATCGCATCGAACATACCCTCCAAACATACCCCCGTCTTATTAGATACCTTTGGGTTACCTAGCAGCCGCGTGCTACTATACAAACCAAGATGGCGGCGCCCTGTATACAAAATGGACGACTGAAACGCGTATTACCATAACAACACGGGCTGCGCATGCGCAGTGATACAACGTTTCACCATGGGGATGACATCACAACATGGCCGGCCAAGCGCGTTACCATGACAACACAAACTGGCGGCACCCAGTCACGTGACTATGACGTCATTTCCGGGGTCCACCGCGGGGTTCACCAGATCTTGCTCGAAAGAAACGAGCACCACTCCTTTGATCCATGCACATGAATAATAATCCGTGCGCATGAAATGGAAGATATAAAAACTATGGTATAGGTTATTAAGTCAAAATGGCATCCATCCTGTGACCTTGGTATACTGGCATCCCACCATCTTAACGCTGAAATAGAAATTCTTAGGTCTACTTGTTCTTGTTTGAACCTAAGTTATCTAGGACCCTTCCGCCCTGGGTCGCTACCGCCTCCTCATATCTTCAAAAAAGGAAGGTCAGGAGGGGTAACCTAACGATCCGAGGTCCGTCCTTGTTAGGCATGCTTCCCGTTTTTTAACGTGCGATAGGCGAGTTAGGACGAAGTGAAGTCTGCGTAAGGCCTCACATCGCTGCACTCTGGGCCTGTGGCAGTAAGTAGGTGTATGTAAGCGTGGCGGGAGAGGGGGGGGGGGAATCTCTTGTTGAGACGTGGGGGGCGCAAACATAATGTCAGCGAAGATATACAATTCAGATGTCTAAAAGGGCCTATAAAGCAGCCATCGAAAAGTACTTCACAATGCTGGGGGAATTTGGGATAGCACGTCACCTAAGGTTGACTGGGATGGCAACATATGCCTGTGCTTGTCCGCTACATGTCTAATCTTTGCGGTATTATATATATTTTTGGTAGGCCCTGGGAAGGTTGGGATCAGTGGCGGGGGCATGCGAAAATGCACACAGCTCGCCCCCAAATATATTTACATTGCACCCCCCCCCCCCCCCTCCTCTTCATAATAAATACAAACTGCCACATATGATTTCGATCCCCCCCCCCCCCCACCTTCCATTTGGAGACTTCAAAACTATTGATATAGCTTCGAAATTTGAGACTATTTCAGAGAGACTCAGGCTCTTACCGTCAAGTTACCGATGACCTCGCCATCCTCCATTAGGCTCCAGAATCGCTCTCAAAGCTTCACAGTTAAAACTGAAAAATTTACCAAGGAAGGATAACCGGTCCCCACCAATGGCCTTACCACCTCTAAGGAGGCTTCAGAGTCGCTTATAGAGCTCCAAAAATTTATAATTCGGGGAGAGGTCCCGAATCCGGTGGCGGCGCCGCAGGAGGTCATGAAGGGGCATTTGCCCCCGACGACAGTCTCTCTCTCTCTCTCTCTCTCTCTCTCTCTCTCTCTCTCTCTCTCTCTCTCTCTCTCTCTCTCTCTCTCTCTCTCTCTCTCTACATACAAAATCAGCTGATCAACATAAATCCACTGGAATTTTGCAAGTTCGGATGCAGATACTTATGAGACATGTACGTTTATAAACCTTGTCTCTAAAATGTGGGTCATCCAAAAATGTGGCGATCTACCCTAAAAGCCACCAGAAAACTTGATTCAAATGCACAGTGATTTTGTTTTGTCTGGGGGGCGACTCCCCGCCCTCCACTCCCGGGGACGGCATGTCGGCTTCTCCTCTCAAGATACCCCTCCATACGGAGCATGTCCCCTATTTGCAGTCTCCACCACCCATCCCCCCCCCCCCCGCATATACCACCGCCAGGTCACACAAATGGGAGAGGTTGATTCACCTGACTACACCCTTCCCTTCCTGTCTGCGGTCTTTGAAATATACACGCGTCATATCGCTCCCCCCCCCCCTCCATTGGAATTCTCCCCCTATAAAGGATTCTGGTTCCGCCACTGAACAGGATTCCCATGCATGTAAGTATATATAGCAGGTCCGTCTTTTGGGACATCGGGGGTGGGGGTCCTGATACCTTATGTTTTAATCCGTGCGCACAAAATAATAATCCGAGCACACGAGTTAATAATCCGCGAAGGCGAATTGATAATCGGTACATACAAAATAATAATCCGGGCACAGGGATTATTATTTCGTGTGCACGGATTATTATTTCGTGTGCGCGTGTTATCATTTCGCCGCACGTTATATTTATTCTGAGTAGTATGAAATGTGCCAAATGAGCCCCATCTGGGGGGGGGGGGGAGGGGGGTAACATACCGCAGAAGTGACAGCATACCGCGGGGTATTGTGGGTGTCACGTGGGTTGTCATAGAAGCGGAGGGGAGCGGGCATGTTGTGACCTCATCCCGATAGTGATACGTGGTTTTAGTGAGCATGCACATTGGAGACTACCATCTTGGTTTCTATGTTAGCTTGTTGTTGCCATTTGCCCCAATGGCCTCTAAACAGACGGGGTCTGTTCTAAGGGTGTGTTCGATTCAACGGGAGTCTTGCGAATTACCAAAATAAGCTCGACAGTTACCCCAAATCACCGACATCGACTTCATGTTACCGAAACAGAGTCGCGCGAAGTGTTATATGACCCATAAGGGGTATTTTCGATTGATGAGGTATGTACTCCGGTAGAACAAAAGAGCCCCATACTTGGAGTAAGATCGATGTTTTGTTACTATAATTAACTTTTGTGGCATGTTCTGACTACTCTCTGACCCAGGTATTCAACTGCAGGAGTTAGTACGCAAGGCATAGCAGACGTGCATCAGTCAGGTCCTTGGGCCAGTTATGGCTACATGAAGAATAAGCAAGTAGAAGGGAATGGGTGGTGGTAGAGTGCATAGTAAGTAGACAACAGAAAGGGGAAGTGGGAGGGAATGGGTAGTGTTAGCATGAATGGCGTAGCAATCAGACATCAGGTAGGCCCTCGGGCATGTCAGGGCTTAGGAAGAATAGGGAAGTTGGGGGAAAGGGTAGTGCTGGCATGCAAGACGTAGCAAGCAGATACCAACAGGCACGTTGGTATGCCAGATTTTAGAAAGAATAGGAAAGTGGGAGGGAAATGGATGGTATTGCTATGCTTGGAGAAGGCAGCAAACATCAGGCAGGGCCTTGGGCATGCTAAGACTTAGAGATAGGAAGGAAAGGAAGTAAGGATAAGGTGAGTAAATTGTGAAGTGGAAGTTGGGCCCCGGTTTGGGATATTTACGGACCATGTTACATAGAGAAACACTTGTGGAATCTCTTTCTGTTACTTGGCTGGCCTTCAGGATGCCCTTTTCATTATATGAAAAGCCGACTGCAATGAGGGACAACTTGCCATTCCACATATCCTCAGGGTCATAAGGGCCACGAGAAAATTCTTAGTGAGCAATAATTCGTCATTCCTCATATTCTCATATTTTGGGATGACGTTCCATGGAATCTTCTCTATTCTTCTCGTGTCGCACACCAACATCAAAATATCTGGCGATGTTTGTCACCTTAGGTAATATTTTGTAACTGGCCCCTTTGGGGGCCTAAGGAGAGCCCTAAATGTGGTCCGATTGGGACGGTTGAGGTGTCAATCTTCTTTATTCCTCGGGGGCCACCCATCAACACCAAAATATCCCGTGATTTTAACCTACTTTGGTGATATTTTGTAACTGGCCCTTTTGGGGGCCTTACCAGAGCCCCTAAATGTGGTCCGATTGGGGTGGTTGAGGTGTCAATCTTCTTTATTCCCCGGGGGCCACCCATCAACACCAAAATATTCCGTGATTTTAACTTGCTTTGGTGATATTTTGTAACTGGCCCTTTTTGGGGCCTTAGTAGAGCCCCTAAATATTGTCCGATTGGGGCGGTTGAGGTGTCAATCTTCTCTATTCCTCGGAGGCCACCCATCAACACCAAAATACCCCGTGATTTTAACCTGCTTTGGTGATATTTTGTAACTGGCACTTTTGAGGCCTTAGTAGGTCCCCTAAATATGGTCCGATTGGGGTGGTTGAGGTGTCAATCTTCTTTATTCCTCGGGGGCCACCCACCAACAACAAAATATCCCGTTATTTTAACTTGCTTTGGTGATATTTTGTAACTGGCCCTTTTGAGGCCTTAGTAGGGCCCTAAATGTGGTCCGATTGGGGCGGTTGAGGTGTCAATCTTCTTTATTCCTCGGGGGCCACCCATCAACATCAAAATATCCCGTGCTTTTAACCTGCTTTGGTGATATTTTGTAACTGGCCCTTTTGGGGGCCTTAGTAGGGCCCCTAAATATGGTCCGATTGGAGCGGTTGAGGTGTCAATCTTCTTTATTCCTCGGGGGCCACCCTTCAACACCAAAATATCCCGTGATTTTAACCTGCTTTGGTGATATTTTGTAACTGGCCTTTTGGGGGGCCTTAGTAGGGCCCCTAAATGTGGTCCGATTGGGGCGGTTGAGGTGTCAATCTTCTTTATTCCTCGGGGGCCACCCATCAACACCAAAATATCCCGTGATTTTAACTTGCTTTGGTGATATTTTGTAACTGGCCCTTTTGGGGGCCTTAGTAGGGCCCTAAATGTGGTCCGCTTGGTGCGGTTGAGGTTTCAATCTTCTTTATTCCTCGGGGGCCACCCATCAACACCAAAATATCCCGTGATTTTAACCTGCTTTGGTGATATTTTGTAACTGGCCCTTTTTGGGGGCCTTAGTAGGGCCCCTAAATGTGGTCCGATTGGGGCGGTTGAGGTGTCAATCTTCTTTATTCCTCGGGGCCACCCATCAACACCAAAATATCCGGTATTTTTTTCGAATTTTGAATGTCGAATAAGGAAACGGGAATAAGTAACTAAATTCACAGTACTATTTAAGTACTGTGAATTTATATTGGTAATGTTTTAATAAGGTGTACCCATCTTTAAATAAAAGTTTGATTAGTTTTTTCTAAAAAGGCCTTGTTGGCAAAATAATTAAAGGTCAAGTCGCACAGTTTGCTACACGTGAGTAGGCCGTCGTTGCCCCCTCTAACAGGGGCGGATCCAGGATTTCTGAAAAGGGGCGTGTCTTAGTCTGAAACTGAGCCATGAAACAACAGGGTGCGTGATAATCTCGAGATCGATTCTCCCATCTCTAAAGGCAGAGGGAGGGGGGGGGGGACTCTCCTGGGAAAAGATAAATAAATACTGGACTCTGAAGTGACTTTTAATCCAGTACCCAGGACAGCAGCCAAAAATGTCCAGAAATATATATTTTATAAAAGTTTTTTAGTAGGACAATGTAAATGTGGATATCGTTGGAACCGGCTGAATAAGCCGGTTCCAAGTATGCCCATATTTACATTGTTTCAGTAAGATATAGTAAGGGCTATTTCTCAAAACGTTAAAAAAAAACTGCTTGTGTAAAGGTGTGTGTTGTTTTCGACCCATTAGGAGTGCGCTCCGACATGTCTCGGGGAAAAATAGAGGGGGCGCGCACCGGATGCGCTCCGTCTAAACCCGCTACTGTCTAAGACAAAATATTTTTTCACGATTCTTCCATTTTTACGTTATACAAGAGATGATACAGTATGCCTTCAAAATGAGCTGCGTTTTCAGGATCAAGTGGGTAGGTCCTGCTTAGAGAAGACCAGCAACAGAAAACAAAAAAGAAATGTTTGGTATTTCACACTCACTGCATAATTTTGACGACGCAAAACGGTTGGCTTTCCCGTGACTGAGTGATCACGTAGCCTGGCCCACCCTTGGAATGCAGGCTGACCACTATGTGCATGAGAAATTAGGCTTTGTTTGTTTTTCACATTCACTACGCATATTGTTTGGTCAGCCATCACAGGACTATTTTCAAGCGTTAAGTTCCCCAATGAAGTAGCCTTTTTGTGCCGAAATATATGATCTTAAACACCAATAAATAAATAAATAAATAAATAAATAAATAAATAAATAAATAAATAAATAAATAAGAAGGCGTACCCAAGCACAATGAACTTGCAATCAAAACGTTGTGAGTTTGATGCCTGGTCGGGGCAAATTGCGTTGTGTCACCCAGAACCCCCGATATCCATATTTAAAGGGCGTTATTGAAAAAGCTCGAAGATATTTCAGAATTTGTGAGCCTTATTTAAGTTAGTCTTTTTTAAAAAGTTTTTGTCATTTTGTTGGATAGAGTGCTTCTAATGTAGCTCCGTCCGTGGGACACATTAACCCATAACCTAACGCTAGTAGCAGACGATATTCGTGAAAAAAATTCTCGTGTAACTAAAAATTTTCATTTTTTCCATCCAAAACACAGGGTATGATCCCTCATTGGAATGAGCGCAACGGGCTCGTTCGAATGAGGGGTCATAACCATTGTTTTGGAAGCATAAAATGTAAATATAAAAAGACTGAATAGCGATTTTTGTGTACAGTGTTGGCCGTTTATGGCTGTTACGTTAGGTAAAGGGTTAAACGCATTTTGACCAATTACTATCAGCCCCAAGGAAGGGACAAACTGACCTAGGGGGCAATGATTAAAAAGATAGCTAAGTTGTTATAACAAGATAGCTAAGTTGTTATAACAAGATAGCTAAGTTGTTATAACAAGTTAGCTAAGTTGTTATAACAAGTTACTAAGTTGTTATAACAAGTTAGCTAAGTTGTTATAACAAGTTAGCTAAGTTGTTATAACAAGTTAAGCTAAGTTGTTATAACAAGTTAGCTATGTTGTTATAATAACTTAGCTAAGTTGTTATAACAAGTTAGCTAAGTTGTTATAACAAGTTACTAAGTTGTTATAACAAGATAGCTAAGTTGTTATAACAAGTTAGCTAAGTCGTTATAACAAGTTAAGCTAAGTTGTTATAACAAGTTAAGCTATGTTGTTATAACAAGTTACTAAGTTGTTATAACAAGTTAGCTAAGTTGTTATAACAAGTTACTAAGTTGTTATAACAAGTTAGTTAACTTGTTATAACAACTTAGCACAGGTAAAAAAAATACATCAACTGGCGTCAGAACGCTGCCGTAGTCAAGTATAGCCCTTCGGACAACCTTTTTCTGATCCTTAAAAAGGGGGCCATGCAACAAATAAGAGAGTAAAACTAACAGTAGGGCTGCATGGTGTATCGATAAACCGATATATACCGGTATTCAAACCAATATCGATTGAATACCGGTGTAATTTCAAAAATATCGGTTTATCGTCATTATTTATTTACCCACAATTTAATTTTCAAGATGTCTTGAGTTTTTTAGTTGTAGCCCCGAATGAATAATATTATCCCTTTATCCAAGGAATCGTCTGCTTGTGCCCTCGTAATATACAAATTCAGCAGTTGAAAAAATAAATTTAAAACATTTCAACAAAACTATATCATGTGACCCCTCATTGGAACGAGCTCTTTGAGCTCATTCCAATGAGGGGTCACATGATATAGTTTTGTTGAAATCTTTGGGGAAAATCTGATAAACTAATTTTGAAAATAATCATTTTGGTATCGTCTGCGTCGGGTAAAGGTGTATCGAACGGCATCATCAAGGCGTGCTAATTCGTTCCGACTGTGATGCCTCGAGTCTCGAATGTGGTACTTGCATTCATATATCTGAGCAGGTTTCGATATACCGGTATACCGCGGTATTATTTTGATATACCGGTATACCGCGGTATTATTTTGAATATCGTGCAGAGATAGGGAAGTGCTGGTCACATGTACATATTTCTCAGGGAATTCCCAACCAAAACACACCAATAGTCAAATGAATTTGAAGGTCCAAAAAGTCCTCAAATCACCCTCTTTATTCATCTGGAATATTCAACAGTGATGCAAGATGTCAGTAGAATGCTTAAATGTTTATTGAAACAATATATTTTCCCAAGACTGCTTAGTTTTGGGAATTACATAATTTCCGAGTGCAACTTTTCAAGGCAGGTAAATCTAATTAAAATATTCACAACAGTTATACCTATGAGCAAACCCAACCCTACCAAAGATGCATTTACCCCTTTCATGTGAGGAAAGAGTCATTTGTCAATACAATTCAACTTTTGGCTTCTGTCTAGTCATAAGCATGGGAAATTTGTTCTTTTGAAGAGAAGTGTCCAATCTGTGTTAAACGGGCTTAAAAACTGGTATTGCGTCCGACAGAATTCCTACTCTGTTACCTAATGAGTATGTTGGGAGGGATAAGAATTCACAGCTTTTTTTGAAAACTACCCTAATCCCAAATTAAAACTAAAATATGCATCAGCACACAATACCTTTTGGCAAAATCTGTCTTAATTAGCCATACATCAAGATAAATAGTGCCCCATACCCATGAAACAATATGTTAATTTTGTTTCAAAATTAGGGTTGTGCAAGGCTTATAATTCCTAAAAATTTGGGAGAATCCGTTTGGATTCTTGCTAAAACCGTTGCGAGAATTCAGGCCTGCTATTAGTGTCCCAAGATTCCATGAGGCCAGTATGATTGAACCCCTGTTGTATACTGATAACACATGTTAACCCTTTGCCCAATACTGCCTTTTAATTTTTAAGACATCAACTACTGATTTAAGAAAAAAACAAGAGCCCCCCCCCCCCCCCGACGACCCCCCGTCCCCCCCAATGAGCCTTAATCGCTCCCTTGACAAAATTGTTCAGAGAATTATTTTGGGTCACATTCAGTTAGTCATTAACACTACATAGGAGTGATGTTATGAAATTATTCATAACTCTAGAGTCCATGTCAAATGATTATTAGCATAGGCCTTCCCGATTGCTTCCCATTCTGTCAGTTGCAGACAAGTGCTGCCAAACTTTCAAGGGTTGTTGTGTCACTGCAGCTTGAAAGGCAAATTTTATGGAAAAATTCTAAGGAATGGATTTGAACATTAATGAACAATCTTGATTCTAACCCGCCCTGCCCAAATATTAAGCCATGGACTCGAAATGAACAAACTCAAATCTGACCTCCGCCCCCTCCCCCCCCCCCCCCCCCCCACACTGTGATACCAAATATGAAAGGATCCTGACTGGCAGATCTGAAGACGAAGATTTTTAAAGAAATCTCCTTATATTTTAGCTCCAACAGAGAGCCCAAATATTAACCCAGGCACCCGATTTGAAGAAACTTCAATTTCATCCCATATGAGATGTTGTATACCAAGTATGAAAGCATCGAGAATGGAGAATCTGAAGAAGATTTTTTAATGAAATCTCCTCATATTGCATTAAGTTAAAATTAGGGCACCCATAGGGAGCACAAATATTAATCCAGGTACTCAATTTGAACAAACTTGAATCAGACCCCTCTAGAGATGTTCTATACCAAATATCAAAAGATTCCAATTGATTGTTCTGGATAAGAACACTTTTAAAGGAATTCCCTCCTCATATTGCACCAAGTTAAAATACCGGTAATGACCCTTGTCGCTTGATTTGAACAAACTGGAATGCAACGACCCCCCCCCCCCCCCCCCCCCCCTGCCCGCTCCCGCTCCTCGAGATGTTGTATACCGAATATGAAAGCATTCTGACTGGTGGATTTGAAGGAGATTGTTAAAGGAATTCCCTCACAGTGCACAAATGCAGCACTAAGGTAAACTTTAGGCTCCAATAGAAACCCCAAATATTACCTTAAAAACCCAGTTGGACCAAATTTCACGCCGGACAAATAGACGGATGGTCGACAAACAGAAAGTGATCACTCAAACTCCCCATTAGTTACAGTCAGGTGAGCTAAAAATAAACAAAATTCACCAAGCTTCATAATTATGGACGTTACTGATGAACCGGTTCCAATGACAGCCATATTTGTACAAATTTTATTGCCAGTGTCACGATATTTCAGGTCATGTTTGTGTTGTATTGGTTAATTTGCTGCCTTTGAGTTAGGTAAAGGGTTAAACTGACTCAGTTCTTTTCACGTGAATCCTAGCAGCGGTGTTCTACATGGTTTCTCATGGGTTTTGTTGAACGGATCTCTACGTGAATCGATTCCCAGATTCTCGTCGAAATATAAGCCCTGGATGAGGCTATATAATTCACCAATATCAAAAGAAAGTGCCATTTTATCTCAACAAATGTCAAATTTTCTTTTACCAAAATATAGCCCCGGATGTGCCCCCACACCCCTCAGTATGCCATTTTCCATAAAAAACTATATTAATTTATAAATTAATTGATGTTGACACATATTGAATTTCCCATTTTTATTTAATCACATTCTGGCTTCTGAAGACATTTCACATTGTGTTTGATGAACATTTCGCAATCTTTGTAAGACAAATCCTCAGTTTTCTTAGTTGAGGCACCTCCAGTCATAACACAGTGATCTTTTCCAATAGAATGACCAGTGTCTGTACTGTGGTGTCTCGCGACACTGTTAAAATTCCTAAAATCACCAAATATTGATTCTGTAGTGCTATGCTTGTGCTGCAAGTAGCCACAAGTGCACTTTCACTACTCTGGTTTTAATCCCAACAGGCACACATTCTGTCAAAAAGAGTGAAATTGTAGAAAATATGTTTCAAAAGAGGACAAATCAGTTACAGACTGGCAGTACAGTCGCCGTGGAATGGTTGTAATACACGTGTTGGCAGTAATGTCCACTCGTGTGTATACCAGGCAATAAAAATCATCATCAGCAAAATTGTAATTAATGAAGACCGGAATGTACCTGTGCTTCATTATTTAAATTTATGATGATTATTCCTATAGTTAGTGTTTGGCATCAAATATTATCGTATCCGTGGAAATATTGCCCATCCATGGAAAGTGAGCAGCACACAGCAGCTGTATTGTATTTGTTTCAAGTATATAATACTTTTTGATGTTTAATATATTTGTGACGGGCTGGGTCCAAAGTACTCAGTACTCGAGTTCCACTTTTTTGACAAAGTTCTCAATACCCCAGCCCTGATGTGTATATGTGTGTGGGCGAGGTTGGAGGGTGAAAGATAGCTGCAAATTATTTAAAATGTAGAGCCAGACAAATGAAAAGCAAAGAAACATTTCATTTGATGGACAGACAGAAGAAGGACAGACAGACAGACATGCAGAAACACATTTTGGAAGCCTACATAAAAGTAGTGACAATGAAAAATATAGAGAGAAGAGCAAGGGCAATGTTGTCAAACAGAAAACAAGAGGCCCCAGGGGTCCTGAGGGCGCTCACCTGACATGGTAGTCTAAATATCAACCCAGGGAATTTATTTGAACAAGTTGCATCTGCCCCTGCTTTTCAAGCTTATACCAAATATCTAAAGCTTCTGACCGGTGGATCTGAAGAAAGAAGATTTTTAAAGAATATTCCTCACATTGAACTAAGTTATTATTCGGGCTCCCACAGGGAACCCAAATATGAACCCAGGGACTTGGCTTGAACAAACTTGATTCTCACCTCCCTAAGGATCTGTTTCCCGATATCAAAAGATTCTGACTACTGGATTTTAAAGAAAATTCCTCTTATAGAATTAAGTTATACTACGACCCAAGTATGAACCCAGGAACTTGGCTTGAACTAACTTGAATCTCACCCCGCGAGCGATGCTGCATACCAAGTATCAAACCATTCTTATGGGTGGATCGGAAGAAGAAGATTTTTAAAGAATATTCCTCATATTGCACTAATCTAATCATAGAGAGCCCAAATATGGACCAAAGGATTTCATTTCAGCAAACATGTGAATGAATCTTCCAAAGGTGTTATATGCGAAATATGAAATCCTTTGGAGCATTGGTTTTGGGAAACAAGATTCTTTAATGTTTTCCCATTACCTACAGTGTTAAAAATGATGACTCCGCATTTGTTCTAAGTCCTGGAAAACTACCATGTGACAAAACCAATGGCAATTTTTGTTTGACCATTATTTCTGCTGTTCCCAAGGAAGCTTCACACAAAATAAGAATTATCAGTGCCGCGTAGTTTTGGAGATATGGGCGTTTTAAATTTCGTTCTATGTTTAGCTCCTGCGGTTCCCATGAGGCGACGAGAAAATTGTTTTGGCTAAATTAAGTACTTATGACCCAATAAGCCCTCATATTAAATTTGGTTCAAATCAGCCTATTGGTTTGGAAAATAAAAATTTTGGGCGGGGCGAAAATTCTTACCCCTCCCATAATGAAGGCAAATATTGCCCCACAAACTTCTCTTAAACAAATCTGAGTTTCCACCTCAAAAGAAAGTCGCACACCAAATATCAAGTCTCTGCTACTGCTGGTTCATGAGAAGAGGATGTTTTAATATTTAGGCATACGTTTTGGGTGAGCTAAAAACTAAGTAGACCATGAGTGCTGCAGTTGGGAGAGAAACTTGGTTCAAGGAGAGAAGAAACTGGTAACTGTTGGTTGTTGAAAGTGTTGTTAAATCCCAATAAATAAATAAACAAGAGACCCCCCACGGGGCCTGGAGCGTTCACCTTGAACAGAACACGATATAAACAGAGTCCAAGAGTGAATCTACATTAAGCAATCCATCTCCATAGGATACACTGTCAATCCTTGAGCCCCTCAGGAGTGACAAAAACAGTTCAAGCATCATGCCCTTTCTTCAGTTGATCATAATGGAAAATGTGGAACTCCCCTCTGGAGCCCCTTGATACAACCTATGTAGATTAATCTTAGTTACACACCTCTAGAGGGTACGGAATAAAACATTTCTAATTCTTCAGCTACATGGCCAATTCAGGCTCCCACAGGAAGTCCAAATATTAACTCAGACACTCGAGGTGAACAAAGTTGAATCTGACCTCCTTCGAGATGTTGTATACCAAATATGAAAGCATTCTGACTGGTGGATCTGAAGAAGAACATTTTTAAAGAAATTTCCTCATATTGCACTAAGTTAAAATTTGAGCTACCATAGCGAGCCTACATTTTAACCTACAAACCCGATTTGAACAAACTTGAATCCCCCCCTCCCAAGAGTGGAGATGTTGTGCACCAAATATGAAAGCATTCTGAGTGGTGGATCTAAAAAAGAAACTTTTTTAAAGAAACTTCCTCATATTGCCCTAAGTTAAAATTTGTCTACCAAAGGAAGCCCATATATTAACCTAGGGACTTGGTTTGAACAATCTTGAATCTGACCCTCATTATTATGATGTATACCAAACATTAAACGATTCTGACTGGTGGTTATGAAATGAAAAAGATTTTTAAAGGAAATTCTCCATATTGCCCCAAGTTAAAAAATATGGGCTTCTGAATTGAGTCCAAATATGAACCAATGGGTTTCGTTTTAACAAACTTGTGTCTGACCCCTCTATGGATGCTGTATACCAAATATCAAAAGATTCTGACCATTGGTTCTGGAGACAAGATTTTCTAAAATGTTTGAAAATACGCTGAGTCAGCACTATTTCGATGCCCTCTGAACTCCCTAAAATAACAGATGGCAATTTTTTTACCAATCAATTCTACTGGTCATAAAGATGCTTCATACCATATAACAGTTCTCTGTTCCGTATGGTTTGGGAAACATGGGTGTTTGAAAATATTTCTATTTTTAGCTCGTGGGGTTCCCATGGGGATACAGGATTGTTTTTGAGTGAGTCAAGTACTTATGACCCCAGAATACAACATACTGAATTTCGTTTAAATCGGACCATCGGTTCAGAAAATTGGGCGGTGCCAAAAATCTAACCTCTTCCATTACAAAGCTAAATATTGCTTCACGAACTTCGTTTGAACAAACTTGATTCTACACCTCTGACTGGTGGAACTGAAGAAGAAGATTTTTAAAGAAACTTTCTCATATTGCCCTAAGTTAAAATTGGGAGCTTCCAAAGGAAGCCCAAATATTAACCTAGGGACTTGGTTTGAACAATCTTGAATCTGACCCTCATAACAATGTTGTATACCAAACATTAAAATAAGATTTTTTAAAGAATATTCCCCATATTGCCCCAAGTTAAACAATTTGGGCTCCTGCGTTGAGTCCAAATATGAAGCAATGGGCTTCATTTTAACAAGCTTGTGTCTGACCCCTCTATGGATGTTGTATACCACATATCAAAAGAATGAAAAGATTCTGACCATTGGTTCTGGAGAAAATATTTTCTAAAATGTTTGCAAATATGCTGACTCAGCATTATTTCGATGCCTTCTGCAGATCTCCCTAACATAACAGATGGCAATTTTTCTTTACCATTCAATTCTACTGGTCATAAGGATGCTGCATACAATATAACAGTTCTCTGTTCCGTGTTGTTTGGGAAACATGGACGTTTGAAAATATTTCTATTTTTAGCTCTTGTGATTCCCATTGGGGATGCGGGATTTTTTCTTTGCATGAGTCCAGTACTTATGACCCAATAATACCACATACTGAATTTAGTTCAAATCGGACCATCGGTTCAGAAAATAAAAATTTTGGGCGGTGGCAAAAAGCTAACCCCTCCCATTACAAAGCCAAATATTGCTTCACGAACTACGTTTGAACAAACTTGATTCTACACCTCAAAAGGAAGCTCCATAACAAATACCAAGTCACTGTACCCACTGGTTCATGAGAAGATTTTAAAAATATTTTGGAGCATTTCCCCCCACCCCTTCCCTATGGGGCCGGACATTTGAGTTGAACAAAAATGCAATACCCCTTTGGGACCATCACTCACACAAACTTTCACTTGAATTGGCCCAATAGTTTTGGGGGAGAAGACCAAAACATGGTGTTCACGGACGACAGACGGACGGACAATGGACGGAGAGCGATTAGATAAGCCCAGCTTGACTTTGTCAAGGTGAGCTAAAAAAAATAAATAAATGCTTCATGTCCGATATTTTACCCATGTTATTAAAATTGATAAATTTGTCTCTGGAGTTCAACAAGGCTTATGCTTTGGCATTGCAAAGCATTCTTGCACTCAAGGGATGGAATACACCACCACCCATGCTATTCTGTAGATTATGAGGCCTAAACCAAACCAGGAACATGAACTTGTAATGGCAAAATAAAAAAAACACCCGCCTGCATGCAATTTTACAAAAAAATGGCATGAGAAACAGTTCTACTTTGTAGGGCCCTATGCATCAAGATTATTACAATGGATATATTGTCTTACACAAAGGAATACCACACAATCCAGTGTTGACTGATTTCAAGAACTCCTCCCTCGTGGAAGGGCAATTTTAACAAACATACAGGCCCAAATAAGTTTCATGTACAGCGTAAAAAATCCACAAAATTAATAAACATTCATGTATGTTTATTAGGAATTAGGAGTATTGCAATTAAATGTAAATTGTGTGGTTGTTCATAAACTTATATTACTGTGTTATCAGGTGTTAAACAATATTAATATTTGTAAACACACCCACCCATTTAGAATTAGTCCCTGCTCATATCAATGGCACAGACATACAGTATAGTCGCCATGGACTGGTCATAATCCATGCGTGGTCAGTGATGTTCACGCATGCTTTTACCAGGTAATAAAAAATCATCATCAAAAAAATTTTAATTAATGCAGCACCGGATTGTACCTGTGCTTCGTTAATTAAATTTTCGATGATTATTGTTGCAAACAGGGTTTGGAATCTAATATTATTGCGTCCGGGGGGGGGGGGGGGTGGGGGGGGGGGGGGGGTGGGGGGTGGGGGACACATGCCTTCCCAATTTCAGTCATGCCCACCACCCTCCCCTGTTAACCCATATAATGAGCATCCGACAAGACATTTTAATATCTAGATATTCATGCTTGTGGGCAACTTATATATTATGGACAGAAATGGACACAGAGTCAAGAAAATTGTGTTTTTCTGTCTTGAATTTCAATTTTTTTTGGGGGGGGGGACCCGACCCCTCCACTGATGAGAGGGGCACACTCCCTCTTGTCCTCTCCCCCATCTCCCTGCTATCCCCTACTAGATATTACTCTTGCCCCTAAATTTGATATCTTGGCTAAGCACCTGTATCATGCTAAACTAACATTAAATTGTGTGCTTATGTCCAGTAGCTAACACTGGGATAGTATAATGTGCTTTGTCAGAAACTTGATCAAGTATTGATGACAAAAGGGGCGCGGTGGCTCAGTAGGTAGTGGTGTAGGCTGCAAGCCGAGAGGTCCTCGGTTCGAATCCCACCTGCGGCAACCGCGTTGTGTCCTTGGGCAAGACACTTCACCCCATTGCCCGCGTGGTGGCACGGTGGCATTGTGTACTAAGGCGTACTGCACGTCGATGGTTCACAAGTCTTCAATCAATGCTAACCCTGCTCGTGTGGAGTTGGTATGTTGGGGAGCCGACAGTTGTTCGCCGTTCCTCCGTGGTTCTCTCCGGGTACTCCGGCTTCCTCCACCCGTAAAACTGTCATGGTCATGATTAGCCATTGCGCAGAAATATGTGACCTTAAACACCAATAAATAAATAAATAAATGAATAAATAAATTGATGACAACCGAGAATTTTCATTACCAGTACCTGGTACAAGTAATAAAATAAGGTTTGCAAATATCACCCTGTGTTTTTTCAGCTATTAACTAAAACATCACTCTTTTTTTGTGGCGGGCATACTAAACACCGAGGCAAACCGAGGGATACCAAGGTGAATGAAAGCAGGAGTGAACGGGTATGGGGCGGTGTGTTCTTTTTATTATTTATTTATTGGTGTTTAAGGTCACATATTTCTGCATAACAGCTAATCATGACAACGACAGTTTTACGGGTGGAGGAAGTCAGAGTACCCGGAGAGAACCACCGAGCAACTGTCAGCTCCCCAACATACTACACAAGCAGAGTTAGCCTTGTTGGAAGACAGGTGCAGCAACAATATGCAGTATACCTTAGTACACAGCACCATTTGCAGCATGTCTTAGTACACAGTTTCCACATGTGAGATTCGAACCAAGAACCTCTCGGCTTGCTGCCGGCACTTCTGCCTACTGAGCCACTGCACCCCTGGTGGCGTATTCTGATTATGTAAATAGATTTAAGCAGTATGGGCATGGTTTTAATGCCATATTGGAGAATTATGGGTGCTAAAGTAATAGAGTGTCCTGAAAAAATCTTCCCATTGGTATTTAGTTGGTAGCTTGGTAACGGTATTTAAAGCAACTGCACCTCAGTAAGCAACAGTGTGAACTGTTAATCACATAGTGACTTCTAAATTAGTTCTCTCTGTGGCTGTCAGCAATGATCTTCTTTGTAATGACAGAAAAATTGTTATGGACCAATATCATGTTATTTATTATTTACTTATTTATTGGTGTTTAAGGTCACATACTTATGTACAATGGCTAATCGTGACCATGACAGTTTTACGGATGGAGGAAGCCGATGTAACCGGAGAGAACCACCGAGCATCGACGAGAAACTGTCAGCTCCTCAACATTCTAACTCTGTTCAAGCTCCACTCAAGCAGGGTTACAGCGGTTGAAGACATGTGCACCATCGACGTGCAGTACGCCTTAATACATGGTGTCATCGTGTCCCCATGTAGGCAACCGGGATAAAGTGCCTTGCTCAAGGACACAACGCGGGTCGTCCCGGACGGGAATCGAACTCAGGACCTCTAGCATAGAAGGACAACAGTCTACCATTGAGTCACCGAGCTCCCGACCAATATCATGACATGGGAAACAGTATCTTTCGGAAGTAGTAATTTTTCAGTGGCCAACGAAAATAAAAATGTCGTAAGACTAGAGACGTGGTCAGCACTCATGGCTGACCAACTGGACTGACGATTAAAATGATACTGACTTAATGTTTCTTCAATTCTATAAAACGGCGGCAATTGTAAAAAAAACTGGTGACGTAAAGAAGGTGAAAACCTTGAAAACAAAAAAGTGTCAACAAATCACCATAAATTAGTGCTGTGATCACTGGCGAAAGGGCTAAAAAGTATACTGTATATATACAGTAGATGCAGAGTGTATTATCACTAAATCACCCACAGAGTGGAGATTTCACCCAACCATATAACTCCAAATTTGTTGCAAAGCATAGCAAGCACAAGTTAACCTCTTGACAGCCAATTGACCTCTGGGTTAAACCTGGAGGTCCATTAACTCCACTGGCTGAAACATCGCTTGTGCTTTTGTCCATATGTACTGAGTTTGAAAGTGATACTTTGGGTGATAACTCCACTCCACAGGTGATTTTGTTGCAATCCTCTCCCCATGTACTGAACATATACCAAATACAAGTTGTAGCTTTGGGTGTACAGCCGAGAGATACTTATCACAGTACGCCACAAAACCTAATAACATAAAGCCAACAATGGCAAAACAATAAACAAAAAAAATAAATAAATGCAAATTAAAAAAACAAAAAACTTTAGAGCTGCCGGAACGGAAAAATTTGGCCAGCCCAAGGCCCACATAAAATCTCCGTTTACATGTATATATCTTGCATTTACTCGAATAAATCAAGTAATATCACGTATATTAATTCGAAGGAATCAATTAAATGTCCACAATTATTTTTAAACCTTTTTAAACAACTCTGACTTACTTTTGTTTCTTTTCACCACGGTGTCTCTCGGTATACCTCGGTATTTAGTAGGACCTTTTTCTGGAAGGGGGTTTGGTTTTGGATCAAATTGCCATAGGATGATTTGGGTTAAATTAGCAGCCGGTTTAGGTCAAATTGCTGGAGGATAGTTTGGATGCAATTCACACTGATGACAGTATATTATAGAACACATGGAACTTGGATTTATTTATTTATTTAGGTTCACGTCGTGTCGGGCAGTTTTATGGGTGGAGGAAGTTGGAGTATCCGGAGAGAACCACCGAGCAACTGCCAGGCTCCAAACATACTAACTCCACACGAGCAGGGTTAGCAATGGTTGAAGACAAAGGACGTACCAAACAAAACAATTATATTACGGACTTTCAGGTCATGTTTGGACTAGAAACCCGCCAACAGAATCAGATTGCAAGACGCTGTCTGTTGCGAGTGTTGATCAAATCACTTCCGCGTATCAATAATTCAATGCGCTGTTTACTTTCATGCATCAATTCATGGTTGAAACGAGTGGAATTATCAGATTCTTATAAAAAAAAACGGATATAAAAAGAAAATCATTTGTGACCGAGACAAATGGCGATTTTCGCTCGCGCAAGCGTTTGCGAAAAATAACCATTTGTATCCGTCGCTCATGAGATATATTTCGGTATCCACTCAAAAACACTAGATATCCTCTATCTACTAGCGAATTGTCAAGTCTGAAATTCCATAAATTCACAATACACATCCACAAATTATACATCGCCGTCGTGTGTAGAATACAAAACATATATAACTCGTATTGTTGATCGTAGGCATCAATGGTTCCCGAAGTCTGCTTCTGTATTCGTTCCAGGCCTGATAATAAGATAAAACACCAAATGTCCTTTTAGACAAAAGTCCAAAGATCTTCCAATTTTCTTCCGTTGCAGACTAGAAAATCAATAAGATTCTTTCTCTCATACGGGTTATCTAATCTGCAAATCTGGTGAACATATGACTTAAGTAATAGGAGGCTTATGAAACGACCCTTATTGGGGGGATCTTATGGGAGATCTCATATGTGACGTCATAGTCACGCGATCTGGTGGCGCCCTGTTTGGTTGTCATGGTAACCCGCGTGAGCGGCTTTCTTGTGACGTCATCTCCATAGTGATACGTGGTGTTAGTGCGCATGCGCAACGCATGTTGTTAGGGTGATACGTGTTTCCGTCGTCCATTTTGCATACTGAAGGCCGCCATCTTGGTTTTTATATTAGCTCGTGGTTGCTATGTTACCCAATGTCTTATAATAGGACAGGGGTATGTTCGGAGGGTGCGTTCGATTAAACAGGAGTGATTTCCCGATTCGAAGAATTACCCAAATAAACCCGACAATCCCTCCAAAAAACGTAGTGCTATAGTACCGAGGGGCACAGGGGGGAGGGGGGGGGGTGGATTGAGTTCAATTGAACTAGAGTAATTTTCTGATTCGTAGAATTACCACAAACAACCCGACAAGTTGTCCTATTTCGAATTCTTTCAGAATTATCTGCTTCAATCTATCTATGCAATAGTTTTCATCTACCTGACCATGTTCGTTTGTCCTGGAGTATACTTCAACAGAGTAGAAGAGCCTATCAACTGGAACAGCTTTGCTTATTATTACTATTTTTTAGTTTATCTGGTCTGTTCTTGTTAATTCTGACTCTGTTCCGAGTACTCTTGTTGTTTCATTTATCTAGATCACCCAATCAGTTCCCTTTTCTGGCGCTAACTAACCAGACAGAATGCTTCATCCGACGTAATCCCTATGCAGAGTTATCTCCCCTTATTACAACGATGCCCGATCCGATTCTCATTACCTCTATATCCAATGGCCACGTCCCATTGAATCGCTTTTTGGAAAACATATGGCCTTCCGAACCCCGTTATAGTCGTATGAGGCCATGAGGGCCATGTGAAAATCCCCCAATGAGGTCTAATATACTATCCCTCTTAACTTCAATTTCTTTTGAGGCCATGAGGGATGAAAAAATCTCTAAATGAGGCCCCATTTACTATCCCTCTTAGCCTCATTTCAGTATTTGAGGAAACCTATGGCCTTGTATAATATTATTTGAGGATACCTATCGAGGATACATTCTGCAGAATCCCTTTTTAGTCGTATAAGGCCATGAGAGCCATGCGAAAGCCCTCATTGAGGTCTAATATACTATCCCTCTTAACCTCATTTTCTCTTGAGGCATTGAAGGACATGAAAAATCACCCAATGAGGCCTCATTTACTATCCCTCTTAGCCTCAATTCAGTATTTGAGGATACCTATCGCCTGGTATTGTATTATTTGAGGATACCTATCGAGGGTACTTGCTGGATAATCCCTTTTTTGTCGTATGAGGCTATGAGGGCTATGAAAAATCCCTGAATGAGGCCTCATTTATTTTCCCTCTTAGCCTCATTTCTTTTGAGGCCATGGGGGCCATGAGAAATCCCTCAATGAGGCCTCATTTACTACCCCTCTTATTCTCATTTCGGTATTTTAGGATAACTATGCCCTGGTATTGTATTATTTGAGGATACCTATCGAGGATACTTTCTGGATAATCCTTTTTAGTCGTATGATACCATGAGGGCCATGCGAAAGCCTTCTATGAGGCCTCATTTATTATCCCTCTTAGCCTCATTTTCTTTTGAAGCCATGAGGGCCATGAAAAAACTCTCAATGAGGCCTCATTTACTATCCCTCTTAGCTTCATTTCGGTATTTGAGGATACCTATGGCCTGGTATTGTATTATTTGAGGATATCTATCGAGGATACTTTCTGGAAAATCCCTTTTTAGTCGTACCCCGGTATTCCATTCCCATTGTGCGCTGCATTATTATTGGTGAATCGAATCATTACAGCGACCAGTTAGAATCGAACAACAAATCATATTGCTCTGTTCTTCTTTAGGGCAGTCCGCGGTTTTAATTTCTCATCACATTGTGGCAAGTTCCAGTTCAGCAAAGGAAACCGCATTTGATAAACTGAGCGTTTGAGTTGCGTTATGGCTTGAATGAGATGCAAGAACACAAAACAGTGTCAAGCAATAAAGTTATTAGACCGCCGAACTAGATATTTTTTTCAAAATATCAATTTCATTCACTTAATCCTAGTCTATTCGTAGCATCAATACACAGCACAAGTCGTATAGAGAACATGGAGTAGGAAACGACTACCCTTGGAAGAGGTTTTACTGCATTTCACGCGCACCTATAACACACGTGAAACATCGCAAAAATCCCAACTCGGGTCGTTGATTCCAGTACCCCCTTACTCAATCTTTGTTGTATGCTGCCTTATTATTGTTGAATCGAATCACTAAAGTGCTCGATTCTAATCAAACAGGAAATCATATTGCTATGTTCGCCTTAGGGAGGTCCCCGGATTTAATTCGCATCACATTGTTGACGGAACCTCGACCCATTGCAGTGTGTGTGTGCCGCAACCACACAATGATTAAGATCTGGTCTCCTTAGGGCAGTACATAATTTTACAGTGTAGTGTGCCGTAACTCGATTCTCGATTCCGATCTGGTCAAGAAAGAAATGCAACGTTTACGATCACAATCGCTCCCGCGTTGTGTCTTGGGGCAAGGCACTTCACCCCGATTGTCCACATGGGGGCACGATGACGCCGTGTACTAAGACGTACTGCACCTCGATGGTGCGCATGTCTTCAACCAATCTAACCCTGCCTGTGCTGCAGTGCGGAGTTACGATGTTGGGGAGCTGGCATCTGCTCGTCGTTGCTCGGTGGTTCTCTCCGGGTACTCCGGCTTCTTCCACCCATAAAACTGTCACGGTCATGATTAGCCATTGCGCATAAGTATGTGACCTTAAACACCAATAAATAAATACATATGGTCCGTGCACAAGCAATGTTTCAGCCAATGTAGCTCTGGGTAACCCGGGGGTCCATGGGTAGAAACATTGCCTGTGTTTGCTGTGAGTAACCAGGAGAACCTGCCGTGCTTTGGATGCCATTCAATATGGAAGTTGCGCGCAATTCCTACGCGCAATTAAGCCTAGATAAGCGCTCAGTTTATGACAGGATTTCTAGTTTTAACTGTACGGCTCTCCTGATCAATACGTTTACATCCTCGTCGGCCTTGTATTACACTTGCCAAAATCACTTCGAACATTTTTCCATGGGGCCTGTACATAATAAGAAAAACATCCTTTAACTGTGATGTTTGGAAAATTATTTCGCACAGCATTCTGTGCTGCAGTATATATGAATACAATCGCCGGGTCCAACGGATATTCAATCCACTGCATTTATCCGACACCACAGTATAGTCGCCGTGGATTGGTCGTAATCCACATGTGGGCAGTTATGTCCACGCATGTGTTTTCCAGGTAGTAAAAATCATCATCAGAAAAAATTTGATTAATGAAGCAACCGGTTGTGCCCGGTGCTTCATTAATTAAATTTGTGATGATTATTCCTGTTATTAGTGGAATCTAATATTATTATATTTCTACAGCTATTTCCTTTGTAAATAAAAACCATATCCTACTCCCACGACATCGAAAGGGTTATTCAACTCCCACGGCGATATGCTACTCCCAGTCATGACGGACTACTTTTTTCTAACCGTCAAAACATATTGGGCGACCTTGGGAAACTGCCCTTGGATGACGCAAGAAGGGTATTTGTGATGCAGATATTATCAGGGAAATATAATAAACACAATCGTTCACTGCTTGGAGTAACGTACGATGTTTATTCTCACGTGGGATGCGGAGATTATTTTCACGAGGCGCTAACCTTCCGCATCCCACTCGAGAATAAACATCGTACGTTACCCCAAGCAGTGAACTATAGTCTATTTATTGCATCCGTGGAAATATTGCCCACGCGTGGAAAGTAACCAGCCCACGGCAACTGTACTATACATGAAAGAAAGGTTCGTCAATTGTGTATTTCTTATCAGGAAGAAATCCATAAACAAGAGGGCACACCTTGCCTTCAACAAGGGTATGAATAGTGTAAACCTGATGAAACAGTGTTGGACAAATAAACAAACCTTTATAATATCATTTCTTAAGGAACGTTTGTGAAAAGCTATTTTAATAGATTACTTACTTGATATCTTCTTGGGAAATCGGAGTTATAGACCATGAATCATGTTGAACCTTTTTTCGTCAGTTCTTCCAAGACACATCAGCAACGGTTTGTTCTATAATTGCGGAGTGGTTGAGTCCCGTTCGAGATGATATCAAGATTCTATTCGTTTTGTTTAAAGTTACTGGATTGTCGTTTTTGCAACAACACCAATGCACTGTTTCTCCCTTCCGAGATTTGATACAAAACTTATATTCCTCAAAGATTCAAAATTCTCTGTCGCGACCAATTGACATGAAACTAATTTCTACTTGCGAGTTTGACATTGTGGAATAGCAAATATGAATGAATGAAAGTTTCAGCGCGTCGAAGGCGTACAGGGAGGATGTGGAATTGGAAATCCCTTGCGACCCGAATAAATTTATTTGCTTTTGAATCCACGAGAGTGCGAAGCGAGGACAAATAATCTTACTTGGTTTGAGTATGCGCACTGGCAGTTGGGTACTGGGATCAGACCTCCGAGAACCTCGAACTGGAAGGTGACTAGGAATTATGAAATAACTAGAAGAACTCTGCCTGGTGTTTTACTTAGAAACGTGTGTATATTTATGGTAATACTGAAACCGTAGTTTGATGGTTGTTTTAGAAAAAAAGAAAAATAAACCTAAACAGTAGCTGGTTTGGCAGCAGCCCCAGCGTATTATTCTTGTCGCAAAGTTATGACGTCAGTCGTTTGTTATCAAGAAGCGATATATTTCGAAGAGCTGAAAAGAGCAAATGCTGTATTCAACTAATATCACCCAAAGCTCCTCGGCAACACCTGGGCGATGAAGGATATCTTTCGAGAACAAAGGCAATGAATTGGGACAGTGTCTGACAGAAACAAAAACACGTGAAAACATTTCAGTGATCTGTATTAAAGTATCTGAACCCTTTCACGTACTATTCTGAACTTCCTCTCCTGGTGATATTATCACCGGGCGAGGAAGTTCAGAAGAGTGCGTGAATGGGGTCAGATAGTTGTTTAAACAGTGTTTGTATACATTACACAGGCGTCTGGTATCAGTCAGCAAGCTTTTGATGACTCAAAAAAGAAAGTATTTAAAGGAATGAGAAAAAAATATGTCTAATTAAGTTAATGTAATGGATACTTGATTGGGCTGTCGCGACTATCATTTTTTGTAATCGACTAATCGTGACCAGTAATCGACGGTTAGTCGATTAATAGTCGCTTCCCATGATTTTTTAGCAAATCATTCTTCTGTTCGTAAAACTCTGAAAATGACAATGGCACCAGTGTGTTCAGACGAAGTGGGGTTGTGGGAACAACAAATCGGTCCCGACTGAAGCTACATGTAGTCCAATCTTGGACCCACAGTCCGTAATATAATTTTTGGGGTTGGTACGTCCTGTAGGACGTACCAACCCCAAAAATAATATTACTGACTGCGGGTCGAAGTTTAAACTAGATTGAAGCCGATGAATTAAAATGAATTTACCAAAGAACGTTCCTGCATATGTTTCCTTTCTGCAATAAGTTTCTCGAAATTTTGAACATTGAGATCTATGCATTCTCTCGTCAGTTGTTAAAATTGGGTCTTAGTCTGAAGTTCCGAACTTTGAGAAGCGATCTGACGTTCTGACTTTCGTCATAATTTTGTCACTTCCGCGCTTTGGGTTTTCCAGTGGGTGCATTCGTGTGTACAAGACTGGAGAAATTCAGAAGAATTTATTCTTCTCGAGTAACTGTGAATGTTCTTTCTTACACAGTCAGTGACAGTCGTACAGTCTTCCGGATATGAATGTTAACTATGGTTAGATATTTAAAGTTATTCACCTTCATTGATCATTCACCTCACAAAACAATTCAATTTAGCCCCGACGTGTAGTAGACGTGTACCACCTTGAAAATGAACGACGATGGACTAAATATAAAAAACGTCGACTAGTTCAATAGTCGACGGTTAGTCGACTAATCGAATAATCGCGACAGCCCTAATACTTGATATTAGGTATTTCTTGCTGATTATATATTCAGATACTGAGTGAAGGAGTGAGAGGTGTTAAGATAGTATTCAGTTACAATTTATACTTGACGTTATAGTTTATTATGACTGAAATTCACAAACGTGAAGCGTCGGAGGAGCTCATTCCACCAGCCCGTGAAAAGACCAACATGGCGACCAGTCAGATTAGATGAACAAGTAGTGATGAGTTGGCTGATCTGCCTAGAACCCCAAACACACGAGAAGGAGGTAACCTAGCTACAATATTTGAAAAACTGGAGCAAATGTCTTTAAAAATGGAAGTACTGGACGAAATGAGGTCAGACATCAAAGGCCTTCATCAAAAATTTAGTAAAATCGAAAGTAGTGTGGGGATTCTTAGTGAACGTGTTCATGAATTGGAACGTGGAGCCAGCTCCTCAGTAACCGAGTTGAATACATTGAAAGCTGACAATAAAGACTGGAGGTGTAAATTGAGCTCACTGCAAGCGAAAAATCATCATGTTTTTCAGTCCATATCAAGTGTTCAGAATGACTGTGATAAAGCTAGTGAGACAGTGTTGACTTGCACATGCATTCAATGTGAGAAAATATTTTATTCCCGGGCATAAAGGAAACTGAAACAGATAGAATTACTTCGGAAGATTTACTGACAGACTTTTTACACGATAAAATGAAAACAGATAGGTCGATTCACTTCGATATGGTACATGGACTTGAAGCAAACGTACCCAATAAAACTAGACTGATTGTGGCAAAGTAACGTATTTTAAAGTCAGGTAGTGTGTTCGACACAGGTCATATATTTATAAGGATAAACTATTTTGTTAGTGAAAAATTCCAGAAAGCAGTAGCCGATTATAGAACAGTTTTATTTATATATTTATATACTAAAAATGCCAAACAATCAGGACACAAAACTAAAATTGTAGCAGACAGACTATTTGTGAATAACAAAACCTATTACTCTGCCAACCCACCCCCTTACAGGGCACTCGAAATTTCTGCCCAAAGAGTAGACGTAAATACCAAGAAAAAAGACATACAGTTACAGTTAAAACTAGAAGTCCTGTCATGAAATGCACAGAAATAGCACGTCTATCTGCGCGTTAATCTACGCGTTATGACCATAGTAAGGCTATCAAATTCTGTACATATGGCCTGTGCACAAGCAACCTATGGACCTCCGGATAACCCGGAGGTCCATTGGATGAAATATTGCGTGTGTTTGCTATGAGTAACCAGGAGAACCTGCCGTGCTTTGGATACCATTCGATATGGCAATTGCGCGCAATTCCTACGCGTAATTAAGCCTAGATAAGCGCACAGTTCTTCGGGACTTCTAGTTTTAACTGTAGGTCAGCCCGAGAAAGGCGGAAAGTCTGAATCTTACCATTGAATGTTTGCGGTTTACCATCCTGATCACGTAACCCTCATTTCGATATCATCTGTTTTCAAGATACAAAGACTGACGATGCCGATGTAGTGCCAACTATGGGTTTCCACGTTTTTACTCCCAAGAACCGAACAAAATTATCAAACGTAAGATCCGGATGGATATGACTTGCCGTGCGAGCAATGTATAAATCTACGTTTTTGGCCCATGAAGACGATAATGAGAACATTCTGTGGGTCAAATTCGAAAAAAAGACGCAATACCAATCATATTAGGACTAGTGTAGGAATAGTGAAGGGTCAAAATATGACACGGTAGATTTACATAGACGTTTTAGAAGATAGGGTGATTAACAATTTCGGGGGGAAAGGGTTGGAAGTATGCAATGCCAATAATCTGGTAGTTGTGAATGGACGATTTGGCCAAAATAAGATCAGGGGGAGGGTTGTCTGTAAGGGAGTTAGCGTTATTGACTATCGAAAGTGAATGAATTGAAAAGTTTCAGCGCGTAGAAGGCGCGACAGGGACGATGTGGGATTTAAATCCCTTGCGACCCGTATAACTTTATTTGCTTTATACCTTTATTTGCTTATGAATCCACGACAATCGGAAGCGAGAGCCAATAATCTGTTTTTAGTTTGAGTGTGCGCACTGGCAGTAGGGTAGTGGACTGAGATCCCCGAGAACCTCGAACTGGAGATGACTAGGAATTTTGTGTAACTACAAGAATTCTGCCCCGAGTTTGCTTAGAGATGTGGGCATATTTATGGTAATACTGAAACCACAGTTTGATGGTTATTTTAGAAAAAAGATAATATCTTATTGCCAGCGTTAAATTTATTGAATATTTTGACAATCGCATGGTTGATAAATTCAAAGAGCTTTTCTCTGACATTCACTCTCCCATTGTTTTTTTACAGTTAACTGGTCAGTTTGGCAACCAAATATTGGAACATCTCACGTTGATCAATTGTTTGAATATGTCCGAAGAAGCTTGGTGTACCAAATGTTCACCACGAGTGGTGAAGTGCTGTTAACCGCGAGCCTTTGGCGCGCGGTTAACACCACGTTCACCACGAGTGGTGAACATTTGGTACACCAAGCTACTTTGGGTATATTTTATTTATACCATGATCGTCAGATTATTAAGAGTCGCTATTAGTTTTTCTCGATTTCACTGAGCAACAGACGTACATACGAGCGAATCTGTTTCTGTTTACAGGAGCATCGATGGGCGGTACTTCCGCTGTCAATATTATCGCCGAAACGAAATAAAAAAAAGAAACTGAGCCTTTTTCGTTTTAATAACATAATAACATACTATTTCGAGTTATGAATGCTTTATTAGCACGAGACAATGCATGTTTGTTAAGGTTTGGCATCTTATGAGGAGAACCCATTCAAAAACGCAATAAGTAATTGCCACTTTCATTCCACTCTTCGCGAGGCGACATGTGATAAATTTAGACAAGTTTGCATTCAGACCGACGTCAATTTGGATGTAATTCTACTGTAGCTGTAAATTGTTACTACTGAAATCTGATTTGCTACCATGTTCACCACGGTTGGTGTATAAAGCTAAAATTTATGTCATAGTCTTTTCATATATATTAGAACAGGTAATCATGGTATAAATAAAGGATTTCAACCGTCTGATAATAACCAGAACAATCAAACAGTAAACACAACAGATAATGATCCTAACTGTACTTTTAGGAACGAGACCCCGTCATCTGTTCCCCCTGAAAGCAGACCAGATGGCCAATACCCAGCATCCACGCTCCCTTATTGGCTGATGGATAACTCCCAGCTTTCAAAAACACATATTGGCGGATCTTTCCTTTTTGTAACCGTTAAGGATAATATGACGGGGCTGCTCCCAAACCAGCGACTGTTTGGGTTTCCTTTTCTTTTTTCTAAAATAACCACCAAACTGCGGTTTAACTATTACCATAAATTTGCCCACTTCTCTTAGCAAACACGGAGCAGAACTCTTGTAATTATGCAAAATTCCTAGCCATTTTCCAGCTCGAGGTACTCGGGAATCTCTACCCACTATCCTACTGCCAGTCGCACACTCAAACTTAATAAGATTATTGGCTATCGCTCCCGACTCTCGTGGATTTATAAGCAAATGAAGCTATAAAGCAAATTAAGTTATTAGGGTCGCAAGGGATTTCAGTCCAACATCGTCCATGTGCGCCTAGCGCACAAACTTTTCATTCATCAGGAACGAGACCATTAATATATGGGACCCCGAAAATCCAGCTGTTTGCGGAGAATATCGATGAAGCAACACTTTCACGCATCAAAAATAAACTCTTTACTGTTGAAATTGTTGAAGGTGTGACTTTAAAAGACATAAATGAAATAAACAGCCGAACACTATCTTCTTTACTGCCCGACTTATACAATTGAACGAAATGAAACCCTTGCCATCCTGATTTACCCTATCAACGTGATTGTTTGCAAAATGGAAGTGTCCATTACACCCCAGAAATCAGCAAAGAAATATTTGAAAAACTTCACGAGTTTATACTATCCACAAAAAGATTTGACCCCCCTAATGTGTGATCAAGAAAAAGAAGATAATACATATAACGAAAGGAAAGAGCTTACATGTATGTTGTCAGCCGCGACAGTGAGTGTGAGTTGCTGTTCCTTCATTGTCGACCACATGTACTTCCTCAGTTTACGTTCTCAATGAACAACTTTCAGTGGGACACACACCTTCACGCTACGATGCGCTCCTTGCTACGTCCGAGAAACACATTGTGTCGAAGGTTTGGTAGTGAAAAGATACAAACTCTACCTGTACCCCCCCCCCCCCCCCCCCCACCACCACCACCCCAGTGCACTCTTGCACATACTTGTCTGTCTCCTCAGCCTTTCCTTACTTAATAATTGAAAAAGAATACAAATATATAACTTGATTTCATTTTTAAACAATTTATACATTGTTTGTAACTCTCGCCATAAGGTGAAACTTTTTTTAAACAGTATTTTATTTCCTTGATTTGACAGAATATGATGATACATTTCATCAAGACACATGGATGTGAAAGAGGAAAGAAGATTCAGCAGCAAGCTATAGCTTATGTATGCTGTCTCCTTGTAACAAATTACTCATACGAAGCGACATAACGAAGGAAGTAACTTATTTGACGGAGACAGCTTACATAAGCAGTATGCTTGCTGCTGAATCCAATTTCGTATTTTGTGTTGTGCGACAAATGTATTTTTTTCTTATATTTAATGTATCTATTTCAAACTGAAATAAAATATTGTTTAGGCTGAATGAAATAAATAATTTGATATGCTCTCTCTATATTGAAGCGGCAAAAAGATATTTGGCTCAAGTTTGGCGAGGGGACGCCCCAAACAAAAAATAAATAAAAATAAACCATGGTTCAATGTTGGGTGTATCCAGGCAAAAGCAATCCTACGGATAATTAAAAAGCTTTACCAAAAGCATAGGTGCACAGAAAACAAACGGCAGTTGAACTCATGTGGAATTCAGTATAAAAAACCATTGAGATAAAGTAAAATCCGGTATGAGTACTACAGTACGTGGAGAGTGGATTGTAACTAAATCACCCGCGGAGTGGAGTTATCACCCAACCTATAACTTTCAAATTTTGTATATATCGACCAAAAACACAAGCAATGTTTCAGCCGATGGACCTCCGGGTATTACCCGGAGGTACATTGGCGGAAACTTTGCTTGTGCTTGTTATGCTTTGCAACAGATTTTCAATTATTGCTTGGGTGGAATTTCCACTCTGCGGATGATTTACTGATTATGCACTCTGCACGTACTGTATAAGAATTTGGAGAAAACGGACAGGACTGAACAGGCGGATGAGATTAATTTCGGTCCCATTTCGACCCCCCTCAGAAAGCCCTATTGATACCACTATCTTAAACGAGGACATAACCCTCGATGAAATAGCAGAAGTCGTAAAAAGCTTTAAAATAACAAAGCACCCGGAATCGACGGTATAAAAAATAAATATATCAAAATTGCTTTCTCAAAACTAGATGTAAATTATGTAAAGTTCTTTAACCTAATCTTGAAAAGCTCTATTCTTCCACCAGAATGGAGAGTTGGTGTCATCAAGCCGATATTCAAAAATAAAGGCTGCAGTGTTGGCTCTGGTAACTACAGGAAAAATATCCTTGTTAGCAACATATTTAAGTTGTTCAGAAGTATTCTGAGTAAACGTATTACAATCTTTATTGATGACAATGACCTACTCTCTGAAAACCATGCAGGGTTCAGACGTGACTATTCAACCCTTGATCAGATCTTCTCCCTTAAGGGTATCCGAGAATTGCTGGCATTGAGAAAAGAAATCCTCTACTGTGCATTTATAGATTTTTTCAAGGCGTTCGGCACAGTCTGAAGACCGGCGCTTTTGTCAAAATTACTCAAAGGGCATATTGATGAGAAATTCCGCGTATCATAAAAATATGTTTCAATGATATTAATTCAACCGTTATGAGGACACTAAAGATCTAACTTTTTTACCAGTAATGTCGATGTAAGGCGAGGGGAAAACCTGTCGCCCATTTTATTTGCAAGGTATTTGAACGATCTTGAAACATTCCTGTACCAAAACAACTGCACAAACATACGAATAAAGGATTTCATATACACAAAGCTATCTGTAACTCCTAACCCCCCTTTATCCGGATGATACAGTGCTTTGAGCAAACTTCAGTAAAGAGCCGCAGATTATACTAAGTGCGTTCATTTACTACTCTAACCAACGGAAATTGCAGGTTAACATATCTAAGTCCAAAAACATAACATTCGGTACATGGGGTAGAAAGCAGGACAACTTTTTCTCAGGATCAACCCCAATAGAAACGAATATAAATTTATCATATGACTCGTCCGTTTTGTTCACTTTGAAACATTTGATATTTTGTTTTCATATTAATCAGTGATAAATAAACACCCTCCCACCCCCACCCACCCCCCCCACCCCCGTCAATTTCATTGGTCAATTTCAAAACTAGACAATTTGATTGGGTGAACAAAATACAATTGGGCCACATTTTCATAATTTGCATAATTAGAGTTGGGAGGTTTCATTGGTCAATTTCAAAACTGGACAATTTGATTGGCTAAACAAAATACGACTGGGTCACATTTGCATAATTTCAGTAGTGAGAATTTACGTTATCTGTACTATTTAGGGTGGATTATATTGTATTAATCTTTTACCTACAAGAAAAACGCCACTCATTTTTTTTTTCTATTTTCACTTTTTTGCTTCCATAACATAGGTTATGACCCCTCCTTGGAGCTAGCGTGTCGAGCTCGTTCCAATGAGAGGTCATAACCTATGTTTTGGAAGCAAAAAGTGAAAATGTTTAGTTATACGAGGATGTCTTTTCCAAGTGCCGTCTGCAACTCAAGTTAGATAATGGGTTAAGAAGTCCTACTAAGTGGCTATTTTGTGCGTGTGTGTGTCATATGATAAATAGAATATGAAATGAGTGTTTTTCTCATATAATATTTATGAAACTCGTCCGAATTTTCCGTTTGGGCTCGCCAGAGGTTTGCCAAAACGGAAAATTCTAAGACTCGTTTCATAAATATTATATGAGAAAAACACTCATTCCATATCCTCTATATCTGGGAGTCGCATTTTCTAAACGAGGTCTGTTCAGCGAAGAAAAAAAAACATTAGATGTGGAGAAGTTAAAAAGGCAATGTTTTTCCTTATAAATAAAATGAGGCAGAATCAGTTACCAATATTTTTGGTCCTAGAAATCTTTAAAAAATCCATTATCCCAGTAATGATATACGGCTGTAAAATATGAGGATATAAAAGGAATAAATGTATCGAAACGTTAGAATTATGGTTTCTAAAATTTGTTCTAGAGCTTAAGAAGTAAACCGGGGATAGCTTTATATTCTGGGCGCTAGGTTTATACCCAATACAGATTACAATAAAACTACGTTATCTTAATTTCTGGGACAGACTTGTTACATACAGTACGTGGAGAGTGTATTATCACTAAATCACCCTGCAGAGTGGAGATTCCACCCGTGCAATAATTGCAAATATATTGCAAAGCACAACCAGCACCAGCAAAGTTTCAGCCAATGGACCTCCGGGTTTAACCCGGAGGTCCATTGGCTGAAACATTGCTTGTGTTTTTGTCGATATGTACAAAATTTGAAAGTTATAGCTTGGGTGATAACTCCACTCCGCGGGTGATTTCGTTACAATCCACTCTCCACGTGCTGTACAAGGCTAGCAAATTATCTGTTCTCCTTTATTCACATCTATTCAATAGATATATCTCTGGAACGTATTCAAGTCCGTGGATTCTGAACATTATCTCACTCTTCAATAATATGGGTATGTCTGATATATGGATTAAACAGTGCATAATGGACAGAAAGTGGTTTGACCTTACAATAAAGCAAAGATTGTTCGATATTTATGAACAAGATTGGAGAGCAACTTTAAACAGTTCCAGCAAATATGAGTTTTACTCCCTAATAAAGCCAACCAATATTTTTATAGAGAAGTACCTTAAAAAGATCCCAAAGTCCCTTGCTGCCCCACTTCTACAATTTAGAGTAAAAAAATCATAGATTGCCAATCGAAATAAGCAGTTGGCGATCTATTGAAAGATCTTTCAGAAAGTGTGATAGTTGTAACAGTGAAAAAGTCAATGAATATCATCACTTGCTTGTATGTGAAAACAGTTAAATGAAATACGGTGCTTATACACCTGGCAGTATTTTTATTGCCGCCCTATCATGTATAAGCTGAAAATGGTGTTATTTAAGAACGAAAACCCCAAGATAATTAAAAGCCTTGCTAAGTTTATTAAAAATCTCAATTTAATTCGGAGACCTCTTCAAGGCTGACCTCAGATGGTCTCGTTCGATGTACTTACCACCAAATGATAGTTAACTGGCCGTGGAAGTCCGAATTGGTTAATTAAGAACAGAGGGAAGAAGACTCCTAATAATGCTAGAGCACGGCTTGCTTGTGGCCTAGTGTGGTGTATGCGGTGTCGACGGGTTCCATGTGGGGATCGAGCTTCGCTCGCACAAAACATAGATGCCGACGACGGCGGGTATACCTGACTGGGTCGCAAGTGAGGTGTTTCCCTTTTTTAGCTAACATTAGTGTCAAAAAAATACCTGCTTGACGTATCTGAGTGTGTGTGTGTGTGTGTGGGGGGGGGGGGGGGGGGCATAGAGGGACATGTGTGTTTGTGTTTCACCTGACATCCCCGAGTTCCCGGCTTGTCCCAGACAAGGACACTCCCCCCATTTTATATTCGGGTAAGGGGGTTTTAACGCCATGTCACTTTCGTGTGTTAATGCTCTGACATAAGGTGGGAGGCTCGACTCGGGTAGATGCCATCTGTGTTTAAATACATTTTAAGCACACTACATGCGCAGTGACCAGTCAGTTCCGTGTAATAATCATCCACATGCCTACACCATCAAGGCCTTAGGCATGCCGTGTATCCCTCCACTTCGGACACATATTTGATGGAAGATATGCATGGTTGGTCATAAGACGTACACAAGTATCAAAGGGTTAAAGCTTACTGTCGGATCCAATTTATTGTACCGATGTGCATACTGTACAAGTGTAATGGAAATAAATGCTGTTTAAAATAAAAACTATTACTATTTAGTAATGGGAGCACGGTGGCTCAGTAGGTAGAGGTGCAGGCTGCAAGCCGAGAGGTCCTCGGTTCGAATCCCACCTGCGGCAACCGCGTTGTGTCCTTGGGCAAGACACATCATCTCCATTGCCCGCGTGGGGGCACGATGACGCCGTGTACTAAGGCGTACTGCACGTCGATGGTACGCATGTCTTCCACCAATCTAACCCTGCTTGTGCTACAGAGCGGAGTTACGATGTTGGGGAGCTGGCAGCTGCTCGTCGTTGATCGGCGGTTCTCTCCGGGTACTCCGGCTTCCTCCACTCGTCAAACTGTCACGGTCATGATTAGCCATTGTGCATCAATATGTGACCTTAAACATCAATAAATAAATAAATAAATAAATAAATAAATACTATTTAGTAATCATGATCAATGATATGGTTATGTTACTGAATGCAAATCAAAGTCTAACGTTAAGCCGTCGGTGTACTGAGCGTCAACACTAAATACAATAACATTTGCCAGCTTCTCCTGTGATGGGTGAAAAACGTTTGTTAAATAGTCTGAAACAGCCATTTGTCGCACATTAATAGTCTACTACTATTCAGATGAGCGAGAATAACCTCTACCCGGAGTCGTTAATTAAATGTTTGATGATTATTCCCATAACTGATGCTGGAACTGATATAATTGCGTCCGAGGAAATATTGCCCACCCGTGGAAAGTGACAAGTCCAAACCGGCCGTACTGTATTAACCCCTTGAAACTGAGAGGCCTCTTTACTGGCCCAGGAACATGATGCGTCATAATTTCATTAAGTTGGATGACAGCTACAGTTAAAACCAGAAGAACTGTGCGCTTATCTAGGCATATTTGCGCGTAGGAATTGCCCGCAATTGCCATACCGAATGGTATCCAAAGCAAGACAGGTTCTCCAAGTTACTCATAGCAAACACAGGCAATGTTTCTGCCAATGGACCTCCGGGTTACCCGGAGGTCCATTGGCTGAAACATTGCTTGTGCACAGGCCATATATACAGAATTTGGTAGCCTTAATATAGTCATAACGCGTAGATTAACGCGCAGATCAAGGTGCTATTTGTGAGCATTTCATGACAGGGCTTTTAGTTTTAACTGTAAGTGAATGTGTGTTGTGGGCCAATCAATATTTTCAGCGTGCAGCCCGAAGAATGCACCTAGAAAATAATAATTTGTCTTCCCCATATTATGAACTCTTCCACTGGCCACAATTGTACTAACAGGGAAGATACCTTCAGCGTTCCAATGGTTAAACGAAGGATAATCTGCGCGCAGGCTCCACAACCAATGGGGAAGCAACTAGCCTAGAACAAAATCGAATTCAGAAGAGAATTCCACTGGTGGTCTGAGACATTGTAATTCTCTGATATCAATATTCTTTTGGAACGTATCTTTCTTATTTTATTATTGATGAAAAAAATATACTATTGGGTGCAAATCATTTTCAGAATACAAAGCGATAAAAATGAATCATTTTAATAAACCGTTATTTTATTGTTCGAGTTATGTTAGAAACTTTGAATCGTATGACACCGCACCTCGTTTCCCAATAGCACACAGGGTAGTACAGAATGGTTTTATTGGCGTCCACTGAAAGACAAAAAAGAAAACTGTAATTTCTTTATAGATTTGAACTGTGTAATTCAAACAGTTTTGTATTATATCTAGGGCTGTCACGATTTTTTAATTTAGGAATCGATTAATCGTCGCAAATAATCGATTGATCGTACCTAGATGACCCCCATCTCCTTCTCTTTGAAGTCGATAAAAATGAAGTTGAAGTCAGTTGCCCTACCTCAAGTAAACAACGAAGACGATCCTCTTTTAGTTACATTCAAAGCTTTGATGTTCTGAACTTTTGAACCGTCAGTGTAATAATCAAGACCGGTCGGCAGTTGCGAAGTTCGCAACTGCCGACCGGTCTTGATTATTACACTGACGGTTCAAAAGTTCAGAACATCAAAGCTTTGATGAATGTACCTGACAGACAAATGCTTCCAATAGCTTCTCGGGGTTTAACATCGATGTTCTTAACTCTTTACGTTTAGAAACAATAGTTTTTTCAACATATTTTCTTTTAATTATTAAACGTCTAAAACGGGATATAATTTACCGATCATTCGACAACGAAAAATACTAATCGATTTCGCTGTGACCGATCAACAATCGATTAATCATGACAGCCCTAATTATATCCACAATCATCGATATAGTCCCCAACAGACCAATAATAATCTGACAGTTTTCAATTGAAGAAGAAGATACGGATAAGAAGTTCAATCTCCCTGCAGCAACTAGTAACTGGTCACAGCCGTACCTACACAGGAGCACCTTGAAGAAGAGTTCCCAATTCCCAACTCCGAAGAGTAACATAATACGAATGAACAATAGCGCCCTGCAAAACAATCGGTTAAACAAATGTTCTATCGTTCAAATTTGTTTCCAATTTCTATGTGGACTGTAATTTATTATTTATTTATTGGTGTTTAAGGTCACATACTTATGCACAATCGTATGTTGCTAGTCGTGACCGTGACAGTTTGACGGGTGGGGGACGCCGGCGTACCCGGAGAGAACCACCGAACATCGGCGAGCAACTGTCAGCTCCTCAACATTCTAATTCTGTTCAAGCTCCGCCCAAGAAGGGTTACAGCGGTTGAAGACATGTGCATCATCGGCGCACAGTACGCCTTAGTACATGGCGTCATCGTGCCCTCATGTATGCAACCGGGATAAAGTGCCTTGCTCAAGGACACAACGCGGGTCGTCCTGAACGGGGATCGAACTCGGGACTTCTATCATAGAAGCCCAACAGTCTACTACTGAGCCACCGCACTCACTATGTACACTTTCAACAAAAAATATCACATGCAAAGCGATATCTTAAAGTAATTTAAATGGCATTGTCCCTGTATCCCGATAAATTATATCTTTTGATTGGTAAGAATGCCTTTGACAAATAGCCATGGAAAAGAGTGCACCCAGCATCCAAGGTATATGAGAGCGTGCAACATCCATGGTATAAGCGCACGCGAAACATCGGGGATATATGGTTTAAATGAAAGCCTTTCGCTTTTGTTCGCGTCGATATAAAAAAGGAACTACAAAACCTCAAAATAGTCTCAAATATCATCGGATTTCAGACAATTTGATTATATTGTGCCGTTATAAATTAAATAGTCAAATAATTAAATGAAACAACTTGAGAAAAATAAAATAAGAGCAAATATCGTCCCCTGAGTCCCAACGTGTTCTATGTACCAGTAGGCACATTGAACACATTGGAACTCAGGGGACGATATGTCAACAAAATACTGTTTACTCGTTTCCTTAACGACCCAAGGGATGTAACTCTATCTGTTGTCTTCCGCGTTTGTAAAAACAGAACAATTATTCATGAATTTGGTCCAACTGACTGCGGAGCGTGAGAAATGCGTCCACAAATTTGTTTCCACTATGTTTCTATTGTGTTTCAAATGGGACGAAAACGTTATGGAGTTTTAATATCTGGATGTCTCATTTAAACAGACCGGAGTTTAAAAAACGACATCCAGGTATTAAATCTCCATATACATACCATACATGCTGGCCGAGGGAAGTTATAATGCCCCTGAACCCCGTCATATAAGGTTCCAGTATTAATGAATGTATGTTGTACATTGGATCTATGCACTGGTCCATGCTGAAATTTTTACACGGAATACCTTTGCATACCTTATGTATAAATTTCGCAACCTTTCAGAAGCAAGTGATACTTCCATTTATTATATGCTAGCCTGTGAATTATCGCAAAATATCTAAAATATATTTCTCGAAATCCATCGACTCGATAGATATCGATAAATATTTCTCAGTAGCTTCATCAGTGACGTCACGCTACACCGCATCACATTGCCTTGAAGGAACGATCAGCTGCTCTTTGTTATTGTTTTGAAACGTACGCATTTGGGGTCGAATTGGGCTGAATATTGCGCAGAAAATATCTCCAAGCATATAATAGAAAAGAACATCTCTATTCTAGTCAGTGTCGGGTATTATCTCATGAGTGTGGACATGGAAGTTTTATTTTTCCACACGATAAATTTATTTCAGTAGCTTCCTAAATGAAGTTACGCTTCGGTGTATGACGTCGCCTTGAACATCGCCTTGAAGGAACGATCAGCAGCTTTTTGTTATTGTCTTGAAATGTTTGAAGTCGAATTGGGCTGAATATTGCGCAGTAAAATGTCACGTAGCATATAATAAAAAGAAAATCTACTCTGTGTCAGTGAGTATCGGGAATTATCTCATTCGTGTGGACCTGAAAGTATTTGTTTTCACTCTCGCAATGTCTCGTGAAAAATAAACTTTCAGGTCCACACTCGTGAGATAATTCCCGATATTCACTAAAACAGTGTAGATATCCTTTATCTACTTGTACTTGTGGTTCGATGATACGAAACAGTCAAACACTCTCCATACTGATACTGCGTCCACGTGGATATAGATTGCACCGATAAGACAGTGAAGTGTCGTAATAATTGGAAAGTAAACCCGAAACCTGAATCGTTTCGGTTTCGAACCTTTTTCTTGATTCGTTTCGAGACTCGATTCCACTCAAAACCCGTGATTCGCCGTGTTCTGTTTACACAGTGCCTACCCAATGTTTAAATGGGCATTTTTGTTCCAAATACGCTATCTTTGCATTCTTGTTTGATATGTGTCACTAATGTATGTCATAATAAAGTTGTCATAACGGTGGAAGTTCTTTTGGAACGATTTGCTGACAACTACGTCAATTTAAACTTCATTGTGAACATCACGCTTCACATTCGATTTTGCAGTAAGAAACAGGACAAAATAACTATCCAAAGTTTAGAAAATGGTTAATGCATCAACGTAGAAATAAATATTGCCTTTCGGAAGTCTGGAAGATATCAAACAACCACGTTTACGCTACCCGTGTGTCCAAAAGATATTCCAAAGTAAGTTGCGTTCATGGTGTCATTTGAGGCACGCTTCTAATCCAAGTACATACACAGAACGTCACAATGAGTGAATGCGTTCGTCAATTGGGCACGAGTGCAAGAGCGGAAGGACAGAACGAGATACACCTTGCATAGACACGGATAACTAATATAATCAAGGGATTCACAACGGTTTGTCGGACTTGACTTCACTTGCTTAGGTGGGGTCGCGTTGGCGGGTGTTTTCGACGACTAATATGACTTGGACTCAATACCTGTTGGTAATCGAGAAATACGTTAAACATCCGATAGTTAGTATCCACTGCTAGGTGCCCCGCTAAATACATTACAAAGGTCATCAATTAGTCACAACATGAAGTGGGAAACGCAAGCTTAATTTAGGAACATAGGATTAAAACAAAGATAATTAAACTTCTGAGGATCAGGAGGCGAAAATACCCCCACCCCAATGTCAGGACACCTGAGGCCCCGTAAGGCCTGGGCTGACGGGGGGTTATTTAGTACCGGTGATGAAATTGCGGGAAAATTAGACCAACGTGGAGGGTTGGAATCCAAGTGTCGCGAACTCGGCGCTGGGAGCTGAGTTAGACCGACGCCGTGATTCCTTCTCTGCCAAATTGGCCTGAAATAGGTTCGATTTCCGTCAGGTGTGATTCCTAATCACTTCAGGCTGTATAATGGAAAGAATGATTTAAAGTAACAACGATTCTTTTATTTACACATAAAAATAAAGCCGTTTCAATATTTCAACAATCAACAATTAGATTCTTTTCACAGAAAATGGGTTGCTAGGGTTAAATAATTCTCAACAATTATATAGTCATTCTATAGCCCTGTACTGGCACTATAGTCTACACACTGGAAATGTTACTACCGTGAGCTCGCCATAAGAGCGTCACAAATCTGAAATGTTATTACCGTGAGCTCGCCATAAGAGCTTCACCCGCTTAGGCTCAAATGTCAACGTCTGCGCGTAACTGTACCTCTGGCTGTCGGAGGGTCCCGACCAGCAATGTTCGTCATCTATAAAGCCACCGTACTTCTGATTTGGGTCAGTTATTGTCTACTCATACCTTATGTGCCTTTTGAAAGTCCTCCGTGAAAGCCCTATTGAAATGTTCACTGTTCCTGGTTGAATTCACGATTCACAAATGCCCCTTTTTGTGCTAGGGCGAAATTGTCACTCACACCGATCTCCAGTCGGTATTACGATGCTTCGACAGCAAAACAAACTACTCACAACGCAATCAGTCTGCGCTTCAAAGGGTTAATACGCACAATACAATTAACCTACACTTCTGACTATTGCAGGGTGATACCTGCTACTCGACAATCTAAACTTCAACATTTCACCTTGGGTTTTCTTTCTCAACGAATTTGGCACTGTAGCCGCCTATCAACCTTAAGCTAAATCAATCGTGGAATGCCCTCTCTGGCGATTCCAGCCGTTTCAGGGTCCTGTGATCGAAGGTATGCCAGGAAACAGAGTCCGCCTGCCCTGGACTTCACCAACGTGTGTGTGACCCCAAGTGTGTGTCTAATGCTCTGCTCTTAAAGGTATATATACTTTTTACCCTAAACTGTCAGGTGGACAGACGCTCATCTGTCTATCTGCCAAAACGGTGGGAGATGACGTATATCGAGGCAGAATCAATACATGTCATCTCGCGCGTGACTTAACGGTGATTTCACTTGTCGAGAGAACCGATTCGTTTCTGCAATGATTGCTAATGATCAGGTGACGACACGACAGACATTTCTATCTTTTGGAATCTCGTTTCTCAATTGGCCGTGACGATATCCTGCCACCAACCGATTACGTCTCGTAAGACACGCGACTACAGTATAAATTAAATGAGATTAGAGTTTATCTAACATACCGTTTCTCCCCTGGGTCCCTGCGCGGAAGCTGGATATACACCACGTGTGTTTTTTCCATGTCCAGCTTCACAGAGAAGTGAAATTCACGTAGGTTTTTCGCCTTGATGCGGAATATCTTTTGAACTTACACTATCTTGCCCCTTGCCCCTATATTTAGGCTGGATTTGCCCTGACACCCTACACGTACACACACTTACACCTTCCACCTTCAGTCTTGTTTAACCACTTTTATTATTTTTGTTGCGCTACACTTATTTTTTTTTTTTTTTGTTGTCGCCGAAAAACAATGGCAAACAAGTCCCCACCTCAAAATTGGAAATCCATTACTTTCGTTGTGCGGACATGAGAAATAATGGAAATCCGTCACTGTTTTCTAGGTACTCACAGCATCGGTAAAACAGGCCCTCACACACACCTATATTAAACATCCCACACACGGGCAGTGCTCATAGTTTGGGCACCAAAAGAGTTGTTCGACATACAAATAACCAGACAGGCTACATGGTGGGCAGGAGAGAATTTCCGACAAGAGTGAACGCTGATCACAGTCACCAGTGCCTTTTCAACTTCTTACAGTTCTGTCCTTCTCTCAATGGCGTAGATACAGGGGACAGGGACGACGCTTTCATCTGCCAGTACCAAAGTTTTGTCGGAAAATATCCGGTGTGTTGAAGAACTTTTGACTGAAACATATGTTCTTGGATTGCAGGTCCGTTACTAATCTGGTTTGGTTGCCAAAAACAGTAGAAACGTGGTTGCTAAATCTTCTGTTTTTCTGTCGAAAAAGTTTAGTGCCTCCATCTCCCACCTTCACCACACACACACACGATCGAGATGCTATCTTCGCCACTGCATTCTCTTGTTTGTAAATTTAAAACAAAATTTACTTGAAACATGGATTTCCAGTGAGCATTTTCCCCTTCATTTGGTAATTTATACAGTAATGTTTATAAGGCGAACATTTTAAATAAGTTCGATAGACGTTTCTTGATCAATATATTTGCAATGTTCAAGACAACATAGCTTAAACAAGCAAGATTGACATCGTATTCACTCTGTTTGCTCCGCCCCTTCCTATAGACTATTGTGTGAGATTAGAATTATCAAGACAGCGTCGTGGATCAGCAAAGTGCGGCTTACAGTCGAGATGGAATGGTTTGCCTCTTTGTTTGGCTTGTACGTGATGTGTGGTGTTGCGGCCACGACTTCTGCTCCACACACAAATGGTGAGAAAGGATCCCTATTCATTCGTTGTTATAACAGAAAAGAGCCAGGGACTTACAGTCCATTAGATTCAACTAGCGCACTTAGTACGAAAGAATGCAGTATATGTTGCTCAGGTAGAGATGTCTGTAAATCGGCTTCATTCCGACAACTGGAGAAGATATGTATCTTGTTCAACGAGACACTCAGTTATAACGGTGACTGTGATGATCTGGAGACTGATACAAACACACATTTCATTTCTGAAGTAAGTTTATACAGTACAACCGCCATGGAAAGGTCAAAATCAAGGCGTGGGCAGTGTTCCCCACCGTCACTTTTCTCAAACAATAAGTAGTTCCCAGCATACCCTGTGCTTCATTCATTGAAAATTTGAGGGCGATGCCCTTGTTTTATGTCAGAGATTCGCTCTTAACACATGCATGGAAATATGTCCCACCCGTGGATTACCTAACTTGAAAAGCAGACGACCCCTGCAAACAAAATTCTTGAATAACTCAGATATTTCCTTTTTTGTATCAAAAACATAGGTTATGACCCCCTCATTGGAACGAGCGCAATGAGCTCGTTCCAAAGAGGGGTCATAACCTATGTTTTTGAGACAAAAAATGAAAAAAATAATGAAATTTAATTGGCGATTTTTTTGTGAATAGCGCTGGCCGGTTTTGGACGTTACGTTGGGTTAAGGATTAAAACGACCGTTCTGTATTTTGCAATGCCTTCTTTATCCCTCTGTACACCTATAGGGCTTTGTGGGCGAGTTAGGGGGAGGACGAGGGGAGGAGTGCATTCCACTTTCGTCAGATTTGCCCAGGAGCCTTCCCGGGAACAATTTTGGAAACTGGAAGACACTGCGGCCCTCGAACGGGGGCTCCCTTACACATGGCCGCAATGTTATCCAGTCAAAAATATTCCGCAATTTTATATGGAAATATTTGAAAAGAGGATGCCAATTTCTAACGGATTGCAGGGTATCAACGCAGGAGCTTTTGCAGTATGCATGCGGACACAGGTATTACCTCGATAACTCACTTTTGATATCCCCTTCCCGTGGTCGTGGATAATGTAGAGTTCCCTGGTCTCAGTGCATTGTGAAAAAAACGATTTTTAAAAGTTGAGAGGTATGCGCCTGATGATCTCTTCCCTTCCACCACACATCAATCCTCCCGTGGGTATGCATGTGCGGTGTGTTTAAGGCAAACAATATGCACCGATATATTTCCTACTGGAACGCTTTATTCTTGTTATACGTCGCCGATTTTTTTTAAATATATATATTGTGCCCTGGTGAGTTTCAAACATCACCAAAAATACATAAGTTTGATTTAAACTTAGTATTGAGTTTAGGAACTTGTTGACCTGACTGGCAATAATTGGTGCTATACCATGGTTTAATATATACAAGGATGTTCCGCTAGCTTCTGTTTTTCTTTTTAGCGATGGCATGTTGAAGATTTAAAGGTTCAGTTAATTTAGAATTGGTAAAAGTGAATTCATCTTTTAATAATTTTGTTAAATTGAATTCATCTTTTTACTGCTTTTGTTGTTTCGACATTCATTCTGGGGATGGTAGTTTTTAATTTAATGTTTGAAACATTGTTGTTTAATATTTTTACACATTCATCAAAATCTTCTTTTGAATGTTCGAAATGATCAAAATGCCATCTACATATCTGAGATATACGATAGGATTCTTTGTTCAATAACTCGAGGCATTTTCCTCCCATTCTGCTACGTAAATGTACGCTAAATATGGACAGAGCACTGAATCTTTTTCCCATTGGATAACATTTTATTTATAAATACTCTTTTTTTCCATTGAATTGAAAAGCATTAACTTTTCAGCTCCGTCCAAGAAGATCGAAAATACGTTCATCTGATGTTTCACCTCAGTAAATTTTCGGAGGCATGTTTTTACAAATCTAACTCCTTGATCAATATCAGTATCGATAAATAGATATTATCATAACAGTGTGTTGATCCGTGTCATAGTATCACGTCTCGTTGAGGTGGCCATATTTTCGGATCACACGAGCTGCCTGCGGCAGCTCGTGTGATCCGAAAATCTGGCCACATCAACGAGACGTGATGCGACGACACGGATCAACACACTCTTATGATGATATGTTTATCATATGACATTGTTTCGATGTCAAATTCACCCAAATTTGCCATTTTAATTAATATGCGGTGAAAAGCCGGTTACAAAATAGCAGACGAAACAACAAAGACTTCCCTAGTTACGAAAACTATTCACGGAAACTCTCGGATATTTCCGTGGGAGTGTGATATGGATTTTTGATTTCCGTAAGAGTGTGATATGGACTTTTGATCCGGAAAAATCTCACCTGGTGTGATACAACAGTTTGGAAAACATCGTCAAACAGTAGTGATATTTAGGGTAAAAATGTCATAGCCATATGATAAATATCAGTATCGATAAATATGGTGTCAATATTTAAAATAACTAAACTGCGCACTCGCGACCTTCAATTTGGAGAATTTAGACAGGAAAAGCTGTGTTTTTTTCCGAGTCCTCGTTGCCTGTGAAAACAAAATCAGTTCAAAAACTGCGAGGGCGCCAGGAGTGGTCTTGGTGGCCTCCGCACATCAACATATCCACGAGTTTGCATGCATGATGTAAGTGTATACCCGCGATATACTCAAGAAGGGAAAGATCGCGTTCAAGTTTAGCACGAGTATTATAGTCCATTCTGACATTCCTGAATTACCTGGGATGAAGTTTGTCAATACGGATAAGGGAAACGTTATGATAAAGAAATAGAGACGTAGAAAGCATTTTGAACCTGGGAGGGCAGGGTCTTACAATGGTTCTGCGTACAAATATAAGTGGTGGCCCATGTGTCTTAGTGGTAAGAATACAATACACAAAGTTATGTTTGGGACTCATGTAAACTCCACATTGAGCGAAATGCGCATTTTTGGCTCCGTATTTAAAAAAAGAAATGTTTCGACCCGATGGTGATATTTATTAAATATGCAGTCCAAATGTGCATTTTTCGCGACATTAAAGACCACAGTAGGTGCTCAGCAGAGGTAGATCAAACTATAAAATCTTTCGGAACATCTTAAAAGTAATGGGTCTATGCATCCTCTTCCGTCTAATTCCCGATATGATTCGTTAACGCGTTTGTAAAGTTATTGTTTGTCGAAAAACACTCTCTCTATCTGTTGTCTATTTCTCTCTTCCTCCCTGCCTCTGCCTCTGTTTGTCTTTCCGCCTTTCTGTCTATCTCTCGCTGTCTCTCTCTCCCTCTCTCTCTCTCTCTCTCTCTCTCTCTCTCTCTCTCTCTCGAGAGAGAGAGAGAGAGAGAGAGAGAGAGAGAGAGAGAGAGAGAGAGAGAGAGAGAGAGAGAGGGAGAGAGAGATATATATATATACCTCTGTCCCTGTCTGTATCTCAGTCTCTCTGCCTTTCTATGTCTGTCATTCTCTCTCTGTCAAAATATGTCGGTCTGCCTGTCTGCATGTCTATCTGCCCGCCCCTTTCTCTCTTTCTCCCCCCCCCCCCCTCTCTCTCTCTCTCTCTTTCTCTCTCGCTTTCTCTCTCTTCCCCCCATTTCTGAGTTGGGAGTGTTATAAACATGCCAATCAGGAAGAGTCATGGAATAGAGGATTGTGATCGATAATGGGGAAAAAAAGTTTCACAGCAGTCCTTGGTCGGATTACGGTATAAAGTGCAGCCGGAGGAGCTGGACAAAACGTTTTTTTTTTTAAATTAGGAAGGAGGGGACGTTGTTATTCAAACTGAGATCAAGGTATTGTGGCTTAGGTGGAAAATCGGGGATGATGGTGATCAGACATTTTAAATGTGGAACTCGGGAGCAATGAGACCTTGAAATGCTTTCTTTTGGAGGGTGCAAAGTATCAGTCCTGGCGAAAATGGTACACTGGGACTATAACGGAGAAATGGGATGGGGGAATGAAGATAATATGCGTGGGGCTAATATGTTACTTAGTGTAACTGAAGTGAAACTGTTTATAACTGAGAATGGGGTTGTACGATGATAATTAGGGATATTTTCAAACAGTTCGACACTAAGTGTACAATTAAAACTAGAAGTCCTGTCCTGAAATACGCACAAATAGCACATCGATTTGTGCGTTAATCTACGCGTTATGACGATGGTAAGGCTATCAAAGTCTGCACATACGGCCTGTGCACAAGCAAAGTTTCAGACAATGGACCTACGGGTAACCCGGAGGTCCATTGGCAGGAACATTGCTTGTGTTTGCTATGGGTAACAAGGAGAACCTGCCATGTTTTGGCTGCCATTCGATATGGCAATTGTGCGCAATTCCTACGCGCAATTAAGCCTAGATAAGCGCACAGTTCGTGGCAGGACTTCTAATTTTAACTGTAGGGATGAGAGAAGAGGTAAGGGTACATTCAATCTATTCGATCATCAGCCCTGGTAATGTGCTTACATTCATCCCAGACGAGAGTTTGGCAAAAGGTTCAAGTTTCATCTCGGAGTTGGAATGAATTCTGTTGAACAAGAGACGAAATGCAACACATTGATTATGGGCATTTCGTTAAAATAACTGTGAATGGCGTCATAGTGCACACCCACGCAGTGGCGTGTGCGCACATAGGTAATGGGTACGCGTCCATGATTTTATAATTTTTCTATATACCATGCAGCAGAGTTTGGGGTGCCATCTGGCGGCGTGGCTCTCCCACTGGCAAAAAATCCAGAATCATTGTAACGGATACTTAATTGTTTTGGGCCTTTCAAAGGGCATTCTGTAAAATATATTGTTGCAAAATGCTGGAAACTATGATAAATAATCAAGTAATGAAGTGACTTTCGAAGTTAGGTAGTTGTTGGCGAGTTAGGTATTGTTTGAAAGTTCGAAGTGCCAATGCCGTCCGTTGCCGGTTTCGTCAGATTTAAAGCCCAGTTTCAATTTTAATTGAGAACGTACACTTCACAAATTGTTGACAACGAATAAAAAATAAAACAAGTGATTTATTGACACTTTTAGTGGGCCTTTTTCATTTGTGGGGAACTTAGCGCGATTTCCTGGTAAAGCTGAAGAATAGGGGACTTTTCATTTTATGTAAAAACAACGCATATTTCTCACCTTTTTTCTACCTTTTCCTATTATTAGTCATGTTTTCGATAAAATTACCGAAAGATATTCACTTATGACTAAGATTAGAGATAATTTAAACCCTTTTAATGTCACCTGTGCCGGAGATTCGTCTGCATTCTCGCCATTTTGAAGTGCGCGTTTACATAACTTTCGCTTTCTCTTTGGCTGGCGATTGTAGGTCTAGGGTCAGTGTAGTGAGGGTTAGGGTTAGCTTACCGGTAAGCTAACCCTAACCCTCACTACACTGACCCTAGACCATGTCGAGAACAGAACAAACAAGTGTACCAAAAACAACCAATACACAGAGCAGACGCCGAAAAACACAAAAAACATGGAGGAAAGATAAACGCAAATGTCACAAATCGCACCGGTAACAAACGTGCGTTGGGCGGTTATAATTGCCAGTAAAAGTGAATATCTTTAGGTCATTCTATAGAAAACATGACTAGTAATAGGAAAACGTTGAAAAAAGGTGGGAAAAGTGCGTTGTTTTTACGTAAATGGAAAAGTCCCCTATTCTTCAGCTTTACCGATTTCCTTAGAAACAGCCGGAGTTCGGATGAATTCAAGTTATGCTGACGTAAGGTCTGGGGAAATCTTTGTTCTTAAAACACGGGCATGCAGTCTTGTTGTTGTAAAATTTTACAGAAACAGACATGAACGCGAACAGCGATACCTATTCATTTATTTCCTAGATTTTTCTTCACAAGTTCACTGGATCCAGTCTATGAACTATTTTTACCAATGATACAATACAATGTCAGTTTAAGACTGTCAGAATTACAGTGTAGCGGCCAGCCAATTTTGTGATCCGACGTGTTTTCCTGAAGACTAAATACCAGAATCACTCGGAACTCCCATTTAAATTACATGCACACTTCCTATGTGTCTTGTTAAACATTGTTTTAATTCCTGGATGCTTTAGGCATTGCAACCAGAATAGAACTGAATTCATCTTCAAACTAGTCAATGTCGCCCTCCTCGTCTAACCAACATCTGGAGGTGGGGATTCTGATATTTAGACTTGAGTGGAGTATGTTTCTCCAAAAATGGCAAAAAAACTTTTAAAAAGCCTAAATACCAACCTCCCCAGAACCGACCTCTAAATAATATTTGGCACTGCACTACAGAATCAATATTTGATGGTTTCAGGCATTTTAATGGTGCTATGAGATAGCATATGTCCTGCACTGTCATGCTGTTGGGAAGAAAATTCAAAAAATCAATGTGTTATGTTTTATCAGAGACATACCATACCAATGACTCAAAGTGCCTTAATTAAGAAATGTGAGGGATTTAATTTTTTTTTTTTTTTTTACAAATATTGCAAAATATTCATCAAACACAATGTGAAATATCGTAAGAAGCCAGAATGTGATTTGCAAACTATCAGAAATCTGAAATTTAATATAAGAGGTTTGTTTTGTGTCAACATCAATTAATTTATGAATTATATCATAATTTGTGATGAAAGTGGGTATGCTGGGGGTCTAGGGGACACATTTAGGGCTATATTTTACCACATCAATATGTAGAAGAAAATTTGACATAATTTGTTAGGATAAAATGACACTGTCTATTGATATTGGTGATTTACATAGCTGCAACACCAGTTTTTAAATCAAAATTGACATTCATTTTGTTTTGTGTGGAGTGGAGGAGGGGGGGGGGGGGGTGGTGAACACCACTCTTTCTCTTGCAGGATGGTAAAATGAGACAGATTTTTCCCAAAACTATTGTCTGCAGATGCAGATTTTAGTTTTGTTTTGGGATTGGGGTAGTTTTTAAAGAATGCAGTGAATTCTCATGCAGAAATGACTCTTTTATCAAATGAAAGAGATAAAATGTATCTTTGGAAGGATTAGAATGTAGGTTAAAACCGCCCTACAAAAAATACCCCCAATCATTTTTACACACTTAGCAAAAATTTCTCCCACAGTTTTTGAATAGTACCACATTCTCTCTCATTATTTTAAGAGCAGTACAAAAATCTCCCTCCCGGCCTCTTACACCAAAAGGTTAAAAGGCAGTCCAAAAGGATTTAAAAACTTATGTATTTCATTTGTAAATTACATAAACACTCATCACTATTTACAAGAAAACATGCCTCAATAATAACTATTTATCAACACAGTTATTTAGTTATTGGAGTTTAAGGACACTTTCAACAGCCAGTGTCACCTCATGTCGGACAGTTTTATGGGTGGAGGAAACTAAAGTGCACTGCGAGAACCATCTGGTAACAGTGAGCAATTATCCAACGTGCTAACTCCACACAAGCAAAGTTAGCATTAATTGAAGCGACAAGTGCTCGGCCTCAAGTGGTAAAAAGCTTTGGACATTTTTGTATGGCTTTAAATATACATGTACTTCTAAAAATTAGGGGGTGGGGAGATTTTTGTTCACCATAAATTATGGAGGGAGGAATTCCTGTTCACCCGAAAAAAACATGGGGGGGGGATGGGGGGGATTTTTGCGCATTGTGTGAAAATGATTGTGGGGGGGGGGGGGGGATTTTTGTCAGGGTAAAGTTTTGTAGGTTACCCTTCGAAAGGTTTGGGTTTGATTATAGGACATAAGTACATGTTCATTGTAAATGTACATGTATTTTGGCTTCCGACACTGATTTAATTATATTTTTTTGGATATTACACATATTTCACTTATAAATGTTCATTGGAGAACCACAGACTGAATAATACTGTTTTATTTTTGGAAAAGATATATTTTTGTCACAGTCGGCAATAAAGGCCATATATTGCCAAAAATAATGCAGTTAAATGCATCTTGAGCAAGTGTGGCATCCAGAACTGAGAAGCACACTATAACCTCTAGCAAATGACAAATACATGTACACATGAAACCACCTTTTTTACCCTATTAACACATCTAATGAAACCATGCTTTCCCCTCATTGTACTTGTGATAGAGGGATTCCAATTATATTCCAATCCTCTCCCAAATCACCATGCAAACATTTAGCCAGAAAACCCATACTTCACTTGTATTCGCTGAACAAGCTCATTCCAATAAGGGGGGCATAAGCTATGTTTTTGATGCCAAAAAATGCAAAAAAAATTTAATATTGAATGGCAATTTTGGTGAATGGTGCTAGCCGGTTTTGGCCATTACATTGAGTGAATGATTAATAGAAGCTTTCTCCATATTATGATGTGAACCCTTTACCTTACATGAAAAGAAGACAGCACTTTTGAATAACTAATTTCTTTTCATTTTTTGCATCAAAAATATAGTTATGACCCCCACTGGAATGAGCTGAACGAGCTCAATCCAATGAGGGGTCATAAGCTATGTTTTTGGTGCAAAAATAATGAACATTGAATGGCAGTTTCGGTGAATGGTGCTAGCCTATTTTTGGCCATTACATTGAGTGAGTGATTAAAAATGTCAAAAAACAATTTCTTCATTCACAGAGTATTTTGGAACATAAATTTGGGGAAAGGGGGTGGGGGTACAGTGGGAAAAGTAACAAAGTTGCAAATGTGAATGAATGGCTTCTGTGCACAGCTACCAATATAGTAGTCTGATACTAGTGCTGTCAGGGTCCCCATGTTATAGCACAAAACTGCATTGACAATTGTCCCTCTACCACCCATACTAAACCCTTCAGCTGATGAGAAAGTTAACAGCATTCACTCTCAGTTTCCTATGATTTGCTTTAGTACTGCAGCACTCAGGGTCCACTGAGTTTTTTCTGTTTTGACAACCCTGTCCCTGGCTCTTCTCGCTATATTTTTCATTGTATGTCAGTCAGTATTCCTATGTACATGTAGAATGTCACTTTCAAAATATGTGATTGCATGTCTGTCTGTCCATCATAATTCCTATGTACATGTGGACTGTCACTTTCAAGATATGTGATTGCATGCAAAGTGTTGGTTTGTTTCCATTTGCACAGTTCTGCATTTTCAGTAACTGGCAATTGACCCCCCCCCCCCCCCCACACACACACACACACACCCATACACACACATACACAAATATATTAAACATTAAAGAGCACTACATTCATGAAGCAAATATCTGAGTCATCCTCACTGGATACTAGGCATGCATGTATTTTCCCTAATTTCGCCCTTTTTATCAGAATGGATGCCTGCAGGGATTAAATCCAAGGTTGTGAATGAGCTCTTGTGGGTACATGTACTTGTGGGACATGCACATCACTACAGAATGAATATTTGATGGTTTTTAGGCATTTTAACAGTGCTATGCTATAACATAGGAGCAGTGCTCAGCTGGTCATGCTGTTGAAAAAAATCAGTGTTTAATGTTGTGTCAGTGCCATACCAATGACTCTAGGTGTCTTAACTGAGAAAGTGAGGCTTTTTTCACAAGAATGGCAAAACATTCATCAAGCGCAATGTGAAATATCTTCAGAAGCCAGAATGTGATTTAGAAAATATCTTCAGAAGCCAGAATGTGATTTAGAAATTATCACAAATGGGAAATTTAATATCACAAGAGGTTTGTTATATGGCAACATCAATTAATTTATGAATTTTATCATAGTTTTTGATAAAAAGGGGCATACTAGGGGGACACCTTCAATGCTATATTTTGCCACATCAGTATGTAGAAGAACATTTGACATCAGTTGTTAGGATAAAATAGTACTGTCTATTGATATTGGTGAATTATATAGCTGCAACCCCTTTTTTGAATCAAAATTGACATCTATATGGTTTCATGGGATTGGAACACCACTCTTTGTCTTGCTGTATGGTTAAAGGAGACAATTTTTTCCTCAAAGTATTACATGCTGATGCAGATTTTAGTTTTATTTGGGGATTGGGTTAGTTTTCAAAAATTCCTTTACATGTAGGTAACAGAGCAAAACAGAGTAGAGGCAACAGCAGTGTATACAACATCTCTAGGGGGGGTCAGCAGTATTGGAGGCAACAGCAGTGTTTTAGCCACTTGACACAGTTTGGACAGTTTTCTTTAAAAGAACAAATTTCCCATGTTTTTAACTCAGTGGAAGCCAAAAGTTGAATTCTCATGTAGAAATGACTCTTTTGTCACATGAAAGAGGTGAAATGTATCTTTGAAGGATTGGGGTTGATTAAGGAAATACATAATTTGGCTTCCGAACCTGATTTAATTATTATTTGGAGAGATTATTTCACATTTAAAAATTCATTGGGGTACCACACACCTTACAATACTTTTTTTTATTGTTTTGAAAAGTATGTTTTTGTCATCATCAGCAATAAGGGCTATATATTGCAAGCAAATTCACATCTTGAGCAAGTGTAGCCTCCAGTGGCACACTACAGCCCCCAGCAAATGCCAACTAACAACCTATTTTACCCTACATGTACACATGATGCATTAAGAAATGTAATTAAACCATGGTTCCCCATCATAGTACTAGGAGCAGAGGGGGATTCCAATCTTCCAACCCCTTCCAAATCACCATTCAAACTCACAGCCAGAAAACCCATATTGCACTTTTATTTACTGGCATTTAGATGTTTGCCTGAATTATGCTGTTAACCCTTTACTTACATTTAACATGAAAAGCTGATTACCCTTGCCCACAAACTTATTGACTTACTAATTTTTTGTGTCAAAAACATGACTTTTTACACCATTGGAATGACCTCATTCCAATGAGGGGTCATAAGCTATGTGTTTGACACAAAAAACGAGAAAATAATGAACATGGAATGGCAATACTTGTGAATAGCACAAGCAGCTTTTGACCGTTATATTTGGTAAAGGGTTAAAAAGTGTTAGAAAATAATTTCTTCATTGAAAGAGCATTTTAGAACACAAATTTGGGGGTGGGCTACAATGGAAAAAATAACACAATAGAGTTGCAAATGTGAGTGAATGGCATTTGTGCACAGCTACCAATAAAGTAGTCTACATGTAGTACTAATAAAGAAGTCTAGTACTCAATTTTCCCTCTTATTTGATGCACGACCCCCTGTTTTGGGGTCGGAAAAAGTTCTCTGAAGGGTTATACTTGACAAAGATATTTGAATCCCAAAATTAAAGAGATGCGATCAAATTTTGTTCATATTGGGCGTTGTTGTCACGGTTCTCATGTTACAGCACAAAACTACAGTAACAGCTGTGAAATATTGTTCTCTCCTTGAATCAAGTCCCCCACCCACCTGCCCATACTGAAGCCTCAGTTGATGAGACACAATTGGAACGACTGTACAGTATGTTTTGGAAACTAAAGTCAATCTCATACACTCTCACTTTCCTATGATTTGCTTAGGTGCTGCAGAACTCAGAGTCCATTGAGGTTTTATTTCTGTTTCACAATCTTGTCCTGGCTCTTCTAACAAAATTTTCCATTGTATGTCAGTTTTTATTTCTGTGTAGACTTTCAAAACACTAAAAAAAAACAAATTTTTTAAGCAAATATCTCATTCATCCTCCTTGGAGGCATATTTTCCACAATTTCACACTTTTTATCAGAATGGGTGTTTGTGGGGATTAAATCTAAGGTTGTGAAAGTGCCCTAATGGATACTTGCTGCTCAAGCACAGCACCACAGAATCAATATTGGATGTTTTTAGGCATTTTGACAGTGCTAAGAGATACCACATGAGCAGTACTGGTCATACCGTTGAAAAAAGAATGTTTTATGTTTTTGTCAGTACCATACCAATGGCAATCGGTGCCTTAACTGGGAAAACTGGCTTTTTTAGCTCATCTTGACAAAGTCAAACTGAGCTAATCTCATCACTCTCCGTCCGTCATCCGTCAACACCATGTTTTGGTCTTCTCCTCCAAAGCCACTGGGCCAATTCAAGTGAAAGGTTTTGTGAGTGATGGTCCCAAAGGGGCATTTCATTTTTGTTCAACTCATACACTCTCAGTTTCCCATAGGGAGGGAGTGGGGGAAAATGCTCCAAAATATTTATAAAATCTTCTTCTCAAGAACCAGTGTGTTTTGGCCCCGCCCAAAATTTCTATTTTCTGAACCGATGGTCCGGTGTGAACCAAATTTGGTGTGTGGTATTATTAAGTTATAAGTACTTGACCCAAGCAAAAAAAAAAAAAAAAATCCCGCATCCCCATGGGAACCCAGGGAGCTAAAAATAGAAATATTTTCAAACGCCCATATTTCCCAAACCACACGGAACAGAGAGCTGTTATTTGGTATGAAGTATTCTTAGAACCAGTAGAGTTGAATGGTAAAAAACAATTGCCATCGGTTTTGTTAGGGTGCTCTGTAATGGGCATCGAATAAATGCTGAGTCAGCATATTTGCAAAAATTTAAAAAAATCTTTTCTCCGGAACCAATCATCAGAATCTTTTGATATTTGGTATACAGCATTCATAGGGAGTGGAGGAGGAGGGGGGGGGGGGGGGGGGCAAATAAAAGTTTGTTGAAGTAAAGCTCATTGGTTCATATATGGGCTCTCTACATGAGCCCGAAGTTTTAACATAGGGTAATATGGGCAATATTCTTTAAAAATCTTCTTCTTCAGAACCACCAGTCAGAATCTTTTAATGTTTGGTATACATCATTGTTATGACGGTCAGATTCAAACCATGTCCCTAGGTTAATATTTGGGCTTCCTACGGAAGCCCAAATTTTATCTTTGTTCAATATGGAGGGTAATTTAAAAAAATCTTCTTCTTCAGATGCACCAGTCAGAATGCTTTGATATTTGGTATGCAGCATCTCTAAGGGGGTCAGATTCAAGTTTGTTCAAATCAGATCCCTTGATATATATTTGGGCTCACTGCGATAGCCCAAATTTTTACTTAACGCAATATGAGTAAGTTTCTTTAAAAATCTTCTTCTTCAGATCCACCAGTCAGAATGCTTTTATATTTGGTATACAACATCTCTGGGGGGGGGGGGGGGGGGTGGGGGGGGGGTCAGATTCCAGGTTGTTCAATTCGAGAACCTAGGTTAATATTTGGGATCCATATGGGAACATGAAATTTAACTTGGTACAATATGAGGGAATTTCTCCAAAAATCTTCTTCTTGAGATCCACTCGTCAGAATGCTTTCATATTTGGTATACAACATCTCTAGGGGGGTCCGATTCAAGTTTATTCAAATCGGATCCATAGGTTAATATTTGGGCTCGCTATGGTAGCCCAAATTTGAACTTAGTGCAATTCGAAGAAATTTCTTTACAATTTCTCTTCTTCAGATCCAACAGTAAGAATGCTTTCATATTCGGTACACAACATCTCTAGGGAAGTCAGATTCAACTGTGTTCAAATCAAGAGCCTGGGTTAATATTTGGGCCCTCTATGGGAGCCGGAATTGGCCATTTTGCTGAAGAATTAAAAAAATTGTATTTCGTACCCTCTAGAGGTGTGTAACTAAGATTAATCCACTAGGTTGTATCAAGGGGCTTCATAGGTGAGCTCTACATTTTACTTTATGATCAACCGAAGAAAAGGCAAGATGCCCAGATTATTTTTGTCACTCCTGAGGGACTCAAGGATTGACAGTGTAGCCTATGGAGATGGCTTGCTTAATGTAGACTCATTCTTGGACTACGTTTAAATTGTGTTCTGTTCAAGATGAGCGCATGAGCCCCGTGGGGCCTCTTGTTTCTTTTTTTTTTTACAAAAAAATGAAATGATTCACCAAACACATGATGTGAAATGTCAGTCTTCAGAAGCCTGAATGTGATTTAAAAAAGATCACAAATAGGATATTTAATGTCACAAGTTGTTTGTTTTGTGTCAATATTAATTAATTTATGAATTATGTCACGTTTTTGATGAAGAGGGGTATACTGGGGGAGGGGGGGCACATTCATTGAGGGCTATTTTTTTTGAAATCTTACCACATCAGTATAAAATTCCCATTTGTGATAGCTTTTTCGCAAGATGTTTGTTTTGTGTCAACATCAACTAATTTATGAATTATATCATAGTTTTTTATGAAAAGGGCTATGGGGGTGGGGGGCGGGGGGTGGTCACATTCAATGAGGCCTATTTTTTACCACATCAGTATGTGGAAGAAAATGTGCCATCAGTTGTTAGGATAAATGGCAGTGTCTGTATTGCTGAATAATATAGCTGCAACCAATGGCGGATACAGAGGGGGGGGGGGGGGCAGTCGCCCCCCCCCCCCCCCTTTAGCTCGTGTTTGTCTCATATGTAGGGCGTAGCCAGGATTTTCATTTGGGGACAATACATGAATTGAAGTAAAAAAATACAACGACATTTATTTCCTCCATCACCATTCGCTATGGAAAACAAATATACCGTTGAAATTATGCAAAATATATCTACTGGTCGCCTCCATTTATAGCGTCACCGACACAGCATGATTTTGTGGTGTTACATGCCCCTAGTCTCAGGTACCCCATGGCTATGCCAGTTATGGGTCAGGATCTTAACTGGCATAGTCATGGTGTACCTAAGCCTAGAGGGCTGACTGCTGAAAACTTTCAAACGCTGGCAGATCGCAATGTTCTCCTGAGGTTAAGTCGATTATGACTGTAAACAGTGTGTCCAAAATACAGTATTATGGTAAACGGATCTGAAGAGCATATTTCAAATTTTCTAATTCTGTCTGGAACGTATGACAGAATTTGAAATTCTGAAACATGCTGTTTAAAAAGTGTTAATTAGCCGTTCAAAAATTCAAAAGGATTTCCACTCCAGAAACCACCAGAATGCCCCATTTGGTCGCTCATTTCCAAAAAATTTCTGGGGGGAGAACCTCCCCAGACCCCCCAGTGAAGGTTTTTTTGTTGAAACATTCGACTGAAAATAGGAAACTAAATGAATAGAATTAAATGAGTATGTCTAATGATATCACACAAAATGAAGAGAAATAGCCGGTTTTTGCTTTTTAAAACTGGCAGCAATTGCTTATCATATTACTGTCTTGCTGTTGTTTATGATTCCTATTTTCCTACCGCCCCAAGAGATTCTTCTTTTAAATTGCGAGCCCGGACCAGAAGAAACGGATAAATTACCAAATAACGGCGACGTTATTTCGTAAATCCTCGACGGAACACCGGCGACGTTTTTTTTCTCGAGTCTGGCAAATAATCGACAACATTAAATTGAGATAGGTCGGATATTACTCATAAATCTGCTATTACGCACCCCCCCCCCCCCCCCCCCCCCTTATATATCCTGCAAGTATAAATATCTCGATATTAAAATATCTTGCCTGATGTTCCCTATATGGGTTAACTTGGAGGGAAGGGGGGGGGGGGGGGGGGCATGTTGCTGATTTTTAGCTCACCGAAAGGAACTTAACTTATCACTTGCCATCCGTCGTGAACTTTACATTATTGACTTCTCCTCCCAAACTACTGGACCAAATTGAACCAAATTTGGTGTGCATGTTCCTTATCATATGTCAATTCAAGTTTGTACAAATAACCTTGCCGCGCCGAACCACAAGGAGCATTACTCTGCTAGCACCCATACATTTTAAAAAAAAATCAAAAAAATCTACTTCTCCAGAACCATCATTGAGCTCCCTCTAGGAGCCCGAATTTTAACTTGGTGAAATATGAGGAAATTTCTTTAAAAATCTTGCATATTTGATATGAATGCTTTTATATTTGGTGTAAAACATTTCTAGGGGGGGGGGGGGGGGGGAGGGAGAATTCAAGTTTGTACAAATCTGGTCCCTCAGTTAGTATTTGGGCTCTCTATTGGAGCCCAAAGTTTAACTTTGTGCAATTTGAGGAAATTTCTTTAAAAGTCTTCAGATTCAGATTCAGATCCACCAGTCAGAATCCTTTCATGTTTAGTATGCAACATCTGTCAGGGGGTCAGATTCAAGTTTGTTCAAATCGAGTCCCTAGGTTTATATTTGGGCTGCCTATGGCAGCCTGAATTTTAACTTAGTGCAATATGAGGAAATTTCTTCAAAAATATTTTTCTTCAGATTCACCAGTCAGAATTCATTCATATTTAGTATGCAACATCTTGCGGTGAGTCAGTTTCAGTTTTGTTCAAATTGGTTACCTGGGTAAATATTTTGGCTCCCTGTTTGAGCCCAAAGTTTAACTTAATACAATGTGAGGACATTTCTTTTAAAACCCCTTTCTTCAGATCCACCGGCCAGAATTCTTTCGTATTTGTTTTTAACATCTCATGGGGGATCAGGTTCAAGTTTGTTCAATTTGAGTCCCTGGCTTATTATTTGGGCTCTCTATGGGCGGGGTGGGGGTGGAATGGGGAGCGTGTTAGGTTTGTTCAAATCGATTCCTTAGTGTTTTTCATGACTTCATTCCTTTGTAGAGTTGATGAACCATGTATAACTGAATGTGACCCCAAATACTTCTTTGAACCACTTTGGCAGGTGAGCGATTACAGCCGCCTGGGGCCTCTTATTTAGTCAAGTTGTGACGAAGTCAAAGCTCGACTTATAGTTTGGTGAATGGCGGGCGGGTGTAAACAGTTGGTTTCCGGATGATAACTTGATAATGGTTCGACCCACGTCATGAAACTCCATAGATAGGTTGGCATTGGTGAGTGAAAGAACCCTATTTATTTTGGACTTGCTTGGCCAAAGGTCAAGGTCACAGTGACCATGAACATAGATAATTGTAAACAATTGGTTTCCGGGTGATAACTTGTCTATAGTTAAACTCACATTCATGAAACTTCATACGTAGGTAATGGTTGGCGTTCATGAGAGGAAAAACCCTATTATTTTGGACTCACTAGGTCAAAGGTCAAGGTCACAGTGACCCTGAACATAGTAAACCCAAACAATTGGTTTCCTGATGATAACTTGATAATGGTTCGATCCACGTTCATAACACTTCATAGGTAGGATGACATCAGTGAGATGAAGAACCCTATTTATTTTGGCCTTGCTAGGTGAAAGGTCAAGGTCAAAGTGACCGTCAACATAGTAAATTGTAAACAATTGGTTTCCGGATGCTAACTTGACTACGATTGAAGCCACATTCATGAAACTTCATAGGTAGGTTGGCCTAGGTGGGTGGAAGACACCTATTTATCTTGGACTCGCTAGGTCAAAGGTCAAGGTCACAGATACCTTGAACATAATAAATCGTAAACAATTGGTTTCCAGATGATAATTTGACAATGGTTCCACCCACGTTCATGAAACTTCATAGGTAGGTTGGCATTATTGCAAGAAAGAGCCCTATTTATTTTGAAATCAGTAGGTCAAAGGTCAAGGTCACAGTGACCCTTCACATAGTAAATTGTAAACAATTAGTTTCCGGATGATAAGATGATAATGATTAAACCCACTTTTGTACTGTCACAACTCGACATTGGATCGGTGATCCTATCGGAATTATTTTTGTTTTGTGGGGGGGGGGGGGGGGGGCGGGGATGTGCCACAAGAACGCCCCCATGGCTGCGCCACCGTGCCTCCACTTGAGCAAACGTGATTAAGTGCCTTGCCCAATGACACAACGCAGTTACCCCTGCTGGGGATCTAACCGTGGATCTTTCGGCTTGATGTTAGTAGTAGATCGACCCACATTGGCCGGATCTCATGTGACGTCATAGGCACATGGCCCAGTTACTTGGTTTTTGGTTGTCATGGTAGCGTGCGTGAGCGCCATCTTGTGACAACATCCCCATAGTGATACGTGGTCCTAGTGTGCATGCGCAGCGCGTTTTGTTGAGGTGAGGCGAGTGTACGTCGTCCATTTTGTATATCTGAGGCCGCCATCTTGGTTTCTATGGTAGAACATGGTTGCTATGTGACCCAAAACCTTCTAGCAGGAAAGGGGTGTGTTCGGAGGGTGTGTTCGATTGAATAGGGGTAATTTTAATTACAGCAAACAACCCGACAATCCCTCTTAAAAATCCAAAACTACCGAGACGGACTTAGAAAACCCCCACCTATGGTTTATAATAGTTGCACGTAGTGCTAAATGAATGATGAGAGGTCTCATGTGGATAAATTGAAGTCAACTACAATACATCGAATTATCACAAAAATTCAGCCAATCTCTCTAAACCATCCAAACAGCTTTATTTAGCACGGATTCCTCAATACTGGGTTTAAGAAAGTAGCATACAGTGTTTTAAGGTGCGTTTCCTGGTATGAGTAATTGTATTTGTTCGAATACTTTGTAAAATTACCCAAATAAATCCAACAGTTCTTTTACTAGTGCTGATTTCCCACTAAATATTCGGTTTCTATCTGTTGTCCCCTAGAATTCTTATTTTGCCCAACAATAGACACATTCCTTTGTATAAGATTAACTTTATTGTTTCGGATGTGCACCATAGTCTCGGTATTTTATCCATCCCGATATTTTCTGTGGTTTATCCCATTTCCTGGCCTGTTTTGCCTTTTACTGGTCCCATTTCTGCCTGTCCCAGCAGACTATTTTGTCTTGGCCGTCTCTGTTTTTGCCTTTCCTGTGTATAACGAAGTCCTCTATGATCCTCAAACCCAAAATACAATCAAGCAGGGTTAGGTATTATTCGAACGACTCGAATCTTATCGAGCAAATAAGCTTTTGTGCAGTTACTGAAAAAGTCAGTACTCGAACGACTCAAATCCCATTGAGCAGATGAGTATCGAAAGAGCGATTTCTTTTACGGCTCTTAATGCTCATCGGGGTATAGGAGGGTACCTATGACATGATGATGCAGTACTATGTATACCTGATGATAATTTAGCTCCTAGCATCTGCCCAGTTCTAGACCTCTCCATGATCTTCATATCTCCAACACCACTATTACTGATTTTCCCAATATTGTCATCGTCTGTCCTTTGATAAGTTTTTACAGTAGTCACAAATCCTGTAGTCTTCTTCCACTCTTGCTAACCATCTCAGATTGCTCGAACGACCAGAATCCCATCGAGCAAAATTGCCTGAACGAGTGACGACTCCACGTACGACTCTTTTGCTCGTCTAGGCATTGAAGGATGGGAAGGATCTTGGGAACTAACAACGTGATATAATAACCTTAGTTATTGAAATTGACGTACAATCCCGCTTATAATATAGCCTTGGTTTTTGAAAGTGTTGTTAAACCCTAATGAACCTATTTGCCATTGAATTATGATCTTTTGTCAGTTTAAAAAATGAAGGTTTGTTTTACTTTTCCTTGTCTGAAGTTTGATCCTTCCGCAATCTTTTAAGATTTCTCGATTACCATATTTGTCGCCACATTAACATATGAACATACATGTGTGGTTCTGTGTTTATTGCATGTCGCTGTACAACACGTTTTGGCAAATTGTTATATTTCACATAACCGCTGCTATTTCTGCGATATATACCATCTTTTTCCTGAAAAATTTTGGTTGTGGCCTGCAATATTTACCAAAATTAACAATATTGGGTGTGCACCATTACGTGTCACGTATTTTCATATTATTTCATGCAGAGTGGATAGACTCAAATAATATTTGACTCTATATCGTTCACACCAAATTTTCTAGAAAATTCTCAACATGATGGCGGATTACCTTCTATGTCTATTGTATATTTAAATATCTATGTTTCGAAGAAAATTAATTAGTAATTCGCCAACACTTTTGGGGCTCTTTCACGGAGATGTAGGAAGGATTTCAAACTTGGGAAGGAACAAGATCATACAATGTTAGGAACACACTGATATTTTACAGTGACATGGAAGCATGGAAGGAAAAACACACACAGCTATGCGTGTAACTCACGCACCCCTCTACACGGAGATAAAGGCTTAATTTTGACTCGATATTTAACACATTTCCCATCTGGCCGAAAAAGTGTGACTCTTTGCTCACGTGTCAAGAATAAAGGATCTAAACACCCCCACCCCCCTCTCTGCTACTTCCCAGTAATATTACAATGAAGGCTGGTAAAGATAATGTTGGCCAAACATACCCCCTCTCTCTCTCTCCGTCCGTCCGTCCGTCCTCCCAGCTATCTGTCTGTCTGTCTGTTTGTCTGTCTGTCTGTCTGTCTGTCTGTCTGTCTGTCTGTCTGTCTGTCTGTCTGTCTGTCTGTCTGTCTGTCTGTCTGTCTGTCTGTCTGTCTGTCTGTCTGTCTGTCTGTCTGTCTGTCTGTCTGTCTGTCTGTCTGTCCGCCCGTCCGTCCGTCCGTCCGTCCGTCCGTCCGTCCGTCTGTCTGTCTGTCTGTCTATCTAATAAATAAATAAATAAATAAATAAATAAATAAACAGTTGTCCTCTTACATACGTATTTGATTTATCGTTTTTTGTAGTTACCTCAGTGTGTTAATGGTGGAGAATGGAACTCGAGCCTACTGAGATGCGAACCATGTGATTATGGTTTTGCTGGGCGGTTTTGTGAGAGACATATAATGGGTAAGTAAGTACCGATTGACGGATTATGGATTATACCCCCCCACCCCCCCCCCCCCCCCCCCCCGTTACATGATATATTTTGGGCACTGTCTTTTTGAAGATCGGGTTCCATTTCAATGCCCTGTTAATATTAATTTCACGTCATTGTCGACAAGCAGTACAATACACTGACTATCTAATTTACCCCATTGTATATGAAGCCCTTTATAATTCAACGTGCGGTGCTGCCACGATGTAACAAATAGCATCTTACTTGTAGATTTATTGAATGTAAGAGGCTGTTACGGGATTCTGCTTCCGGAATCCCTATTGAGAAAGTCCATTATCTGGACCCTCTTACCTCTTTACCTAAGGATTTGGTCGCATCCGCCCGCTTAATACAAATTCAGTAGATGGAAAACTTTTTTTTTCAGAAGAATTTCAACAAAACCATATCATGTGACCTCCCACTCATTGCAACGAACTCGTTGAGCTCATTCATCTGAGGGGCGTCACTTATGGTTTTGTTGAAGTAAGGTAGAGCTCATTCCAGACCTAATTTTATCACACGCCTCTCCTTATGAAATTCCAATCTACAGCAACACTAAACCATGCGGAAATGAAAATCTGTTCCGCACACATATGCTAAACGGAAATCGTTGACGGGCTATTTTAAAGTAGAGGTGAAATGTCACTAGAATTTTCTACAATTGAATCGCTAGCATTAGCTGAAAATAGTAGCACGGGTTCCTGTCAGTAGTATGTCGCGTACATTTGAGGGACCATTTGGATGACCTCGGTGGATGACCTCGGAAGGGACGTCATGTCACGTGACCTAGTGGCGCCATGTTGTGTTGTCATGGTAACCCGCGTGAGCGGCCATGTTGTGACGTCATCTCCAAAGTGATACGTGGTGTTAGTGCGCATGCGCAGCGCGTGTTGTTAGGGTGATACGTGTTTCCGTTGTCCATTTTGTATACTGAAGGCCACCATTTTGGTTTCTATAGTGGCACGTGGTTGCTATGTTACCTAAACCCTTCTTATAGGACAGGAGTGTGTTCGATTGAATAGGAGTAAATCTAATTACCACAAACAACCCGACAACTTTTACTATTTCGAATTCTTACAGAATTTTCTGCTTCTATTTATATATGCAGTAGTTTACGTCTACCTAGGCATGTTCCTTTGTCATGGAGTATACACCAGTAGCGTAGAAGTGCCTATCAACTGGAACAGCTTTGCTTATTACTGTTATATTTAGCAATTTCTGGTCTATTTTGTTAGTTCTGACCCTATTCCGTGTACTCTTGTTGTTTCATTTATATAGATCATTTATATAGATCATTGCTAACCAATAAGATTGCTTTCTTTCCCATAATCTGTATGCAGAGTTATCTCCCCTTATTGCAATGAAGTGCTATCCGATTCTCGCCACCTCTACATCCAATGGCAATATTCCATGGAATCCCATTTTTTGAAAACACCTGTGGCTATGGAATCCCTTTTTTGTCATATGTGCTTATGTGAAAAGGCACACTGTGACACAATGATTCAGATTCTTTATTCACGGTACACATACATGTAAAATGGTTACAAATAAACATATTGCACAAATGTAATGAGAAGTATACCGTGGGAAGTGGCATAGCCAGATTGGCTGTCTACTTGCCACCCCATGGAAGAAGATGGGGTGATTGCAAACAGACTGTGGCTGAAAGAATGAACTGAGAGCCAATTATGTGGCACATGATGGAGAATGACGATCGAATCATTACTTTTCTGATTTTAGAGTATTAGTGTTTCATTTTCGCCAGCGGAAAGACGGTGATTCAAGGTAGGCAAGAAGCAACCTGCCTATAGGACTCCCTCCACTACTTATCATAACACATGAGGGCGGCAACAAGTCTCATCGTGAAGTTCGTACCGTTTAGACTGCGACAAGGAGATTGGTCATGATGTTTGGGTGTGGTGTCTACGTTAGTTGCATCATCATCGTAGGATGACGAATGTTATGATTTATTTGTTTAGATTTTTATTTGCAAGTTCTTAATTGTATCCATATAGTATTTTACATAGCACCACTGTAAGGAGGAAGCGCGACAGGTTGCACAAGACGAGGATTCCAGATTTAGACGCGGACCACGACTTTGACAATTTACGAAGTTTACGAAGTGCAATCAGGGCAGTAGGGATTGTTGCAGCTGACATAACTGGAATATGAGGAAATGAATGTGGAAGTTAACTTGTTCTTAAGCATGCTTCTGTCACTAATATTTCGAGTTGTGTCGTCCAGAGCATTCCATAGTTTCGGGAAGGAGAATAAAGGAAATTTATCCAGAGTTTGGGTCCGTGTTTTTTCTATGTTTTGGAGGCCTGACTGTCTAGTTCTCCTACCAGATGGATTGTCGGTAATTTTAAATATATCAATGAAAGACACAGGTAGTCTGCCGTTCTGCCAGTCAAACACGAAAGGTAGTGCATGTAGCCTAAACAAATCATCAACCTTGAGTATTTGGTTTTCTTTGAACAGGGGATCTGTATGAGAATTGTACTTTTTGTTATTAATTATTCGTATTGAACGTTTTTGCAGGACAGCTAGTTTTTTGATAGCTCTTGAGTTGCCCCATGCCTGAATTTCGTATACCAAATGGCTATGTACGAGGGCGTAATACAATGTTTTCAGAGCTCCGTGGGGGAGGATATTTTTAACTTTGTTTAGACTATAGTTTGCGCGTGCTGTTTTCGAGCATAATCGGGATATGTGAGCCTTGTAGGATAAATGTTCATCAATGCTAATTCCCAAGAATTTAACAGATTTTTCTGTTTCGGTGGCCCCAACCTTGTTAATGTTTTGGTTATTTATTTTTACCTCTTGACAAAGTTTATTGTTCCTACCTTTATTTGGATTAAGTATGATGTACGAGGTTTTCTTAGCATTCAGCATTAACTGGTTCACAGAGCACCATTCGAATAGTTTGTGGAGCTCGTCATTGAAATACGGTGTAATGGGATTATTATCGGACCCGGGTAGTGTGCAGTGGTATCATCGGCAAATGATAAAAGATTGAGTGACGTTGAGTTACTTATATCATTTATATATAAAAGAAAAAGAATAGGGCCTAAAATCGAGCCCTGTGGTACACCGCAACTCTGTTTGGCTAAGTTCGATTTGTGTTCCTCGTACGTGACATATTGAGACCTGTTGGACAAGTAACTTCTAAACCAATTGTTGGTGACACCACGGATGCCATATTTTTCCAGTTTACCTAATAGTATTTCGTGATTTATGGTGTTAAAGGCCTTTGACAAACCCAGGAACAGTGCTGAGGTGCTGTTTTTTCTTGTTTATTATTTTCTATTGCAATGCTTTTAAGGAGCTGAAGAACTGGATGAATAGTACTATGTCGCTTTCGGAACCCATATTGGTGAGGGTATAAAATATTAAACCTATTGAGGAAACTAGCTAGCCTCACTTCCATGAGTTTTCCCATTACTTTTGGGAATACCGGAAGTATACTGATAGGTCTGTAATTTGTAAAGCTGTGCTCGTCACCCGCTTTAAATATGGGTATCACCTTCGCGATCTTCATCCTGTCTGGTACTTTGCCGTTTAGGAAAGAGTTGTTAATTAAATGTGTTAGAGGATCCAATACTTCGGTTATCGTATGCTTAAGAAGACAGGTTGTTATGTCATCGCAGTCTTTAGATAATATTGGCTTCATTTTATTTACTACTCGGTTGACTTCTGTGGGATTTGTGGGTATTAAATAAAAATTATTGGAGACATTGTTGTCCATGTAATCTGTGTAGGACTTATTAGTTTTCTGAATCTGTTCGGATGTGTTTTTTCCAATGTTGATAAAGAAATTGTTGAATTCTTCTGCGATGGCATGGGGCTCGCTTAACTCGATGTTGTCCTGGATGAAGAACGAGGGTAATCTGGCTTCACGTTTTCCTTTATTGATGGCTTCGTTTAAAATCTGCCACGTTCTTCGCATATTGTTTTTGTTTTCGTTTAGGATATCTCTATAATAGGTAGCTTTACATTGTATTTTTATCTTGTTGAAGATTTTACAGTAGTTTTTATAGATTTCTGACTTCGTTTCGGTGGGAGATTGGAGTTCTTTCTTGTAGAATTGTTCTTTGTTGTTGGAGGATATTACAAGCCCCCTTATCATCCATGGCTGTTTTTTAATAAATTATTTGTTCTGGCGAACACGTTTGAGAGGGAATGCTCTTTCATAGGCTTCCATATAGATGTTTAGAAAGGTTTCATATGACTCACTGGGACAATTCGACTGCATTACAGGATTAAAATCACTTTGCGAGATAAGTGTTTTGAATTCAACAATTCTTTCTGCATTTATTATTCTTTTTAGTGTAAAGTGTGGTGTATGTTTTGGTTTGGGTTTTTCCTCAATATAGAAAACACCAAAATGATCTGACACGTCAGATATGACTATTCCAGGTAATGCTGCTTGTGAAACATTATTATAGAAGATATGATCTATCAGACTAGCAGAACGACAGGTTACTCTCGTTGGCATTGTGAAAAACGACAGAAAGCCTTGACTGAACATAAGATTAACAAATTCTTCCGTTTTTGAGTGTGTAGTTGCTTTTAAAATGTCTAGGTTAAGATCCCCCATAATATAAACTTTTTTTATTTGCGGCATTTAAAACATTCGTTATTTCATTTAATTTTGATAAGAAGAGGTTGATGTCGGCTTTAGGAGGAGTGTTGGGTCTATAAATAACGCCAATAATTCTGGTTTGGTATTTATCTTTAATTTCAATAAACAGAGATTCGAAAACATGGGGAATAAAGAACGAAATATCATTACGAACTCAGTAGGGTATTCCTTCTTTAATATATAGACCAACCCCCTCCTCGACCACCATCATTCTCGTGTCTCATACGTTTAATAATCGGGGCATAGCCATCCAGACTGAACGACATCTCTGGAGGAATTTGGAAAATTTCGGTAAGTCCTATTATATCGAAGAAGTTCTTTCCTGTTTGTAGGTTATATAGCATGTTTTGGAAGGAATCCCAATGGGCCTTCAGGCTTTGGCAATTGAGATGGAATATTGAGAATCCTGCGTCTATTTTACAAGCCATTGACTGAAAGTCTCTGGGCGAAAAGTAGTTGCAGTCAGTTGCGTGGTTTTTATATGGAGATTCATCATTTTCTGCCAAGGAACATATTTTCTCAATATAGAGCTGTATAAAGTCGTACTCTGCGTCTACCTGCATCTCGTCGAGTGTAATGTTACCCGCCATAATTCACCAACAAACTACCATCCTTTCTCGCTGGACAAATATACAAGACATAACTACAATATATTGTTCCAAGATGAAGATAAAAGGAGGTTAAGTCCCAGACATAGTTCAACTATTGGACGGGTTGAGACGATATCTCTTTTTCATTTCTAGTCACAGTCTGTTGCGGTAATAGTATGTAATTGGGAGTTTGTTTAGAAACGAAATTATTCTGTACAAACAGGATAAAAACACTGTAGTTTATATACAAGTACGTCGGGTGGAACATCACCCTACCTAACATCACATCAAAGTGATATGGTATCTTGGATGAATGAATGAACAAATAAATTTATAATTAAAGGACTTTACAGTAAAACAATGGATTCAATGAGGATAGAGAATGAGTGAGTGGATTTGTAAAAGACGAGGTGGAGTAATATGAATGAATGAATGAATAAATGAATGAATGAATGAAAGAATGAATGAATGAATGAATGAATGAATGAATGAATGAATGAATGAATGAATGAATGAATGAATGAATGAATGAATGAATGAATGAATGAATGTGTCCTAGCACATAGGCACATGCCAGATGTGCCGATATGTGCTTATATGTGCTCATGTGAAAAGGCACCATGTGACACAATGTGCCCTAGCACATAGGCACATACGAATATTTGTGGATACCTATGTCCTGGTATTGTTTTATTCGAGGATACCAACTGGAGAATCCCTTTTTTGTCATACGTGCTTATGTGAAAAGGCACAATGTGACACAATGTGCCCTAGCACAAAGGCACATGCTGGATGTGCCGATATGTGCTTTTATGTGCTTATGTGAAAAGGCACAATGTGACACAATGTGCCATAGCACATAGGCACATACGGGTATTTCAGGATACCTGGTATTGTATTACTTGAGGATACTAGTTGTAGAAACTTTACATCCGGGTACTTCGTGCTACATCCGGGTACTTCTGTTGGGAAAGGTATAAAAAGGGTGTTGGGACGAAAATAAATTCATTTGTGTCCTGACCGTCGTCGAGTGAAGACATGTTACCGATTCCATGCAGATACTGTTCCAAATTATTTTCAAGACAGGACATATGACAAAAAAGGGATTCCATAGCCACAGGTGTTTTCCAAAAATGGGATTCCATGGAATATTGCCATTGGATATAGAGGTGACGAGAATCGGATAGGATTTCATTGTAATAAATGGAGATAACGCTGCATACAGATTATGGGAAACAAAGCAATCTTATTGGTTAGCAATAATCTATATAAATGATCTATATAAATGAAACAACAAAAGTACACGGAATAGAGTCAGAACTAAAAAGAATTCTGTAAGAATTCGAAATAGTAAATGTTGTCGGGTTGTTTGTGGTAATTAGATTTACTCCGATTCAATCAACACACCCTCCGAACATACCCCTGTCCTACAAGAAGGGTTTAGGTAACATAACAACCACGTGCCACTATAGAAACCAAGATGGCGGCCTCCAGTATACAAAATGGACGACGGAAACACGTATCGCCCTAACAACACGCGCTGCATGCGCACTAACACCACGTATCACTATGGAGATGACCTCACAACATGGCCTCTCAAGCGGGTTACCATGACAATACAACATGGCGCCACTAGGTCCCGTGGCATGACGTCACTTCCGAGGTCATCCACCGAGGTCATCCAAATGGTCCCTCAAATGTACGCGACATACTACTCATGTCGCAAATTAGTTTGGCGATAAGATGTGCTCTTTTTGGTATTAGTTCGTCCCACGTGTCCCAATGTGTGGTATGTGCCTACTGACACATAGAACACGTTGGAACTCAGGGGTCGAGTTGTCAAATGAATTGCTGCGTCTCCTTCTAATAATTGCTTTTATAGACACACGGGCGTGTAATAAACACAGGGCGATACACGCGTGTGAATGGTTTTCTCGTTTTATTCTCCCGCGCTGGCACTCATGTCATATCGATTATCTCATTCACAATCGTGTGTTGTTCTATGTATTACTTGATGGTTTTGTTGAAGTAAAGTAAAGTAAAGCTCGTTCTTGACCTAATTTGCTTAACGAGTTTTGTAAATATCGATATCAACTGGTGACTTATTGAAGATTATATTTATTATATGATCCAAAACCAAGCAGGGCAATGAAACTTAGCCCTTAAGGGCCCGAACAAGTGTCTTTAATTCCCACTCCACAGTTTATACAGTGTAATGATTTAGCCGTGATATCTAGTTGAGACTTGACTACAGTACGCGAAGAGTGGATTGTAATTAAATCACCTGCAGAGAGGAGTTATCATCCAAACTATAACTTTCAAATTTTATACATATGGACAAAAAACACAAGCAATGTTTCAGCCAATGGACCTCCGGGTTTAACCCGGAGGTCCATTGGTTGAAACTTTGCCTGTGCTTGTTATGCGTTGCAACAAATTTGCAATTATTGGTTGGGTGGAATCTCCACTCTGCTGGTGAATTAGTGATAATACACTCTCCACATACTGTATATGATCCAGAACCATGCAAAGCAGTGAAACTTACCCCTTAAGGGCCTGAACAAGTGTCTTTAATTCCGACCATTCCACTGTGTAATGGTTTAGACGTGATATCTAGTTGAGATTTGACTAGAAACCACTGCTGAAGTAATTTGTCTATTCGCCAGCAGGAATCGAAAATAGGCCTTTAAAGGTTAACCCACTGCACACTGATGTCTAAATTCCAAGTTTACGTCAAAGTACATTTGGTTCTTGAGCAATTAATTTCGCAAATCGATGAGGAAGGGTTGCTTTTACATTTGAGTTTTTTTTAGTTTCCTCAACTGATTGAGTATTAGAAACCCATATTTGGACTCCATTCTTAAGTGCAGGTACCAGAACTGAAATGTTTCTTCTGTGGATGTGGTGTTCCCATTATTTTTGAAGTGAAGTTATTTTATCTATGGTCATTCCTTATCACAATTTATAGGAGATTGGCCATAAAGTCACTATCATTTAAACCGTAACAAGGCAAATAGATGTGAACAAATTTTAGCAGCCGGGAAAAATGTAGCACTCTACCGGGTTATAAATACATAGCGGATCTCGATAAAGTCCCCAATTTGTATCGTAATTTACACATGTTCAGTTAATTACGTCTGTATGCTGAAGATGCTATTTATTATATGATCCCCAAAAATTACACACAAGACACTTAAATAGTATGAGAAATAAGCGGCTTCTATAAGTTCTGCAAGTACGTTACAACTTAAGCTGCTTTGATTGTCTGCGGTATCCGCGTCCGGCAATAGTATCCGTTAACTGGTTGAGTGCTAGAAGCCACTATCAGGGCTTTCAAAAAATGAGGGGGACCAGTGCAAATGTCAACATTTTTCTTGCTCAGGTTTCGTATTCAATAAAACGCTAATATTATTTTGTTTGTATAAATTTGCTTCATTACAAAATATTGGAGAGTGCCTGATGGCACTCTCCAACAATTTGTAATAAAACAAATTTTGATGAACAATTTCAGGCCACCAAAATTAATATAGCCTCAACCCGTTAAAGAATAAATTCTAAAGTATTTAATGACACAAATGTCATGGAATAATTTTCAAATAAACAGCAACTGCTGTTGCAGACAACAAATGTTCAACCTTCCTCGTCCCCGCAGTTCGAATGTATAAGTTTTCTCCGGCGCTTGATGAGCCATTCGTTACCATTTTTGATGAATAAGCTTTAACCCTTTGAACCCTCGTTTCCTGGAATGGTGTCACCTATGTGTACACTTACAGTGGGATAGGTCAGTCCAATGTCCCGTGTATAGACCTCTTATAATAAGACAAAATGGGACGAAATTATGCCTTGGACCGAATAATCGATCTTCCAATTTCAGAGGGTTAAAAATGGGAGAAAGATCAGATAAAATAAAAGGAAAATTATAACGAAATCCAAACCTCTTTTGCAGATTGTTTCGAAGGAACTGAACATGGTTACACAGCTAGAGGTGCACACATGCTGATTCACCCAACCAATTACCCAAACCCCTTCCTTGCAAAATGCGACTTCAAATGGGGTTTCACATTTGTTACGCAGAGAGGGTCGCGCCACAAGTGCAACAATGTGTCAGAGAACTTTGACCGCACATGGATTGAATATAAAGAAGGTTTCGGCAGCTTGGATTATGAATTCTTCATTGGTCTTGAGAAGATGCACTATATTACCACACAAAGAGTCTCTACGCTTAAACTTGAGTTGCGAAGTGGAAGTTCAACGAGAATGGTATACTACGACAGTTTCTATGTTGGAGATGAAAGCCATAATTTCACCTTGCTCTATGATTCCTTCAGGCCACATTCCGCAACGCCCGCTGGAGATGGATTTGGATTGGGAGCCCCGTTAGGCTCTATGAATAATACACCATTCTGTACTGTAGATCGAGACTGTGGTTCGTGTGCGCAGACGCATGCTTGTGGTTGGTGGTACAACAAGAACTGTTCAAATGTGAACCTTCATACTAAACTCGATGGTACTACCTCCATGAAATGGCCAATAAACGTAAGCGATTCGACAATGATAAACATCGACTCCCTTGAAGTATTCTTACATCAATAAGAGTACAATGAACGGAATGTACAGTTTTGGGGATTTTATTTTTTTGGTGTTCAATTTGGAGGGGGTGAGGTGTTGATTGTTTCTTGTTTTTTTTTGTCTTTGTTTTTTTTTATTTTTATTATTTCGTTTGTTTTAGTGACGAAATTGACAGACGTATAATGGTTTAACCCTTTACCTAACATGAAAAGCAGACGACACCTTCAAAAAAACATTCTTGAATAACTAATATTTTTGATTTTTTGTTTCAAAACCATAGGTTACGACCCCTCATTGGAACGAGCTCGACGGGTCAAAACCCAATTATTTCCAACCAGAACATGAACCCAATCCCGTGGCCGCCTCGTTTTGTGGATCCGTTATATCTAAATTGGTCAACTTTATTTCGGTAAATCTTCTTGAATGTCTTTTAAAAATGTTTCTCCCAGCTGTTTTTCAAATCTACACAAATTAGTACTTATATTTTTACTAACAGTGATAGCCCCAAATGGTTAGGCGTGAATGGGCATCAGCCGAAGAGAAACAGCGATACGAATTTCAACAAACACTTGTTCCGAAAAAGTTGTTTTGATTTTTTATCGATCCATTTGATTAGAACAGCTTCAGTCAAAACAAACAGACCCTTCTCCTTTGGGTTTAAACATCGGAATTACAATTTGTTTATTTAAAAGAATTTTAACGCATGGGTTGTGTGATAAACACAGAACGCGATGTATGTTTTACTCGTTGGAATGGCGTAATCATACGACTACGCCATTCCAACTCGTTATGTAAAACACCCACCGATTCAAACACTCACCGCGTTCTGTCTATATATATATTTCTTTATTGTATGTAAACTGTACTTTTATGTATTTACGTTTATAGGTGGTTGTTCAATATGAATGTATGTCAATGAGCAAAAGAAGAAAAAAAAAATATTCTTTTCAGTCAATCTACATGTTTGTGTTGCCGAATTCATTATTTCGGAAACGCAAACCGTTCGTGCTGAATAAACTGAGTCTGTAGAATAGGACGAACATACTTATTTAAATAATCCAACTATTGCCACTAAGTCTGTTAATCTTCCAGAACCTAATTTTTAGATGCGCCTTTATAAGCTATTATTGTGTGCACCTCCATATCAAGCAAATTATTTAACCGTTTAGCAATCTGAATGCAGTGACGATCCTCTTGTGTATTGTCACTGCATTCAGATTGCTGAACAATCATCACAAACAAGTATGAGCGTGGGGAGGTTCTCCAGCATCGCATATCTGAAGCAATCTCACACATATTTTAAAATCAAGGTCGCACAATTAAATTTTGTTGAAAAAGATGCAGCATTCGCAGATAATATCATTCTTCAACTTTGTTTGGTAACATAAATCGGTTTTCAGGGACAATGCGTTACTGCGTCATCTGTCCTTTCAGACCTTGATGGCCGAAAAGTAAAATTGATCATTGTTGCCTATGTTTATTCCGTGGAATGTGTGTGGTTTTATGCGTACGATTGTCTTCTTGTACTGAATTAGAAAAGAAGACATTGGAATCGCCAACATATGCTTACTCATTAGACGCCGTTGAAAGCACGTACCCTCAATTTGAACCCTCCTCCCCCTCTTGGAAACATTTTTTTTTGTTTCAAACGTAGATTGTTCAGAAATATTACTTAAAAAAGCCTCAATTGTAATGCCCACATCTAAGCTTAACACCCCCCCCCCCCCCCCCCCAACTATTTTCGGACCCTTAAAATTTGAGTTCCTGAAAATGATGGACTAATACTGTGTTGTGGATAACATTGAACGGAAATCATTTGCACTTGTATGGGAGTTTGGTGTAATTTTAGGCTTATCATTGCACGGATGCAGTGATGGTTCTCTTAAAATGACCACGGCGGTGGCCTTTTTTGGTCCGCCTTAATTCATCTGAGGAGAACCATTATCAGGATTGTTATTTTTCCATGATATGTATTAGGTCCCTGCAAATCCAATGCCTTTTTCCGAAAATATCAAATTCAGTTTGGATATCCCTTACTTTTTGAATAGTATACATGTATATATTTATTGTAGGTAAACTGTATTTTAATGTATTTATGTATTTATGTTTATATGTTATTCAATATGAATTTATGTCAATAAAAAAATAAAAAAAAAGAAAAAGAGAGAACAAATATGTTCAGTAACCAAGTCTGTTAAACTATCAGAACCTAATTTTTAGATGCACCTTTATAAGCTACTTTTGTGTATATCTTCATATCAACCACATTATTTAACACTTGTGTATTTTCAATGCATTCAGATTGCTAAACAATCACCATATACAAGTATGAACGTTAGGGCTGTCCTCCAGCATTGCATACATGATGAAACAATCTAACACACATTTTAAATTCAAGTGAATAAAATTATATCTTGTTGAAAAAGATGCTGTACTGGAAGATTATTATTATCCCTGATGGGAGAGGGTGTGGGATGGGAAAATCTCACCCGAGGGCAAGTTATTTGGGCCAGACACGAGGCTTGCCGAGTGTCTGGACCAAATATATTGTCCCGAGGGTGAGATTTTTCCATCCCACACCCGTACCAACCGCGGGTGTGGGATGAGAAAATCTCACCCGAGGGCAAGTTATTTGGGCCAGACACGAGGCTTGCCGAGTGTCTGGACCAAATATATTGTCCCGAGGGTGAGATTTTTCCATCCCACACCCGTACCCATCACGGGTGTGGGATGCGAAAATCTCACCCGAGGGCAAGATATTTGGGCCAGACACGAGGCTTGCCGAGTGTCTGGACCAAATATATTGTCCCGAGGGTGAGATTTTCCCATCCCACACCCGTACCCATCACGGGTGTGGGATGGGAAAATCTCACCCTCGGGACAATATATTTGGTCCAGACACGAGGCTTCCGAGTGTCTGGACCAAATATATTGTCCCGAGGGTGAGATTTTCCCATCCCACACCCGTACCCATCAGGGATTATTTTTCTCCCCCACCATACAGCGGTTACGTTAGTCAGAGGTAATCGACGGCCACGTGCTGATATAATCAACTCATTTGGTATTCGTTGTTTTGAAAACCTAATGACACCATCGGAAAGAGCATGCAAAAGTTATGTATATACCAAAGGTATATACCACGAAATCATTTAGGAACGGAGGTATCTTTGGGTTTAAAGAGTTCTAGAGCATCAAACTTTGATCACACGGTATTTTGATGACGTCAATATGAATTAGTCACTGAATAAGAAACTGATACATGCATAACGTCATAATAACGTTAGAAATGTATAACGTCGCGTGTGTGGCGTGGGATACATCTGTCTCTCCCTGCTATCTCACCCTGGACACAAGTATGTAACACATGGAGTTGGGGGAGAACATATCATTCTTCAACTTATTTGGTAACGTTAATCGGTTTTCAGAGATAATGAGTCACTAGGTCATCTCTCAGGACTTTCAGACCTTGATGGGCGAAACGTTAAATAGCTCATTGTTTTCTATCTTTAATGGGTGAGATTGTTTTGTTTTATGTGTGCGATTTCCTTTTTATACTGAATTAGAAAAACATAATTGAAACTTCAACGCTTTTTAACTATTTTCTATTTTCTGTCCCTTAAAAGTTGTGTTATTGGTAATGATCTACGAATATAGTATTGTGGTTACACTGAACGGAACTCATTTGTACTTGTAGAGGAGATTGGTGGAAGTTCAGGCTTGTCCTTTTTAAAATTGCAGGGGAGCCATAATGGTTCTATTAAAATGATCACCAGGGAGCTCATTTTGGCCCGCCTTAATTCATCTGAGGCCATCTCTTATCAGCATTATTGCTTTTCCACGATATCTATTAGGGCCATGCGAATCGGACACCTTCTGTTCGAATCAAATACGAATCGAATCGGGTGCTTAAGTTTCGATTCCGAACCGAATTCAAATCGAATCGGACATCCAGTCGGTACAAGTGGTCAGAGAAGTTCGTACGCAGCTTTATTAGATGGAACTAATCGTATAAATTGGCGCTTTTTTGACACCAATAACTCGGTAAGTTCCTAGAGACCGAGGCGGAAGTGATTGCTTGTTGTATGGTAATATGGAATTCATCGCAGGAACGAAATTGTTGTCAAAAATTCGTTTGAGGAAACAGCTTTAAGAAATATCGTCACAGCTTCACAAAGTAGCAAATGAGCAAAAATAACTGCCACACGGCGAATATTTCAGAACAGTCAGATAAATGCAAAAAAAAAAAAAAAAAAACGAATCTCAAACTGTCTAGTCGCGTATGTATTCTGACATAACCTCTACTTGGTTGCCGCTAATGATTTTATTTGTTCCCTGTTACTGACTTTTAATATAATACCCCCCCCCCCCCCCCCCCCCCCCCCAGCAGCGCTGACTGGCCAGTTAAACGTAATGATCTTGATATTTACGTAACCTTCGAGAAATAATGACCACATATGATAAACGCAACAATAATGGACATAAGTTTCCGTGATCGTCATCGAGATATTCGATTTCAGTATTCCGCGGTCAAGAAATCGAATCGAACCGAATCATTCATCGAACCGAATTTGAAGATTCACAGGGCCCAAATATCTGTGTGTCTACAGTACGTGGAGGGTGGATTGTAACTAAATCACCCGCGGAGTGGAGTTATCACCCAAGCTATACATTTCAAATCGTGTACATGTCGACAAAATACACAAGCAATGTTTCACCCAATGGACCTCCGGGTTTAACCCGGAGGTCCATTGGCGGAAACTTTCCTTGTGCTGGTTATGCTTTGGAACAAATTTGCAATTATTGCTTGGATGGAATCTCCACTCTGCGGGCGATTTAGTGATAATACACTCTCCACGTACTGTAACTGTTTACATGTAGTGTCTGCGATGAACGCTTCAAATCAGGACACAAGACAACAACTCTCTTTTATCATCTCTAAATTTCTATTCGATTATGAGACAGAAATCAAGCCGAATATTAGCCACCGTTAGGTTAGAATGTCAAACTCTCGTGAAATATATAGTTGTGCTGAGAAACCTGAATTATAATATACCAGGTAACGTATGTACAGGGAACTGTCAGAGCTGAAAGTAAGAATTTTGAACTCAACTTTCTCCTTGACAATATCATGTGAATCACAATATGGATTGGATGGTGAAATAATTAGGCTTTTCCCTCTGGAAAAGACTATTGTTTTTCTACGGATTATTATTTTTTCATTTTTTTTTTCCACACATTTTGTCCGTACGATTCAGAAGCCATTTTCGAACCGATTTTCACAAACGTTTGCACACGCATAGAGGGGTACAAAATCTAAAAATGTACCAAAGCGGAATTTTCGATTTAACCTTCATTTCGCCAGAATTGGCAAAAAACTGCCAAAATTGGGGTTTATCGGCATTTTCTCGAAACACGTCTTGTAGATTTTTTTTAAAAATATTTATCATTGCTAGACCTGTCTGCCTGTGACACGACCTTTGATACACACGACATATTAGGCGATGCATATGGTAACCCTCCACAAGCTGCCAAACATCGAAGTTTTGATGAAATGGACCGGTTTCAGGCCCCCACAGCACCCAAAAGATACCCGAGAGATAAACATACCTTCCTTTATTGGAAGTGGAATTCACCGAGGATCATTTTTGTAAGTAATAAGGGTGTTCAAAAAACCAAGCATTAACCCGTTTTGGGCTGGTTAAACAGCAATACCTCCATAAAGCTAAAAAAAATCATGTTTTCCGTGGATTTCTCTAAACGAGTCTTGTAGATTTTCAAGAAAAATCTGTCACTCCCAGGCCTTGGTGTGTCAATAGAAATTGCATGGACAAAATACTGCGGTGAGCATTTGTTAACCTTCCACGGGCCTCTAAAAGTCAAAATTGTGATAAAATGGGCTGTTTTTGGACGCCAACAGCTCCCAATGGGTACGCCACAAGGAAAAGTGCCTTCTTTTATGGAGCGCACAATCTATGCACAAACATTCTTGTAAGTAGTAAGGGTATTCAAAAGTCGAAGTCTTAACCCATTTTGGGCAGGCTAAAGAGAGGGACCCCTTAAAATCTTAAAATTCCTATTTTCTGTGGATTTCTCTAAAAACATCCTGTAGGTTTTCAAAAAAAATTGACTACTCGCAGGTCTTTGTGTGAAATTACAATTTGCATGGACAACATATTCCCGTGAGCGTTTATTAACCCTCTACAGGCTGCCAAGCATCGTAATTTTGTTGAAATGGGCTGTTTTCGGACACACACAGCACCCAATGTGTAACTCAGAAATAAATATAATCTCCTTTGTTGGAAGTGGAATTCACCGAGGACCATTTTTAAAAGTAATAAGGGTATTCAAAAAACCAAGCGTTAACCCCTTTTGTGGTTGTCGATAGTGATGTCCATCAAAAGCTTAAAATGTATGTTTTCCCAGGATTTCTTTACAAACATCTGGTACGGTTTTCAAGAGAAAATGGCCACTGATAGGTCTTGGTGTCACATTACCAGTTGATTGGATAAATTATTCCGGAAAGCATTTGTTAACCCTCCATGGGCTGCTAAATGTCAAAATTTTGAAAAAAAATAGTCTGTTTTTGGACACCAACAACATCAAATGGGAATGCAACAGAGAAGCATAACTTCTCTTACCGGACGCAAAACTGACAGGGAAACATTTTTGTAAGTAGTAAGTGTATTCAAAAATCGAGATCTTAACCCATTTTTGACTAGTTAAGGAGATATACCCCTTAAAACCTTAAAATTCCAGTTTTCTGTGGATTTCTCAACAACAAAAACAAAAAAAAATTCAAGAAAAATTGACCATTCGCAGGTCTTGGCGTGACAGTTCAAGATGCATGGACAAAATATTTCGGTAAGCATTTGTTAACCCTCCAGAGGCTGCCAAGCATAGACATTTGGAGAAAATGGGCTGTTCTTGGGCAACCATAACACCAAATGTGTACCTTCGAGATAAACATAACTTCCTTCATTAGAAGTGGAATTTACCGACGATCATTTTTGTATGTAATGAAGGTATTCACAAAACCAAGCATTAACGCGTTTAGGGCTGGTTACATAGCAATACCCTTCAAAAGGTTAAAAAATCGTGTTATCCGAGGATTTCTCTAAAAACATCTCGTAGATTTTCAAGAAAAAATTACCATTCTCAGATCTTAGTGTGACATTACAAGCTGCATGTACAAAATATTCCTGGAAGCATTGTTAACCCTATGCAGGTTCTCAAACATCAATATGTTGATAAAATGGGCTGTGTTTGAGTACCCACAGCACCCGAAGTTGAGAGGAGAGATCAAAATAAGTGGAAAGAGAATTCAATGAGAATTATTTTTGGATGTAATAAGAGTATTCAAAAATCAACACTTAACCCGTTTTGCTATGGATAAACAATGATACCCATCAAAAGCTTAAAATTCATGTTCTCCCTGGATTTCTCTGAAAACATCTTGTAGATTTTAAAGAAGAAATGGCCATTCGCAGTTCTTGGTGTGACATTACAAGTTGCATGAATAAATATTCCTGTTAGCACCTGTTAATCCTCTACAAACTGCCAGAAATCAATATTTTGGATACATTTGAGATAAAATGGACCATTTTCAAATAGCCACAGCACTCCGTGGTTATGTGTCAAACAAACATAACTCCTTTTGTCGGTCATTAACTTGTTGGACAACGATATTGACATTAACCCACTCCAACGTTGATGATGGTTTTTACCTAAACAATTTTATTTTTCAAACTGAGTCATTTGAGACTACTATACTCACCTTTCTCATAACATCAATGAAGGAACTTCAATGAGACAGTTAAAAACAATTCATCAGACACTGTGGGTCATGAAAAATCATGGAATCTCATCGGGAAAAGCCATGATTCTTCAGAATCATAAAGTCTAGTTATTGCTGTTATCATATTTTTAATGTCAAAAGGTTTTACTTCGCCATGATTTCTCTCGAGATGCCAACATGTGCGATCAGTCGGCTGAAGTTGGCAATTCTGCCAGATAATTACTTATACCCCAGCCCAAATCAATTTGACAACCATTGCCTGTGCTTTTCAATGGTGAAGTCGGCGATGTTATATCCCGTTTGTGAAGAACTCCGACTGAAGAGAGCAATTCGAATACTTTTAGATGGCACACGCGAAGCTGACTTGTGTCGCACTCGGAATACGTCACAAGAAGGTCGTGACCGCTAGCAGAAAATTGAGTTTATTTGATCACCCGCCTATAATTGACAAGCCTTGAATGTTTCTTCTCGGCCGACTTTTACATTGTCTCTGTTGTGCATATATTACAGCTCCTACCTTTCTCATACTTTGAACAATGCTTTTGTAAAGGAGATTACTTGTAGTGAATATATTGCCACCCCTATGGTTTCCATACATAAAACAATGCGTTTTTAAAGATTTACTATAGTTCATATAATGACATCGAAACTGTTTTTGTTCCTTTGAACAATGCGTCTCTAAAGGATATGTTCTGTAGTGCATCGAGTGCCGTCCCTACTGTTAATGCTACAATGCATTTCTAAAGGAGATTATCTGTTGCGCACATAGCACCACCCCTAGCGTTATTCATGCTTTCAACAATGCGCCTCTAAGGGGGGTTATCAGTAGTGCATACAGTGGTATCCCTACCCTTATTGCTGCTTTGTATAATGCATTTCTAAAGAAGATTATACAGAGTTCATATAGTACCACCCCTACCGTTATTCATACTTTAAAGAACGCAGTTGACAAAGAGATTGCATATAGTGCCCGCTACCGTTATTGCCACTTTGAGCAATGCATTTCTAAAGGGGATTATCTATCCATATAGTACCACCCTTACCGTTACTGATACTTTGTACAATTCGTTTCTAAAGAGATGACATGGCGTGTATATAGGGCCATCTCTACAGTTATTGCTAATTTGAACAACGCGTTTTTAAAGGAGATTGACTGTAATGCATATAGTGTCATCCCTACAGTTATTGCTACTTTGAACAACGCATGTCTAAAGGAGATTATAGGAAGTGATTATAGATCCATCCCTACCGTTATTGATACTTTGAACAACGACGCGTTTCTAAAGGAGATTACATGTAATGCATATAGTGGCATTCCTGTCATTGTTGCTACTTTGAACAATGCGTTTCTAAAGGAGATTAGCGGGGGTGTATATAGGGCCATCCCTACCATTCTTGCTAGTTCGAACAATGCGTTTCCAAAGGAGATTACATCAAGTGCATGTAGTGCCCCTTACCTATATTTGTATTTCAAAGTTGAACAATGCGTTTCTGAAGTAGGTTCACTGGGGCATATATAATGTCATCCTTATCGTTATTGCTACCTTGAATGATGAGTCTCTGAAGGAGATTACCGAGAGTGCATACAATAATATCCCTAACGCCATGCATACAGTTAAAACTAGAAGTCCTGTCACGAATAGTGCGCTTATCTAGGCTTAATTGCGCGTTGGAATTGCGCGCAATTGCCATATCGAATGTTATCCAAAGCACGGCAGATTCTCCTGGTTACTTATAGCAAACACATGCAATGTTTCTGCCAATGGACCTCCGGGTTACCCGGAGGTCCATTGGCTGGAACATTGCTTGTGCACAGGCCATATGTACAGAATTTGATAGCTTAACTTGGGTCATAACGCGCACATCAACGCGCATATCAACGTGCTATTTCTGCGCATTTCATGACAGGACTTCTAGTTTCAAATGTAGATTACCGAGAGTGCATACAGTATTATCCCTACCGCCACTCATACTTTGTACAATACGTTTCTAAAGGACAATACATATAGTGCATATAGCGCCCCCTGTCGTTATTGTTACTTTGAACAATGCTTTTCTAAAGGAGATTATCTGTAGTTTATATAGTGCCATTATCCCCACCGTTATTGCTACCTGCAACAAAACGTTTCTAAAAGGGAATAACTTCAGTGCATACAGTGCCATCCCCATCGTTGCTTTTTTTAACAATGCTTCTAAATGCGATTATCTTCCGGATCAATTGCGGGAAGTTAGATTTTGTTTTCTCTTGGAGTTATTGATTATAGAAAATGACCGTGTAAAGTAATTTCTGGTCGAGATTATGGAATAATTCATGATCCATATCTTTGTGTTATGAAACTACTTCTTACAGATATTTGTTATGTTTTGCAATCGTAATCCTGAAATTTGATGGTCCGAGGTGTCACGTGATATTACCGCCTTTCCAGGTATCCGATGTGTTGATATTAATTGATTGTGGATGGATCCCTTCTATATGCAGTTGTGTCTGATTCTGTGAAGGTGGATTTTAGTAGATATACTTTCTGAGTGTTAACCCTATGGAAACAACGCCCAGTGAGAAGCGGCCTAGAGATTCAAGTGGGAGTTCTTTGGAATATGTGTCGAAAAAACTCAAAGAGGGGGTCATCCGATTCAACTGGTTTGAGTGATACTTGTTTGGATGAGTTTGATCCTAGTAGCATTATGGCATCATTCGCATCTTCGTCACCGTCTTCGAAGCCCGAGTCTGTGAGTAATTTCGTCATGATTCTAATGGATCCTGCTGTACAGGGTATTCTGAAAGGGCTGATCTCTTCAGCCTTAGCTGAGCAGATTGGGTTTCTGGAGAGACGGAGATGTGTCTTGAGGAGAAGGACAAGAAAATCTGTCAGTTAGAAAATGACTTAGATCTTAAATAATATGGTATAAGAAACTGTCTCCGTGTCCCTGGTGTTCCTGAGAAAGTAGGTGAAAGCATTGATGAGTTGATTCTCAATATGGCTAGCAAGCTAGAAATGGCTATGGAAAGACCTGACATCGAAAGAAGTCATAGAATTTGGCCCCCAAGATACGGTACTATTGCTCGGCCGATTATTGTGAAGTTTCTCAGTTACCGAGTGAAGAACGATTTCTACAAGGCGCTACGGAAGTTGAAGAACATTCAGTCTCACGGGAAGGTATATGTGAACGAACATTTAACAGCAACAAGATCAGGTATGGCACAAAGGTGTATGGATTTGGTGAAAGTCGAGAAACTGAAGGAACACTGGACCTCTGATGGTGTGATTTTTGTCAAGTTGAAAGCTGATTCACTTCTTAGAGTAACCACTCCACAGAGCCTCCTGAAAAGTGAGAATGATCTTAGTTGATCAATGGTAGATGGTTAACTTTCACCCGGTAGAACATGAGTTATGGGTTACCCAGTACTATAGGGGTTACTGCATGACGAACAAACCAATGATGGGTGCACCAGTCCCCACCAAGTTATATTTTAAACGAAGCGTAGATATGTCCTAAATGTAGAGCAGATATATGCGGATTGTTAAGCGACTTTATGCCATCTGACTGAGCTATTGGAGATCCATCGGATGAGATACAGTTGGTAACAACTGCATTTACAGGTAAATTGTGATCGTTAGACCATACCCAACATAGAATGTATACTTCCCATTTCGTTCTTGGCAGAGGGTTAATTTTCCCTTAGTCAAATATAAATCTTATTATGTAGTGATCGAGTCTGCGATTAGTGGACTAAACAATACTTATCATGTTAACTTCTGATGGTTCTTGGTAGAGGGTCAATTTTCCTTTAGTCAAATATAAATTTCAATATAAAGCGATCAAGTCTGCGATTAGTGGACTATACTATATCTAGCATGTTGACGTCTTATGTGTCGGATGAATCTCTGGTAGAGGGTTAATGGACCTGAAGTGATCTTACATGTACTTGTGAATGCGGTTATCACCAGCTATGTCATGTGTGTATGGGATTTGGTTGGGGATAACTGGACCTGCACGTCCATGTGAATTGTGATCAGTGGACTAATCCCCACCTATTTGTATATTTTCCACTTGTTCTTGGTAAAGGGTTAAAGGGTTAAACTTCCATTAGTCAAAGATAAATACAAACATAAAGCGCCCAAGTGTGCTCTTAGAGGAATCTTAGTGGACGAAACCATACCTAGCATGTTAACTCTCCAGTTGTCTTCGGTGGGTGCAAATAGGGAGTGCAATTTTATGTAAATGTAGTGCAGATATATATTGATTACCAAGCAGCGGTGTGTCATCTGACTGAGCTCTTGGAGCTGAATCAGATGGGACACGGCTGGCAATGACTGCATATATACAGAAATCTTGATTAATGGACCAATCCACACCAAGTATGTATACGTCCTGTTTTGTTCTTGGTGCTCCGTCGGGTGGGATACAGCTTGTAGCAACTGCATTTACAGGTAAATTGTGATCATTGGACCAAACCCAACATAGAATGTATATTTCCCATTTCGTTCTTGGCAGAGGGGTAATTTTTCCTTAGTCAAATATAAATTTTAATATGTACTGATCGCGCCTGCGGTTAGTGGACTAAACAATACTTACAGTTAAAACTAGAAATCCTGTCACGAATAGTGCGCTTATCTAGGCTTAACTGCGCGTTGCAATTGCGCGCAATTGCCATATCGAATGGCATCCAAAGCACGGCAGATTCTCTTGGTTACTCATAGCAAACACATGCAATGTTTCTGCCAAGGGACCTCTGGGTTACCCGGAGGTCCATTGGCTGAAACATTGCTTGTGCACAGGCCATATGTACAGAATTTGATAGCTTTACTTGGCAATAAAGCGTACATTAAAGAGCATATCAACGTGCTATTTGTGCGCATTTCGTGACAGGACTTCTAGTTTTAACTGTATCATGTTAACTTCCCAAGGTTCCTGGTAGAGGGTTGATTTTCCTTCAGTCAAACAGAAATTTCAATATAGAGAGATCAAGTCTGCGATCAGTGGACTATACTATACCTGGTATGCTAACTTATGTGTCTAAGGCATCTCTGGTAGAGGGTTAATGGACCTGAAGTGCTCTTACACGTGTGTGTGGATTCGGTTATTACCAGCTATATCCTGTATGTACATGTGGTGTGTATGGGATGTAATTGGGGATGACCGGATCTACACGCGCATGTGAATTGTGATCAGTTGACTAATCTCCACCTATATGTATATTTTAAATTTGTTCATGGTGGAAGGTTAATTTTCCTTTTGTCATAAATCCAAACATAAAGCGATCAAGCGTGCTATTGGTGGACTAAACCATACCTAGCATGTTAACTCTCCAGTTGTCTTCGGTAGGGGGCTAATGGACCTGTAGTGCAAACTTGTATAAATTTATAAATATTATTTTCTCTAAAATATCAACCAAACTGCGGTTTCAGTATTACCATAAATATACCCACCTCTCTAAGCAAACACGGAGCAGAACTCTTGTAATTCCGCAAAATTCCTAGCCATCTTCCACTTCGAGGTTCTCGGGGATCTCAACCCACTATCCTACTGCCAGTCGCACTATCAAACGTAATAAGATGAATGGCCCTCGGAACCCACTCTCGTGGAATTATATGCAAATAAATATTTAAAGCAAATAAAGGTATTAGGGTCGCAAGGGATTTCAATCCCACATCGTCCCTGTGCGCCTTCGTGTAAGTACTTCTCATTTTGTTAAAATTTATGATAGTTATTTTAAAATGTTTACAAAGTATATCACACACACATTAATAATACAAGGAAACTAATTGTGCTTTCACGAATATTTCTATTTCGTTTTACATCACCCGCAATGTCTGCTTGATATTGTCTATGTCAGTTAGTTTAACAAGAAAAAAAAAACTTTGCATGACTCAAGTCAATATTATTATAAGTATTCGCTCCTCTTCTTTTCATCCGAAAAATTACGAATGATAGTTATGAAAGCATCACGCCACGTGCGCATTTGTCTTGCGATATTCGCCACAACATGTTGAAAATATCGCGTTATTGCTATAGGAATATCGCCAAAATAAGGCGCTAATATCGCGTCATTAACAAAAGAATATCGCCTGACCGTATACTTTGTTGTAGGCTGTACTGTACCTGTTGTGCATACTGTGTATGAAGCTGAGAGTTGATGAATCAGTTGTTTAAGATCATTCAGCTGGTGGGATTTATTTGATGAAACGTAAATTGAACATAATGTACCAGTCTTGTCGAAACTTGCGCGAATTTCTGTTTCATGTTAATTTGTTTGTAAAGGTACAGTGCAGTGTATAATACCATTTTCAACCAAGACAAACGTTTCACGAGTATGAAGATCATTTCTATCAATCAAGGAATTATACGAAGACTAATGCTTGAAATCAGAATTATCTTGGGTATCGAGTTGGAGTTTCTTTCAGGAGTGTTTCTTGCGGCTCCGGGTCAAGTCGCCCCCACATATATTTCCATATTTTTTTGTCAAGTCGCCCCTGGTTTGGGACGAGTTAACCCGCTTTTGGGGACGAGTTGACCCACCATGAAATTGTTTTTTACTAACTTTATTTTTATGATTTTTATATTTTTTAGTAAAAAAAACAGACAATTATGGAATATTAATTTATGTATTTACCTTTAATAATAAGAAAATCTTCTTCAAATTAAATTAAATCCTTTATACAAACTGTGAATCCACAACACAAAGCACACACGAAAGAATATTATTTATTTTCCAAGAATAGGAAATTTAACACAAAAGTTCCAAAATAATGGTATTCACTGCTGAGGAGAAAATTATCCGTCCAGTACCCAGACATCTAGCTTAATGATTCAAAAATAATATTTCTAATCTGTGTTTGTTTAAAAAAGCAAGATGAGCAGTGAGTGTGACTGTGACTGACGACATTTCATTAACAGGAAACTCCCGACAACAACAACAACACAAGTTCTGTTTTGGATGCACCTGAAAGTCCAGACGACAACACATCTTTTTAGAGATAAGTTTTGACATGCCACACCGTAATGTGAATAACCGCCCCGAAACATTAGAAGCATTAGAAACAGTCGTTATGAAACAAATTAAGTTATTCGGGTCGCCAGGGATTTCAATCCCACATCGTCCCTGTGCGCATCCGGCGCGCTGAAATTTTTCATTCATTCATAGAAACATCAATGAAGGAGCCAGATTTACCAGAGAGTTTACCAGAAGATGCACCAACAATGTACTCAGAAAAGCCCAATGGAAGTCAACGTGGTGGTCGACTTTATGCAGTGAAGGTAAGCCATTCGTCTTAAAAGTAACATCGTTAGGATACACGATCACAAATTACAGCGCGATCTGGATTTCCCATACGTAATTACAATCTCAAATTTTAACACTCTTGTTAATTTCTTATATTTATACAACATTTATAACAAAATAAATTGTATAAACCAAAGAAAATATTGATGTAAATTATTAAATGAATAGTTGTGTATACTTTATTATGTTCTAGTTTTAATAAATAAAAAGTTGTATATATTTGTTACATATTTTGTTATTATGTTCTAGTTTTAATAAATAAATAAAAATACGTATTTAATCAGACCAGTCTCAGGTTATTATTAAGTCTTCCCAGTCCAACACTTTTAGAGGGACGACTTGACCCGATGTATGGGGGCGTCTTGACCCGGTGGCGACTTGACCCGGTGGCAAGGTGACTTAAGGGCGACTTGACCCGTCCCCTTTCTTGGAAACATGAAGCAGCAAGTTTATATATGTGACTAAGAAAGTCGAGTTCTTTGACATTCGCTCTAAAGCCACGACAATTCCATTTTATTATATTGGTTTTATGTTTATTTTCCATGTTTAGCTGAAGATTTAGAAGGTAGAGGTATGGGCTAAATAGTCCAGGTAGGTTTGGTGGATTATTTATTTCGCAAGGACATATATTTTAAGGTAGGTTCGGGTGTCGTTGCCCACAAGTTTCGTCGATATGTAGCATAATTTGTCCCTGAGCTTACTCCTCCAACATGGAATCGGCAATTGGTATAGTAAACTGCTCAGAAGAGTAAGGAGAACCGGTGATGTCACCAAGAGAAGTGGTATAACCTGGATTAAGAGAGGAAAACCAGTTGTTGTGTATATCTTGCTGCTGTTATCATTAGGCGAGTTTCAAGTACCCGTCCGAAAGAGGAAATAACCCACTTGATGAGTTTCGTGACTAGTTGGTGAAAAGTAGTATAAATATATATTATTATATCGAGATAATACCCAAAATTACTACTTTGGAGCTAAAAAATTGACGAATTTGTGTGGGCTGAAGCCTGAAAACTTTGCAAGTTTCAAACTTGCCACCGTCGGCCATTGTTTTCTTTGTCTTCTTGAAGCTCAAACCCGCCAGATGTAATCGCAGTTCATCCAGTCTTTTCAATTACCCATCAATTGTAGTAGTCAAGATCCCTGTGATGATACACACGCAGTTACTAAGAGATAATGGCGTCATAAATTACCAGCATGGTATAATATGCTTATATTGTTATTCTACAATGTAGTATAGAGTTTCTCCTACAAGGTCTGTTGGCCTCATATTTTTTAAATATGAGGCCAACAGACGTTGTAGGGGATAATAGCCACAAAATCCAAATCCACGTAAAGTCTCCCCACGATCATGGTCCGGCAGCAGAAGTGATTTGCTTCTGACCTTGTAGAGATTCAGAGCTTTTTGTAGCACATTAGAACATGTTGTCGAGTCCCGAGTGGTACAATAACCTTCTGAGAGCCTCCCATAACACCACCCAACAACTACTCCTCTGTGATCTGATTAGAGCACATACACGTTGCTGGGTTGGGTGGGGTGGGGTTCTCGCACCTACAATTTATACTATAACCTCCATCAAAATAGAACACATTGTAATCGTACCCCTATCCTTGTATATTTTATTTCAGCTGTTCACACATCCTGTGCCTTAAGACGCCCCCACCCCGGTACAAGTTCCAAATGCTCTTCCGAAGAAAGCAATAAATCATTTTTCCTTCCAGATCGGTGATCTTGACCACACAGATGACGGAGCTCTAAGAGCTTGTTTTGCTGTGGGGCCTGAGGCTCTGGGTTGAGGGATTGAATGAAGAAATACCATATTATGAATGCCGTGTTTTATTTATTTTATTTACGGCTTGTTAGGTAAAAGGCTTAAGAAGAGTACAATATAGGTCATGGTATGTTGTAGCATAGCCGGAGTAAACTGTGTATACTGCTGCTCCTGCACTGATGGGATTAGAGTCAGACATCATTTTCTAGAAGGCTCTCAGTGAGAGCTTTGCGGAGGTTGATGTCGGCTTCTGGTATTGTCAATGTGGGAGGGGAAAGATACATGGCTGGTTGTGGTTTTCCTGCAGCTTTTTTGACTTGCACTGTATGTATGCATAATAATTAAGATCTGCGAAGATCAGAATCACCATCCCTCTTCATGTTTGATAACATCTCCTATTTTGGTTCATAAAATATTCCTCAAATTGGTACTCCATTTATGGCTCGATGACTCATTTTGGCGATTCCGGATTTTGAAAATAGTGTTTGTTTGGCAGCTATAGAGTCTGATGACTATCCCTTATATTTATGGTCACGTTCCTGTCCAGATTGCTAAAGGCTGTTCTAGTCCACTTTGTGGATTCTATTTCAATCTTTCTCATATCCAGTCCTACTCATCTCCCAGAAGTTGGAGTATGTGTTTACCCGTCAATTAAGATTTGTGTTTAATAAACAACCTTAAGGTGTAGCACCTATCTTGTAAATGAAAGTACAAGATCATATGTTTCTTATACAATTTATTCTTCTATTTCACATTTTCTTTTCAAAACTCCTTCTACCAAATCCTGACTGCTCGGACATCTCCAGAGTCTCACCTGAAGCCAATCTGAATCAAATGTATTCTCCACACAACTCCAATATTAGTATGAAGAGTACCCAAATCCAAGCACTCGAAGTATGCATGCATTTCCACCCAAGAATTTACATAATGTGTCATCTTGAATTACAGCGCGATAGTCGTGAAACATCACCATCGACATGGTGGAAGACCCTTAAATCATGTATTGGCAGTAATACATCAGGAATCCCACCAATTACCCACCAAAACAAAGCATAGCCCACAAATAAGGAGAAAGAAGAAGTATTCAATGAATACTTCAGCTCTATCTCAACTGTGGGAGGCGAGGTGCCGTTGCGGTAACCGGTTCTCGTCAGATCACCGAAGTTAAGCAACGTCGAGCCCGGTTAGTCCTCGGATGGGTGACCATCTGAGCAATCGATTCGGACTCCCACGTTGTGTCCTTGGGCAAGGCACTTAGCCCCGATTGTCCACATGAGGGCACGATGACGCCGTGTACTAAGGAGTATTGCACGTCGATGGTGCGCATGTCTTCAACCAATCTAACTCTGCCTGTACTGCTGTGCGGAGTTACGATGTTGGGGAGGTGGCGGCTGCTCGTCGTTGCTCGGTGGTTCTCTCCGGGTACTCCGGCTTCCTCCACCCATAAAACTGTCACGGCCATGATTAGCCATTGTGCTTAAGTATGTGACCTTAGACACTAATAAATAATTGAACATTGGGCTAAAACTTGGTTGGTTGAGTTCAATCCCCAAAAGACAGAGATCATACTTTTGTCACGTAGAATTACACCACTTCTACATCCACCATTATTCTTTGGCAGTACACAAAATTTTGAAGTTAAGAACCATAAACATCCAGGTGTGATTCTAAACAATACTTGTCCATGGAATGACCATGTTGCCAATATCTACTCCAAGGCCTGGTCCCGTATTGACATACTGAGGAGTCACAAATTCATCCTTGATCGTAATGTGCTGGAAAAAAATTATTTTGCTTTTATTAGACCAACGATCCCACAGAATCATCGAGTTCCTTTTTGGAACTCGCAACTACACCAATCATCGTCTCTTCCAAATACGACTGGTCAGTGGAATAACTTACCATTATCTGTCAGAGAAAACTCATCCCTGAGTAATTGTACGACCTTCCTAAATGATGACAAGCTACGATCATCGACATTATATGGCGGAGCTAAATAGCGGGCTGGTCAGATTACCACTGTAGGTTATGTTTGCGCTGCAGCAACCTTTACGCACATTTATACAATAACCACAATCTCCTACCCACCCCCTCCGTATTTTTGGTGTAATCGAGACAGTGGAGCATTTCTTGTTATATTGTCCATACATGAACATGCGCGCAGTACTTCAATTGAATTACTCCCATCTTCTGTTGACCCTAGTACTCTTCCATTTGGTTCGGGATTTCTTCATAATGCAGAAAACCGCTTTATATTTGAACTTGTCCAGGACTTCATTGTACTTAGCAAACGTTTCAGTTAGCTGCAGTGATTACGTGACCCGCATGGGTATGTGTGCATCTGACTAGGTATAATGCTTGAATCCGTCGACACCAGCTATTAATTTCTTTCGCGTCACAAAATAAGTACATTACTCATCTACCAACCTGATTCATGTCTGCTTAACTCAGATCACCAAGGAAATTCTTCTTTTTTAAGTCAAGTTGGCTCCATCCTCATCTTTGTCTTCTCTTTGTTTCTTCTTTTGTTCTATCTCTACTTTCTTCTTCTTGTTATCTTCCTGCTGGTTTAGACAATATTAATCCAACAAATGCCTCATGTCATTTACTAATCAAATAGTCTATCCAACAAGGGAGACGACTTCGAAAAGCTTATAGCTTATTGTTGAATCCCTTACATTTATTCTTGAATTATGTTGTTCTGTTACATTGTATACCATTAATTTCATGAGTTGTTCCTTTTTATCTCTTTGCGTGATGTATACAATTGTCACTTTCAGTAATCAATATTGTTTAAACTAATTACCCATCCGATGTAAATTTCCTTTGGCTTGTTTTCCGATTATTTTGGAAAATTATTTTTTTGCCTTTGTTTTGTATTTTTTATTTCTTTTTTTTTATATTGTTGGGAATTTCCCAAATGAAATATATTTTTCAGATTTTGATTGTCGATATTGAGAAAATTATTTTGGGTGTAAAAAAATGGCAATGGCGGTTACGAATGATCAAAATCTGGCACCTAATGATCCCGAACCATACATTTACATTAATACATGTGATTTCATGGGATTTTTTGCCTTACCCGGGGTTGATGTCCCCAGAGGTCCTCAGCTGGTGCAAAAACGTGCTCAGTTAGGAAATATTTCCAAGAGCACTCCGAGATGTTCCTGGTTTAAAAGTGACCAGACCCCATTTGGGTACCATCAATTTCGCCCCACATGCTCTGGGGGATGAAAATCCCTGTTCAAATTGTTCTCGATGTATTGTTGCCGAGGATCAAGTTGGGTCAGTGTGGGGAGGGAGAAATTGGCCCTTTGGTGCATTCCAGGGTGGGGGGGGGGGGGTGGAAATCCTGGGGTTCCACCTTGGTCTCGACCTGATCGGTCACCACGTCATCGAGCATTGAGAAATGAAGTGGGAGTGAACAGGGGGTCATGCGATGCTGCTTCATTAAAACCTGCTTGGCATATTAGAGGCAGGCCATTTCAGAGTTCTGTCCCAAATGCTGCTAATTTTGATATTGCCCGCCCCCAGCCTTATGAATCTGTGGATTCTGATTATGATGCTTTCCAGAATGGTGGGAATTGCGGTAGAGACAGAGTTCCACCTAATCCAATACCCAAAAGACGGAATGTGAATCCCAACATGACTAGATGGGGGGGGGGGGGGGTTGAGGATAGACGCCCAGTCAGGCAGAATAGACCCTTTATCGAGGAAGGGGAAGGGGAGGCTAACTACAGAAATGACTTTCAAGATAACCTCTGGCTTCCCCAAGGCAGATACAGATATGCTTATGACCCACCCCCACTGGTGTACCAGCCTTATGGGGAAGGAGATGCTTGTTGTCCACAGGAGGACAAGTGGGGGAGAGGTGAGAGGTATGCCCGTTACCTCCGACCTGTGTACCGGCAGTTTGAGGGACAGCGGCCCCAAGGGCGAGAGATGAGAGAGCCGGACAAAAGGTATCGACGTAGGATGCCTAACCTTTCCAAGACCTTAGAATATAATGGGACCACCAGTTGGCAAGCATTTCGAATGAAGTTCATGCAATTTGCAGATATGCAAGCCTGGGCTGCGGAAGAATGTAAGGACAATCTTTATTGGTGTTTGGACGGCAAAGGGAGCGAGTTCGTTGCTACCGGAATTCGTCAAGACCCACAGATCTATTTTATTGAAGTGTTGGACAATTAGAAAAGCGTTTCGAAAAGTACGAACTCCCTGAGACTGCACAAATGCAGTTCAAGAAAGCCCAGCAGCAACCAGTCATGACCCTAGAAGAATGGGCTGATCAGATTTTGACAATGGTCGAAAAAGCATTTGGGCATCTTCCCGAAGAACACATGTTTCGTCAGGCCGTTGTGCGTTTCTGCCATGGTGCCCTAGATAAAGGGCCCGGTCATTACGCAGCAAACCGGCGTCCGAGAACAGTCGAGAAAACTATTGATCAAATTAAATGGTTTCAGCACACATCTTGGGCTATTTAGGGAAATGTAAGGAACTAGCTCCAGACCCTCAGGGGTTCAACTCAGATTGCATCCCTTTCATGGGATAACTCTCATCCCCGTGTGCAGTCGGCTCGGATGTCTAATCCATCAGTACAACCCAACACAACAGGGCCCCAACCTCAGGATACCCAAAGAGTTGTGACTGAATTAGTAACTGAATTTAAGAAATTGTTTTGTGAAACAATCACAGAATATAGATCAATTGGCATAGTATTATCAAATTTAAATGACAGTATGGCTACCCTGACCATAAAGATTTCCCAAATGATTTAACCAGGTCAGATTCTAAACAGATCTCCCTCACCTGGGGAGAGGGCGTGTTGCACATGTGGTTCTTTGTCTAAGTTTCTAAGAGAGTGCCCTTCTAGACATCGAGGTAATCGATCAGCTTCAAAACCGTCTACACCATCAGGATCACCAAATGACCCCAATATCCGATTCTTGCCAATGGTCAAATTTACGGATGATTCGGAGGATGATTTAAAAGAGATCGGATCGGACATGTAGGCCGTTTACCGACTCTAGATTTAAATATAGGTCATAACCCGGTCATTCCTAGGGATAAATTCCCTGGACATTTCTTCACAAAAGAGGAAACATTAAATGAGATGCCAGATAGTATAACGATCAACCAAGTGGATACTTCGTTGTTTGTTTGTAATTCTTTATTAACGTGACATGTGCAATACAATTCAACATAACAAATGTAAGATTTACAATCAGATGCACCGGCCCAATGGACCAACAGTTAAAACTAGAAGTCCTGTCCTGAAATGCGCACAAATAGCACGCCGATTTGCGCGTTAATCTACGCGTTATGGCGATGGTAAGGCTATCCAATTATGCACATACGATCTGTGCACAAGCAAAGTTTCAGCCAATGGACCTCCGGGTAACCCGGAGGTCCATTGGCAGGAACATTGCTTGTGTTTGCTATGGGTAACAAGGAGAACCAGCCATGCTTTGTGTGCCATTCGATATGGCAATTGCGCGCAATTCCTACGCGCAATTAAGACTAGATAAGCGCACAGTTCGTGACAGGACTTCTAGTTTTAACTGTACATGTCACCTATTCCCCGAGATATAAAAAAAAAGTGCTGCCCAGTATTCACAGAAAAAAATACTACAGAGTGAAAAAAAGAAGAAAAAACGAAGAAAAAACATGTTTCGTAATTTCCTAATTAACATTGTAATATACAGTACCAGTGATATTAGAAAATGTCAAATTAGATGCTCTTATTGATATAGGGGCTCAGGTGACAGTGTTTTCTGACAAACTTTTAGAGCTTTTTGGTGAACACCCTCGCATGCTGAAGGGCATTAAAGTACGAACAGTAGGCAAGTAATTAACAACTATCTCTGGACAAATAGTTGGCCCATCAAGATGAAAGTGTGAAAAAATTACATCAGGAATTTTTATGTAGCCCCTGTTTCTACTTCAATTATTTTGGGTCTTGATTTCTTGCATGAACAGGGTACCCAATTAGATCTGGCTAACAAAATGTTGTATTTGGAAAAAGAAAGAGAGGAAATTCCCATTCAGTTGAGACAATCACAAAGGAGGGAGGTTATTGCACAAAGTAATAATTCCCTCTAATTCAGTGAAACAAACCCAATATGCTCGGAGTGCCTCCATGTCAGAGTAATGATAGGACCAGAGTTGAAACAAAACTTGCTAATCCCTAGAAAAGCTCATTCCGAAAATACAAATCCTCTTATGACCTTCCTTAATTTGGGAAATCGAGGTATTGTAATGAATCCACGTTAAACAGTTGGATCGGCTGTTAAGGTAAGGTATTTCTCCCATTGTGTTCACCTTCTGGAATTTACTGAAGTTAATTGAACTGAAATGGATTCTCGAGTAGTTACAGACAACAATTTAGAGATGACTGATCACAAAAGGGAACTGTTTAAGAAATCTAAAACACTGTTAACACTTGAAGAGTCGTCCAAGCTTAAACAATTATTGATTGAATACAGTGATGTATTCGCAAAAAAATGAGTATGATTTGGGAAATTTTACTGCTTTGGAGCATCATATTGACACCGGTGATGCCAGACTAGTTGAAACCCGAATGCGCCGTACCCCGGCATGTTTTGTAGACGAGGAAGAAAACATATTAAAGCATTTGTTAAAGGCTGGGATTATCCAACCATCGGCTTCCGAGTGGGCTTCAGCACCTGTTCTCATTCGGAAACGCTGTGGCTCGGTAAGGCGGTGTTCAGATTTCCGGTTGGTAAACGCCGTTACAAGAAAAGATACTTGTTTCGTGCCCTTAATTGATGAATGTCCAGACATACTCGCTGAGAATACTTGGTTTAGTCGCCTGGATGGGAACCAGACGTACCTTCAAATTCCAGTAGCGAAGGAAGACCGTAAGAAAACGGCCTTCATAACCAAATATGGCCAGTACGGGTATCTCAAAATGAGTTTTGGTTTAACAGGAGCCTCGGGATGCTATTCCCGAGTGATATATTTAGTCCCAGAGGGTTAAACTGGGATATTGCCTTGGCTTTTCCAGAAGATGTGTGTTGGGCACAGATTTTGCAGATAATTTGAAAAATCTGCGAACCGTCTTAGATAGATTTCGGCAGTATCAATTGAAATTGAAGCCTAGAAAGTGTCTCCTGTTTCAACAACAACAAAAAATAGAGTTCTTGGGACGACTAGTTTCTTCCCAGGGAATGGAAATTGGGTATCCGGCTTGCCAAGTTATTACAGCATGGACCCGACCCCAAAACATCAAAGAGATTGAAAGATTTTTGGGTCTGGCCAATTACCACAGAGTATTAAAAAAGAACTTTGCTACTTTAGTAGTCTCATTATATAAAATAACAGATAGAAAGGCAGTGTTTGAGTGGGGGAATGACGAAGGCAATTCATTTTTGGCATTAAGAGCGGCTCTCGGGTCTCCTCCAGTTTTAACATTTGCCAATAAATCTGATCCCCTCATTTTGGACACTGATAGCTCTGGTGTGGCTATTGGGGCAGAGTTGATCCAAATACAATGTGGACAAGAAAGAGTCATAACCTGTAGTAGTCGCGAACAGAGAAACTACTGCACCAATTGAAAAGAGCTCCTCAGTGTGGTGCCATTTACCCACCAGTTTAGACATTTGCTATTGGGCCGACCCTTTACAATCAGGACGCACCATAGTAGCCTTACTTGGCTCCCCAATTTTAAGAATCCAGAGGGCCAATTGGCTAGATGGGTGGAGGAGCTAAGTCAGTACGACTTCACAATTCAGCACCCCCTAGGGAAGAAACATCAAAATGTTGTTTCCCTGTCACGACGTCCAGACGAACACTTGCAGGAAGTTCAAAGCAGGGGTACCATTAGAACAACTTCCCTGTAGGGGTTGTAGAGATTGTAAGAGAGCAGACCAAAATTTGGGAAATTTCTTTGAAAATGTTGATGATGTTATTCCCCTACCGAGCAATAGAAATCGAGCAGAAGTTTAAAAATCTTGGGCAGAAAAATACAATGATTCCAAAATGTATTTCATGCAAAAACAGAAATATGTTCCAATATTGCTTCCAGTACAAGACATTTTGTCAACTGAAACTTCAGAGAACAGTTCAGATAATGGAGTTAGCTCCCTTGATCTGCTAAACTCAAGAATTTTAGACAAAACTCTCACAGACCCGTTTGATCCCAGGCGGAGGAGGGAATGTTTCAAGTGAATCAAAGAAAGATCCAAAGGGAGTGGACATTATAGTTGTTTCAGACTCCGATACCAATAATTTACAGGCAGGGGAAGACAGTGACACACCTGAACTGGAATACGCTTTAAGTGGCCAAAAATATGAAGAAATTTCCCAAATTTTGGTCTGCTCTCTTACAATCTCTACAACCCCTACAGGGAAGTTGTTCTAATGGTACCCCTGCTTTGAACTTCCTGCAAGTGTTCGTCTGGACGTCGTGACAGGGAAACAACATTTTGATGTTTCTTCCCTAGGGGGTGCTGAATTGTGAAGTCGTACTGACTTAGCTCCTCCACCCATCTAGCCAATTGGCCCTCTGGATTCTTAAAATTGGGGAGCCAAGTAAGGCTACTATGGTGCGTCCTGATTGTAAAGGGTCGGCCCAAAAGCAAATGTCTAAACTGGTGGGTAAATGGCACCACACTGAGGAGCTCTTTTCAATTGGTGCAGTAGTTTCTCTGTTCGCGACTACTACAGGTTATGACTCTTTCTTGTCCACATTGTATTTGGATCAACTCCGCCCCAATAGCCACACCATAGCTATCAGTGTCCAAAATGAGGGGATTAGATTTATTGGCAAATGTTAAAACTGGAGGAGACCCAAGAGCCGCTCTTAATGCCAAAAATGAATTGCCTTCGTCATTCCCCCACTCAAACATTGCCTTTCTATCTGTTATTTTATATAATGAGACTACTAAAGTAGCAAAGTTCTTTTTTAATACTCTGTGGTAATTGGCCAGACCCAAAAATCTTTCAATCTCTTTGATGTTTTGGGGTCGGGTCCAGGCTGTAATAACTTGGCAAGCCGGATACCCAATTTCCATTCCCTGGGAAGAAACTAGTCGTCCCAAGAACTCTATTTTTTGTTGTTGTTGAAACAGGAGACACTTTCTAGGCTTCAATTTCAAATGATACTGCCGAAATATATCTAAGACGGTTCGCAGATTTTTCAAATTATCTGCAAAATCTGTGCCCAACACACATCATCTGGAAAAGCCAAGGCAATATCCCAGGTTAACCCTCTGGGACTAAATGTATCACTCGGGAATAGCATTCCGGGGCTCCTGTTAAACCAAAACTCATTTTGAGATATCCGTACTGGCCGAAATTTGGTTATGAAGGCCGTTTTCTTACGGTCTTCCTTCGCTACTGGAATTTGAAGGTACGTCTGGTTCCCATCCAGGCGACTAAACCAAGTATTCTCAGCTAGTATGTCTGGACATTCATCAATTAAGGGCACGAAGCAAGTGTTTTTCTTGTAACGGCGTTTACCAACCGGAAATCTGAACACCACCTTACCGAGCCACAGCGTTTCCGAATGAGAACAGGTGCTGAAGCCCACTCGGAAGCCGATGGTTGGATAATCCCAGCCTTTAACAAATGCTTTAATATTATTTCTTCCTCGTCTACAAAACATGCCGGGGTACGGCGCATTCGGGTTTCAACTAGTTTGGCATCACCGGTGTCAATATGATGCTCCAAAGCAGTGAAATGTCTCAAATCATACTCATTTTTTTGCGAATACATCACTGTATTCAATCAATAATTGTTTAAGCTTGGACGACTCTTCAAGTGTTAACAGTGTTTTAGATTTCTTAAACAGTTCCCTTATGTGATCAGTCATCTCTAAATTGTTGTCTGTAACTACTCGAGAATCCATTTCAGTTCATTTAACTTCAGTAAATTCCAGAAGGTGTTCAATGGGAGAAATACCTTACCTCAACAGCCCATCCAACTGTTCAACCTGGATTCATTACAATATCTCTATTTCCCATATTAAGGAAGGTCATAAGAGGATTTGTATTTTCGGAATGAGCTTTTCTAGGGATTAGCAAGTTTTGTTTCAACTCTGGTCCTATCATTACTCTGACATGGAGGCACTCCGAGCATATTGGGTTTGTTTCACTGAATTGGAGGGAATTATTAATTTGTTCAATAACCTCCCTCCTTTGTGATTGTCTCAACTGAATGGGAATTTCCTCTCTTTCTTTTTCCAAATACATCATTTTGTTAGCCAGATCTAATTGGGTACCCTGTTCATGCAAGAAATCAAGACCCAAAATAATTGAAGTAGAAACAGGGGCTACATAAAAATTCCTGATGTAATTTTTTCACACTTTCATCTTGATGGGCCAACTATTTGTCCAGAGATAGTTGTTAATTACTTGCCTACTGTTCGTACTTTAATGCCCTTCAGCATGCGAGGGTGTTCACCAAAAAGCTCTAAAAGTTTGTCAGAAAACACTGTCACCTGAGCCCCTATATCAATAAGAGCATCTAATTTGACATTTTCTAATATCACTGGTACTGTATATTACAATGTTAATTAGGAAATTACGAAACATGTTTTTTCTTCGTTTTTTCTTCTTTTTTTCACTCTGTAGTATTTTTTTTTTGTGTGAATACTGGGCAGCACTTTTTTTCATATCTCGGGGAATAGGTGACATATACAGTTAAAACTAGAAGTCCTGTCACGAACTGTGCGCTTATCTAGTCTTAATTTAATTGCGCGCAATTGCCATATCGAATGGCACACAAAGCATGGCTGGTTCCCCTTGTTACCCATAGCAAACACAAGCAATGTTCCTGCCAATGGACCTCCGGGTTACCCGGAGGTCCATTGGCTGAAACTTTGCTTGTGCACAGGTCGTATGTGCATAATTGGATAGCCTTACCATCGCCATAACGAGTAGATTAACGCGCAAATCGACGTGCTATTTGTGCGCATTTCAGGACAGGACTTCTAGGTTTAACTGTAGCTCCATTGGGCCGGGTGCATCTGATTGTAAATCTTACTTTTGTTATGTTGAATTGTATTGCACATGTCACGTTAATAAAGAATTACAAACAAACAACGAAGTATCCACTTGGTTGATCGTTATACTATCTGGCATCTCATTTAATGTTTCCTCTTTTGGGAAGAAATGTCCAGGGAATTTATCCCTTGCAATGACCGGGTTATGACCTATATTTAAATCTAGAGTCGGTAAACGGCCTACATGTCCGATCCGATCTCGTTTAAATCATCCTCCGAATCATCCGTAAATTTGACCACTGGCGAGAATCGGGTATTGGGGTCATTTGGTGATTCTGATGGTGTAGATGGTTTTGAAGCTGATCGATTACCTAGATGTCTAGAAGGGCACTCTCTTAAAAAATGAGACATAGAACCACATGTCCAACAAGCCCTCTCCCCAGGTGAGGGAGATCGACTCCTTGATCTATTTAGAGTCTGACCTGGTTAAATCAATTGGGAAATCTTTATGGTCAGGGTAGCCATACTGTCATTTAAATTTGATAATACTATGCCAATTGGTCTATATTCAGTGATTGTTTCACAAAACAATTTCTTAAATTCAGTTACTAATTCAGTCACAACTCTTTGGGTATCCTGAGGCTGGTGCCCTGTTGTGTTGGGTTGTACTGATGGATTAGACATTCGAGCCGACTGCACACGGGGATGAGAGTTATCCCATGAAAGGGAAGCAATCTGAGTTGAACCCCTGAGGGTCTGGAGCTAGTTCCCTTACATTTTCCTAAATAGCCCAAGATGTGTGTTGAAACCATTTAATTTGATCGATAGTTTTTTCGACTGTTTTCGGACGCCGGTTTGCTGCGTAATGTCCGGGCCCTTTATCTAGGGCACCATGGCAGAAACGCACAACGGCCTGACGAAACATGTGTTCTTCGGGAAGATGCCCAAATGTTTTTTCGGCCATTGTCAAAATCTGATCAGCCCATTCTGCTAGGGTCATGACTGGTTGCTGCTGGGCTCTCTTGAACTGCATTTGTGCAGTCTCAGGGAGTTCGTACTTTTCGAAACGCTTTTCTAATTTGTCCAACACTTCAATAAAATAGATCTGTGGGTCTTGACGAATTACGGTAGCAACGTACTCGCTCGCTTGCCGTCCAAACACCAATAAAGATTGTCCTTACACTCTTCCGCAGCCCAGGCTTGCATATCTGCAAACTGCATGAACTTCATTCGATATGCTTGCCAACTGGTGGTCCCATTATATTCTAAGGTGATGGAAAGGTTAGGCATCCTACGTCGATACCTTTTGTCCGGCTCTCTCATCTCTCGCCCTTGGGGTCGCTGTCCCTCAAACTGACGGTACACAGGTCGGGGGTAACGGGCATACCTCTCACCTCTCCCCCACTTGTCCTCCTGTGGACAACAAGCATCTCCTTTCCCATAAGGCTGGTACACCAGTGGGGGGTGGGTCATAAGCATATCTGTATCTGCCTTGGGGAAGCGAGCGGTTATCTTGAAAGTCATTTCTGTAGTTAGCCTCCCCTTCCCCTTCCTCGATAAAGGGTCTATTCTGCCTGACTGGGCGTCTATCCTCAAATCCCCCCCCCCACCCCCCACCATCTAGTCATGTTGGGATTCACATTCCGTCTTGTGGGTATTGGATTAGGTGGAACTCTGTCTCTACCGCAATTCCCACCATTCTTGAAAGCATCATAATCAGAATCCACAGATTCATAAGGCTTGGGGGGGGGGGAGGCAATATCAAAATTAGCAGCAATTGGAACAGAACTCTGAAATGGCCTGCCTCTAATATGCAAAGCAGGTTTTAATGAAGCAGCGTCGCATGACTCCCTGTTCTCTCCCACTTCATTTCTCAATGCTCGATGACGTGGTGGCCGATCAGGTCGAGACCAAGGTGGAACACCAGGATTTCCACCCCCCCCCCCCCCACCCTGGAATGCACCAAAGGGCCAATTTCTCCCTCGCCACGTTGACCCAACTTGATCCTCGGCTACAATACATCGAGAACAATTTGAACAGGGATTTTCATCCCCCAGAGCATGTGGGGAGAAATTGATGGTACTCAAATGGGGTCTGGTCACTTTTAAACCAGGAACATCTCGGAGTGCTCTTGGAAATATTTCCTGACTGAGCACGTTTATGCACCAGCTGAGGACCTCTGGGGACATCAACCCCGGGTAAGGCAAAAAATGCCATGAAATCACATGTATTAATGTAAATGTATGGTCCGTGATCATTAGGTGCCAGATTTTGATCATTCGTAACCGCCATTGCCATTTTTTACACCCAAAATAATTTTCTCAATATCGACAATCAAAATCTGAAAAATATATTTCATTTGGGAAATTCCCAACAATATAAAAAAAAAATAAAAAATACAAAACAAAGGCAAAAAAATAATTTTCCAAAATAATCGGAAAACAAGCCAAAGGAAATTTACATCGGATGGGTAATTAGTTTAAACAATATTGATTACTGAAAGTGACAATTGTATACATCACGCAAAGAGATAAAAAGGAATAACTCATGAAATTAATGGTATACAATGTAACATAACAACATAATTCAAGAATAAATGAAAGGGATTCAACAATAAGCTATAAGTTTTTCGAAGTCGTCTCCCTTGTTGAATAGACTATTTGATTAGTAAATGACATGAGGCATTTGTTGGATTAATATTGTCTAAACCAGCAGGAAGATAACAAGAAGAAGAAAGTAGAGATAGAACAAAAGAAGAAACAAAGAGAAGACAAAGATGAGGATGGAGCCAACTTGACTCAAAAAAGAAGAATTTCCTTGTGATATGAGTTAAGCAGACATGAATCAGGTTGGTAGATGAGTAATGTACTTATTTTGTGACGCGAAAGAAATTAATAGGTGGTGTCGACTGATTCAAGCATTATACCTAGTCAGATGCACACATACCCATGCGGGTCACGTAATCACTGCAGCTAACTGAACCGTTTGCTAAGTACAATGGAATCCTGGACAACTTCAAATATAAAGCGGTTTTCTGCATTATGAAGAAATCCCGAACCAAATGGAAGAGTACTAGGGTCAACAGAAGATGGGAGTAATTCAATTGAAGTACTGCGCGCATATTCATGTATGGACAATATAACAAGAAATGCTCCACTGTCTCGATTACACCACAAACACGGAGGGGGTGGGTAGGAGATTGTGGTTATTGTATAAATGTGCGTAAAGGTTGCTGCAGCGCAAACATAACCTACAGTGGTAATCTGACCAGCCCGCTATTTAGCTCCGCCATAAAATGTCGGTGATCGTAGCTTGTCATCATTTAGGAAGGTCGTACAATTACTCAGGGATGAGTTTTCTCTGACAGATAATGGTAAGTTATTCCACTGACCAGTCGTATTTGGAAGAGACGATGATTGGTGTAGTTGCGAGTTCCAAAAAGGAACTCGATGATTCTGTGGGATCGTTGTTTACGATTTGACTAGTTAACGAAACTGTCGATGGAACGTCGTTTGCAATATATTGAGGCTTCAGATGATGGTAAAAAATTAAAGAATTGTTTCAATCTGTGTTTTCGACGTCTTTCTTCAAGAGAGTCCCAGCGGGTTTCTGTATACAGGAGGGTCTTACTGGCACTCACAGTTGCACCGGTAACAATCCTGGCCGCTGCGATCTGAATTTTCTACAGATCAGCAGCCTTGGTCACCATACAAGTGTCACAAGCCATATTTTCCAGCACATTACGATCAAGGATGAATTTGTGACTCCTCAGTGTGTCAATACGGGACCAGGCCTTGGAGTAGATATTGGCAACATTGTCATTCCATGGACAAGTATTGTTTAGAATCACACCTGAATGTTTATGGTTCTTAACTTCAAAATTTTGTGTACTACCAAAGAATAATGGTGGATGTAGAAGTGGTGAAAGTCTACGTGACAAAAGTATGATCTCTGTCTTTTGGGGATTGAACTCAACCAACCAAGTTTTAGCCCAATGTTCAATTGTGGTTAAGTCTTGATTGATTATAGCTGCGGCTTGGTCTGGATTTTCAACTACTAGATATAATGATGTGTCATCCACAAAGATAAGAGTGCTTATTAGGACCAAGGATCAACCCTTGAGGGACTCCAGAGTAAATGGGTTTCCAGGATGAAGTCTCAGAAGCAATAACAACCCGTTGGGCCCTGTTGGAAAGGTACGATTTTAGAAACGTAAGAAGGTCACCGGACCGGACACACCAGTCTTCTCGAGCTTGTGAATGAGACCAGCATGCCATACTTTGTCAATGGCTTTACTTTCGTCACACAAAAAAACCCTTACCTCTTTACCTCATCTAGGGCTCGGCAGAATTCATCAAACAGATCAGTTAGTTGAAGTACGGTCGAGTCACCGGGAGTGAACCATGACTGGAATTGACTCATAACATTGTTATCGATTAAGAATTTCCACAACTGTTTGAAGAAAAACTTCTCAAATATCTTACCAATACAACTGATAAGTGATCTACGACGATAGTTTGTGACAACCTTTGAGGGGGGGGGGGGGGGGTGTTTAGTACTGGCTACACAATAGCTTTCTTCCAAGGGGACGGGCTTGGCGACACTGAGGGATTTCAGCGCTTCGTATACTTCATAACAGTGAATGGTTATGCTATCGATTATATGCCGGGCACTCAAGACACGATTTGGTAGGGAGGAACCCGAGTCGTCCACAGTTGAGATTTATCTATTTAGAGATTTGTCTATTTATTTATTAGTGTTTAAGGTCACATACTTAAGCACAATGGATCTGTGACCTTAAACACCAATAAATAAATAAATAAATTAAGCACAATGGCTAATCATGGCCGTGACAGTTTTATGGGTGGAGGAAGCCGGAGTACCCGGAGAGAACCACCGAGCAACGACGAGCAGCTGCCACCTCCCCAACATCGTAACTCCGCACAGCAGTACAGGCAGAGTTAGATTGGTTGAAGACATGCGCACCATCGACGTGCAATACTCCTTAGTACACGGCGTCATCGTGCACCCATGTGGACAATCGGGGCTAAGTGCCTTGCCCAAGGACACAACGTGGGAGTCCGAATCGATTGCTCAGATGGTCACCCATCCGAGGACTAACCGGGCTCGACGTTGCTTAACTTCAGTGATCTGACGAGATCCGATTACCGCAACGCCACCTCGCCACCCCCCCCCCCCCCCCCCACACACACACACAGTTGAGATAGAGCCGAAATATTCATTGAATACTTCTTCTTTCTCCTTATTTGTGGGCTATGCTTTGTTTTGGTGGGTAATTGGTGGGATTCCTGATGTATTACTGCCAATACATGATTTAAGGGTCTTCCACCATTTCGATGGTGATGTTTCACGACTATCGCGGTGTAATTCAAGATGACACATTATGTAAATTCTTGGGTGGAAATGCATGCATACTTCGAGTGCTTGGATTTGGGTACTCTTCATAATAATATTGGAGTTGTGTGGAGAATACATTTGATTCAGATTGGCTTCAGGTGAGACTTTGGAGATGTCCGGGCAGTCAGGATTTGGTAGAGGGAGTTTTGAAAAGAAAATGTGGAATAGAAGAATAAATTGTATAAGAAACATATGATCTTGTACTTTCATTTACAAGATAGGTGCTACACTTTAAGGTTGTTTATTAAACACAAATCTTAATTGACGGGTAAACACATATTCCAACTTCTGGTAGATGGGTAGGACTGGATATGAGAAAGATTGAAATAGAATCCACAAAGTGGACTAAAACAGCCTTTAGCAATCTGGACAGGAACGTGACCATAAATATAAGGGATAGTCATCAGACTCTATAGCTGCCAAACATACAATATTTTCAAAATCCGGAATCGCCAAAATGAGTCATCGAGCCATAAATGGAGTACCAATTTGAGGAATATTTTATGAACCAAAATAGGAGATGTTATCAAACATGAAGAGGGATGGTGATTCTGATCTTCGCAGATCTTAATTATTATGCATACATACAGTGCAAGTCAAAAAAGCTGCAGGAAAACCACAACCAGCCATGTATCTTTCCCCTCCCACACTGACAATACCAGAAGCCGACATCAACCTCCGCAAAGCTGTCACTGAGAGCCTTCTAGAAAATGACGTCTGACTCCAATCCCATCAGTGCAGGAGCAGCAGTATACGCAGTTTACTCCGGCTATGTTACAATATACCATGACCTATATTGTACTCTTCTTCTTCTTAAGCCTTTTACCTAACAAGCCGTAAATAAAATAAATAAAACACGGCATTCATAATATGGTATTTCTTCATTCAATCCCTCAACCGAGAGCCCCAGGCCCCACAGCAAAACAAGCTCTTAGAGCTCCGTCATCTGTGTGGTCAAGATCACCGATCTGGAAGGAAAAATGATTTATTGCTTTCTTCGGAAGAGCATTTGGAACTTGTACCGGGGTGGGGTCATCTTAAGGCACAGGATGTGTGAACAGCTGAAATAAAATATACAAGGATAGGGGTACGATTACAATGTGTTCTATTTTGATGGAGGTTATAGTATAAATTGTAGGTGCGAGAACCCCACCCCACCCAACCCAGCAACGTGTATGTGCTCTAATCAGATCACAGAGGAGTAGTTGTTGGGTGGTGTTATGGGAGGCTCTCAGAAGGTTATTGTACCACTCGGGACTCAACAACATGTTCTAACGTGCTACAAAAAGCTCTGAATCTCTACAAGGTCAGAAGCAAATCACTTCTGCTGCCGGACCATGATCGTGAGGAGACTTTACGTGGATTTGGATTTTGTGGCTATTATCCCCTACAACGGCTGTTGGCCTCATATTTAAAAAATATGAGGCCAACAGACCTTGTAGGAGAAACACTATACTACATTATAGAATAACAATATAAGTATTATACCATACTGGTAATTTATGACGCCATTATCTCTTGGTAACCTCATAGTAACTGCGTGTGTATCGTTACAGGGAGCTTGACTACTACAACTGATGGGTAATTGAAAAGACTGGATGAACTGCGATTACATCTGGCGGGTTTGAGCATCAAGAAAACAAAGAAAACAATGGCCGACGGTGGCAAGTTTGAAACTTGCAAAGTTTTCAGCCTTCAGCCCACACAAATTCGTCAATTTTTTAGCTCCAATGTAGTAATTTTGGGTATTATCTCGATATAATAATATATATTTATACTACTTTTCACCAACTAGTCACGAAACTCATCAAGTGGGTTATTTCCTCTTTTGGACGGGTACTTGAAACTCACCTAATGATAACAGCAGCAAGATATACACAACAACTGGTTTTCCTCTCTTAATCCAGGTTATACACCACTTCTCTTGGTGACATCACCGGTTCTCCTTACTCTTCTGACCAGTTTACTATACCAATTGCCGATTCCATGTTGGAGGAGTAAGCTCAGGGACAAATTATGCTACATATCGACGAAACTTGTGGGCAACGACACCCGAACTCATCTTAAAATATATGTCCTTGCGAAATAAATAATCCACCAAACCTACCTGGACTATTTAGCCCATACCTCTACCTTCTAAATCTTCAGCTAAACATGGACACTAAACATAAAACCAATATAATAAAATGGAATTGTCGTGGCTTTAGAGCGAATGTCAAAGAACTCGACTTTCTTAGTCACATATATAAACTTGCTGCTTCATGTTTCCAAGAAAGGGGACGGGTCAAGCGCCCTCGAGTCACGTTGCCACCGGGTCAAGTCGCCACCGGGTCAAGACGCCCCCATACATCAGGTCAAGTCGTCCCTCTAAAAGTGTTGGACTGGGAAGACTTAATAATAACCTTAGACTGGTCTGATTAAATACGTATTTTTATTTATTTATTAAAACTAGAACATAATAACAAAATATATAATAAATATATACAACTTTTTATTTATTAAAACTAGAACATAATAAAGTATACACAACTATTCATTTAATAATTTACATCAATATTTTCTTTGGTTTATACAATTTATTTTGTTATAAATGTTGTATAAATATAAGAAATTAACAAGAGTGTTAAAATTTAAGATTGTAATTACGTATGGGAAATCCAGATCGCGCTGTAATTTGTGATCGTGTATCCTAACGATGTTACTTTTAAGATGAATGGCTTACCTTCACTGCATAAAGTCGACCACCACGTTGACTTCCATTGGGCATTTCTGAGTACATTGTTGGTGCATCTTCTGGTAAACTCTCTGGTAAATCTGGCTCCTTCATTGATGTTTCTATGAATGAATGAAAAATTTCAGCGCCCGGATGCGCACAGGGACAATGTGGGATTGAAATCCCTGGCGACCCGAATAACTTAATTTGTTTCATAACGACTGTTTCTAATGCTTCTAATGTTTCGGGGCGGTTATTCACATTACGGTGTGGCATGTCAAAACTTATCTCTAAAAAGATGTGTTGTCGTCTGGACTTTCAGGTGCATCCAAAACAGAACTCATGTTGTTGTTGTCGGGAGTTTCCTGTTAATGAAATGTCGTCAGTCACAATCACACTCACTGTTCATCTTGCTTTTTTAAACAAACACAGATTAGAAATATTATTTTTCAATCATTAAGCTAGATGTCTGGGTACTGGAAGGATAATTTTCTCCTCAGCAGTGAATACCATTATTTTGGAACTTTTGTGTTAAATTTCCTATTCTTGGAAAAGAAATATTATTCTTTCGTGTGTGCTTTGTGTTGTGGATTCACAGTTTGTATAAAGGATTTAATTTAATTTGAAGAAGATTTTCTTATTATTAAAGGTAAATACATAAATTAATATTCCATAATTGTCTGTTTTTTAACTAAAAAATATAAAAATCATGAAAATAAAGTTAGTAAAAAACAATTTCATGGTGGGTCAACTCGTCCCCAAAAGCGGGTTAACTCGTCCCAAACCAGGGGCGACTTGACAAAAAAATATGGAAATATATGTGGGGGCGACTTGACCCGGAGCCGCAAGAAACACTCCTGAAAAAAACTCCAACTCGATACCCAAGATAATTCTGATTTCAAGCATTAGTCTTCGTATAATTCCTTGGTTGATAGAAATGATCTTCATACTCGTGAAACGTTTGTCTTGGTTGAAAATGGTATTATACACTGCACTGTACCTTTACAAACCAATTAAAATGAAACAGAAATTCGCGCAAGTTTTTACAAGACTGGTAGGGGGCGCAGTGGCTCAGTTGGTAGAGGTGCAGGCTGCAAGCCGAGAGGTCCTCGGTTCGAATCCCACCTGCGGCAACCGCGTTGTGTCCTTGGGCAGGACACTTCACCCCGATTGCCTACATGGGGGCACGATGACGCTGTGTTCTGAGGCGTACTGCACGTCGATGGTGCGCATGTCTTCAACCAATCTAACCCTGCCTGTGCTGCGGTGCAGAGTTCAGAGTTACGATGTTGGAGAGCTGACAGCTGCTCGTCGTTGCTCGGTGGTTCTCTCCGGGCACTCCGGCTTCCTCCACCCGTAAAACTGTCACGGTCACGTTTAGCCATTGTGCATAAGTATGTGACCTTAAACACCAATAAATAAATAAATAAATACAAGACTGGTACATTATGTTCAATGTACGTTTCATGAAAAAAATCCCACCAGCTGAATAATCTTGAACAACTGATTCATCAACTCTCAGCTTCATACACAGTATGCACTATAGGTACAGTACAGTCTACAACAAAGTATACGGTCAGGCGATATTCTTTTGTTAATGACGCGATACTAGCGCCTTATTTTGGCGATATTCCTATAGCAATAACGCGATATTTTCAACATGTTGTGGCGAATATCGCAAGACAAATGCGCACGTGGCGTGATGCTTTCATAACTATCATTCGTAATTTTTCGGATGAAAAGAAGAGGAGCGAATACTTATAATAATATCGACTTGAGTTATGCAAAGTTTTTTTTTCTTGTTAAACTAACTGACATAGACAATATCAAGCAGGCATTGCGGGTGATGTAAAACGAAATAGAAATATTCGTGAAAGCACAATTAGTCTCCTTGTATTATTAATGTGTGTGTGATATACTTTGTAAACATTTTAAAATAACTATCACAAATTTTAACAAAATGAGAAGTACTTACACGAAGGCGCACAGGGACGATGTGGGATTGAAATCCCTTGCGACCCTAATACCTTTATTTGCTTTAAAGATTTATTTGATTATAATTCCACGAGAGTGGGTTCCGAGAGCCATTCATCTTATTACGTTTGAGTGTGGGACTGGCAGTAGGATAGTGGGTTGAGATCCCCGAGAACCTCGAAGTGGAAGATGGCTAGGAATTTTGCGTAATTACAAGAGTTCTGCTCCGTGTTTGCTTAGAGAGGTGGGCATATTTATGGTAATACTGAAACCGCAGTTTGGTTGATATTTTAGAGAAAAGAATATTTATACATTTATACAAGTTTGCACTACAGGTCCATTAGCCCCCTACCGAAGACAACTGGAGAGTTAACATGCTAGGTATGGTTTAGTCCACCAATAGCTCGCTTGATCGCTTTATGTTTGGATTTATGACAAAAGGAAAATTAACCTTCCACCATGAACAAATTTAAAATATACATATAGGTGGAGATTAGTCAACTGATCACAATTCACATGCGCGTGTAGATCCGGTCATCCCCAATTACATCCCATACACACCACATGTACATACAGGATATAGCTGGTAATAACCGAATCCACACACACGTGTAAGAGCACTTCAGGTCCATTAACCCTCTACCAGAGATGCCTTAGGCCCATAAGTTAGCATACCAGGTATAGTATAGTCCACTGATCGCAGACTTGATCTCTCTATATTGAAATTTCTGTTTGACTGAAGGAAAATCAACCCTCTACCAGGAACCTTGGGAAGTTAACATGATACAGTTAAAACTAGAAGTCCTGTCATGAAATGCGCACAAATAGCACGTTGATATGCGCTTTAATGTACGCTTTATGGCCCAAGTAAAGCTATCAAATTCTGTACATATGGCCTGTGCACAAGCAATGTTTCAGCCAATGGACCTCCGGGTAACCCGGAGGTCCATTGGCAGAAACATTGCATGTGTTTGCTATGAGTAACCAAGAGAATCTGCCGTGCTTTGGATGCCATTCGATATGGCAATTGCGCGCAATTGCAACGCGCAGTTAAGCCTAGATAAGCGCTCTATTCGTGAAAGGATTTCTATTTTTACTGTAAGTATTGTTTAGTCCACTAATCGCAGGCTCGATCAGTACATATTAAAATTTATATTTGACTAAGGAAAAATTACCCCTCTGCCAAGAACGAAATGGGAAATATACATTCTAGGTTGGGTTTGGTCCAATGATCACAATTTACCTGTAAATGCAGTTGTTATAAGCTGTATCCCACCCGACGGAGCACCAAGAACAAAATAGGACGTATACATACTTGGTGTGGATTGGTCCATTAATCAAGGTTTCTGTATATATGCAGTCATTGCCAGCCGTGTCCCATCTGATTCAGCACCAAGAGCTCAGTCAGATGACACACCGCTGCTTGGTAATCAATATATATCTGCACTACATTTACACAAAGTTGCACTCCCTATTTGCACCCACCGAATACAACTGGAGAGTTAACATGCTAGGTATGGTTTTGACCACTAAGATCCCTCTAAGAGCACGCTTGGGCGCTTTATGTTTGTATTTATCTTTGACTAATGGAAGTTTAACCCTTTAACCCTTTACCAAGAGCAAGTGGAAAATATACAAATAGGTGGGGATTAGTCCACTGATCAAAATTCACACGGACGTGCAGGTCCAGTTATCCCCAACCAAATCCTATACACACATGACATAGCTGGTAATAACCGCATTCACAAGTACATGTAAGATCACTTCAGGTCCATTAACCCTCTACCAGAGATTCATCCGACACATAAGACGTCAACATGCTAGATATAGTATAGTCCACTAATCGCAGACTTGATCGCTTCATATTGAAATTTATATTTGACTAAAGGAAAATTAACCCTCTACCAAGAACCATCAGAAGTTAACATGATAAGTATTGTTTAGTCCACTAATCGCAGACTCGATCACTACATAATAAGATTTATATTTGACTAAGGGAAAATTAACCCTCTGCCAAGAACGAAATGGGAAGTATACATTCTATGTTGGGTATGGTCTAACGATCACAATTTACCTGTAAATGCAGTTGTTACCAACTGTATCCCATCCGATGGATCTCCAAGAGCTCAGTCAGATGGCATAAAAGTCGTTTAACAATCTGCTCTACATTTAGGACATATCTACGCTTCGTTTAAAATATAACTTGGTGGGGACTGGTGCACCCATCATTAGTTTGTTCGTCATGCAATAACCCCTATAGTACTGGGTAACCCATAACTCATGTTCTACCGGGTGAAAGTTAACCATCTACCATTGATCAACTAAGATCATTCTCACTTTTCATGAGGCTCTGTGGAGTGGTTACTCTAAGAATTGAATCAGCTTTCAACTTGACAAAAATCACACCATCGGAGGTCCAGATCTCCTTCAGTTTCTCGACTTTCACCAAATCCATACACCTTTGTGCCATACCTGATCTTGTTGCTGCTAAATGTTCGTTCACATATACCTTCCCGTGAGACTGAATGTTCTTCAACTTCCGTCGTGCTTTGCAGAAATCGTTCTTCACTCGGTAACTGAGAACCTTCACAATAATCGGCCGAGCAATAGTACCGTTTATTGGAGGCCAAATTCTATGACTTCTTCGATGTCAGGTCTTTCCATAGCCACTTCTAGCTTGCTAGCCATATTGAGAATCAACTCATCAGTGCTCTCACCTACTTTCTCAGGAACACCAGGGACTCGGAGACAGTTTCTCATACCATATTATTTAAGATCTAAGTCATTTTCCAACTGACAGATTTTTTTGTCCTTCTCCTCAAGACACATCTCCGTCTCTCCAGAAACCCAATCTGCTCAGCTAAGGCTGAAGAGATCAGCCCTTTCAGAATAACCTGTACAGCAGGATCCATTAGAACCATGACGAAATTACTCACAGACTCGGGCTTCGAAGACGGCGATGAAGATGCGGAAGATGCCATAATGCTACTAGGATCAAACTCATCCAAACAAGTATCACTCAAACCAGTTGAATCGGATGACCCCCTCTTTGAGTTTTTTCGACACATATTCCAAAGAACTCCCACTTGAACCTCTAGGCCGCTTCTCACTGGGCGTTGTTTCCATAGGGTTAACACTCAGAGAAGAATATCTACTAAAATCCACCTTCACAGAATCAGACACAACTGCATATAGAAGGGATCCATCCACAATCAATTTATATCGACACATCGGATACCTGGAAAGGCGGTAATATCACGTGACACCTCGGACCATCAAATTTCAGGATTACGATTGCAAAACATAACAAATATCCGTAAGAAGTAGTTTCATAACACAAAGATATGGATCAAGAACTATTCCATAATCTCGACCAGAAATTACTTTACAAGGTCATTTTCTATAATCAATAACTCCCAGAGAAAACAAAATCTAACTTCCCGCAATTGATCCGGAAGATAATCGCATTTAGAAGCATTGTTAAAAAAAAGCAACGATGGGGATGGCACTATATGCACTGAAGTTATTCCCTTTTAGAAACGTTTAGTTCCAGGTAGCAATAACGGTGGGGATGGATAATGGCACTATATAAACTACAGATAATCTCCTTTAGAAACGCATTGTCCAAAGTAACAATATCGACAGGGTCCGCTATATGCACTATATGTATTGTCCTTTAGAAACGTATTGTACAATGTATCAGTGGCGGTAGGGATAATACTGTATGCACTCTCGGTAATCTACATGTATGCATTGAATGTAATCTCCTTTAGAAACGCGTTGTTCAAAGTATCAATGACGGTAGGGATGGATCTATAATCACTTCAGATAATCTCCTTTAGACATGCATTGTTCAAAGTAGTAATAACTGTAGGGATGACACTATATGCATTACAGGCAATCTCCTTTAAAAACACGTTGTTCAAATTAGCAATAACTGTAGAGATGGCCCTATATACACGCCATGTCATCTCTTTAGAAACGAATTGTACAAAGTATCAGTAACAGTAAGGGTGGTACTATATGGATAGATAATCCCCTTTAGAAATGCATTGCTCAAAGTGGCAATAACGGTAGCGGGCACCATATGCAATCTCTTCGTCAACTGCGTTCTTCAAAGTATGAATAACGGTAGGGGTGGTACTGTATGAACTCTGTATAATCTTCTTTAGAAATGCATTATACAAAGCAGCAATAACGGTAGGGATACCACTGTATGCACTACTGATGATCCCCCTTAGAGGCGCATTGTTGAAAGCATGAATAACGCTAGGGATGGTGCTATGTGCGCAACAGATAATCTCCTTTAGAAATGCACTGTAGCAATAACAGTAGGGACGGCACTCTATGCACTACAGAACATCTCCTTTAGAGACGCATTGTTGAAAGGAACAAAAACAGTTTCGATGTCATTATATGAACTATAGTAAATCTTTAAAAACGCATTGTTCTATGTATGGAAACCGTGGGGATGGCAATATATTCACTACAAGTAATCACCTTTACAAACGCATTGTTCAAAGTATGAGAAAGGTAGAAGCTGTAATATATGCAGAACAGAGATAACATTGACAATGTAAAAGTCGGCCGAGAAGAAAAATTCGAGTCTTGTCAATTATAGGCGGGTGATCCCATAGACTCAATTTTCTGCTAGCGGTCACGGCCTTCTTGTGACGTATTCCGAGTGCGACAAAAGTCAGCTTCGTGTGTGTCATCTAAAAGTATTCGAATTGCCCTCTTCAGTCGGAGTTTTTCACAAACGGGATATAACGTCGCCGACTTCACCGTTGAAAAGCACACGCAATGGTTGTCAAATTGATTTGGGGTGGGGTATAAGTAATTATCTGGAAGAATTGTCAACGTCAGCCGACTGATCGCACATGTTGGCATCTCGAGAGACTTCATGGCGAAGTAAAACCTTTGGACATTAAACATATGAAAACACGATACCAGCAATAACTAGACTTTATGATTCTGGAGAATCATGGCTTTTCCCGATGAGATTCCATGATTGTTCATGAACCCACAGTGTCTGGTGAATTGTTTTTAACTGTCTCACTGAAGTTCCTTCATTGATGTTATGAGAAAGGTGAGTATAGTAGTCTCAAATGACTCAGTTTGATAAAATAAAAATGTTTAGGTAAAAGCCATCATTAACGTTGGAGTGGGTTAATGTCAAATTTGTTGTCCAACAAGTTAATGGCCGACAAAAGCAGTTATGTTTGTTCGACACATAACCACGGAGTGCTGTGGCTATTTGAAAATGGTCCATTTTATCTCAAATGTATCCAAAATATTGATGTCTGGCAGTTTGTAGAGGGTTAACGAGTGCCAACAGGAATATTTATTCATGCAACTTGTAATGTCACACCAAGAACTGCGAATGGCCATTTCTTCTTTAAAATCTACAAGATGTTTTCAGAGAAATCCAGGGAGAACATGAATTTTAAGCTTTTGATGGGTATGATTGTTTATCCAGCCCAAAACGGGTTAAGTGTTGATGTTTGAATACTCTTATTACATCCAAAAATAATTCTCATTGAATTCTACTTCCACTTATTTTGATCTCTCCTCTCAACTTCGGGTGCTGTGGGTACTTGAACACAGCCCATTTTATCAACATCTGGATGTTTGAGAACCTGCATAGGGTTAACAAATGCTTCCAGGAATATTTTGTACATGCAGTTTGTAATGTCACACTAAGATCTGAGAATGGTAATTTTTCTTGAAAATCTACGAGATGTTTTTAGAGAAATCCTCGGATAACACGAATGTTTAACCTTTTGAAGGGTATTGCTCTGTAACCAGCCCTAAACGGGTTAATGCTTGGTTTTGTGAATACCTTCATTACATACAAAAAATGATCGTCATTGAATTCCACTTCCAATGAAGGAAGTTATGTTTATCTCGCAGGTACACATTTGGTGTTATGGTTGCCCAAGAACAGCCCTTTTCTTCAAATGTCTATGCTTGGCAGCCTCTGGAGAGTTAACAAATGCTTACCGAAATATTTTGTCCATGCAACTTGAACTGTCACTCCAAGACCTGCGAATGGTCAATTTTTCTTGATTTTTTTTTTTTTTTTTTGAGAAATTCACAGAAAACTGGAATTTTAACCTTTTAAGGGGTATATCTCGTTAACTAGTCAAAAATGGGTTAAGATCTCGATTTTTGAATACACTTACTAGTTACAAAAATGTTTCTCTGTCAGTTTTGCGTCCGGTAAAAGAGGTTATGCTTCTCTGTTGCATTCCCATTTGATGTTGTTGGTGTCCAAAAACAGACTATTATTTTTTTTCAAATTTTTGACATTTAGCAGCCCATGGAGGGTTACCAAATGCTTCCCGGAATAATTTATCCAATCAGCTGGTAATGTGACACCAAGACCTATCAGTGGCCATTTTCTCTTGAAAACCCTACCAGATGTTTGTAAAGAAATCCTGAGAAAACATAAATTTTTAAGCTTTTGATGGATATCACTATTGACAACCACAAAAGGGGTTAACGCTTGGTTTTTTGAATACCCTTATTACTTACAAAAATGGTCCTCGGTGAATTCCACTTCCAACAAAGGAGATTATATTTATTTCTGAGGTACACATTGGGTGCTGTGCGTGTCCGAAAACAGACCATTTCAACAAAATTACGATGCTTGGCAGCCTGTGGAGGGTTAATGAACGCTCACCGGAATATTTTGTCCATGCAACTTGTAATTTCACACAAAGACCTGCGAGTAGTCATTTTTTCTTGAAAACCTACAGGATGTTTTTAGAGAAATCCACAGAAAATGGGAATTTTAAGATTTTAAGGGGTCTCTCTCTTTAGCCTGACCAAAATGGGTTAAGACTTCGACTTTTGAATACGCTTACTACTTACAAAAAGGTTTGCTTATAGATTGTGCGCTCCATAAAAGAAGGCACTTTTCCTTGTGGCGTACCCATTGGCTGCTGTTGGCGTCCAAAAACAGCCCATTTTATCACAATTTTGACTTTTAGCGGCCCGTGGAAGGTTGACAAAAGCTCACCGCTGTATTTTGTCCATGCAACTTCTATTGACACACCAAGGCCTGGGAGTGACAATTTTTTCTTGAACATCTACAAGACTCGTTTAGAAAAATCCACGGAAAACATGATTTTTTAGCTTTATATGGGTATTGCTGTTTAACCAGCCCAAAACGGGTTAACGCTTGGTTTTTTGAACACCCTTATTACTTACAAAAATGATCCTCGGTGAATCTCACTTCCAATAAAGGAAGGTATGTTTATCTCTCGGGTATCGTTTGGGTGCTGTGGGGGCCTGAAACCGGCCCATTTCATCAAAACTTCGATGTTTGGCAGCCTGTGGAGGGTTACCATATGCATCGCCTAATATGTCGTGTGTATCAAAGGTCCTGTCACAGGCAGGCAGGTCTAGCAATGATGAATATTTAAAAAAAATCTACAAGACGTGTTTCGAGAAAGTGTCGATAAACCCCAATTTTGGCAGTTTTTTTGCCAATTCTGGCGAAATGAAGGTTAAATCGAAAATTCCGCTTTTGGTACATTTTTAGATTTTGTGCCCCTCTATGCGTGTGCAAACTTTTGTGAAAACCGGTTCGAAAATGGCTTCTGAATCGTACGGACAAAATGTGTGGAAAAAAAAAAACAATAATAATAATCCGTAGAAAAACAATAGTCTTTTCCAGGGGAAAAAGCCTAATTATTTCACCATTCAATCCATATTGTGATTCTCATGATATTGTCAAGGAGAAAGTTGAGTTCAAAATTCTTACTTTCAGCTCTGACAGTTCCCTGTACATACGTTACCTGGTATATTATAATTCAGGTTTCCCAGTACAACTATATATTTCACGAGAGTTTGACATTCTAACCTAACGGTGGCTAATATTCGGCTTGATTTCTGTCTCATAATCGAAAAGAAATTTAGAGATGATAAAAGAGAGTTGTTGTCTTGTGTCCTGATTTGAAGCGTTCATCGCAGACACTACATGTAAACAGTTACAGTACGTGGAGAGTGTATTATCACTAAATCACCCGCAGAATGGAGATTCCACCCAAGCAATAATTGCAAATTTGTTCCAAAGCATAACCAGCACAAGGAAAGTTTCCGCCAATGGACCTCCGGGTTAAACCCGGAGGTCCATTGGGTGAAACATTGCTTGTGTTTTTTGTCGACATGTACACGATTTGAAATGTATAGCTTGGGTGATAACTCCACTCTGCGGGTGATTTAGTTACAATCCACCCTCCACGTACTGTAGACACACAGATATTTGGGCCCTGTGAATCTTCAAATTCGGTTCGAAGAATGATTCGGTTCGATTCGATTTCTTGACCGCGGAATACTGAAATCGAATATCTCGATGACGATCACGGAAACTTATATCCATTATTGTTGCGTATATCATATGTGGTCATTATTTCTCGGAGGTTACGTAAATATCAAGATCATTACGTTTAACTGGCCAGTCAGTGCTGCTGGGGGGGGGGGGGGGGGGGTATTATATTAAAAGTCAGTAACAGGGAACAAATAAAATCATTAGCGGCAACCAAGTAGAGGTTATGTCAGAATACATACGCGACTAGACAGTTTGAGATTCGTTTTTTTTTTTTTTTTGCATTTATCTGACTGTTCTGAAATATTCGCCGTGTGGCAGTTATTTTTGCTCATTTGCTACTTTGTGAAGCTGTGACGATATTTCTTAAAGCTGTTTCCTCAAACGAATTTTTGACAACAATTTCGTTCCTGCGATGAATTCCATATTACCATACAACAAGCAATCACTTCCGCCTCGGTCTCTAGGAACTTACCGAGTTATTGGTGTCAAAAAAGCGCCAATTTATACGATTAGTTCCATCTAATAAAGCTGCGTACGAACTTCTCTGACCACTTGTACCGACTGGATGTCCGATTCGATTTGAATTCGGGTCGGAATCGAAACTTAAACACCCGATTCGATTCGTATTTGATTCGAACAGAAGGTGTCCGATTCGCATGGCCCTAATAGATATCGTGGAAAAGCAATAATGCTGATAAGAGATGGCCTCAGATGAATTAAGGCGGGCCAAAATGAGCTCCCTGGTGATCATTTTAATAGAACCATTATGGCTCCCCTGCAATTTTAAAAAGGACAAGCCTGAACTTCCACCAATCTCCTCTACAAGTACAAATGAGTTCCGTTCAGTGTAACCACAATACTATATTCGTAGATCATTACCAATAACACAACTTTTAAGGGATAGAAAATAGTTAAAAAGCGTTGAAGTTTCAATTATGTTTTTCTAATTCAGTATAAAAAGGAAATCGCACACATAAAACAAAACAATCTCACCCATTAAAGATAGAAAACAATGAGCTATTTAACGTTTCGCCCATCAAGGTCTGAAAGTCCTGAGAGATGACCTAGTGACTCATTATCTCTGAAAACGGATTAACGTTACCAAATAAGTTGAAGAATGATATTTTCTCCTCCAACTCCATGTGTTACATACTTGTGTCCAGGGTGAGATAGCAGGGAGAGACAGATGTATCCCACGCCACACACGCGACGTTATACATTTCTAACGTTATTATGACGTTATGCATGTATCAGTTTCTTATTCAGTGACTAATTCATATTGACGTCATCAAAATACCGTGTGATCAAAGTTTGATGCTCTAGAACTCTTTAAACCCAAAGATACCTCCGTTCCAAATTGATTTCGTGGTATATACCTTTGGTATATACATAACTTTTGCATGCTCTTTCCGATGGTGTCATTAGGTTTTCAAAACAACGAATACCAAATGAGTTGATTATATCAGCACGTGGCCGTCGATTACCTCTGACTAACGTAACCGCTGTATGGTGGGGGAGAAAAATAATCCCTGATGGGTACGGGTGTGGGATGGGAAAATCTCACCCTCGGGACAATATATTTGGTCCAGACACGAGGCTTGCCGAGTTTCTTATTCAGTGACTAATTCATATTGACGTCATCAAAATACCGTGTGATCAAAGTTTGATGCTCTAGAACGCTTTAAACCCAAAGATACCTCCGTTCCTAATTGATTTCGTGGTATATACCTTTGGTATATACATAACTTTTGCATGCTCTTTCCGATGGTGTCATTAGGTTTTCAAAACAACGAATACCAAATGAGTTGATTATATCAGCACGTGGCCGTCGATTACCTCTGACTAACGTAACCGCTGTATGGTGGGGGAGAAAAATAATCCCTGATGGGTACGGGTGTGGGATGGGAAAATCACACCCTCGGGACAATATATTTGGTCCAGACACGAGGCTTGCCGAGTTTCTTATTCAGTGACTAATTCATATTGACGTCATCAAAATACCGTGTGATCAAAGTTTGATGCTCTAGAACGTTTTAAACCCAAAGATACCTCCGTTCCTAATTGATTTCGTGGTATATACCTTTGGTATATACATAACTTTTGCATGCTCTTTCCGATGGTGTCATTAGGTTTTCAAAACAACGAATACCAAATGAGTTGATTATATCAGCACGTGGCCGTCGATTACCTCTGACTAACGTAACCGCTGTATGGTGGGGGAGAAAAATAATCCCTGATGGGTACGGGTGTGGGATGGGAAAATCTCACCCTCGGGACAAGATATTTGGTCCAGACACTCGGCAAGCCTCGAGTCTGGCCCAAATAACTTGCCCTCGGGTGACATTTTCCCATCCCACACCCTCTCCCATCAGGGATAATAATAATCTTCCAGTACAGCATCTTTTTCAACAAGATATAATTTTATTCACTTGAATTTAAAATGTGTGTTAGATTGTTTCATCATGTATGCAATGCTGGAGGACAGCCCTAACGTTCATACTTGTATATGGTGACTGTTTAGCAATCTGAATGCAGTGAAAATACACAAGTGTTAAATAATGTGGTTGATATGAAGATATACACAAAAGTAGCTTATAAAGGTGCATCTAAAAATTAGGTTCTGATAGTTTAACAGACTTGGTTACTGAACATATTTGTTCTCTCTTTTTCCTTTTTTTATGTTTTTTATTGACATAAATTCATATTGAATAACATATAAACATAAATACATAAATACATTAAAATACAGTTTACCTACAATAAATATATACATGTATACTATTCAAAAAGTAAGGGATATCCAAACTGAATTTGATATTTTCGGAAAAAGCCATTGGATTAGCAGGGACCTAATACATATCATGGAAAAATAACAATCCTGATAATGGTTCTCCTCAGATGAATTAAGGCGGACCAAAAAAGGCCCCCGCCGTGGTCATTTTAAGAGAACCATCACTGCATCCGTGCAATGATAAGCCTAAAATTACACCAAACTCCCATACAAGTGCAAATGATTTCCGTTCAATGTTATCAACAACACAGTATTAGTCCATCATTTTCAGGAACTCAAATTTTAAGGGTCCGAAAATAGTTGGGGGGGGGGGGGGGGGGGGTGTTAAGCTTAGATGTGGGCCTTACAGTTGAGGCTTTTTTAAGTAATATTTCTGAACAATCTACGTTTGAAACAAAAAAAAATGTTTCCAAGAGGGGGAGGAGGGTTCAAATTGAGGGTACGTGCTTTCAACGGCGTCTAATGAGTAAGCATATGTTGGCGATTCCAATGTCTTTTTTTCTAATTCAGTACAAGAAGACAATCGCACGCATAAAACCACACACATTCCACGGAATAAACATAGGCAACAATGAGCAATTTTACTTTTCGGCCATCAAGGTCTGAAAGGACAGATGACGCAGTAACGCATTGTCCCTGAAAACCGATTTATGTTACCAAACAAAGTTGAAGAATGATATTATCTGCGAATGCTGTATCTTTTTCAACAAAATTTAATTGTGCGACCTTGATTTTAAAATATGTGTGAGATTGCTTCAGATATGCGATGCTGGAGAACCTCCCCCACGCTCATACTTGTTTGTGATGATTGTTCAGCAATATGAATGCAGTGACAATACACAAGAGGATCGTCACTGCATTCAGATTGCTAAACGGTTAAATAATTTGCTTGATATGGAGGTGCACACAATAATAGCTTATAAAGGCGCATCTAAAAATTAGGTTCTGGAAGATTAACAGACTTAGTGGCAATAGTTGGATTATTTAAATAAGTATGTTCCTCCCATTCTACAGACTCAGTTTATTCAGCACGAACGGTTTGCGTTTCCGAAATAATGAATTCGGCAACACAAACATGTAGATTGACTGAAAAGAATATTTTTTTTTTCTTCTTTTGCTCATTGACATACATTCATATTGAACAACCACCTATAAACATAAATACATAAAAGTAAGGTTTACATACAATAAAGAAATGTATATATAGACAGAACGCGGTGAGTGTTTGAATCGGTGGGTGTTTTACATAACGAGTTGGAATGACGTAGTCGTATGATTACGCCATTCCAACGAGTAAAACATACATCGCGTTTATCACACAACCCATGCGTTAAAATTCTTTTAAATAAACAAATTGTAATTCCGATGTTTAAACCCAAAGGAGAAGGGTCTGTTTGTTTTGACTGAAGCTGTTCTTATCAAATGGATCGATAAAAAATCAAAACAACTTTTTCGGAACAAGTGTTTGTTGAAATTCGTATCGCTGTTTCTCTTCGGCTGATGCCCATTCACGCCTAACCATTTGGGGCTATCACTGTTAGTAAAAATATAAGTACAAATTTGTGCAGATTTGAAAAACAGCTGAGAGAAACATTTTTAAAAGACATTCAAGAAGATTTACCGAAATAAAGTTGACCAATTTAGATATAACGGATCCACAAAACGAGGCGGCCACGGGATTGGGTTCATGTTCTGGTTGGAAATAATTGGGTTTTGACCCGTCGAGCTCGTTCCAATGAGGGGTCATAACCTATGGTTTTGAAACAAAAAATCAAAAATATTAGTTATTCAAGAATGTTTTTTTGAAGGTGTCGTCTGCTTTTCATGTTAGGTAAAGGGTTAAACCATTATACGTCTGTCAATTTCGTCACTAAAACAAACGAAATAATAAAAATAAAAAAAAACAAAGACAAAAAAAAAACAAGAAACAATCAACACCTCACCCCCTCCAAACTGAACACCAAAAAAATAAAATCCCCAAAACTGTACATTCCGTTCATTGTACTCTTATTGATGTAAGAATACTTCAAGGGAGTCGATGTTTATCATTGTCGAATCGCTTACGTTTATTGGCCATTTCATGGAGGTAGTACCATCGAGTTTAGTATGAAGGTTCACATTTGAACAGTTCTTGTTGTACCACCAACCACAAGCATGCGTCTGCGCACACGAACCACAGTCTCGATCTACAGTACAGAATGGTGTATTATTCATAGAGCCTAACGGGGCTCCCAATCCAAATCCATCTCCAGCGGGCGTTGCGGAATGTGGCCTGAAGGAATCATAGAGCAAGGTGAAATTATGGCTTTCATCTCCAACATAGAAACTGTCGTAGTATACCATTCTCGTTGAACTTCCACTTCGCAACTCAAGTTTAAGCGTAGAGACTCTTTGTGTGGTAATATAGTGCATCTTCTCAAGACCAATGAAGAATTCATAATCCAAGCTGCCGAAACCTTCTTTATATTCAATCCATGTGCGGTCAAAGTTCTCTGACACATTGTTGCACTTGTGGCGCGACCCTCTCTGCGTAACAAATGTGAAACCCCATTTGAAGTCGCATTTTGCAAGGAAGGGGTTTGGGTAATTGGTTGGGTGAATCAGCATGTGTGCACCTCTAGCTGTGTAACCATGTTCAGTTCCTTCGAAACAATCTGCAAAAGAGGTTTGGATTTCGTTATAATTTTCCTTTTATTTTATCTGATCTTTCTCCCATTTTTAACCCTCTGAAATTGGAAGATCGATTTTTCGGTCCAAGGCATAATTTCGTCCCATTTTGTCTTATTATAAGAGGTCTATACACGGGACATTGGACTGACCCATCCCACTGTAAGTGTACACATAGGTGATACCATTCCAGGAAACGAGGGTTCAAAGGGTTAAAGCTTATTCATCAAAAATGGTAACGAATGGCTCATCAAGCGCCAGAGAAAACTTATACATTCGAACTACGGGAACGAGGAAGGTTGAACATTTGTTGTCTGCAACAGCAGTTGCTGTTTATTTGAAAATTATTCCATGACATTTGTGTCATTAAATACTTTAGAATTTATTCTTTAACGGGTTGAGGCTATATTAATTTTGGTGGCCTGAAATTGTTCATCAAAATTTGTTTTATTACAAATTGTTGGAGAGTGCCATCAGGCACTCTCCAATATTTTGTAATGAAGCAAATTTATACAAACAAAATAATATTAGCGTTTTATTGAATACGAAACCTGAGCAAGAAAAATGTTGACTTTTGCACTGGTCCCCCTCATTTTTTGAAAGCCCTGATAGCGGCTTCTAGCACTCAACCAGTTAACGGATACTATTGCCGGACGCGGATACCGCAGACAATCAAAGCAGCTTAAGTTGTAACGTACTTGCAGAACTTATAGAAGCTGCTTATTTCTCATACTATTCAAGTGTCTTGTGTGTAATTTTTGGGGATCATATAATAAATAGCATCTTCAGCATACAGACGTAATTAACTGAACATGTGTAAATTACGATACAAATTGGGGACTTGGTGGAGATCCGCTGTGTATTTATAACCCGGTAGAGTGCTACATTTTTCTCGGCTGCTAAAATTTGTTCACATCTGTTTGCCTTGTTACAGTTTAAATGATAGTGACTTTATGGCCAATCTCCTATAAATTGTGATAAGGAATGACCATAGATAAAATAACTTCACTTCAAAAATAATGGGAACACCACATCCACAGAAGAAACATTTCAGTTCTGGTACCTGCACTTAAGAATGGAGCCCAAATATGGGTTTCTAATACTCAATCAGTTGAGGAAACTAAAAAAACTCAAATGTAAAAGCAACCCTTCCTCATCGATTTGCGAAATTAATTGCTCAAAAACCAAATGTACTTTGACGTAAACTTGAAATTTAGACATCAGTGTGCAGTGGGTTAACCTTTAAAGGCCTATTTTCGATTCCTGCTGGCGAATAGACAAATTACTTCAGCAGTGGTTTCTAGTCAAATCTCCACTAGATATCACGTCTAAACCATTACACAGTGGAATGGTCGGAATTAAAGACACTTGTTCAGGCCCTTAAGGGTTAAGTTTCACTGCTTTGCATGGTTCTGGATCATATACAGTATGTGGAGAGTGTATTGTCACTAATTCACCCGCAGAGTGGAGATACCACCCAACCAATAATTGCAAATTTGTTGCAACGCATAACAAGCACAGGCAAAGTTTCAACCAATGGACCTCCGGGTTAAACCCGGAGGTCCATTGGCTGAAATATTGCTTGTGTTTTTTGTCCATATGTATAAAATTTGAAAGTTATAGTTTGGATGATAACTCCTCTCCGCAGGTGATTTAATTACAATCCACTCTTCACGTACAGGAGTCAAGTCTCAACAAGAGATCACGGCTAAATCATTACACTGTATAAACTGTGGAGTGGGAATTAAAGACACTTGTTCGGGCCCTTAAGGGCTAAGTTTCACTGCCTTGCTTGGTTTTGGATCATATAATAAAAATAATCGTCAATAAGTCACCAGTTGATATCGATATTTACAAAACTCGTTAAGCAAATTAGGTCAAGAACGAGCTTTACTTTACTTTACTTCAACAAAACCATCAAGTAATACATAGAACAACACACGATTGTGAATGAGATAATCGATATGACATGAGTGCCAGCGCGGGAGAATAAAACGAGAAAACCATTCACTCGCGTGTATCGCCCTGTGTTTATTACACGCCCTTGTGTCTATAACAGCAATTATTAGAAGGAGACGCAGCAATTCATTTCACAACTCGACCCTTGAGTTCCAACGTGTTCTATGTGTCAGTATGCACATACCACATATTGGGACACGTGGGACGAACTAATACCAAAAAGAGCACATCTTATCGCCAAACTAATTTGCGACATGAGTAGTATGTCGCGTACATTTGAGGGACCATTTGGATGACCACGGTGGATGACCTCGGAAGTGACGTCATGCCACGTGACCTAGTGGAGCCATGTTGTATTGTCATGGTAACCCGTTTGAGAGGCCATGTTGTGACGTCATCTCCATAGTGATACGTGGTGTTAGTGCGCATGTAGCGCGTGTTGTTAGGGCGATACGTGTTTCCGTCGTCCATTTTGTATACTGGAGGCCGCCATCTTGGTTTCTATAGTGGCACGTGGTTGTTATGTTACCTAAACCCTTCTTGTAGGACAGGGGTATGTTCGGAGGGTGTGTTGATTGAATCGGAGTAAATCTAATTACCGCAAACAACCCGACAACTTTTACTATTTCGAATTCTTACAGAATTCTCTGCTTCTATCTATATATGCAATAGTTTACGTCTACCTAGGCATGTTCCTTTATCCTGGAGTATACTCCACTATCGTAGAAGACTCTATCAACTGGAACAGCTTTGCTTATTACTGTTATATTTAGCAATTTCTGGTCTATTCTTTTTAGTTCTGACCCTATTCCGTGTACTCTTGTTGTTTCATTTATATAGATCATTTATATAGATTATTGCTAACCAATAAGACTGCTTTGTTTCCCATAATCTGTATGCAGAGTTATCTCCATTTATTATAATGAAATCCTATCCGATTCTCGTCACCTCTATATCCAATGGCAATATTCCATGGAATCCCATTTTTGGAAAACACCTGTGGCTATGGAATCCCTTTTTTGTCATATGTCCTGTCTTGAAAATAATTTGGAACAGTATCTGCATGGAATCGGTAACATGTCTTCACTCGACGACGGTCAGGACACAAATGAATTTATTTTCTTCCCAACACCCTTTTTATACCTTTCCCAACAGAAGTACCCGGATGTAGCACGAAGTACCCGGATGTAAAGTTTCTACAACTAGTATCCTCAAGTAATACAATACCAGGTATCCTGAAATACCCGGATGTGCCTATGTGCTATGGCACATTGTGTCACATTGTGCCTTTTCACATAAGCACATAAAAGCACCTATCGGCACATCCAGCATGTGCCTTTGCGCTAGGGCACATTGTGTCACATTGTGCCTTTTCACATAAGCACGTATGACAAAAAAAGGGATTCTCCAGTTGGTATCCTCGAATAAAACAATACCAGGACATAGGTATCCTCACTCAAATATTCGTATGTGCCTATGTGCTAGGGCACATTGTGTCACATTGTGCCTTTTCACATAAGCACATATAAGCACATATCGGCACATCTGGCATGTGCCTATGTGCTAGGACACATTCATTCATTCATTCATTCATTCATTCATATTACTCCACCTCGTCTTTTACAAATTCACTCACTCATTCTCTATCCTCATTGAATCCATTGTTTTACTGTAAAGTCCTTTAATTATAAATTTATTTGTTCAATCATTCATGTAAGATATCATATCACTTTGATGTGATGTTAGGTAGGGTGATGTTGCACTCGACGTACTTGTATATAAACTACAGTGTTTTTATCCTGTTTGTACAGAATAATAATTTCGTTTCTAAACAAACTCCCAATTACATACTATTACCGCAACAGACTGTGACTAGAAATGAAAAAGAAATATCGTCTCAACCCGTCCAATAGTTGAACTATGTCTGGGACTTAACCTCCTTTTATCTTCATCTTGGAACAATATATTGTAGTTATGTCTTGTATATTTGTCCAGCGAGAAAGGATGGTAGTTTGTTGGTGAATTATGGCGGGTAACATTACATTCGACGAGATGCAGGTAGACGCAGAGTACGACTTTATACAGCTCTATATTGAGAAAATTTGTTCCTTGGCAGAAAATGATGAATCCCCATATAAAAACCACGCAACTGACTGCAACTACTTTTCGCCTTTCAGTCAATGGCTTGTAAAATAGACGCAGGATTCTCAATATTCCATCTCAATTGCCAAAGCCTGAAGGCCCATTGGGATTCCTTCCAAAACATGCTATATAACCTACAAACAGGAAAGAACTTCTTCGATATAATAGGACTTACCGAAATTCTCCAAATTCCTCCAGAGATGTCGTTCAGTCTGGATGGCTATGCCCCGATTGTTGAGACACAAGAATGATGGTGGTCGAGGAGGGGTTGGTCTATATATTAAAGAAGGAATCCCTACTGAGTTCGTAATGATATTTCGTTCTTTATTCCCCATGTTTTCGAATCTCTGTTTATTGAAATTAAAGACAAATACCAAACCAGAAATATTGGCGTTATTTATAGACCCAACACTCCTCCTAAAGCCGACATCAACCTCTTCTTTTCAAAATTAAATGAAATAACGAATGTTTTAAATGCCGAAAACAAAAAAAGTTTATGTTATGGGGGATCTTAACCTAGACCTTTTAAAAGCAACTACACACTCAAGAACGGAAGAATTTGTTAATCTTATGTTCAGTCAAGGCTTTCTGACGTATATCACCAAGCCAACGAGAGTAACCTGTCGTTCTGCTAGTCTGATAGATCATATCTTCTCTAATAATGTTTCACAAGCAGGATTACCTGGAATAGTCATATCTGACGTACGTGTCAGATCATTTTGGTGTTTTCTATATTGAGGAAAAACCCAAACCAAAAGATACACCACACTTTACACTAAAAAGAATAATAAATGCAGAAAGAATTGTTGAATTCAAAACACTTATCTCGCAAAGTGATTTTAATCCTGTAATGCATTCGAATTGTCCCTGTGAGTCATATGAAACCTTTCTAAACATCTATATGGAAGCCTATGAAAGAGCATTCCCTCTCAAACCTGTTCGCCAGAACAAACAATTTTTTAAAAAACAGCCATGGATGATAAGGGGGCTTGTAATATCCTCCAACAACAAAGAAAAATTCTACAAGAAAAAACTCCAATCTCCCACTGAAAGGAACTCAGAAAACTATAAAAACTACTGTAGAATCTTCAACAAGGTAAAAAAACAATGTAAAGCTACCTATTATAGAGATATCCTAAACGAAAACAAAAACAATATGCGAAGAACGTGGCAGATTTTAAACGAAGCCATCAATAAAGGAAAACGTGAAGCCAGATTACCCTCGTTCTTCATCCAGGACAACATCGAGTTAAGCGAGCCCCATGCCATCGCAGAAGAATTCAACAATTTCTTTATCAACATTGGAAAAAACACATCCGAACAGATTCAGAAAACTAATAAGTCCTACACAGATTACATGGACAACAATGTCTCCAATAATTTTTATTTAATACCCACAAATCCCACAGAAGTCAACCGAGTAGTAAATAAAATGAAGCCAAAATTATCTAAAGACTGCGATGACATCACAACCTGTCTTCTTAAGCATACGATAACCGAAGTATTGGATCCTCTAACACATGTAATTAACAACTCTTTCCTAAACGGCAAAGTACCAGACAGGATGAAGATCGCGAAGGTGATACCCATATTTAAAGCGGGTGACGAGCACAGCTTTACAAATTACAGACCTATCAGTATACGTCCGGTATTCTCAAAAGTAATGGAAAAACTCATGGAAGTGAGGCTAGCTAGTTTCCTCAATAGGTTTAATATTTTATACCCTCACCAATATGGGTTCCGAAAGCGACATAGTACTATTCATCCAGTTCTTCAGCTCCTTAAAAGCATTGCAATAGAAAATAATAAACAAGAAAAAACAGCACCTTAGCACTGTTCCTGCATTTGTCAAAGGCCTTTGACACCATAAATCACGAAATACTATTAGGTAAACTGGAAAAATATGGCATCCGTGGTGTCACCAACAATTGGTTTAGAAGTTACTTGTCCAACAGGTCTCAATATGTCACGTACGGGGAACACAAATCGAACTTAGCCAAACAGAGTTGCGGTGTACCACAGGGCTCGATTTTAGGCCCTATTCTTTTTCTTTTATATATAAATGATATAAGTAACTCAACGTCACTCAATCTTTTATCATTTGCCGATGACACCACTGCACACTACCCGGGGTCCGATAATAATCCCATTACACCGTATTTCAATGACGAGCTCCACAAACTATTCGAATGGTGCTCTGTGAACCAGTTAATGCTGAATGCTAAGAAAACCTCATACATCATACTTAATCCAAATAAAGGTAGGAACAATAAACTTTGTCAAGAGGTAAAAATAAATAACCAAAACATTAACAAGGTTGGGGCAACCGAAACAGAAAAATCTGTTAAATTCTTGGGAATTAGCATTGATGAACATTTATCCTACAAGGCTCACATATCCCGATTATGCTCGAAAATAGCACGCGCAAACTATAGTCTAAACAAAGTTAAAAATATCCTCCCCCACGGAGCTCTGAAAACATTGTATTACGCCCTCGTACATAGCCATTTGGTATACGAAATCCAGGCATGGGGCAACTCAAGAGCTATCAAAAAACTAGCTGTCCTGCAAAAACGTTCAATACGAATATTTAATAACAAAAAGTACAATTCTCATACAGATCCCCTGTTTAAAGAAAACCAAATACTCAAGGTTGATGATTTGTTTAGGCTACATGCACTACTGTTCGTATTTGACTGGCAGAACGGCAGACTACCTGTGTCTTTCATTGATATATTTAAAATTACCGACGATCCATCTGGTAGCAGAACTAGACAGTCAGGCCTCCAAAACATAGAAAAAAACACGGACCCAAACTCTGGATAAATTTCCTTTATACTCCTTCCCGAAACTATGGAATGCTCTGGACGACACAACTCGAAATATTAGTGACAGAAGCATGCTTAAGAACAAGTTAACTTCCACATTCATTTCCTCATATTCCAGTTATGTCAGCTGCAACAATCCCTACTGCCCTGATTGCACTTCGTAAACTTCGTAAATTGTCAAAGTCGTGGTCCGCGTCTAAATCTGGAATCCTCGTCTTGTGCAACCTGTTGAGCTTCCTCCTTACAGTGGTGCTATGTAAAATACTATATGGATACAATTAAGAACTTGCAAATAAAAGTCTAAACAAATAAATCATAACATTCGTCATCCTACGATGATGATGCAGCTAACGTATACACCACACCCAAACATCATGACCAATCTCCTTGTCGCAGTCTAAACGGTACGAACTTCACGATGAGACTTGTTGCCGCCCTCATGTGTTATGATAAGTAGTGGAGGGAGTCCTATAGGCAGGTTGCTTCTTGCCTACCTTGAATCACCGTCTTTCCGCTGGCGAAAATGAAACACTAGTACTCTAATCTCAGAAAAGTAATGATTCGATCGTCATTCTCCATCATGTGTCACATAATTGGCTCTCAGTTCATTCTTTCAGTCACAGTCTGTTTGCAATCACCCCATCTTCTTCCATGGGGTGGCAGGTAGACAGCCAATCTGGCTATGCCACTTCCCACGGAATACTTCTCATTACAGTTGTGCAATATGTCTATTTGTAACCATTTTACATGTATGTGTACCGTGAATAAAGAATCTGAATCATTGTGTCACAGTGTGCCTTTTCACATAAGCACATATGACAAAAAAGGGATTCCATAGCCACAGGTGTTTTCAAAAAAATGGGGTTCCATGGAATATTGCCATTGGATGTAGAGGTGGCGAGAATCGGATAGGACTTCATTGCAATAAGGGGAGATAACTCTGCATACAGATTATGGGAAACAAAGCAATCTGATTGGTTAGCAATGATCTATATAAATGATCTATATAAATGAAACAACAAGAGTACACGGAATAGGGTCAGAACTAACAAAATAGACCAGAAATTGCTAAATATAACAGTAATAAGCAAAGCTGTTCCAGTTGATAGGCACTTCTACGCTACTGGTGTATACTCCATGACAAAGGAACATGCCTAGGTAGACGTAAACTAGATTTACTCCTATTCAATGGAACACACCCCTGTCCTATAAGAAGGGTTTAGGTAACATAGCAACCACGTGCCACTATAGAAACCAAAATGGTGGCCTTCAGTATACAAAATGGACAACGGAAACACGTATCACCCTAACAACACGTGCTGCGCATGCGCACTGACACCACGTATCACTTTGGAGATGACGTCACAACATGGCCGCTCACGCGGGTTACCATGACAACACAACATGGCGCCACTAGGTCACGTGACATGACGTCCCTTCCGAGGTCATCCACCGAGGTCATCCAAATGGTCCCTCAAATGTACGCGACATACTACTGACAGAAACCCGTGCTACTATTTTCAGCTAACGCTAGCGATTCAAATCGTAATTGCGGTGCACGTTTTGTAGAAAATTCCAGTGACATTTCGCCTCTACTTTAAAATAGTCCGTCAACGATTTCCGTTTAACATATGTGTGCGGAACAGATTTTCATTTCCGCATGATTTAGTGTTGCTGTAGATTGGAATTTCATAAGGAGAGGCGTGTGATAAAATTAGGTCTGGAATGAGCTCTACCTTACTTCAACAAAACCATAAGTGACGCCCCTCAGATGAATGAGCTCAACGAGTTCGTTGTAATGAGTGGGAGGTCACATGATATGGTTTTGTTGAAATTCTTCTGAAAAAAAAAGTATTCCATCTACTGAATTTGTATTAAGCGGGCGGATGCGACCAACTCCTTAGGTAAAGAGGTAAGAGGGTCCAGATAATGGACTTTCTCAATAGGGATTCCGGAAGCAGAATCCCGTAACAGCCTCTTACATTCAATAAATCTACTACAAATAAGATGCTATTTGTTAGATCGTGGCAGCACCGCACGTTGAATTATAAAGGGCTTCATATACAATGGGGTAAATTAGATAGTCAGGGTACTGTACTTCTTGTCGACAATGACGTGAAATTGATATTAACAGGGCATTGAAATGGAACCCGATCTTCAAAAAGACAATGCCCAAAATATTTCATGTAACGGGGGGGGGGGGGGGGGGGGGGATATAATCCATAATCCGTCAATCGGTATTTACTTACCCATTATATGTCTCTCACAAAACCGTCCAGCAAAACCATAATCACATGGTTCGCATCTCAGTAGGCTCGAGTTCCATTCTCCACCATTAACACACTGAGGTAACTACAAAAAACGATAAATCAAATACGTATGTAAGAGGACAACTGTTTATTTATTTATTTATTTATTTATTTATTTATTTATTTATTTATTTATTTATTTATTAGACAGACAGACAGACAGACAGACAGACAGACAGACAGACAGACAGACAGACAGACAGACAGACAGACAGACAGACAGACAGACAGACAGACAGACAGACAGACAGACAGACAGACAGATAGCTGGGAGGACGGACGGACGGACGGACGGAGAGAGAGAGGGGGTATGTTTGGCCAACATTATCTTTACCAGCCTTCATTGTAATATTACTGGGAAGAAGCAGAGAGGGGGGTGGGGGTGTTTAGATCCTTTATTCTTGACACGTGTGCAAAGATTCACACTTTTTCGGCCAGATGGAAAATGTGTTAAATATCGAGTCAAAATTATGCCTTTATCTCCGTGTAGAGGGGTGCGTGAGTTACACGCATAGCTGTGTGTGTGTTTTTCCTTCCATGCTTCCATGTCACTGTAAATATCAGTGTGTTCCTAACATTGTATGATCTTGTTCCTTCCCAAGTTTGAAATCCTTCCTACATCCGTGAAAGAGCCCCAAAAGTGTTGGCGAATTACTAATTAATTTTCTTCGAAACATAGATATTTAAATATACAATAGACACAGAAGGTAATCCGCCATCATGTTGAGAATAGGTAATCCGCCATCATGTTGAGAATTTTCTAGAAAATTTGGTGTGAACGATATAGAGTCAAATATTATTTGAGTCTATCCACTCTGTATGAAATAGTATGAAAATACGTGACACGTAATGGTGCACACCCAATATTGTTAATTTCGGTACATATTGCAGGCCACAACCAAAATTTTTCAGGAAAGAGATGGTATATATCGCAGAAATAGCAGCGGTTATGTGAAATATAACAATTTGCCAAAACGTGTTGTACAGCGACATGCAATAACACAGAACCACACTTGTATGTTCATGTGTTTAATGTGGCGACAAATATGGCAATCGAGAAATCTTGAAAGATTGCGGAAGGATCAAACTTCAGACAAGCAAAAGTAAAACAAACCTTCATTTTTTAAACTGACAAAAGATCATAATTCTATGGCAAATAGGTTCATTAGGGTTTAACAACACTTTCAAAAACCAAGGCTATATTATAAGCGGGATTGTACGTCAATTACAATAACTAAGGTTATTATATCACGTTGTTAGTTTCCCAAGATCCTTCCCATCCTTCAATACCTAGACGAGCAAAAGAGTCGTACGTGGAGTCGTCACTCGTTCAGGCAATTTTGCTCGATGGGATTCTGGTCGTTCGAGCAATCTGAGATGGTTAGCAAGAGTTGAAGAAGACTACAGGATTTGTGACTACTGTAAAAGCTTATCAAAGGACAGACGATGACAATATTGGGAAAATCAGTAATAGTGGTGTTGGAGATATGAAGATCATGGAGAGGTCTAGAAACTGGGCAGATGCTAGGAGCTAAATTATCATCAGGTATACATAGTACTCGCATCATCATGTCATAGGTACCCTCCTATACCCCGATGAGCATTAAGAGCCGTAAAAGAAATCGCTCTTTCGATACTCATCTGCTCAATGGGATTTGAGTCGTTCGAGTACTGTCTTTTTCAGTAACTGCACAAAAGCTTATTTGCTCGATAAGATTCGAGTCGTTCGAATAATACCTAACCCTGCTTGATTGCATTTTGGGTTTGAGGATCATAGAGGACTTCGTTATACACAGGAAAGGCAAAAACAGAGACGGCCAAGACAAAATAGTCTGCTGGGATAGGCAGAAATGGGACCAGTAATGGCAAAACAGGCCAGGAAATAGGATAAGCCACAGAAAATATCGGGATAGATAAACTACCGAGACTATGGTGCACATCCGAAACAATAAAGTTAATCTTATACAAAGGAATGTGTCTATTGTTGGGAAAAAAATAAGAATTCTAGGGGACAACAGATAGAAACCGAATATTCAGTGGGAAATCAGCACTAGTAAAAGAACTGTTGGATTTATTTGGGTAATTTTACAAAGTATTCGAACAAATACAATTACTCATACCAGGAAACGCACCCTTAAAACACTGTATGCTACTTTCTTAAGCCCAGTATTGAGGAATCCGTGCTAAATAAAGTTGTTTTGATGGTTTAGAGAGATTAACTGAATGTTTGTGATAATTCGATGTATTCTAGTTGACTTCAATTTATCCACATGAGACCTCTCATCATTCATTTAGCACTACGTGCAACTATTATAAACCATAGGTGGGGGTTTTCTAAGTCCGTCTCGGTAGTTTTGGATTTTTAAGAGGGATTGTCGGGTTGTTTGCTGTAATTAAAATTACCCCTATTCAATCGAACACACCCTCCGAACACACCCCTTTCCTACTAGAAGGTTTTGGGTCACATAGCAACCATGTTCTACCATAGAAACCAAGATGGCGGCCTCAGATATACAAAATGGACGACGTACACTCGCCTCACCTCAACAAAACGCGCTGCGCATGCACACTAGGACCACGTATCACTATGGGGATGTTGTCACAAGATGGCGCTCACGCACGCTACCATGACAACCAAAAATGAAGTAACTGGGCCATGTGCTTATGACGTCACATGAGATCCGGCCAATGTGGGTCGATCGGGTACATGATCTACTACTAATATCAAGCCGAAAGATCCACGGTTCGATCCCCAGCAGGGGTAACTGCGTTGTGTCATTGGGCAAGGCACTTAATCACGATTGCTCAAGTGGGGGCACGGTGGCGCAGCCATGGGGGCGTTCTTGTGGCACACCCCCCCCCCCCCCTCCCCCCACAAAACAAAAATAATTCCGATAGGATCACCGATCCAATGTCGAGTTGTGACAGTACAAAAGTGGGTTTAATCATTATCATCTTATCATCCGGAAACTAATTGTTTACAATTTACTACGTGAAGGGTCACTGTGACCTTGACCTTTGACCTACTGATTTCAAAATAAATAGGGCTTTTTCTTGCAATAATGCCAACCTACCTATGACGTTTCATGAACGTGGGTGGAACCATTGTCAAATTATCATCTGGAAACCAATTGTTTACGATTTATTATGTTCAAGTCTCTGTGACCTTGACCTTTGACCTAGCGAGTCCAAGATAAATAGGTGTCTTCCACCCACCTAGGCCAACCTACCTATGAAGTTTCATGAATGTGGGTTCAACCGTAGTCAAGTTAGCATCCGGAAACCAATTGTTTACAATTTACTATGTTGAAGGTCACTGTGACCTTGACCTTTCACCTAGCAAGGCCAAAATAAATAGGGTTCTTCATCTCACTGATGCCATCCTACCTATGAAGTGTTATGAACGTGGATGGAACCATTATCAAGTTATCATCCGGAAACCAATTGTTTTGGTTTACTATGTTCTGGGTCACTGTGACCTTGACCTTTGACCTAGTGAGTCCAAAATAATAGGGTTTTTCCTCTCATGAACGCCAACCATTACCTACGTATGAAGTTTCATGAATGTGAGTTTAACTATAGACAAGTTATCATCCGGAAACCAATTGTTTACAATTATCTATGTTCATGGTCACTGTGACCTTGACCTTTGGCCAAGCAAGTCCAAAATAAATAGGGTTCTTCCACTCACCAATGCCAACCTACCTATGGAGTTTCATGACGTGGGTCGAACCATTATCAAGTTATCATCCGGAAACCAACTGTTTACACCCGCCCGCCATTCACCAAACTATAAGTCGAGCTTTGACTTCGTCACAACTTGACTAAATAAGAGGCCCCAAGCGGCTGTAATCGCTCACCTGCCAAAGTGGTTCAAAGAAGTATTTGGGGTCACATTCAGTTATACATGGTTCATCAACTCTACAAAGGAATGAAGTCATGAAAGGCAAATTTTATGGAAAAACACTAAGGAATCGACTTGAACAAACCTAACATGCCCCCATTCCACCCCCACCCCGCCCATAGAGAACCCTAATAATAAGCCAGGGACTCAAATTGAACAAACTTGAACCTGATCCCCCATGAGATGTTAAAAACAAATACGAAAGAATTCTGGCCGGTGGATCTGAAGAAAGGGGTTTTAAAAGAAATGTCCTCACATTACATTAAGTTAAACTTTGGGCTCAAACAGGGAGCCAAAATATTTACCCAGGTAACCAATTTGAACAAAACTGAAACTGACTCACCGCAAGATGTTGCATACCAAATATGAATGGATTCTGACTGGTGAATCTGAAGAAAAAGATTTTTGAAGAAATTTCCTCATATTGCACTAAGTTAAAATTCTAGCTGCCATAGGCAGCCCAAATATAAACCCAGGGACTCGATTTGAACAAACTAGAATCTGACCCCCCGACAGATGTTGCATACTAAACATGAAAGGATTCTGACTGGTGGATCTGAATCTGAAGAAGAAGACTTTTAACGAAATTTCCTCAAATTGCACAAAGTTAAACTTTGGGCTCCAATAGAGAGCCCAAATACTAATTGAGGGACCAGATTTGTACAAACTTGAATTCCCCCCCCCCCCCCCCTAGAAATGTTGTACACCAAATATAAAGGCATTCATACCAAATATGCAAGATTTTTAAAGAAATTTCCTCATATTTCACCAAGTTAAAATTCGGGCTCCTAGAGGGAGCTCAATGATGGTTCTGGAGAAGTAGATTTTTTTGATTTTTTTTTAAAATGTATGGGTGCTAGCAGAGTAATGCTCCTTGTGGTTCGGCGCGGCAAGGTTATTTGTACAAACTTGAATTGACATATGATAAGGAACATGCACACCAAATTTGGTTCAATTTGGTCCAGTAGTTTGGGAGGAGAAGTCAATAATGTAAAGTTCACGACGGACGGCAAGTGATAAGTTAAGTTCCCTTCGGTGAGCTAAAAATCAGCAATATGCCCCCCCCCCCCCTTCCCTCCAAGTTAACCCATATAGGGAACATCAGGCAAGACATTTTAATGCAAGACATTTTAATATCGAGATATTTATACTTGCAGGATGTATAAGGGGAGGGGTGCGTAATAGCAGATTTATGTGTGATATCCGACCTATCTCAATTTAATGACACCAGTGTTGTCGATTATTTGTCAGACTCGAGAAAAAAAAACGTCGCCGGTTTTCCGTCGAGGATTTGCGAAATAACGTCGCCGTTATTTGGTAATTTAATCCGTTTCTTCTGGTCCGGGCTCGCAATTTAAAAGAAGAATCTCTTGGGGCGGTAGGAAAATAGGAATCATTAACTACAAGCAAGACAGTAATATGATAAGCAATTGCTGCCAGTTTTAAAAAGCAAAAACCGGCTATTTCTCTTCATTTTGTGTGATATCATTAGACATACTCATTTAATCTATTCTTTTAGTTTCCTATTTCAGTCGAATGTTTCAACAAAAAAAAAACCTTCACTATTGGTATGGCGGGGGCCGGTCGCCGGGCAGGTGGCCCTTTTCGCTAAAAAAACTTAGTTATTTCTGGACGGATTTTGATATTTGATTTTGTGGCTTGATAATCATGTGCAACACTCTATGGCGCAAAATAGGGCGTGTCCACGCTTTTTCGCAAGAGTTATGGCCCTTCGTTAAAATCTACTAATTTTGAGCTTGATAGCGCGATACTTCAACAAACGTCAACCGATTTGACAGATATTTGGCACGTGCGTTTCAAGGACCAATGTCTTGGTCGAGTTCGAAACGGGCCCGGTCTGATGTACGGCTGAAGAATTATTCAAATTTTGTGCTTGATACTAATGATACTATTCAAAGCGCCATAACTTGAACAACTGCTAACCGATTTGATTCTTTTTTTATTGTATGGGTTTCCAGGATAATTGTCTCGATCAAGTTCGAAAATGTTCCGTCGGATATATGACCGCAGAATTATTGAGTTGACGTAGTCATTTTGTTCAAATTAGTTATTTAGAAAAGGGTCGTCTCAAGCTTTTTGGTTCATAGTTACTCACCGTTGTGTTAGCCACGAAAACACGACCTCACATCGGCGATGCGGATCATTTCTATAAATAGAGTTGTTGAGTTGGCATTCGTTTCGTGATTGATCATAATTCAATGATTCACATAGATTATTATTGTCCTCACACAAGGTGAAGGGGAAATAAATTTGAAAAAAGAGTTTCAATGTGGCCTAATTATTGATGCCTTTCACACGTCCTTAAATAAACTGATTCTGCGTCCATTGCTCCAATAGACTAGAGAAATTGTGTCCCACTCCCCCTCCCCACCCCACGAAACAAACGCGAACGTCAATTTTGTTTCTAAAATTGGGGTTGCAGCTAGTGGCGGACACAGGAATTCTCAAAGAGGGGGGGGGGGGGGCGAATCGTGCAGATGCCGAAGGCATCTGCCGCGAGTGCCGAAGGCACGAGCTTTTGTAGGGGGGTCTGGGGAGGTTCTCCCCCCAGAATTTTTTTGGAAATGAGCGACCAAATGGGACATTCTTGTGGTTTCTGGGGTGGAAATCCTCTTGAATTTTTGAACGGCTAATTAACACTTTTTAAACAGCATGTTTCAGAATTTCAAATTCTGTCATACGTTCGAGACAGAATTAGAAATTTGAAATATGCTCTTCAGATCCGTTTACCATAATACTGTATTTTGGACACACTGTTTACAGTCATAACCGACTTAACCTCAGGAGAACATTGCGATCTGCCAGCGTTTGAAAGTTTTCAGCAGTCAGCCCTCTAGGCTTAGGTACGCCATGACTATGCCAATTAAGATCCTGACCCATAACTGGCATAGCCATGGGGTACCTGAGGCTTGGGGCATGTAGCACCACAAAATCATGCTGTGTCGGTGACGCTATAAATGGAGGCGACCAGTAGATATATTTTGCATAATTTCAACGGTATATATGTTTTCCATAGCGAATGGTGATGGAGGAAATAAATGTCGTTGTATGTTTTTACTTCAATTCATGTATTGTCCCCAAATGAAAATCCTGGCTACGCCCTACATACGAGACAAACACGAGCTAGGGGGGGGGGGGGGGGTGGGTGGCGACCGCCCCCCTCTGTATCCGCCATTGGTTGCAGCTATATTATTCAGCAATACAGACACTGCCATTTATCCTAACAACTGATGGCACATTTTCTTCCACATACTGATGTGGTAAAAAATAGGCCTCATTGAATGTGACCACCCCCCCCCCCCCACCCCATAGCCCTTTTCATAAAAAAATATGATATAATTCATAAATTAATTGATGTTGACACAAAACAAACATCTTGCGAACAAGCTATCACAAATGGGAATTTTATACTGATGTGGTAACATTTTAAAAAAAATAGCCCTCAATGAATGTGCCCCCCCCCCCCCCCAGTATACCCCTCTTCATCAAAAACGTGACATAATTCATAAATTAATTAATATTGCCACAAAACAAACAACTTGTGACATTAAATAGCCTACTTGTGATCGTTTTTAAATCACATTCAGGCTTCTGAAGACAGACATTTCACATCATGTGTTTGGTGAATCATTTGCATTTTTTTTGTAAAAAAAAAAAGAAACAAGAGGCCCCACGGGGCCTCATGCGCTCATCTTGAACAGAACACAATTTAAACAGAGTCCAAGAATGAGTCTACATTAAGCAAGCCATCTCCATAGGCTACACTGTCAATCCTTGAGTCCCTCAGGAGTGACAAAAATAATCTGGGCATCTTGCCTTTTCTTCGGTTGATCATAAAGTAAAATGTAGAGCTCACCTATGAAGCCCATTGATACAACCTATGTGGATTAATCTTAGTTACACACCTCTAGAGGGTACAAAATACAATTTTTTTAATTCTTCAGCAAAATGGCCAATTCCGGCTCCCATAGAGGGCCCAAATATTAACCCAGGCTCTTGATTTGAACACAGTTGAATCTGACTTCCCTAGAGATGTTGTGTACCGAATATGAAAGCATTCTGACTGTTGGATCTGAAGAAGAAGATTTTTAAAGAAACTTACTCATATTGCGTTAAGTAAAAATTTGGGCTATCATACTGAAGAAGAGAAATTGTAAAGAAATTTCTTCGAATTGCACTAAGTTCAAATTTGGGCTACCATAGCGAGCCCAAATATTAACCTATGGATCCGATTTGAACAAACTTGAATCGGACCCCCCTAGATATGTTGTATACCAAATATGAAAGCATTCTGACGAGTGGATCTCAAGAAGAAGATTTTTGAAGAAATTCCCTCATATTGTACCAAGTTAAATTTCATGTTCCCATATGGATCCCAAATATTAACCTAGGTTCTCGAATTGAACAACCTGGAATCTGCCCCCCCCCCCCCCCCCCCCCCCCAGAGATGTTGTATACCAAATATAAAAGCATTCTGACTGGTGGATCTGAAGAAGAAGATTTTTAAAGAAACTTACTCATATTGCGTTAAGTAAAAATTTGGGCTATCATAGTGAGCCCAAATATATATCTAGGGATCTGATTTGAACAAACTTGAATCTGACCCCCTTAGAGATGCTGCATACCAAATATCAAAGCATTCTGACTGGTGCATCTGAAGAAGAAGATTGTTTTAAATTACCCTCCATATTGAACAAAGATAAAATTTGGGCTTCCGTAGGAAGCCCAAATATTAACCTAGGGACATGGTTTGAATCTGACCGTCATAACAATGATGTATACCAAACATTAAAAGATTCTGACTGGTGGTTCTGAAGAAGAAGATTTTTAAAGAATATTCCCCATATTACCCTATGTTAAAACTTCGGGCTCATGTAGAGAGCCCATATATGAACCCATGAGCTTTATTTCAACAAACTTTTATTTGCCCCCCTCCTCCACTCCCTATGAATGCTGTATACCAAATATCAACAGATTCTGATGATTGGTTCCGGAGAAAAGATTTTTTAAAATTTTTGCAAATATGCTGACTCAGCATTTATTCGATGCCCATTACAGAGCACCCTAACAAAACCGATGGCAACTGTTTTTTACCATTCAACTCTACTGGTTCTAAGGATACTTTATACCAAATAACAGCTCTCTGTTCCGTGTGGTTTGGGAAATATGGGCGTTTGAAAATATTTCTATTTTTAGCTCCCTGGGTTCTCATGGGGATGCGGGATTTTTTTTTTTTTTTGCTTGGGTCAAGTACTTATAACCTAATAATACAGCACACCAAATTTGGTTCACACCGGACCATCGGTTCAGAAAATAGAAATTTTGGGCGGGGCCAAAACACACTGGTTCTTGAGAAGAAGATTTTATAAATATTTTGGAGCATTTTCCCCCACTCCCTCCCTGTGGGAAACTGAGAGTGTACGAGTTGAACAAAAATGAAATGCCCTTTGGGACCATCACTCACAAAACCTTTCACTTGAATTGGCCCAGTGGCTTTGGAGGAGAAGACCAAAACATGGTGTTGACGGATGACGGACGGGGAGTGATGAGATTAAAAAGCCAGTTTTCCCAGTTAAGGCACCGAGTGTCATTGGTATGGTACTGACAAAAACATAAAACATTCTTTTTTCAACAGTGTGACCAGTACTGCTCATGTGGTATCTCTTAGCACTGTTAAAATGCCTAAAAACATCCAATATTGATTCTGTGGTGCTGTGCTTGAGCAGCAAGTATCCATTAGGGCACTTTCACAACCTTAGATTTAATCCCCACAGACACCCATTCTGATAAAAAGTGTGAAACTGTGGAAAATATGCCTCCAAGGAGGATGAATGAGATATTTGCTTAAAAAATTTGTTTTTTTTTAGTGTTTTGAAAGTCTACACAGAAATAAAAACTGACATACAATGGAAAATTTTGTTAGAAGAGCCAGGACAAGATTGTCAAACAGAAATAAAACCTCAATGGATCCTGAGTTCTGCAGCACCTAAGCAAATCATAGGAAACTGAGTGTGTATGAGATTGACTTTAGTTTCCAAAACATACTGTACAGTCTTTCCAATTGTTTCTCATCAACTGAGGCTTCAGAATGGGCAGGTGGGTGGGGGACTTGATTCACGGAGAGAACAATATTTCACAGCTGTTACTGTAGTTTTGTGCTGTAACATGGGAACCGTCCGTGACACCAACGCTCAATTTGAACAAAATTTGATCGCATCTCTTTAATTTTGGGATTCAAATATCTTTGTCAAGTATAACCCTTCAGAGAACTTTTTCCGACCCCAAAACAGGGGGTCGTGCATCAAAAAAGAGGGAAAATTTAGTACTAGACTTCTTTATTAGTACTACATGTAGACTACTTTATTGGTAGCTGTGCACAAATGCCATTCACTCACATTTGCAACTCTATTGTGTTATTTTTTCCATTGTAGCCCACCCCCAAATTTGTGTTCTAAAATGCTCTTTCAATGAAGAAATTATTTTCTAACACTTTTTAACCCTTTACCAAATATAGCGGTCAAAAGCTGCTTGTGCTATTCACAAGTATTGCCATTCCATGTTCATTATTTTCTCGTTTTTTGTGTCAAACACATAGCTTATGACCCCTCATTGGAATGAGGTCATTCCAATGGTGTAAAAAGTCATGTTTTTGACACAAAAAATTAGTAAGTCAATAAGTTTGTGGGCAAGGGTAATCAGCTTTTCATGTTAAATGTAAGTAAAGGGTTAACAGCATAATTCAGGCAAACATCTAAATGCCAGTAAATAAAAGTGCAATATGGGTTTTCTGGCTGTGGGTTTGAATGGTGATTTGGAAGGGGTTGGAAGATTGGAATCCCCCTCTGCCTCTAGTACTATGATGTGGAACCATGGTTTAATTACATTTCTTAATGCATCATGTGTACATGTAGGGTAAAATAGGTTGTTATTTGGCATTTGCTGGGGGCTGTAGTGTGCCACTGGAGGCTACACTTGCTCAAGATGTGAATTTGCTTGCAATATATAGCCCTTATTGCTGATGATGACAAAAGCATACTTTTCAAAACAATAAAAAAAGTATTGTAAGGTGTGTGGTACCCCAATGAATTTTTAAATGTGAAATAATCTCTCAAAATAATAATTAAATCAGGTTCGGAAGCCAAATTATGTATTTCCTTAATCAACCCCAATCCTTCAAAGATACATTTCACCTCTTTCATGTGACAAAAGAGTCATTTCTGCATGAGAATTCAACTGTTGGCTTCCACTGAGTTAAAAACATGGGAAATTTGTTCTTTTAAAGAAAACTGTCCAAACTGTGTCAAGTGGCTAAAACACTGCTGTTGCCTCCAATACTGCTGACCCCCCTAGAGATGTTGTATACACTGTCGTTGCCTCTACTCTGTTTTGCTCTGTTACCTACATGTAAAGGAATTTTTGAAAACTAACCCAATCCCCAAATAAAACTAAAATCTGCATCAGCATGTAATACTTTGAGGAAAAAATTGTCCCCTTTAACCATACAGCAAGACAAAGAGTGGTGTTCCAATCCCATGAAACCATATAGATGTCAATTTTGATTCAAAAAAGGGGTTGCAGCTATATAATTCACCAATATCAATAGACAGTACCATTTTATCCTAACAACTGATGTCAAATGTTCTTCTACATACTGATGTGGCAAAATATAGCATTGAAGGTGTCCCCCTAGTATGCCCCCTTTTATCAAAAACTATGATAAAATTCATAAATTAATTGATGTTGACATATAACAAACCTCTTGTGATATTAAATTTCCCATTTGTGATAATTTCTAAATCACATTCTGGCTTCTGAAGATATTTCACATTGCGCTTGATGAATGTTTTGCCATTCTTGTGAAAAAAAGCCTCACTTTCTCAGTTAAGACACCTAGAGTCATTAGTATGGCACTGACACGACATTAAACACTGATTTTTTCCAACAGCATGACCAGCTGAGCACTGCTCCTATGTTATAGCATAGCACTGTTAAAATGCCTAAAACAGTCAAATATTGATTCTGTAGTGATGTGCATGTCCCACAAGTACATGTACCCACAAGAGCTCATTCACAACCTTGGATTTATTCCCTACAGGCACCCATTCTGATAAAAAGGGCGAAATTAGGGAAAATACATGCATGCCTAGTATCCAGTGAGGATGACTCAGATATTTGCTTCAGGAATGTAGTGCTCTTTAATGTTTAATATATTTGTGTATGTGTGTGTATGGGTATGTGTGTGTGTGTGGGGGGGGGGGGGGGGTCAATTGCCAGTTACTGAAAATGCAGAACTGTGCAAATGGAAACAAACCAACACTTTGCATGATGGACATACAGACATGCAATCACATATCTTGAAAGTGACAGTCCACATGTACATAGGAATTATGATGGACAGACAGACATGCAATCACATATTTTGAAAGTGACATTCTACATGTACATAGGAATACTGACTGACATACAATGAAAAATATAGCGAGAAGAGCCCGGACAGGGTTGTCAAAACAGAAAAAACTCAGTGGACCCTGAGTGCTGCAGTACTAAAGCAAATCATAGGAAACTGACAGTGCATGCTGTTAATTTTCTCATCAGCTGAAGGGTTTAGTATGGGTGGTAGAGGGACAATTGTCAATACAGTTTTGTGCTATAACATGGGGACCCTGACAGCACTAGTATCAGACTGCTATATTGGTAGCTGTGCACAGAAGCCATTCATTCACATTTGCAACTTTGTTACTTTTCCCACTATACCCCCACCCCCTTTCCCCAAATTTATGTTCCAAAATACTCTGTGAATGAAGAAATTGTTTTTTAACATTTTTAATCACTCACTCAATGTAATGATCAAAAACAGGCTAGCACCATTCACCGAAACTGCCATTCAATGTTCATTATTTTTGCACCAAAAACATAGCTTATGACCCCTCATTGCAATGAGCTCGTTCAGCTCATTCCAGTGGGGGTCATAACTATGTTTTTGATGCAAAAAATGAAAAGAAATTAGTTATTCAAAAGTGCTATCTTCTTTTCATGTAAGGTAAAGGGTTAACATCATAATATGGAGAAAGCTTCAATTAATCATTCACTCAATGTAATGGCCAAAACCGGCTAGCACCATTCACCAAAACTGCCATTCAATGTTAATTTTTTTGGCATTTTTTGGCATCAAAAACACAGCTTATGCCCCCCTTATTGGAATGAGCTTGTTCAGCGAATACAAGTGAAGTATGGGTTTTCTGGCTAAATGTTTGGATGGTGATTTGGGAGAGGATTGGAATATAATTGGAATCCCCTCTATCACAAGTACAATGAGGGGAAAGCATGGTTTCATTAGATGTGTTAATAGGGTAAAAAAGGTGGTTTCATGTGTACATGTATTTGTCATTTGCCAGAGGTTATAGTGTGCTTCTCAGTTCTGGATGCCACACTTGCTCAAGATGCATTTAACTGCATTATTTTTGGCAATATATGGCCTTTATTGCCGACTGTGACAAAAATATATCTTTTCCAAAAATAAAACAGTATTATTCAGTCTGTGGTTCTCCAATGAACATTTATAAGTGAAATATGTGTAATATCCAAAAAAATATAATTAAATCAGTGTCGGAAGCCAAAATACATGTACATTTACAATGTACATGTACTTATGTCCTATAATCAAACCCAAACCTTTCGAAAGGTAACCTTCAAAACTTTTCCCTGACAAAAATTCCCCCCCCCCCCCCCCACAATCATTTTCACACAATGTGCAAAAATAACACCCCCCACCCCCACCCCCCATGTTTTTTTTTCAGGTGAACAGAAATTCCTCCCTCCATAATTTATGGTGAACAAAAATCTCCCCACCCCCTATTTTTTTAGAAGTACATGTATATTTAAAGCCATACAAAAATGTCCAAAACTTTTTACCACTTGAGGCCGAGCACTTGTCGCTTCAATCAATGCTAACTTTGCTTGTGTGGAGTTAGCACGTTGGATAATTGCTCTCTGTTACCAGGTGGTTCTCTCAGTGCACTTTAGTTTCCTCCACCCATAAAACTGTCCGACATGAGGTGACACTGGCTGTTGAAAGTGTCCTTAAACTCCAATAACTAAATAACTGTGTTGATAAATAGTTATTGAGGCATGTTTTCTTGTAAATAGTGATGAGTGTTTATGTAATTTACAAATTAAATACGTAAGTTTTTAAATCCTTTTGGACTGCCTTTTAACCTTTTGGTGTAAGAGGCCGGGAGGGAGATTTTTGTACTGCTCTTAAAATAATGTGAGAGAATGTGGTACTACTCAAAAACTGTGGGAGGAATTTTTGCTAAGTGTGTAAAAATGATTGGGGGTATTTTTTGTAGGGCGGATTTTAACCTACATTCTAATCCTTCCAAAGATACATTTTATCTCTTTCATTTGATAAAAGAGTCACTTCTGCATGAGAATTCACTGCTTTCTTTAAAAACTACCCCAATCCCAAAATAAAACTAAAATCTGCATCTGCAGACAATAGTTTGAGGAAAAATCTGTCTCATTTTACCATCCTGCAAGAGAAAGACTGGTGTTCACCACCCCCCCCCCCCCTCCACTCCACACAAAACAAAATGAATGTCAATTTTGATTTAAAAACTGGTGTTGCAGCTATGTAAATCACCAATATCAATAGACAGTGCCATTTTATCCTAACAAATTATGTCAAATTTTCTTCTACATATTGATGTGGTAAAATACAGCCCTGAATGTGTCCCCTAGACCCCCAGCATACCCACTTTCATCACAAATTATGATATAATTCATAAATGAATTGATGTTGACACAAAACAAACCTCTTATATTAAATTTCACATTTCTGATAGTTTGTAAATCACATTCAGGCTTCTTATGATATTGCACATTGTGTTTGATGAATATTTTGCAATATTTGTAAAAAAAAAAATGGTTTTAAATCCCTCACATTTCTTAATTAAGGCACTTTGAGTCATTGGTATGGGATGTCTCTGATAAAACATTACACATTGATTTTTTGATTTTTTTTCCAACAGCATGACAGTGCAGGACACATGCTATCGCATAGCACCATTAAAATGCCTGAAACCATCAAATATTGATTCTGTAGTGCAGTGCCAAATATTATTTAGAGGTCGGTTCTGGGGAGGTTGGTATTTAGGCTTTTTAAAAGTTTTTTTGCCATTTTTCGAGAAACATACTCAACTCAAGTCTAAATATCAGAATCCCCACCTCCAGATGTTGGTTAGACGAGGAGGGCGACATTGACTAGTTTGAAGATGAATTCAGTTCTATTCTGGTTGCAATGCCTAAAGCATCCAGGAAGTAAAACAATGTTTACCAAGACACAGAGGAAATGTGCATGTAATTTAAATGGGAGTTCCGAGTGATTCTGGTATTTAGTCTTCAGGAAAACACGTCCGATCACAAAATTGGCTGGCCGCTACACTGTAATTCTGACAGTCTTAAACTGACATTGTATTGTATCATTGGTAAAAATAGTTCATAGACTGGATCCAGTAAACTTGTGAAGAAAAATATAGGAAATAAATGAATAGGTATCGCTGTTCGCGTGCATGTCTGTTTCTGTAAAATTTTACTACAACAAGACTGCATGCCCGTGTTTTGAGAACAAAGATTTCCCCAGACCTTACGTCAGCATAACTTGAATTCATCCGAACTCCGGCTGTTTCTAAGGAAATCGATAAAGCTGAAGAATAGGGGACTTTTCCATTTACGTAAAAACAACGCACTTTTCCCACCTTTTTTCAACATTTTCCTATTACTAGTCATGTTTTCTATAAAATGACCTAAAGATATTCACTTTTACTGGCAATTATAACCGCCCAACGCACTTTTTTTACCGGTGCGATTTGTGACATTTGCGTTTATCTTTCCTCCATGTTTTTTTTTTTGTGTTTTTCGGCGTCTGCTCTGTGTATTGGTTGTTTTTGGTACACTTGTTTGTTCTGTTCTCGACATCGTCTAGGGTCAGTGTAGTGAGGGTTAGGGTTAGCTTACCGGTAAGCTAACCCTAACCCTCACTACACTGACCCTAGACCTACAATCGCCAGCAAAAGAGAAAGCGAAAGTTATGTAAACGCGCACTTCAAAATGGCGAGATTGCAGACGAATCTCCGGCACAGCTGACATTAAAAGGGTTTAAATTATCTCTAATCTTAGTCATAAGTGAATATCTTTCGGTAATTTTATCGAAAACATGACTAATAATAGGAAAAGGTAAAAAAAAGGTGAGAAATATGCGTTGTTTTTACATAAAATGAAAAGTCCCCTATTCTTCAGCTTTACCAGGAAATCGCTCTAAGTTCCCCACAAATGAAAAAGGCCCACTAAAAGTGTCAATAAATCACTTGTTTTATTTTTTATTCGTTGTCAACAATTTGTGAAGTGTACGTTCTCAATTAAAATTGAAACTGGGCTTTAAATATGACGAAACCGGCAACGGACGGCATTGGCACTTCGAACTTTCAAACAATACCTAACTCGCCAACAACTACCTAACTTCGAAAGTCACTTCATTACTTGATTATTTATCATAGTTTTCAGCATTCTGCAACAATATATTTTACAGAATGTCCTTTGAAAGGCCCAAAACAATTAAGTATCCGTTACAATGATTCTGGATTTTTTGCCAGTGGGAGAGCCACGCCGCCAGATGGCACCCCAAACTCTGTTGCATGGTATATAGAAAAATTATAAAATCATGGACGCGTACCCATTACCTATGTGCGCACACGCCACTGCGTGGGTGTGCACTATGACGCCATTCACAGTTATTTTAACGAAATGTCCATAATCAATGTGTTGAATTTCGTCTCTTGTTCAACAGAATTCATTCTAACTCCGAGATGAAACTTGAACCTTTTGCCAAACTCTCATCTGGGATGAATGTAAGCACATTACCAAGGCTGATGATCGAATAGATTGAATGTACCCTTACCTCTTCTCTCATCCCTACAGTTAAAATTAGAAGTCCTGTCACGAACTGTGCGCTTATCTAGGCTTAATTGCGCGTAGGAATTGTGCACAATTGCCATATCGAATGGCAGCCAAAACATGGCAGGTTCTCCTTGTTACCCATAGCAAACACAAGCAATGTTCCTGCCAATGGACCTCCGGGTTACCCGGAGGTCCATTGGCTGAAACTTTGCTTGTGTACAGGCCGTATGTGCAGAATTTGATAGCCTTACCATCGTCATAACGCGAAGGTTAACGCACAAATCGACGTGCTATTTGTGCGTATTTCAGGACAGGACTTCTAGTTTTACCTGTACACTTAGTGTCGAACTGTTTGAAAATATCCCTAATTATCATCGTACAACCCCATTCTCAGTTATAAACAGTTTCACTTCAGTTTCACTAAGTAACATATTAGCCCCACGCATATTATCTTCATTCCCCCATCCCATTTCTCCGTTATAGTCCCAGTGTACCATTTTCGCCAGGACTGATACTTTGCACCCTCCAAAAGAAAGCATTTCAAGGTCTCATTGCTCCCGAGTTCCACATTTAAAATGTCTTATCACCATCATCCCCGATTTTCCACCTAAGCCACAATACCTTGATCTCAGTTTGAATAACAACGTCCCCTCCTTCCTAATTTAAAAAAAAAAAAACGTTTTGTCCAGCTCCTCCGGCTGCACTCTATACCGTAATCCGACCAAGGACTGCTGTGAAACTTGTTTTCCCCATTATCGATCACAATCCTCTATTCCATGACTTCCTGATTGGCATGTTTATAACACTCCCAACTCAGAAATGGGAGAGAGAGAGAGAAAGCGAGAGAGAAAGAGAGAGAGGGGGAGAAAGAGAGAGAGGGGCTGGCAGATGGACATGCAGACAGGCAGACCGACAGATTTTGACAGAGAGAGAATGACAAACATAGAAAGGCAGAGAGACTGAGATACAGACAGGGACAGAGGTCGAGAGAGAGAGAGAGAGAGAGAGAGAGAGATAGACAGAAAGGCGGAAAGACAAACAGAGGCAGAGGCAGGGAGGAAGAGAGAAATAGACAACAGATAGAGAGAGTGTTTTTCGACAAACAATAACTTTACACACGCGTTAACGAATCATATCGGGAATTAGACGGAAGAGGATGCATAGACCCATTACTTTTAAGATGTTCCGAAAGATTTTATAGTTTGATCTACCTCTGCTGAGCACCTACTGTGGTCTTTATTGTCACGAAAAATGCACGTTTGGACTGCATATTTAATAAATATTACAGTCGGGTCGAAACATTTTTTTTTTTAAATACGGAGCCAAAAATGCGCATTTCTCTCAATGTGGAGTTTACATGAGTCCCAAACATAACTTTGTGTATTGTTTTCTTTCCACTAAGACACATGGGCCACCACTTATATTTGTGCGTAGAACCATTGTACGACCCTGCCCTCCCAGGTTCAAAATGCTTTCTACGTCTCTATTTCTTCATCATAACGTTTCCCTTATCCGTATTGACAACCTTCATCCCAGGTAATTCAGGAATGTCAGAATGGACTATAATACTCGTGCTAAACTTGAACGCGATCTTTCCCTTCTTGAGTATATCGCGGGTATACACTTACATCATGCATGCAAACTCGTGGATATGTTGATGTGCGGAGGCCACCAAGACCACACCTGGCGCCCTCGCAGTTTTTGAACTGATTTTGTTTTCACAGGCAACGAGGACTCGGAAAAAACACAGCTTTTCCTGTCTAAATTCTCCAAATTGAAGGTCGCGAGTGCGCAGTTTAGTTATTTTAAATATTGACACCATATTTATCGATACTGATATTTATCATATGGCTATGACATTTTTACCCTAAATATCACTACTGTTTGACGATGTTTTCCAAACTGTTGTATCACACCGGGTGAGATTTTTCCGGATCAAAAGTCCATATCACACTCGTACGGAAATCAAAAATCCATATCACACTCCCACGGAAATATCCGAGAGTTTCCGTGAATAGTTTTTGTAACTAGGGAAGTCGTTGTTGTTTCGTCTGCTATTTTGTAACCGGCTTTTCACCGCATATTAATTAAAATGGCAAATTTGGGTGAATTTGACATCGAAACAATGTCATATGATAAACATATCATCATAACAGTGTGTTGATCCGTGTCGTCGCATCACGTCTCGTTGAGGTGGCCAGATTTTCGGATCACACGAGCTGCCGCAGGCAGCTCGTGTGATCCGAAAATCTGGCCACCTCAACGAGACGTGATACTATGACACGGATCAACACACTGTTATGATAATATCTGTTTATCGATACTGATATTGATCAAGGAGTTAGATGTGTAAAAACATGCCTCCGAAAATTTACTGAGGTGAGGAAACATCAGATGAACGTATTTTCGATCTTCTTGGACGGAGCTTAAAAGTTAATGCTTTTCAATTCAATGGAAAAAAGAGTATTTACAAATAAAATGTTATCCAATGGGAAAAAGATTTAGTGCTCTGTCCATATTTAGCGTACATTTACGTGGCAGAATGGGAGGAAAATGCCTCGAGTTATTGAACAAAGAATCCTATCGTATATCTCAGATATGTAGATGGCATTTTGATCATTTCGAACATTCAAAAGAAGATTTTGATGAATGTGTAAAAATATTAAACAACAATGTTTCAAACATTAAATTAAAAACTACCATCCCCAGAATGAATGTCGAAACAACAAAAGCAGTAAAAAGATGAATTCAATTTAACAAAATTATTAAAAGATGAATTCACTTTTACCAATTCTAAATTAACTGAACCTTTAAATCTTCAACATGCCATCGCTAAAAAGAAAAACAGAAGCTAGCGGAACATCCTTGTATATATTAAACCATGATATAGCACCAATTATTGCCAGTCAGGTCAACAAGTTCCTAAACTCAACACTAAGTTTAAATCAAACTTATGTATTTTTGGTGATGTTTGAAACTCACCAGGGCACAATATATATATTTAAAAAAATCGGCGACGTATAACAAGAATAAAGCGTTCCAGTAGGAAATATATCGGTGCATATTGTTTGCCTTAAACACACCGCACATGCATACCCACGGGAGGATTGATGTGTGATGGAAAGGAAGAGATCATCAGGCGCATACCTCTCAACTTTTAAAAATCGTTTTTTCACAATGCACTGAGACCAGGGAACTCTACATTATCCACGACCACGGGAAGTGGATATCAAAAGTGAGTTATCGGGGTAATACCTGTGTCCGCATGCATACTGCAAACGCTCCTGCGTTGATACCCTGCAATCCGTTAGAGATTGGCATCCTCTTTTCAAATATTTCCATATAAAATTGCGAAATATTTTTGACTGGATAACATTGCGGCCATGTGTAAGGGGGCCCCCATTCGAGGGCCGCAGTGCCTTCCAGTTTCCAAAATTGTTCCCGGGAAGGCTCCTGGGCAAATCTGACGAAAGTGGAATGAACTCCTCCCCTCGTCCTCCCCCTAACTCGCCCACAAAGCCCTATAGGTATACAGAGGGATAAAAAAGGCATTGCAAAATACAGAACGGTCGTTTTAAACCTTAACCCAACGTAACGCCCAAAACCGGCCAGCGCTATTCACAAAAAAATCGCCAATTAAATTTCATTATTTTTTTCATTTTTTGTCTCAAAAACATAGGTTATGACCCCTCTTTGGAACGAGCTCATTGCGCTCGTTCCAATGAGGGGTCATAACCTATGTTTTTGATACAGAAAAGGAAATATCGGAGTTATTCAAGAATTTTGTTTGCAGGGGTCGTCTGCTTTTCAAGTTAGGTTAAGGGTTAAAATGTCAAAATCAACGGGTGGGACATATTTCCATGCATGTGTTAAGAGCGAATCTCTGACATAAAACAAGGGCATCGCCCTCAAATTTTCAATGAATGAAGCACAGGGTATGCTGGGAACTACTTATTGTTTGAGAAAAAGTGACGGTGGGGAACACTGCCCACGCCTTGATTTTGACCTTTCCATGGCGGTTGTACTGTATAAACTTACTTCAGAGATGAAATGTGTGTTTGTATCAGTCTCCAGATCATCACAGTCACCGTTATAACTGAGTGTCTCGTTGAACAAGATACATATCTTCTCCAATTGTCGGAATGAAGCCGATTTACAGACATCTCTACCTGAGCAACATATACTGCATTCTTTCGTACTAAGTGCGCTAGTTGAATCAAATGAACTGTAAGTCCCTGGCTCTTTTCTGTTATAACAACGAATGAATAGGGATCCTTTCTCAACATTTGTGTGTGGAGCAGAAGTCGTGGCCGCAACACCACACATCACGTACAAGCCTAACAAAGAGGCAAACCATTCCATCTCGACTGTAAGCCGTACTTTGCTGATCCACGACGCTGTCTTGATAATTCTAATCACACACAATAGTCTATAGGAAGGGGCGGAGCAAACAGAGTGAATACTATGTCAATCTTGCTTGTTTAAGCTATGTTGTCTTGAACATTGCAAATATATTGATCAAGAAACGTCTATCGAACTTATTTAAAATGTTCGCCTTATAAACATTACTGTATAAATTACCAAATGAAGGTGAAAATGCTCACTGGAAATCCATGTTTCAAGTAATTTTTGTTTTAAATTTACAAACAAGAGAATGCAGTGGCGAAGATAGCATCTCCATCGTGTGTGTGTGTGGTGAAGGTGGGAGATGGAGGCACTCAACTTTTTCGACAGAAAAACAGAAGATTTAGCAACCACGTTTCTACTGTTTTTGGCAACCAAACCAGATTAATAACGGACCTGCAGTCCAAGAACATATGTTTCAGTCAAAAGTTCTTCAACTCACCGGATATTTTCCGACAAAACTTTGGTACTGGCAGATGAAAGCGTCGTCCCTGTCCCCTGTATCTACGCCATTGAGAGAAGGACAGAACTGTTAGAAGTTGAAAAGGCACTGGTGACTGTGATCAGCGTTCACTCTTGTCGGAAATTCTCTCCTGCCCACCATGTAGCCTGTCTGGTTATTTGTATGTCGAACAACTCTTTTGGTGCCCAAACTCTGAGCACTGCCCGTGTGTGGCCTGTTTTACCGATGCTGTGAGCACCTAGAAAACAGTGACGGATTTCCATTATTTCTCATGTCCGCACAACGAAAGTAATGGATTTCCAATTTTGAGGTGGGGACTTGTTTGCCATTGTTTTTCGGCGAGAACAGAAAAAAAAAAATAAGTGTAGCGCAACAAAAATAATAAAAGTGGTTAAACAAGACTGAAGGTGGAAGGTGTAAGTGTGTGTACGTGTTGGGTGTCAGGGCAAATCCAGCCTAAATATAGGGGCAAGGGGCAAGATGGTGTATGTTCAAAAGATATTCCGCATCAAGGCGAAAAACCTACGTGAATTTCACTTCTCTGTGAAGCTGGACATGGAAAAAACACACGTGGTGTATATCCAGCTTCAGCGCAGGGACCCAGGGGAGAAACGGTATGTTAGATAAGGTCTAATCTCATTTAATTTATACAGTAGTCGCGAGTCTTACGAGACGTAATTGGTTGGTGGCAGGATATCGTCACGGCCAATTGAGAAACGAGATTCCAAAAGATAGAAATGTCAGTCGTGTCGTCACCTGGTCATTAGTAGCAATAATTGCAGAAACGAATCGGTTCTCTCGACAAGTGAAATCACCGTTAAGTCACGCGCGAGATGACTTGTATTGATTCTGCCTCGATATACGTCATCTCCCAACGTTTTGGCAGATAGACAGATGAGCATCTGTCCACCTGACAGTTTAGGGTAAAAAGTATATATACCTTTAAGAGCAGAGCATTAGACACACACTTGGGGTCACACACACGTTGGTGAAGTCCAGGGCAGGCGGACTCTGTTTCCTGGCACACCTTCGATCACAGGACCCTGAAACGGCTGGAATCGCCAGAGAGGGCATTCCACGATTGATTTAGCTTAAGGTTGATAGGCGGCTACAGTGCCAAATTCGTTGAGAAGGAAAACCCAAGGTGAAACGTTAAAGTTTAGATTGTCGAGTAGCAGGTATCACCCTGCAATAGTCAGAAGTGTAGGTTAATTGTATTGTGCGTATTAACCCTTTGAAGCGCAGACTGATTGCGTTGTGAGTAGTTTGTTTTGCTGTCGAAGCATCGTAATACCGACTGGAGATCGGTGTGAGTGACAATTTCGCCCTAGCACAAAAAGGGGCATTTGTGAATCGTGAATTCAACCAGGAACAGTGAACATTTCAATAGGGCTTTCACGGAGGACTTTCAAAAGGCACATAAGGTATGAGTAGACAATATCTGACCCAAATCAGAAGTACGGTGGCTTTATAGATGACGAACATTGCTGGTCGGGACCCTCCGACAGCCAGAGGTACAGTTACGCGCAGACGTTGACATTTGAGCCTAAGCGGGTGAAGCTATTTTGGCGAGCTCACGGTAATAACATTTCAGATTTGTGAAGCTCTTATGGCGAGCTCACGGTAGTAACATTTCCAGTGTGTAGACTATAGTGCCAGTACAGGGCTATAGAATGACTATATAATTGTTGAGAATTATTTAACCCTGTGAAAAGAATCTAATTGTTGATTGTTGAAATATTGAAACGGCTTTATTTTTATGTGTAAATAAAAGAATCGTTGTTACCTTAAATCATTCTTTCCATTACACAGCCTGAAGTGATTAGGAATCACACCTGACGGAAATAGAACCTATTTCAGGCCAATTTGGCAGAGAAGGAATCACGGCGTCGGTCTAACTCAGCTCCCAGCGCCGAGTTCGCGACACTTGGATTCAAACCCTCCACGTTGGTCTAATTTTCCCGCAATTTCATCACCGGTACTAAATAACCCCACGTCAGCCCAGGCCTTACGGGGCCTCAGGTGTCCTGACATTGGGGTGGGGGTATTTTCGCCTCCTGATCCTCAGAAGTTTAATTATCTTTGTTTTGATCCTATGTTCCTAAATTAAGCTTGCGTTTCCCACTTCATGTTGTGACTAATTGATGACCTTTGTAATGTATTTAGCGGGGCACCTAGCAGTGGATACTAACTATCGGATGTTTAACGTATTTATCGATTACCAACAGGTTTTGAGTCCAAGTCATATTAGTCGTCGAAGACACCCGCCAACGCGACCCCACCTAAGCAAGAGAAGTCAAGTCCGACAAACCGTTGTGAATCCCTTGATTATATTAGTTATCCGTGTCTATGCCAAGGTGTATCTCGTTCTGTCCTTCCGCTCTTGCACTCGTGCCCAATTGACGAACGCATTCACTCATTGTGACGTTCTGTGTGTGTATTTGGATTAGAAGCGTGCCTCAAATGACACCATGAACGCAACTTACTTTGGAATATCTTTTGGACACATGGGTAGCGTATTCCCCTTAATTCTCAATTAAAATGAAACTAATAATTATCTAGAGCACTAAACATTCGTTCGCGACAATGGTTGATTGACCCTCCCCTCACAGTTGCTTAAATTAACGAATCAACAACTGCATTAGATTTTATGCAATTGACTTTCAGTGACGGTTCCATCCAAATTTCTGTTAAAGAAGGTTGGGGAGTACATGCAGTTTCTCCATTGTAACGCATTTTAATTCTTTGTCTACACTCTAAAATCAGTTAGTGAAAAATTATTCCGAAACAATAGGGTTGCTTGAATATGAACCCGTTTGGGTTCTAAACGAACTTTTGGTGAATCACGGGTTCTCGGTGGAATCGAATCTCGAATCGAATGAAACAAAAGTTCGAAACCGGAACGACTCACGAAACGAGTCCTCCTTCAAATTATTATGGAACACGGTTATCTTACTAGTGCTTTCTTTCTCCCATGTACACACAGTATCAGTATGCAGACTGGTTTTGTACTCCGTATAACCGAACCACAAGTACAAGTAGATTGTGGGGTGGGAAAAAGTGGTTGTTTGATATCTTCCAGACTTCCGAAAGGCAATATTTATTTCTACGTTGATGCATTAACCATTTTCTAAACTTTGGATAGGTATTTAGACCTGTTTCTTACTGCAAAATCGAATGTGAAGCGTGATGTTCACAATGAAGTTTAAATTGACGTAGTTGTCAGTAAATCGTTCCAAAAGAACTTCCACCGTTATGACAACTTTATTATGACATACATTAGTGACACATATCAAACAAGAATGCAAAGATGGCGTATTTGGAACAAAAATGCCCATTTAAATATTGGGTAGGCACTGTGTAAACAGAACCCGGCGAATCACGGGTTTTGAGTGGAATCGAGTCTCGAAACAAATCAAGAAAAAGGTTCGAAACCGAAACGATTCAGGTTTCGGGTTTACTTTCCAATTATTACGACACTTCACTGTCTTATCGGTGCTATCTATATCCACGTGGACGCAGTATCAGTATGCAGAGTGTTTGACTGTTTCGTATCATCGAACCACAAGTACAAGTAGATAAAGGATATTTACACTGTTTTATTGAATATCGGGAATTATCTCACGAGTGTGGACCTGAAAGTTTATTTTTCACGAGACATTGCGAGAGTGAAAACAAATACTTTCAGGTCCACACGAATGAGATAATTCCCGATATTCACTGACACAGAGGAGATTTTCTTTTTATTATATGCTACGTGACATTTTACTGCGCAATATTCAGCCCAATTCGACTTCAAACATTTCAAGACAATAACAAAAAGCTGCTGATCGTTCCTTCAAGGCGACGTTCAAGGCGACGTCATACACCGAAGCGTAACTTCATTTAGGAAGCTACTGAAATAAATTTCGTGTGGAAAAATAAAACTTCCATGTCCACACTCATGAGATAATACCCGACACTGACTAGAATAGAGATGTTCTTTTCTATTATATGCTTGGAGATATTTTCTGCGCAATATTCAGCCCAATTCGACCCCAAATGCGTACGTTTCAAAACAATAACAAAGAGCAGCTGATCGTTCCTTCAAGGCGATGTGATGCGGTGTAGCGTGGCGTCACTGATGAAGCTACTGAGAAATATTTATCGATATCTATCGAGCCGATGGATATCGAGAAATATATTTTAGATAATTTGCGATAATTCACAGGCTAGCATATAATAAATGGAAGTATCACTTGCTTCTGAAAGGTTGCGAAATTTATACATAAGGTATGCAAAGGTATTCCGTGTAGAAATTTCAGCATGGGCCAATGCATAGACCCAATGTACAACGTACATTCATTAATACTGGAATCTTATATGACGGGGTTCAGGGTCATTATAAGTTCTCTCGGCCAGCATGTATGGTATGTATATGGAGATTTAATACCTGGATGTCGTTTTTTAAACACCGGTCTGTTTAAATGAGACATCCAGATATTAAAACTCCATAACGTTTTCGTCCCATTTGAAACAAAATAGAAACATAGTGGAAACAAATTTGTGGACGCATTTCTCACGCTCCGCAGTCAGTTGGACCAAATTCATGAATAATTGTTCTGTTTTTACAAACGCGGAAGACAACAGATAGAGTTACATCGCTTGGGTCGTTAAGGAAACGAGTAAACAGTATTTTGTTGACATATCGTCCCCTGAGTTCCAATGTGTTCAATGTGCCTACTGGCACATAGAACACGTTGGGACTCAGGGGACAATATTTGCTCTTATTTTATTTTTCTCAAGTTGTTTCATTTAATTATTTGACTATTTAATTTATAACGGCACAATATAATCAAATTGTCTGAAATCCGATGATATTTGTGACTATTTTGAGGTTTTGTAGTTCCTTTTTTATATCGACGCGACAAAAGCGAAAGGCTTTCATTTAAACCATATATCCCCGATGTTTCGCGTGCGCTTATACCATGGATGTTGCACGCTCTCATATACCTTGGATGCTGGGTGCACTCTTTTCCATGGCTATTTGTCCAATGCATTCTTACCAATCAAAAGATATAATTTATCGGGATACAGGGACAATGCCATTTAAATTACTTTAAGATATCGCTTTGCATGTGATATTTTTTGTTGAAAGTGTACATAGTGAGTGCGGTGGTTCAGTAGTAGACTGTTGGGCTTCTATGATAGAGATCCCGAGTTCGATCCCCGTTCGGGACGACCCGCGTTGTGTCCTTGAGCAAGGCACTTTATCCCGGTTGCATACATGAGGGCACGATGACGCCATGTACTAAGGCGTACTGTGCGCCGATGATGCACATGTCTTCAACCGCTGTAACCCTTCTTGGGCGGAGCTTGAACAGAATTAGAATGTTGAGGAGCTGACAGTTGCTCGCCGATGCTCGGTGGTTCTCTCCGGGTACGCCGGCGTCCCCCACCCGTCAAACTGTCACGGTCGCGACTAGCAACATACGATTGTGCATAAGTATGTGACCTTAAACACCAATAAATAAATAATAAATTACAGTCCACATAGAAATTGAAAACAAATTTGAACGATAGAAGATTTGTTTAACCGATTGTTTTGCAGGGCGCTATTGTTCATTCGTATTATGTTACTCTTCGGAGTTGGGAATAGGGAACTCTTCCTCAAGGTGCTCCTGTGTAGGTACGGCTGTGACCAGTTACTAGTTGCTGCAGGGAGATTGAACTTCTTATCCGTATCTTCTTCTTCAATTGAACACTGTCAGATTATTATTGGTCTGTTGGGGACTATATCGATGATTGTGGATATAATACAAAACTGTTTGAATTACACAGTTCAAATCTATAAAAAATTACAGTTTTCTTTTTTGTCTTTCAGTGGACGCCAATAAAACCATTCTGTACTACCCTGTGTGCTATTGGGAAACGAGGTGCGGTGTCATACGATTCAAAGTTTCTAACATAACTCGAACAATAAAATAACGGTTTATTAAAATGATTCATTTTTTCGCTTTGTATTCTGAAAATGATTTGCACCCAATAGTATATTTTTTTCATCAATAATAAAATAATAAGAAAGATACGTTCCAAAAGAATATTGATATCAGAGAATTACAATGTCTCAGACCACCAGTGGAATTCTCTTCTGAATTCGATTTTGTTCTAGGCTAGTTGCTTCCCCATTGGTTGTGGAGTCTGCGCGCAGATTATCCTTCGTTTAACCATTGGAACGCTGAAGGTATCTTCCCTGTTAGTACAATTGTAGCCAGTGGAAGAGTTCATAATATGGGGAAGACAAATTATTATTTTCAAGGTGCATTCTTCGGGCTGCACGCTGAAAATATTGATTGGCCCACAACACACATTCACTTACAGTTAAAACTAAAAGCCCTGTCATGAAATGCTCACAAATAGCACCTTGATCTGCGCGTTAATCTACGCGTTATGACCATATTAAGGCTTCCAAATTCTGTATATATGGCCTGCGCACAAGCAATGTTTCAGCCAATGGACCTCCGGGTAACCCGGAGGTCCATTGGCAGAAACATTGCCAGTGTTTGCTATGAGTAACTTGGAGAACCTGCCTTGCTTTGGATACCATTCGGTATGGCAATTGCGGGCAATTCCTACGCGCAAATATGCCTAGATAAGCGCACAGTTCTTCTGGTTTTAACTGTAGCTGTCATCCAACTTAATGAAATTATGACGCATCATGTTCCTGGGCCAGTAAAGAGGCCTCTCAGTTTCAAGGGGTTAATACAGTACGGCCGGTTTGGACTTGTCACTTTCCACGGGTGGGCAATATTTCCTCGGACGCAATTATATTAGTTCCAGCATCAGTTATGGGAATAATCATCAAACATTTAATTAACGACTACGGGTAGAGGTTATTCTCGCTCATCTGAATAGTAGTAGACTATTAATGTGCGACAAATGGCTGTTTCAGACTATTTAACAATCGTTTTTCACCCATCACAGGAGAAGCTGGCAAATGTTATTGTATTTAGTGTTGACGCTCAGTACACCGACGGCATAACGTAAGACTTTGATTTGCATTCAGTAACATAACCATATCATTGATCATGATTACTAAATAGTATTTATTTATTTATTTTATTTATTGATGTTTAAGGTCACATATTTATGCACAATGGCTAATCATGACCGTGACAGTTTGACGGGTGGAGGAAGCCGGAGTACCCGGAGAGAACCGCCGAGCAACGACGAGCAGCTGCCAGATCCCCAACATCGTAACTCCGCTCTGTAGCACAAGCAGGGTTAGATTGGTTGAAGACATGCGTACCATCGACGTGCAGTACGCCTTAGTACACGGCGTCATCGTGCCCCCACGCGGGCAATGGAGATGAAGTGTCTTGCTCAAGGACACAACGCGGTTGCCGCAGGTGGGATTCGAACCGAGGACTTCTCGGCTTGCAGCCTGCACCTTTTCCTACTGAGCCACCGTGCTCCCATTACTAAATAGTAACAGTTTTTATTTTAAACAGTATTTATTTCCATTACACTTGTACAGTATGCACATCAGTACAATAAATTGGATCCGACAGTAAGCTTTAACCCTTTGATACTTGTGTACGTCTTATGACGTATGAAATCAAACAGCGCCTTGATACTTGTGTACGTCTTATGACGTATGAAATCAAACAGCGCCTTGATACTTTTGTAGGTCTTATGACGTACGAAATCAAACAGCGCTTTGATACTTTGTGGTTATTTGTTTTCTTACTATTTTTCGATTTTTTGAAGTTTTAACCTCAAGTGTTATTTCCCCCCGAATAATGCTCAGTGACAACCGTTGAGCCAAATGTTATTGCAGCTTAAAATACTAATATAATCCTGCTGTCAAGACTTCTTAACTGGTTAAGTGCAAGAACCCACAATCAGGGCTTTCAAAAAATGAGGATACCAGAGCAAAAGCCAGCACTTCCCTTGCTTATATTTCATATTGAGACAAACACAAATAATATTTTTATATAAATTTGTTTTATTACAAATTATTGGAGAGTGCCTGTGGGCGTGGTGCCTGTGGGCGTGGTGCCTGTGGGCGCTCTCCAATAATTTGTAATATTGTAATAAAACAAGTTGTGAATAACAAATTAAGACCACCAAAAATAATCTAGCCCTCAAACAGATAATGACTAATGTGAAAAATGTCTTGTTATTTGTACTTTCCGACGTTTAACGTCGCATTTTGGAAAACGTTGAAGAAACTGAATTCCCAGTGACGTTTGAACGTCAGAATAATTAAAGTCTCAAAGGGTTAAGCTTTTTCGATGTCGTTTTTGTTTTTGTTCTTTCCCTCTTCAATAACATTATTAAAACAACATGCCATTTCTTGCTCTTTCCTCAAAAACAAACGATGCAGCCTATATATTTCGCATCCGCTCTCCCTTATAGGCTGGTGGATAACTCTCAGCCTTCAAAAACACATATAGGTGGATTGTTTCCTGTTTGTATAACCGTTATGAAGAGGTTACACCATAGAAAGCAAGTGATATTGAATATACAATCGCGAGGGTGTTCAGTATCACGAGCTGATATGGTGTAAACGACTTGTCACAGATTTGTCTTCTAAGGCAAATAAAAGAGGCATAATTATTTATTTATTTAATCAACCCCGTTTGTCCCAAATGAATGGGGTTACAGTTCTATAGACGGAAAACAACAAACTAACAAATAATGAAGAAATAAGGCATGGCCTTGATGGTGAACATATCAACAGTATCAGAAATAGAGCACAATGATAAGCGGTGGTAAACATGTCAACATATCAGCAGTACAGCACAATGATAAACACGGGCTCGTCCTCGCTCTCTCTCTTTCACCCTCTCTCCATCTATGTGTTGCACTTTCTTCCCCTATCTCCCCTCTCTCTCTATCTCTCTCCCCATCCCAGCACTCATACATGCATGCTTTTAGGCCACCGAAACAAACAAAAGGCAGAGGTATACCATTCATCGTCCCGAAGCTTCATACTTTTGGTAACTTGGGGTGTGGAAAACTAAAATATAAATAAACTGCAATCTTAACAAAAGCCATTACAACTACCCCCTCCCACCCTCTCCCTTCCCCAAATGGTGGCATCGACTGACCAACCATGCATATCTTCCATCAAATATGTGTCGGAAGTGGAGGGATACACGGCATACCTAAGGCCTTGATGGTGTATGCATGTGGATGATTATTACACGGAATGGCATCTACCCGAGTCCAGCCTCCCACCTTATGTCAGAGCATTAACACACGAAAAGGACATGGCGTTAAAACCCCCTTACCCGAATATAAAATGGGGGGAGTGTCCTTGTCTGTGACAAGCCGGGAACTCGGGGATGTCAGGTGAAACACAAACACACATGTCCCTCATGCCCCCCCCCCCCCCCCCCCACACACACACACTCAGATACGTCAAGCAGGTATTTTTTTGACACTAATGTTAGCTAAAAAAGGGAAACACCTCACTTGCGACCCAGTCAGGTATACCCGCCGTCGTCGGCATCTATGTTTTGTGCGAGCGAAGCTCGATCCCCACATGGACCCGTCGACACCGCATACACCACACTAGGCCACAAGCAAGCCGTGCTCTAGCATTATTAGGAGTCTTCTTCCCTCTGTTCTTAATTAACCAATCCGGACTTCCACGGCCAGTTAACTATCATTTGGTGGTAAGTACGCCGAACGAGACCATCTGAGGTCAGCCTTGAAGAGGTCTCAGAATTAAATTGAGATTTTTAATAAACTTAGCAAGGTTTTTAATTATCTTGGGGTTTTCGTTCTTAAATAACACCATTTTCAGCTTATACATGATAGGGCGGCAATAAAAGTACTGCCAGGTGTATAAGCACCGTATTTCATTTAACTGTTTTCACATACAAGTAAGTGATGATATTCATTGACTTTTTCACTGTTACAACTATCACACTTTCTGAAAGATCTATCAATAGATCGCCAACTGCTTATTTCGATTGGCAATCTATGATTTTTTTACTCTAAATTGTAGAAGTGGGGCAGCAAGGGACTTTGGGATCTTTTTAAGGTACTTCTCTATAAAAATATTGGTTGGCTTTATTAGGGAGTAAAACTCATATTTGCTGGAGCTGTTTAAAGTTGCTCTCCAATCGTGTTCATAAATATCGAACAATCTTTGCTTTATTGTAAGGTCAAACCACTTTCTGTCCATTATGCACTGTTTAATCCATATATCAGACATACCCATATTATTGAAGAGTGAGGTAATGTTCAGAATCCACGGACTTGAATACGTTCCAGAGATATATCTATTGAATAGATGTGAATAAAGGAGAACAGAGAATTTGCTAGCCTTGTACAGCACGTGGAGAGTGGATTGTAACGAAATCACCCGCGGAGTGGCGTTATCACCCAAGCTATAACTTTCAAATTTTGTACATATCGACAAAAACACAAGCAATGTTTCAGCGAATGGACCTCCGGGTTAAACCCGGAGGTCCATTGGCTGAAACTTTGCTGGTGCTGGATGTGCTTTGCAATATATTTGCAATTATTGCACGGGTGGAATCTCCACTCTGCGGGTGATTTAGTGATAATACACTCTCCACGTACTGTATGTAACAAGTCTGTCCCAGAAATTAAGATAACGTAGTTTTATTGTAATCTCTGTTGGGTATAAACCTAGCGCCCAGAATATAAAGCTATCCCCGGTTTACTTCTTAAGCTCTTGAACAAATTTTAGAAACCATAATTCTAACGTTTCGATACATTTATTCCTTTTATATCCTCATATTTTACAACCGTATATCATTACTGGGATAATGGATTTTTTAAAGATTTCTGGGACCAAATATATTGGTAACTGATTCTGCCTCATTTTATTTATAAGGGAAAACATTGCCTTTTTAACTTCTCCACATCTAATGGGTTTTTTTCTTCGCTGAACAGACCTCGTTTAGAAAATGCGACTCCCAGATATAGAGGATATGGAATGAGTGTTTTCTCATATAATATTTATGAAACGAGTCATAGAATTTTCCGTTTTGGCAAACCTCTGGCGAGCCCAAACGGAAAATTCGGACGAGTTTCATAAATATTATATAAGAAAAACACTCATTTCATATTCTATTTATCATATGACACACACACGCACAAAATAGCCACTTAGTAGGACTTCTTAACCCATTATCTAACTTGAGTTGCATACGGCACTTGGAAAAGACATCCTCGTATAACTAAACATTTTCACTTTTTGCTTCCAAAACATAGGTTATGACCTCTCATTGGAACGAGCGCGACACGCTAGCTCCAAGGAGGGGTCATAACCTATGTTATGGAAGCAAAAAAGTGAAAATATATAAAAAAAAATGAGTGGCGTTTTTCTTGTAGGTAAAAGATTAATACAATATAATCCACCCTAAATAGTACAGATAACGTAAATTCTCACTATTGAAATTATGCAAATGTGACCCAGTTGTATTTTGTTTAGCCAATCAAATTGTCCAGTTTTGAAATTGACCAATGAAACCTCCCAACTCTAATTATGCAAATTATGAAAATGTGGTCCAATTGTATTTTGTTCAGCCAATCAAATTGTCTAGTTTTGAAATTGACCAATGAAATTGACGGGGGGTGGGGGGGGGGGGTGTTTATTTATCACTGATTAATATGAAAACAAAATTTCAAATGTTTCAAAGTGAACAAAACGGACGAGTCATATGATAAATTTATATTCGTTTCTATTGGGGTTGATCCTGTGAAAACGTTGTCCTGCTTTCTACCCCATGTACCGCATTTTATGTTTTTGGACTTAGATATGTTAACCTGCAATTTCCGTTGGTTAGAGTAGTAAATGAACGCACTTAGTATAATCTGCGGCTCTTTACTGAAGTTTGCTCAAAGCACTGTATCATCCGGATAAAGGGGGATTAGGAGTTACAGATAGCTTTGTGTATATGAAATCCTTTATTCGTATGTTTGTGCAGTTGTTTTGGTACAGGAATGTTTCAAGATCGTTCAAATGCCTTGCAAATAAAATGGGCGACAGGTTTTCCCCTTGCCTTACATCGACATTACTGGTAAAAAAGTTAGATCTTTAGTGTCCTCATAACGGTTGATTTAATATCATTGAACATATTTTTTATGATACGCGGAATTTCCCATCAATATGCCCTTTGAGTAATTTTGACAAAAGCGCCGGTCTGCAGACTGTGTCGAACGCCTTCAAAAAATCTATAAATGCACAGTAGAGGATTTCTTTTCTCAATGCCAGCAATTCTCGGATACCCTTAACGGAGAAGATCTGATCAAGGGTTGAATAGACACGTCTGAACCCTGCATGGTTTTCAGAGAGTAGGTCATTGTCATCAATAAAGCTTTATTGTCAGCTTTCATTGTATTCAACTCGGTTACTGAGGAGCTGGCTCCACGTTCCAATTCATGAACACGTTCACTAAGAATCCCCACACTACTTTCGATTTTACTAAACTTTTGATGAAGGCCTTTGATGTCTGACCTCATTTCGTCCAGTACTTCCATTTTTAAAGACATTTGCTCCAGTTTTTTCAAATATTGTAGCTAGGTTACCTCCTTCTCGTGTGTGTGGGGTTCTAGGAAGATCAGCCAACTCATCACTACTTGTTCATCTAATCTGACTGGTCGCCATATTGGTCTTTTCACGGGCTGGTGGAGTGAGCTCCTCCGACGCTTCACGTTTGTGAATTTCAGTCATAATAAACTATAACGTCAAATATAAATTGTAACTGAATACTATCTTAACACCTCTCACTCCTTCACTCAGTATCTGAATATATAATCAGCAAGAAATACCTAATATCAAGTATCGATTACATTAACTTAATTAGACATATTTTTTTCTCATTCCTTTAAATACTTTCTTTTTTGAGTCATCAAAATCTTGCTGACTTATACCAGACGCTTGTGTAATGTATACAAACACTGTTTAAACACCTATCTGACCCCATTCACGCACTCTTCTGAACTTCCTCGCCCGGTGATAATATCACCAGGAGAGGAAGTTCAGAATAGTACGTGAAAGGGTTCAGATACTTTAATACAGATCACTGAAATGTTTTCACGTGTTTTTGTTTCTGTCAGACACTGTCCCAATTTATTGCCTTTGTTCTCGAAAGATATCCTTCATCGCCCAGGTGTTGCCGAGGAGCTTTGGGTGATATTAGTTGAATACAGCATTTGCTCTTTTCAGCTCTTCGAAATATATCGCTTCTTGATAACAAACGACTGACGTCATAACTATGCGACAAGGATAATACGCTGGGGCTGCTGCCAAACCAGCAACTGTTTAGGTTTATTTTTCTTTTTTTCTAAAACAACCATCAAACTACGGTTTCAGTATTACCATAAATATACACACGTTTCTAAGTAAAACACCAGGCAGAGTTATTGTAGTTATTTCATAATTCCTAGTCACCTTCCAGTTCGAGGTTCTCGGAGGTCTGATCCCAGTACCCAACTTCCAGTGCGCATACTCAAACCAAGTAAGATTATTTGTCCTCGCTTCGCACTCTCGTGGATTCAAAAGCAAATAAAGTTATTCGGGTCGCAAGGGATTTCCAATTCCACATCCTCCCTTTACGCCTTCGACGCGCTGAAACTTTCATTCATTCATATTTGCTATTCCACAATGTCAAACTCGCAAGTAGAAATTAGTTTCATGCCAATTGGTCGCGACAGAGAATTTTGAATCTTTGAGGAATATAAGTTTTGTACCAAATCTCGGAAGGGAGAAAAAGTGCATTGGTGTTGTTGCAAAAAAAGACAATCCAGTAACTTTAAACAAAACGAATAGAATCTTGATATCATCTCGAACGGGACTCAACCACTCCGCAATTATAGAACAAACCGTTGCTGATGTGTCTTGGAAGAACTGACGAAAAAAGTTTCAATATGATTCATGGTCTATAACTCCGATTTCCCAAGAAGATAACAAGTAAGTAATCTATTAAAATAGCTTTTCACAAACGTTCCTTAAGAAATGATATTATAAAGGTTTGTTTATTTGTCCAGCACTGTTTCATCAGGTTTACACTATTCATACCCTTGTTGAAGGCAAGGTGTGCCCTCTTGTTTATGGATTTCTTCCTGATAAGAAATACACAATTGACGAACCTTTCTTTCATGTATAGTACAATTGCCGTGGGCTGGTTACTTTCCACGCGTGGGCAATATTTCCACGGATGCAATAAATAGACTATAGTTCACTGCTTGGGGTAACGTACGATGTTTATTCTCGAGTGGGATGCGGAAGGTTAGCGCCTCGTGAAAATAATCTCCGCACCCCACGTGAGAATAAACATCGTACGTTACTCCAATCAGTGAACGATTGTGTTTATTATATTTCCCTGATAATATCTGCATCACAAGTACCCTTCTTTCGTCATCCAAGGGCAGCTTCCCAAGGTCGCTCAATTTGTTTTGACGGTTAGACAAAAGTAGTCCGTCATGACTGGGAGTAGCATATCGCCGTGGGAATTGAATAACCCTTTCGATGTCGTGGGAGTAGGATATAGTTTTTATTTACAAAGGAAATAGCTGTAGAAATATAATAATATTAGATTCCACTAGTAACAGGAATAATCATCACAAATTTAATTAATGAAGCACCGGGCACAACCGGTTGCTTCATTAATCAATTTTTTTCTGATGATGATTTTTACTACCCGGAAAACACATGCGTGGACATAACTGCCCACATGTGGATTACGACCAATCCACGGCGACTATACTGTGGTGTCGGATAAATGCAGTGGATTGAATATCCGTTGGACCCGGCGACTGTATTCATATATACTGCAGCACAGAATGCTGTGCGAAATAATTTTCCAAACATCACAGTTAAAGGATGTTTTTCTTATTATGTACAGGCCCCATGGAAAAATGTTCGAAGTGATTTTGACAAGTGCAATACAAGGACGACGAGGATGTAAACGTATTGATCAGGAGAGCCGTACAGTTAAAACTAGAAATCCTGTCATAAACTGAGCGCTTATCTAGGCTTAACTGCGCGTAGGAATTGCGCGCAACTTCCATATTGAATGGCATCCAAAGCACGGCAGGTTCTCCTGGTTACTCACAGCAAACACAGGCAATGTTTCTACCCATGGACCTCCGGGTTACCCAGAGCTACATTGGCTGAAACATTGCTTGTGCACGGACCATATGTATCTATTTTTTGGTGTTTAAAGTCACATACTTATGCACAATGGCTAATCATGACAGTGACAGTTTTATGGGTGGAGGAAGCCGGAGTACCCGGAGAGAACCACCGAGCAACGACGAGCAGATGCCAGCTCCCCAACATCGTAACTCCGCACTGCAGCACAGGCAGGGTTAGATTGGTTGAAGACATGCGCACCATCGACGTGCAGTACGTCTTAGTACACGGCGTCATCGTGCCCCCATGTGGACAATCGGGGTGAAGTGCCTTGCCCCAAGACACAACGCGGGAGCGATTGTGATCGTAAAAGTTGCATTTCTTTCTTGACCAGATCGGAATCGAGAATCGAGTTACGGCACACTACACTGTAAAATCATGTACTGCCCTAAGGAGACCAGATCTTAATCATTGTGTGGTTGCGGCACACACACACTGCAATGGGTCGAGGTTCCGTCAACAATGTGATGCGAATTAAATCCGGGGACCTCCCTAAGGCGAACATAGCAATATGATTTCCTGTTTGATTAGAATCGAGCACTTTAGTGATTCAACAATAATAAGGCAGCATACAACAAAGATTGAGTAAGGGGGTACTGGAATCAACGACCCGAGGTGGGATTTTTGCGATGTTTCACGTGTGTTACAGGTGCGCGTGAAATGCAGTAAAACCTCTTCCAAGGGTAGTCGTTTCCTACTCCATGTTCTCTATACGACTTGTGCTGTGTATTGATGCTACGAATAGACTTGGATTAAGTGAATGAAATTGATATTTTGAAAAAAATATCTAGTTCGGCGGTCTAATAACTTTATTGCTTGACACTGTTTTGTGTTCTTGCATCTCATTCAAGCCATAACGCAACTCAAACGCTCAGTTTATCAAATGCGGTTTCCTTTGCTGAACTGGAACTTGCCACAATGTGATGAGAAATTAAAACCGCGGACTGCCCTAAAGAAGAACAGAGCAATATGATTTGTTGTTCGATTCTAACTGGTCGCTGTAATGATTCGATTCACCAATAATAATGCAGCGCACAATGGGAATGGAATACGGGGGTACGACTAAAAAGGGATTTTCCAGAAAGTATCCTCGATAGGTATCCTTAAATAATACAATACCAGGCCATAGGTATCCTCAAATACCGAAATGAAGCTAAGAGGGATAGTAAATGAGGCCTCATTGAAAGTTTTTTCATGGCCCTCATGGCCTCAAAACAAAATGAGGCTAAGAGGGATAATAAATGAGGCCTCATTGAGGGCTTTCGCATGGCCCTCATGGTATCATACGACTAAAAAGGATTATCCAGAAAGTATCCTCGATAGGTATCCTCAAATAATACAATACCAGGGCATAGTTATCCTAAAATACCCAAATGAGAATAAGAGGGGTAGTAAATGAGGCCTCATTGAGGGATTTCTCATGGCCCCCATAGCCTCAAAAGAAATGAGGCTAAGAGGGATAATAAATGAGGCCTCATTCAGGGATTTTTCATAGCCCTCATAGCCTCATACGACAAAAAAGGGATTATCCAGCAAGTACCCTCGATAGGTATCCTCAAATTATACAATACCAGGCGATAGGTATCCTCAAATACTGAAATGAGGCTAAGAGGGATAGTAAATGAGGCCTCATTGGGTGATTTTTCATGTCCCTCAATGCCTCAAGAGAAAATGAGGTTAAGAGGGATAGTATATTAGACCTCACTGAGGGCTTTCGCATGGCTCTCATGGCCTTATACGACTAAAAAGGGATTCTGCAGAATGTATCCTCGATAGGTATCCTCAAATAATATTATACAAGGCCATAGGTTTCCTCAAATACTGAAATGAGGCTAAGAGGGATAGTAAATGAGGCTTCATTGAGAGATTTTTTCATCCCTCATGGCCTCAAAAGAAATTGAAGTTAAGAGGGATAGTATATTAGACCTCATTGGGGGATTTCCACATGGCCCTCATGGCCTCATACGACTAAAAAGGGGTTCGGAAGGCCATATGTTTTCAAAAAAGCGATTCAATGGGACGTGGCCATTGGATATAGAGGTAATGAGAATCGGATCGGGCATCGTTGTAATAAGGGGAGATAACTCTGCATAGAGATTACGTCGGATGAAGCAATCTGTCTGGTTAGTTAGCACCAGAAGAGTGAACTGATTGGGTGATCTAGATAAATGAAATAACAAGAGTACTCGGAACAGTGTCAGAATTAACAAGAACAGACCAGATAAACTAAAAATAGTAATAATAAGCAAAGCTGTTCCAGTTGATAGGCTCTTCTACTCTGTTGGAGTATACTCCAGGACAAACGAACATGGTCAGGTAGATGAAAACTATTGCATAGATAGATTGAAGCAGATAATTCTGAAAGAATTCGAAATAGTACAACTTGTCGGGTTGTTTGTGGTAATTCTACGAATCAGAAAATTACTCTACTTCAATTGAACTCAACCCCCCCCCCCCCCCCCCCTGTGCCCCTCGGTACTATAGCACTACGTTTTTTGGAGGGATTGTCGGGTTTATTTGGGTAATTCTTCGAATTGGGAAATCACTCCTGTTCAATCGAACACACCCTCCGAACATACCCCTGTCCTATTATAAGTCATTGGGTAACATAACAACCACGAGCTAATATAAAAACCAAGATGGCGGCCTTCAGTATGCAAAATGGACGACGGAAACACGTATCACCCTAACAACATGCGCTGCGCATGCGCACTAACACCACGTATCACTATGGAGATGACGTCACAAGAAAGCCGCTCACGCGGGTTACCATGACAACCAAACAGGGCGCCACCAGATCGCGTGACTATGACGTCACATATGAGATCTCCCATGAGATCCCCCCAATAAGAGTCGTTTCATAAGTCTCCTATTACTTACGTCATATGTTCACCAGATTTGCAGATCAGATAACCCGTATGAGAGAAAGAATCTTATTGATTTTCTAGTCTGCAACGGAAGAAAATTGGAAGATCTTTGGACTTTTGTCTAAAAGGAAATTTGGTGTTTTATCTTATTATCAGGCCTGGAACGAATACAGAAGCAGACTTCGGGAACCATTGATGCCTACGATCAACAATACGAGTTATATATGTTTTGTATTCTACACACGACGGCGATGTATAATTTGTGGATGTGTATTGTGAATTTATGGAATTTCAGACTTGACAATTCGCTAGTAGATAGAGGATATCTTGTGTTTTTGGGTGGATACCGAAATGTATCTCACGAGCGACGGATACAAATGGTTATTTTTCGCGAACGCTTGCGCGAGCGAAAATCGCCATTTGTCTCGGTCACAAATGATTTTCTTTTTATATCCGTTTTTTATAAGAATCTGATAATTCCACTCGTTTCAACCATGAATTGATGCATGAAAGTAAACAGCGCATTGAATTTTTGATACGCGGAAGTGATTTGATCGACACTCGGAACAGACAGCGTCTTGCAATCTGATTCTGTTGGCGGGTTTCTAGTCCAAAGATGACCTGAAAGTCCGTAATATAATTGTTTTGTTTGGTACGTCCTTTGTCTTCAACCATTGCTAACCCTGCTCGTGTGGAGTTAGTATGTTTGGAGCATGGCAGTTGCTTGGCGGTTCTCTCAACTTCCTCCACCCATAAAACCGTCCGACACGACGTGAACATAAATAAATAAATAAATCCAAGTTCCATGTGTTCTATAATATACTGTCATCAGTGAGAATTGCATCCAAACTGTCCTCCAGCAAATTGACCTAAACCGGCTGCTAATTTAACCCAAATCATCCTATGGCAATTTGATCCAAAACCAAACCCCCCTTCCAGAAAAAAGGTCCTACTAAATACCGAGGTATACCGAGAGACACCGTGGTGAAAAGAAACAAAAGTAAGTCAGAGTTGTTTAAAAAGGTTTAAAAATAATTGTGGACATTTAATTGATTCTTTCGAATCAATATACGTGATATTACTTGATTTATTCGAGTAAATGCAAGATATATACATGTAAACGGAGATTTTATGTGGGCCTTGGGCTGGCCAAATTTTTCCGTTCCGGCAGCTCTAAAGTTTTTTGTTTTTTTAATTTGTATTTATTTATTTTTTTTGTTTATTGTTTTGCCATTGTTGGCTTTATGTTATTAGGTTTTGTGGCGTACTGTGATAAGTATCTCTCGGCTGTACACCCAAAGCTACAGCTTGTATTTGGTATATGTTCAGTACATGGGGAGAGGATTGCAACAAAATCACCTGTGGAGTGGAGTTATCACCCAAAGTATCACTTTCAAACTCAGTACATATGGACAAAAGCACAAGCGATGTTCAGACCTCCAGGTTTAACCCAGAGGTCAATTGGCTGTCAAGAGGTTAACTTGTGTTTGCTATGCTTTGCAACAAATTTGGAGTTATATGGTTGGGTGAAATCCCCACTCTGTGGATGATTTAGTGATAATACACTCTGCATCTACTGTATATATACAGTATACTTTTTAGACCTTTCGCCTGTGATCACAGCACTAGTTTATGGTGATTTGTTGACACTTTTTTTGTTTTCAAGGTTTTCACCTTCTTTACGTCACCAGTTTTTTTTACAATTGCCGCCGTTTTATAGAATTGAAGAAACATTAAATCAGTATCATTTTAATCGTCAGTCCAGTTGGTCAGCCATGAGTGCTGACCACGTCTCTAGTCTTACGACATTTTTATTTTCGTTGGCCACTGAAAAATTACCACTTCCGAAAGATACTGTTTCCCATGTCATGATATTGGTCGGGAGCTCGGTGACTCAATGGTAGACTGTTGTCCTTCTATGCTAGAGGCCCTGAGTTCGATTCCCGTCCGGGACGACCCGCTTTGTGTCCTTGAGCAAGGCACTTTATCCCGGTTGCCTACATGGGGACACGATGACACCGTGTATTAAGGCGTACTGCACGTCGATGGTGCACATGTCTTCAACCGCTGTAACCCTGCTTGAGTGGAGCTTGAACAGAGTTAGAATGTTGAGGAGCTGACAGTTTCTCGTCGATGCTCGGTGGTTCTCTCCGGTTACATCGGCTTCCTCCATCCGTAAAACTGTCATGGTCACGATTAGCCATTGTACATAAGTATGTGACCTTAAACACAAATAAATAAGTAAATAAATAAATAAATAAATAAATAAGTAAATAATAAATAACATGATATTGGTCCATAACAATTTGTCTGTCATTACAAAGAAGATCATTGCTGACAGCCACAAAGAGAACTAACTTAGAAGTCACTATGTGATTAACAATTCACACTGTTGCTTACTGAGGTGCAGTTGCTTTAAATACCATTACCAAGCTACCTACTAAATACCAAAGGGAAGATTTTTTCAGGGCACTCTATTACTTTAGCACCCATAATTCTCCAATATGGCATTAAAACCATGCCCATACTGCTTAAATCTATTTACATAATCAGAATACGCCACCAGGGGTGCAGTGGCTCAGTAGGTAGAGGTGCAGGCAGCAAGCCGAGAGGTTCTTGGTTCGAATCCCACATGTGGAAACTGTGTACTAAGGCATGCTGCATATGGTGCTGTGTACTAAGGTATACTGCATATTGTTGCTGCACCTGTCTTCCAACAAGGCTAACTCTGCTTGTGTAGTGTGTTGGGGAGCTGACAGTTGCTCGGTGGTTCTCTCCGGGTACTCTGACTTCCTCCACCCGTAAAACTGTCGTTGTCATGATTAGCTGTTGTGCAGAAATATGTGACCTTAAACACCAATAAATAAATCATAAAAAGAACACACCGCCCCATACCCGTTCACTCCTGCTTTCATTCACCTTGGTACCCTCGGTTTGCAAATATCACCCTGCGTTTTTTAATAGCTGAAAAAACGCAGGGTGATATTTGCAAACCTTATTTTATTACTTGTACCAGGTACTGGTAATGAAAATTCTCGGTTGTCATCAATTTATTTATTCATTTATTTATTTATTGGTGTTTAAGGTCACATATTTCTGCGCAATGGCTAATCATGACCATGACAGTTTTACGGGTGGAGGAAGCCGGAGTACCCGGAGAGAACCACCGAGGAACGGCGAGCAACTGTCGGCTCCCCAACATACCAACTCTACACGAGCAGGGTTAGCATTGATTGAAGACTTGTGCACCATCGACGTGCAGTACGCCTTAGTACACAATGCCACCGTGCCACCACGCGGGCAATGGGGTGAAGTGTCTTGCCCAAGGACACAACGCGGTTGCCGCAGGTGGGATTCGAACCGAGGACCTCTCGGCTTGCAGCCTGCACCACTACCTACTGAGCCACCGCGCCCCTTTTGTCATCAATACTTGATCAAGTTTCTGACAAAGCACATTATACTATCCCAATGTTAGCTACTGGACATAAACACACAATTTGATGTTAGTTTAGCATGAGACAGGTGCTTAGCCAAGATATCAAATTTAGGGGCAAGAGTAATATCTAGTAGGGGTGGTGGCCGGGGAATAAGGAATATGACGCACAGCATCACCTGAGCCACATAGCAGGGAGATGGGGGAGAGGGAAAGAGGGAGTGTGCCCCTCTCATCAGTGGAGGGGTCGGGTCCCCCCCCAAAAAAAAAAATTGAAATTCAAGACAGAAAAACACAATTTTCTTGACTCTGTGTCCATTTCTGTCCATAATATATAAGTTGCCCACAAGCATAAATATCCAGATATTAAAATGTCTTGTCGGATGTTCATTATATGGGTTAACAGGGGAGGGGTGGTGGGCATGACTGAAATTGGGGAAGGCATGTGTCCCCCCCCCCCCCCCCCGACGCAATAATATTAGATTCCAAACCCTGTTTGCAGCAATAATCATCGAAAATTTAATTAACGAAGCACAGGGTAGAATCCGGTGCTGCATTAATTAAAATTTTATTGATGATGATTTCCTATTGCCTGGTAAAAGCATGCGTGAACATCACTGACCACGCATGGATTATGACCAGTCCGTGGCAACTGTATTGTATGTCTGCGCCACTGCTATGAGCAGGGACTAATTCTAAATGGGTGAGTGTGTTTACAAATATTAATATTGTTTAACACCTGATAACAAAGTAATATAAGTTTATGAACAACTACACAATTTACATTTAATTACAATACTCCTAATTCCTAATAAACATACATGAATGTTTATTACTTTTGTGGAATTTTTACGCTGTACATGAAACTTATTTGGGCCTGCATGTTTGTTAAAATTGCCCTTCCACGAGGGAGGAGTTCTTGAAATCAGTCAACACTGGATTGTGTGGTATTCCTTTGTGTAAGACAATATATCCATTGTAATAATCTTGATGCATAGGGCCCTACAAAGTAGAACTGTTTCTCATGCCATTTTTTTGTAAAATTGCATGCAGGCGGGTGTTTTTTTATTTTGCCATCACAAGTTCATGTCCCTGGTTTGGTTTAGGCCTCATAATCTACAGAATAGCATGGGTGGTGGTGTATTCCATCCCTTGAGTGCAAGGATGCTTTGCAATGCCAAAGCATAAGCCTTGTTGAACTCCAGAGACAAATTTATCAATTTTAATAACATGGGTAAAATATCGGACATGAAGCATTTATTTATTTTTTTAGCTCACCTTGACAAAGTCAAGCTGGGCTTATCTAATCGCTCTCCGTCCATTGTCCGTCCGTCTGTCGTCCGTGAACACCATGTTTTGGTCTTCTCCCCAAAACCACTGGGCCAATTCAAGTGAAAGTTTGTGTGAGTGATGGTCCCAAAGGGGTATTGCATTTTTGTTCAACTCAAAATGTCCGGCCCCATAGGGAAGGGGTGGGGGAAATGCTCCAAAATATTTTTAAAATCTTCTCATGAACCAGTGGGTACAGTGACTTGGTATTTGTTATGGATCTTCCTTTTGAGGTGTTGAGTCTAGTTTGTTCAAACGAAGTTCGTGAAGCAATATTTAGCTTTGTAATGGAAGGGGTTAGATTTTTGGCACCGCCCAGTTTTCTGAACCGATGGTCCGATTTAAACGAAATTCAGTATGTGGTATTTTGGGGTCATAAGTACTTGACTCACTCAAGAACAACCCTGCATCCCCATGGGAACCCCACGAGCTAAAAATAGAAATATTTTCAAACACCCATGTTTTCCAAACCACACGGAACAGAGAACTGTTATATGGTATGAAGCATCTTTATGACCAGTAGAATTGATTGGTAAAAAAATTGCCATCTGCTATGTTAGGGAGTTCAGAGGGCATCGAAATAGTGCTGACTCAGCGTATTTGCAAACATTTTAGAAAATCTTGTCTCCAGAACCAATGGTCAGAATCTTTTGATATTTGGTATACAGCATCCATAGAGGGGTCAGATACAAGTTTGTTAAAACGAAACCCATTGGTTCATATTTGGACTCAATGCAGGAGCCCATATTTTTTAACTTGGGGCAATGTGGAGAATTTTCTTTAAAAATCTTTTTCATAACCACCAGTCAGAATCGTTTAATGTTTGGTATACATCATTGTTTTGAGGGTCAGATTCAAGATTGTTCAAACCAAGTCCCTAGGTTAATATATGGGCTTCCTTTAGTAGCCAAATTTTAACTTAGGGCAATATGAGGAAGTTTCTTTAAAAAGTTTCTTTTTTAGGTCCACCACTCAGAATGCTTTCATATTTGGTGCACAACATCTCCACTCTTGGGAGGGGGGGGGGGGGGGGGATTCAAGTGTGTTCAAATCGGGTTTGTAGGTTAAAATGTAGGCTCGCTATAGTAGCCCAAATTTTAACTTAGTGCAATATGAGGAAATTTCTTTAAAAATGTTCCTCTTCAGATCCACCAGTCAGAATGCTTTCATATTTGGTATACAACATCTCAAAGGAGGTCAGATTCAACTTTGTTCACCTCGAGTGTCTGGGTTAATATTTGGACTTCCAGTGGGAGCCTGAATTGGCCATGTAGCTGAAGAATTAGAAATGTTTTATTCCGTACCCTCTAGAGGTGTGTAACTAAGATTAATCTACATAGGTTGTATCAAGGGGCTCCAGAGGGGAGTTCCACATTTTCCATTATGATCAACTGAAGAAAGGGCATGATGCTTGGACTGTTTTTGTCACTCCTGAGGGGCTCAAGGATTGACAGTGTATCCTATGGAGATGGATTGCTTAATGTAGATTCACTCTTGGACTCTGTTTATATCGTGTTCTATTCAAGGTGAACGCTCCAGGCCCCGTGGGGGGTCTCTTGTTTATTTATTTATTGGGATTTAACAACACTTTCGACAGCCAACAGTTACCAGTTTCTTCTCTCCTTGAACCAAGTTTCTCTCCCAACTGCAGCACTCATGGTCTACTTAGTTTTTAGCTCACCCAAAACGTATGCCTAAATATTAAAACATCCTCTTCTCATGAACCTGCAGTAGCAGAGACTTGATATTTGGTGTGCGACTTTCTATTGAGGTGGAAACTCAGATTTGTTTAAGAGAAGTTTGTGGGGCAATATTGGCCTTCATTATGGGAGGGGTAAGAATTTTCGCCCCGCCCAAAATTTCTATTTTCCAAACCAATAGGCTGATTTGAACCAAATTTAATATGAGGGCTTATTGGGTCATAAGTACTTAATTTAGCCAAAACAATTTTCTCGTCGCCTCATGGGAACCGCAGGAGCTAAACATAGAACGAAATTTAAAACGCCCATATCTCCAAAACTCCACGGCACTGATAATTCTTATTTTGTGTGAAGCTTCCTTGGGAACAGCAGAAATAATGGTCAAACAAACATTGCCATCGGTTTTGTCACATGGTAGTTTTCCAGGACTTAGAACAAATGCGGAGTCATCATTTTTAACACTGTAGGTAATGGGAAAACATTAAAGAATCTTGTTTCCCAAAACCAATGCTCCAAAGGATTTCATATTTCGCATATAACACCTTTGGAAGATTCATTCACATGTTTGCTGAAATGAAATCCTTTGGTCCATATTTGGGCTCTCTATGATTAGATTAGTGCAATATGAGGAATATTCTTTAAAAATCTTCTTCTTCCGATCCACCCATCAGAATGGTTTGATATTTGGCATGCAGCATCGCTCGCGGGGTGAGATTCAAGTTAGTTCAAGCCAAGTTCCTGGGTTCATATTTGGGTCGTAGTATAACTTAGTTCTATAAGAGGAATTTCCTTTAAAATCCAGTAGTCAGAATCTTTTGATATCGGGAAACAGATCCTTAGGGAGGTGAGAATCAAGTTTGTTCAAGCCAAGTCCCTGGGTTCATATTTGGGTTCCCTGTGGGAGCCCGAATAATAACTTAGTTCAATGTGAGGAATATTCTTTAAAAATCTTCTTTCTTCAGATCCACCGGTCAGAAGCTTTAGATATTTGGTATAAGCTTGAAAAGCAGGGGCAGATGCAACTTGTTCAAATAAATTCCCTGGGTTGATATTTAGACTACCATGTCAGGTGAGCGCCCTCAGGTCCCCTGGGGCCTCTTGTTTTCTGTTTGATAACATAGTCCTTGCTAATCTCTCTATATTTTTCATTGCCACTACTTTTATGTAGGCTTCCAAAATGTGTTTCTACATATCTGTCTGTCTATTCTTCAGATGAAATGTTTCTTTGCTTTTCATTTGTCTGGCTCTACATTTTAAATAATTTGCAGCTATCTTTCACCCTCCAACCTCGCCCACACACATATACACATCAGGGCTGGGGCGAGTATTGAGTACTTTGTCAAAAAAGTGGAACTCGAGTACTGAGTACTTTGGACCCAGCCCGTCACAAATATATTAAACATCAAAGAGTATATTATATACTTGAAACAAATACAGTACAGCTGCTGTGTACTGCTTACTTTCCATGGATGGGCAATATTTCCACTGATACAATAATATTTGATGCCAAACACTAACTATAGGTATAATCATCAAACATTTAAATAATGAAACACCAGGTACATCCCGGTCTTCATTAATTAAAATTAATTTGACATTTGTTGAGATAAAATGGCACTTTCTTTTGATATTGGTGAATTATTTCGCCTCATCCAGGGCTTATATTTCGACGAGAATATGGGAATCGATTCACGTAGAGATCCGTTCAACAAAACCCATGAGAAACCATGCAGAACACCGCTGCTAGGATTCACGTGAAAAGAACTGAGTCAGTTTAACCCTTTACCTAACTCAAAGGCAGCAAATTAACCAATACAACACAAACATGACCTGAAATATCGTGACACTGGCAATAAAATTTGTACAAATATGGCTGTCATTGGAACCGGTTCATCAGTAACGTCCATAATTATTAAGCTTGGTGAATTTTGTTTATTTTTAGCTCACCTGACTGTAGCTAATGGGGAGCTTGAGTGATCACTTTCTGTTTGTCAACCATCCGTCTATTTGTCCGGCGTGAAATTTGGTCCAACTGGGTTCTTAAGTTAATATTTGGGGTTTCTATTGGAGCCTAAAGTTTACCTTAGTGCTGCATTAGTGCACTGTGAGGAAATTTCTTTAACAATCTCCTTCAAATCCACCAGTCAGAATGCTTTCATATTTGGTATACAACATCTCGAGGAAGGGAGCGGGCAGGGGGTGGGTCGTTGCATTCCAGTTTGTTCAAATCGAGCGACAAGGGTTGTTGCAACCACTTTTGTTATACCGCCCACTTTTCTTATACCTCATCAGTTTTGTAATAGCGATCGCCCATTTTTGTTATACCTCACCAGTTTTGTTATAGAACGCCAGCTTTTGTTATAGTTTGAGGTCACCATTTTTGTTATAGAAATCGCCCATTTTTGTTATAAAAAACAGCTAGCCACTTTTGTTATATAAATCGCCAGCTTTTGTAATACATGAAATCAAAACTTGCATTCGCCCCTATTCTGACGTGTGTTTGGTGAAAGTGATCTTGGTTGGAGTTGGGGTGTATTTGAAACGTACATGTAAGGAAAAGGGAAACACAAATTCGTTTTTATTCGATGGCCTGCATGCTTGCCTGCCTGCCTGCCTGCCTGCCTGCCTGCCTGCCTGCCTCCTTGCTTGCCTGCCCGATGATCACCCGGAAGACCACCCGAAGCCCTCCCTTCCTCCCACTCGCCTGACCACCCGCCTGACCACCCGCTTGTCTGTCTGTCAGTCCGTCTGTCTGTCTGTCCGTTCAGGCTACTTCAGATGTACGTGTGTGAACAAGTTGTGCGTACAGGCGTTACTTGTGCAAACCGGTGATTTAACCACTGGTCCAGTCCCCTCTTCTGAGGAGCGGCCCCTCAAAACACCCACCTTTGAGGTGCAAAAACGGTCGCAGGTGCGGTATTTTACCCTACCTAACACTGAAATCACCTCACAAGTACATCCGTTCTCCGTCCGTCCGTCCGTCTGTCCATCCCTCCGTCCGTCAGGAAGCAACATAAAACCCAAATGCCCGAAGGCTCTCGTTTTCTTTGGTGGTGAGTAAAGGGAGGTTTCTTTCGACGATGAGCATTCTGAAATACTCATTATAATAGTCACTATAGCAGCAATCTTCTTTTTGTAAATCTTCCTTGCAATATTTTGAAAATCGGATGTCTGATCGATCAGATTCAATTATGATGGATTGGTGCTTTATGACTACACCGACGTTCCGCTTTACATTAGAAATTCTGAAAAAATGCAATATAGCCACCTTGGTGGAGAATTGTGTACGCCTGCCTGTCTTCATAGTGTATTGTAAACTAATGTGTATTTGGGTTTGCAAAATATTTTTTTCCCTGAGAAATGAATGCATATGCTGATATCGCCTACTTCCGGTTCTTAATTATGTCGTGGTAGATCGAATCCAGTTAAAGTGCATCGTTCGGTTTATTGTATGTGTTGTGGGTGTATGACGGCATGGGATGGGGCTCGGGTGGAGTGGGGGGGGGGGGGGGGGTTATACTGCATTGCATGGTGGAGACTACATATTTGTTTGTAAATGTTATGTATGGTAGTGTTGTGTTGACTCTCTAAGCTTTTCACCGCACGTTCTCAGCGGTAACGCGTGGGACTATAGTCTTGATCATGTGTTCTTTTCTTGATATTATACAGAGGTGGTAGTCTTCGCCACTCCAATCTATTTAAGCATGGCCAAGTATCAATCTGAACTGTTATTGCCTTCTTGTACTGGTCGACTGTTCTATGCTTCTGGAAGGCGTCTACTCTCCAAAACATGCCAAATCTTGAGACTGAATCCATGGGCGCAGATCTCTTCCAAAAAGTGTGGGGGGGGGGGGGGGTGACGGGCAGATGCCGAAGGCATCTGCAGCGAGTGCCGCAGGCACGAGTCTCCAGAGGGGGGTTTGGGGGGTTCTCCCCCAAGAAAAGTTTTAAATTGCGCTATCAAATGGTGCATTCTGGTGGCCTCTGGGGTATAATTTCTCTTAATTATTTAGTAGAAAAAAATATGTTTTTCAACAGCCTGTTGTAATGTTGTCAAAATGCTTAACCATAATTGTTCCCGCTTTACCGAGCGTTCCCTATTAGATTAACACAATTCAACTGTGCGGTGGATTAGCATAAGGGCCCAACAGATGGAGCGACGACGTATGTGTCGGGCCCGTTAATGGATTAACAGATCCAATAACAGCCCGACACATACGTCATCAACAAGTCGCGTGAATTGAATGAATTCGATCGATAAATTTCGAAATGTTTCAAAAATCCAAACAGAACCCCACAACATTTTGGGGATGGTTCTCACACGGCTCACCTGCAGGCTGTGACACCATTCCTTCATGCTAAACAACAGTCAGGCCTTGTGGTGGATTCGTTGGCTTTATCATTACCCCAACGGTTGTCGTGGTCTTCTAAGCTGCCAATGGAATTGCTCAAAACTTTTGCACATTTGACTATAAATATGAGCTGAAGTTTGTTTGCTCTGTAACAGGAGGAGGTAGTTTTCTACCCACTGTCGACACAGCAGCACGTTATTATACTGAGTGAAGCTGTAGGATTCCCAGTTACAACGTCACCGCATGCAAGCTGATGCAACACAGTGGAATTCCCAATGCAGATATTTGGGCCCAAAAGATAAGCTTTTACGCCGACAAAAAACCTACGTTGTGTTACTGTATAAGTCTAGTTACGACTGCCCCCCCTCCCCCACCCCCGTATCCGTAGTTGATTGACTCTGTTTTATTCAAATTGGACTTAGTTGTGGATATTTAACATCGGTTGCTCCCAGCGTGGATAAACTGACGATGACACAAGAACAAATTATTGGGGTGGCTGCAGTCCCCCCCCCCCCCCGGTTCCGACGGGCCTGGTTAACCCACAATGGGCTAACAAGCGATTCGCACGTGTTCTGAGTCTCCACGTCTCAAAATTATTCAAACAAAATTGATGAGAGGGTGCAGCAGTGGGGGAGCATAGTGGGGGACATGTCATGCCATGTCCCCCCAGTGGTGGGGGGGGGGGGCATGGCATACCATGCCCCCCCCCCCTGATGAGATCTGGGGGGGACACGTCCCCCCGTCCCCCCATGATCTGCGCCCATGACTGAATCTAACCAACGCATCTGTCCTAAAACGATCGACAAATTCTATAATCCACACATAACACATGTAACAATAAAAAACATTCCTGTGGGGGACCCAGGAAGTGAAGCAGTCCTTTTTTACTAAAGTAAACAAAACAAGTTCTGCTTTGCTGGTAAAATTGTACCCAGTCCCCAAATGCTCAGATGGGACTTTTTTAAAAAGACTGGGATTTAAACGATTGATTAAGTTTGACTTTATCTCCATGTTGTGTTACTATTAGTACTTGTGCGTAAATATGTGGCGCCTAGGCTAACACCAGTAAATAAATGAATAAATAATCAAAGAGAAGCAGCTGTTAAAGTCGCGTGTGTTCTATACACGTTTATAATGCAGTGAATAGATAATAAAATAAGAATCAATCAACTTCCACGGTTCTTGACATGTGCGAAATTCCGTTGTCAAAGGAAAGACCACAAATGTTATGAGGGCTTGAAACAGGGAGAAAATTAACCAAGCGTTTGACATCCTGCGGCAGCATAGAAGGATCGGGCCATTTTCTTTCACCAATCTGCTACTACAGACAACTAATCTGTATATACAGATTATAATAAGTCAGTTTTTACAATTTATCAGTTGACTGTCATCAGTAGTATAGCTCGGTCACATCAACCCTCAATTGGGGGACTCCGGAATTGACGTCATCCAGTGGTGCATTATGGGTGTCAAGTGTTTGTCGTGGTTGTCGTGGTAGCGTACGTAAGCGGTCATCTTGTGACGTCATCATGATGATAATACGTGGTGTTACTGCGCATGCGCAGCGCGTGCTGTTAGAATGACGCGTGTTGCCGTCGACCATTTTATTTATAGGAGGCCGCCATCTTGGTTATTATGGTGACACATTATTGCTAAGTAACCCAAATCATAATACCACAATAGGAGCGTGTTCTACGGGTGTGTTCAAACCAACAGGAGTATTTCTAATTACCCAAATAAACCCGACATTGACAGGAAATCGCTCAAATTGTCTTTTAAGTCAACATTCCGCGTATTCTGAGTACCCCGGCCCCTATATATATAGGCTTTCAGTAAGAAACAAAAGAGCATTTGACCCAATGGAAATACAAAGAATTACCCAAATGAACCCAAAAATGACCCAAAGTCTGTTCCGAGATCCCCTAAACGAGGGTTGATATGACCAAGCTATATCACTGTTATCGTGAATTAGATAAAACGGTTTATACAAATTACGTTACTAAAGTGCTAAAGTGGACGAATTTTTACAAGAACCGCCTTTACCTCGCCACCCCTCACCCCCACCCCACCACCCCCACCCCACCCCCACCCCCACTCCTCTCCCGTCCCAGGTCCAAAGGTGTGTTATTCTAATGTGCCCCATTGCTCCGCAGTGCATTGCTGGGGTGAAATCAGTTAGTACTAGCTAGTACTAGATAGCTATCTCGTGAAGAAATATTCGCGGCGACACATAGTGTTTTGGAGTATTCATAGCGGCAACAGGTCCAAAGGTGTGTTATTCTTATGTGTCCCATTGCTCCGCAGTGCATTGCTGGGGAGAAATCAGTTCGTACTAGCTAGTACTAGATAGCTATCTCGTGAAGGAATCGCGGCGACACGTAGTGTTTTGGAGTATTCATAGCAGAAATACACGTGTTTGAGTGGCCTATTTTCGTTACAAGGGCCTGTCACGTTAGAGTAGAAGGATAAATATTGTTCTTGCTGAGTTGCACGAACGTTCCCGTTTAACGTTTATTAGTCTTCCAAAGTTCGACGTACGAGTCGAACGCTAAAAGACCTTCTCAACTAATTTTCTGAAAACAATTGTCAAAGTCTAGCTGTGTGTAAAACTGCAACCCAAAGGCTTGGATTATACGTCGGATTTTTGTCGGGTCGAATTCAAATAATTGCAAATAAATGAAATCGACGCGACAAAAATCCGACGTTTAATCCAGGCCTAAGGTGGCTACCTTCATAACCAAATTAGTCGACAAAAACACATCCCCCCCCCCCCCCACACCCTGAAATACCTTCTCTGTGTGACCATACACCGCACATTACCTTGGTGATTGAGTCGCAAAACAATCCTTGATGTAAGCTATCAAGACAACTCACATGACACCCTTAATGTTCTGGGATATGAGATCATTCGCATGCCCTTCAAAATATTACAAGATATATGAATAAATTCAGAGATTGTATGTTCTGGGATTTTTAGGTCAGTCAATAATTGCATTTTTGCAACATATTGAAAAGTGTTAAAGTTTATTGCCACATGGGTGTTTCGTCACAAATCATCTTTCATTTACTAGATCTCTTTATCAATACATTTAATCCACGAACCCCGTTTCACATATTGGTGCGTCCAGATTTCAAAAGTAATGAGGGCATTGCAATTTTTGTTTTTAACTTTGAATCATCTCAATTTTTGATACAATGGGGATCATTGACTTTCGAATTTTTTTTTTTAAATTAGATGTTTACGATAAGTTATTTTTTTTTTTTTAAACTATAGCATAAAAAATAAAACTGGCTTTTCTGTCCTCTATTCAGGGTCAATATGGTTTTTAACCATTTTTCCTCATTTCGAGATAGTATCTCGTTATAATGAGATATTAACTCGAGATAGTAGATAATCGTATCTTGGCATAAGGAGAAAGCATCCTTTTACCATGAGCAGACATCTTATTATCTTGAGATAGAAAGTGGTTATAACGAGAAAAAAACTTTATAACAAGAAAAGATGGTGTTATAATCACAAGACATTCTGACATGTAAAGCAGAGACTTAAAGTGGAATAGCGTGTTTGAATAAGCCGAAAGAGTATAGCTCGCATTTTAGGCCTCTTTTGCAGGAGGGAAATGGGAAGGAGAAGTGACGTAACAGCGTAATGCATTGTGGGTGTAACGTGACGTCACTTCCTAGGTCCGGCAAATGGAAGCTTTCCTACGCTTTATATACAACTTACCTTGGGTTACCGGCAGCAATGCCAGTTAGTTTATCCCTCTGTCAATGATGTTATGTGAAGTGATATACCGATAGTAAAGCTTTGGTAAAAAAGTAATAAATACAACTTTCAGAAGAGAGTGTGCGCGCCCTCTTCTACTGCTAAATACAAAGAGCACTCAATTCAAATAAAAATACGACAATGACTGAAAATCGCACAAGTCCTCTGTTTTCCAATGGTGATCAACGAATAATGGTCTGCAGTGATCCACAATCATCGGCAGATAGTGGTCGTCCACAGTGTCCACAATTTCTTAAATAAGTCCATGTGGCGTATGTAAAGGAGTATTTCACATGTGTCACAATTCACAAAGAAGCACATTTATGTGCTGATATCTGACGTATATGAAAACGGATTTCTCATACGTCACATAGACGCACTTCTATGTGCCGGTTAGAGTTGTGTGTGCAGTCAAAGGAGATAACTCCGTAAGGGCTGACCGTGGGTGGATCGGGCAGAATCGAATTAAGCCATCTGATTAGTCATTTCGAAAGAAATAAGAGGGGGGGGGGCTGAAGAAACTGAAGCATTTTGATTGGTCAATTCAAAAGATAGAGCAGAGAAGACGGAATAAATTCTGGTAGTGAAAGATACAAACAGTAACACAATACAGCCTCGTTTCCATTGCATAGTCTCTTCTACACTACCGGAGTAAACTCCACAACAAAGAGATGGGACCACGGCACTACGTGCCAATCAGATACATGGGTTAGATTTACTTAGAATAGATGGAATGGGCACTAAAATGAAGAACTTGAGCGATTTCCAGTCAGTTGGGTAATTAGACATACTCCCGTTGGATCGAACACGCCCCAAGAACACACTATACTGTAGTACTAGCCTTTGGGTTGCTTAGCAACAACGTGCCACCATAGAAACCAAGATGGCGGCTTTCTATAAACAACATGGACGATGGAAACACGTATCACCCTAACAACTCGCGCTGCACATGCGCAGTAACCCACGTATCACCATGGTGATGACATCTCAAGTTGACCGCGCCCGCGGGATTCCGTATGACGTCACATTGTTGCTATTTTTTAAAAAAACTATGACGTCACAATGGGGTCCGGGAGGGGTCCGGCAAATAGGGGGTAAAATCACACCATATACTACTCACGGCGATTGGCAAACACGTTCTTCAACAACATATATTAACGCATTCTAAAATCGGTTGGATTGACAATCAACACACATTTACTTGGATGGGTTAACATGCACCCAATTGGGTTTGTCTCAGCCCAGTTGATTTGCATTAATTCTCAATCCAACTGATTTCAGTGTAAGACTATCTTTAGCTCAATGGGAAATATTATACGGTTGATCTCAGAGCAGAAACTTCAAAACCCGCTCTTCTTGAATTCAACGTAGGAACTTTTAGTCTGTACGAATTGTGTCACTCTCCGTTTCCAGACAATCAATTCAAACTCGAGACCAATACTATGAACATAAGTGCATCTCTCTGCATAAAAATGCAAAGGAAAACCGAAAGAGACACAGTGTGTGCGATGCAGATAAGAACGTATATAGGTCTACGTGCTTCAAAGTGTCAAAAGCGGCACTGACGATTACATGGTTCAAACAGGTAAGGCCACCTCAAATTCAAGGTCTATTCATGGACTGTTCCAGGACTCTTGTAATTTTTTTCAATGACTCTTCTACACCCAATATTTCGATGAACGTAGCAATTTATGCATGTTCGTACCTTTAGAAAAAGAGTGATACTTGTGGTACAAAGTGGAGATAATTTGTAGAAGAAACAGTAGTGAGCATTAATCCTAAAAACTCAACACTTGACAATTTTCTGGAAAGCTTCAAGACACTGTGTCAAGGGTGGATTTATTTTTTGCCGATTTCTGGTGAACAGGAATATAAACTGTATGAATTACTTAGTCCGCTGATATGTTTGGGAAATTCAAGAGCTATGCAAGGCTGTTGGCCAATTTTCAAGAGCTTTTCACGGCTAAAAAGCAGAGTCAATGCCTTTTTAATACAAAAGTGAAATTCAAGAAATTTTCAAGACCCTGTATGAACCCAGCATCAAGACTCCACTTAAAAAATGTTGAATCGGCAATTCTCATTCCATTCTAATCCATTCGTGAAAACAACAAACCTGCCGCCAATGTCTGTGAAGTGAAGTCACTTCAGGTGCGCTTCTCCGCCCGAATGCCCCATATACTTACAGGGATGTGTTTTTTTTTGTTTCTCGAGTCGACCATCTAATTTAGAAAACACAAGCTATTATTCCCCCGACCCCACAATCTGCCATGATTCTTCACTAACCCCGAATGGGCATCGAAACATTAGCGTAAAAGTTCTAATTTCAAGTATTACAAAAGCTGGCGATTTATATAACAAAAGTGGTTAGCTGTTTTTTTATAACAAAAATGAGCGATTTCTATAACAAAAATGGTGACCTCGAACTATAACAAAATCTGGCGTTCTATTACAAAACTAGTGAGGTATAACAAAAATGGGCGATCACTGTTACAAAACTGGTGAGGTATAACAAAAGTGGGCGGTATAACAAAAGTGGTTGCCACAAAGGGTTATTACCGGTATTTTAACTTGGTGCAATATGAGGAGGGAATTCCTTTAAAAGTGTTCTTCTCCAGAACAATCAATTGGAATCTTTTGATATTTGGTATACAACATCTCTAGAAGGGTCTGATTCAAGTTTGTTCAAATGGGGTACCTGGATTAATATTTGTGCTCCCTGTGGGTGCCCTAATTTTAACTTAGTGCAATATGAGGAGATTTCATTAAAAAATCTTCTTCAGATTCTCCATTCTCGATGCTTTCATACTTGGTATACAACATCTCATATGGGATGAAATTGAAGTTTCTTCAAATCGGGTGCCTGGGTTAATATTTTGGCTCTCTGTTGGAGCTAAAATATAAGGAGATTTCTTTAAAAATCTTCGTCTTCAGATCTGCCAGTCAGGATCCTTTCATATTTGGTATCACAGTGTGGGGGGGGGGGGAGGGGGCGGAGGTCAGATTTGAGTTTGTTCATTTCGAGTCCATGGCTTAATATTTGGGCAGGGCGGGTTAGGATCAAGGTTGTTCATTAATGTTCAAATCCATTCCTTAGAATTTTTCCATAAAATTTGCCTTTCAAGCTGCAGTGACACAACAGCCCTTGAAAGTTTGGCAGCACTTGTCTGCAACTGACAGAATGGGAAGCAATCGGGAAGGCCTATGCTAATAATCATCTGACATGGACTCTAGAGTTATGAATAATTTCATAACATCATTCCTATGTAGTGTTGATGAACCATGACTAACTGAGTGTGACCCAAAATAATTCTCTGAACAATTTTGTCAAGGGAGCGATTAAGGCTCATTGGGGGGACGGGGGTCGTCGGGGGGGGGGGGGGGGACTCTTGTTTTGTTTTTTTTAAATCAGTAGTTGATGTCTTAAAAATTAAAAGGCAGTATTGGGCAAAGGGTTAACATGTATCATCAGTATACAACAGGGGTTCAACCATACTGGCCTCATGGGATCTTGGGACACTAATAGCAGGCCTGAATTCTCGCAACGGTTTTAGCAAGAATCCAAACGGATTCTCCCAAATTTTGAGGAATTATAAGCCTTGCACAATCCTAATTTTGAAACAAAATTAACATATTGTTCCATGAGTATGGGGCACTATTTATCTTGATGTATGGTTAATTAAGACAGATTTTGTCAAAATGTATTGTGTGCTAATGCATATTTTAGTTTTAATTTGGGATTAGGGTACTTTTCAAAGAAAGCTGTGAATTCTTATCCCTCCCAACATACTCATTAGGTAACAGAGTAGGAATTATGTCGGACGCAATACCAATTGTTAAGCCTGTTTAACACAGATTGGACACTTCTCTTCAAAAGAACAAATTTTCCATGCTTATGACTAGACAGAAGCCAAAAGTTGAATTCTATTGACAAATGACTCTTTCCTCACATGAAAGGGGTAAATGTATCTTTGGTAGGGTTGGGTTTGCTCATAGGTATAACTGTTGTGAATATTTTAATTAGATTTACCTGCCTTGAAAAGTTGCGCTCGGAAATTATGTAATTCCCAAAACTAAGCAGTCTTGGGAAAATATATTGTTTCAATAAACATTTAAGCATTCTACTGACATCTTGCATCACTGTTGAATATTCCAGATGAATAAAGAGGGTGATTTGAGGACTTTTTGGACCTTCAAATTCATTTGACTATTGGTGTGTTTTGGTTGGGAATTCCCTGAGAAATATGTACATGTGACCAGCACTTCCCTATCTCTGCACGATATTCAAAACTGAATACCGGTATCGGTATTCAAAATAATACCGCGGTATACCGGTATATCGAAAACTGTTCAGATATATGAATACAAGTACCACATTCGAGACTCGAGGCATCACAGTCGGAACGAATTAGCACGCCTTGATGATGCCGTTCGAAACACCTTTACCCGACGCAGACGATACCAAAATTATTATTTTCAAAATTAGTTTATCAGATTTTCCCCAAAGATTTCAACAAAACTATATCATGTGACCCCTCATTGGAACGAGCTTAACGAGCTCGTTCCAATGAGGGGTCACATGATATAGTTTTGTTGAAATTTTTTAAATTTATTTGTTCAACTGCTGAATTTGTATATTACGAGGGCACAAGCAGACGATTCCTTGGATAAAGGGATAATATTATTCATTCGGGGCTACAACTAAAAAAACTCAAGACATCTTGAAAATTAAATTGTGGGTAAATAAATAATGACGATAAACCGATAGTTTTGAAATTACACCGGTATTCAATCGATATTGGTTTGAATACCGGTATATATCGGTTTATCGATACACCGTGCAGCCCTACTGTTAGTTTTACTCTCTTATTTGTTGCATGGCCCCCTTTTTAAGGATCAGAAAAGGGTTGTCCGAAGGGCTATACTTGACAAAAGATATCTGAATGCCAAATTTAAAATGATGCGACCATATTTTTTTTCGCCTGAACGTTATAATTATCGTCTAAGGGAAAATATTTAGTACTGTGATACGTATTCACGTTTGGCTGAAATTAAACAATTGCAGGAATTCGATTGCATAAAATGTTTTTGGAGTGATGGTTGCGAAGTGAAATATTTCAATATGTTGGATACTTTAAGGTTCCTTCTTGCGCCTTGCGTATTGTCATATTATTAGCTATCCTTGTGTTTTCCAAGGTGTATTGGAATTCATACTGGTTTGGGAACTCATACAACCTCAGGCGAAGCCGAAGGGTGTATGACCTCCCAGACCGGTCTAAACTACCATACACCCCTGAAAACACAAGGATAACGGATATTTTGAAGTACTTAATACTTTAACCTACATTGTGGGCAAAAAACTGACAGAACATTTGTACTTTGTAAGTTTCTTAATAAAACCAGATGAAAGTGGATGTCATTCGAACTGGCTCAAAATTTTATTGCACATCAATATTAAATTTCCAGTATTTTTATTTTTGTACTAACATAACCGAGTAGATGGTATGAATTAATAATTTAAAATGGGTACTTCTTTAGCCATATAGCGTGCTATTTTATATTCTTGTTTTTACACCGTGGTTAACCACGGTATAAACAAGCCACCGTGGATTGTAAGTTACACATTACCTCTCAGCCAATTAAAACGCAGTATTTTGTTTCCTTTGGAAATAAGTTTTGTTCTTAATATTCTAGCATTGATAACTCACCGTAGTTATCTTTGCAACGTGAACAGATTCAAATAAGAGTAGACCGAGCATCACCAAGGTAGACGAGGAAGAACATATTATATTGTCCTAAGAGCTTGGTTGAGTTACTAGAGTGTAGCCATCCGTATATGTAGAGCATAACACGTTTTCAGATTATCTTTTTCTTTTTATTTCTGACCCAGGCATATACTGCACGCACTATCGCATTTCTCAGACCAACGACACCGACACACCTTATTTGTCGCTGATGTACTGTTTTCCTATATACTAGCGGGTGGGTATATCTAATAATGTCCACATCACACACCACAGATAAACCTGCATTCGCAACCCAGTGCGTCTAGAGGTGCCACATAGAAATTATTACATATATCATACTGTTGGTACTTTAGTGGAGCACGAAAATGAATGCCGGCGCTGAAGTGCTGTAGCACGGAGGCCAACAGTAAAATAGAGACGGTGACATTCATATGATATTGCTGTTCTGACCTGGGTGTATTATTTTTTATCTAACAATCATATAGATTTTGACCTGAAAAACCACGAGAAACGGTACGCATCACATAATGTTTTCCGATTCCGTATCATATAGACGACTCATTCTGATTCCGTATCATATAGACGACTCGTTACCGGTAGCTCTACGGGCTATCATAACAGGCACATGGATACATTGTATGTGCGTTTCAGTGATCGACCGAACATCATGTCCCAAAAATGTTTTAAAATAATTTAACCCTTTGCCTAACATGAAAAACAGACGACACTTGCAAAAAAACGTCTTGAATAACTATTTTTTTTCATTTGTTTGTCTCAAAAACATAGGTTGTGACCACGCATTGGAACGAGCTCGTCGAGCTCGTTCGAACGAGGGGTCATAGCCTATGTTTTTGAGACAAAAAATGAAAATATAATGAAAATTAATTGGCGATTTTTTCGGAATAGCATTGGCCGGTTTTGGCCGTTACGTTGGGTAAAGGGTTAAGATTTAATCGGTTTATGTGACAGAATTGTTAGATAAATAAATTATCATGATAATATGCATGTCCTGTGATTTGCATCAGATTCTCGGTGGTGTCCAGAATGGGATCACAACTCGCCGGCAAAGCCGGCTCGTTGAGATCCCATTCTGGACACCACCTCGAATCTGATACAAATCACAGGACATGCACATTATCATGATAATCTGTATGTAGCTATCGTTAATATAAACTTCCTGAGACGCCTGTCAGAGCCCAGAATTGGGAGCGGCGTAACTCTTCCTGTGAATATCAAACAAATACTGTACATCATGTCATAAGAGCTACCGGTGGAGCAGCGATCCAATAAACTGCGTAAAATTAGATGAATCGATCTTAACTGTGAATATATACCTCTTTAGGATTTATTTTGGAGTTGTGTCTCATGATTACATGGACTGTTAGACAAAACATGTCAATTAAGCTGAATCACATCAATATTGAATAGCTGTGATAATTGTTTCTTTTTATCTCAAATCTCAGCGGAGATTAAAATACTGTTTTGTGAAATGTGAAATGCGAAACAGGAAGACAAACAGTTATTTTGCATTTTCCTTTTGCTTGTCAGAATTCAATCTTTGCGCGTTTTGAAATGTTAAGATTTTACACTGACAGCAACTATACAAATTTCACTTTGAAGAAGCCCTAGTAAGTCGTTTTTAGACGGTTTACATCGAGTTTGTACAGGGAGAAAGGGAAGGACAGTGCATTTGCCACGGGCTTCATGATTTGATGTCTGGCTATTCCCCAAAATATTCATTGTTTGTTTAAAGCTCAACTCCAATTATATTCTCCATAGTGTTCTATGATCAATTTTAAGCTTAAATAGCAGTCGGGTTTTCGCGCATGCGTACCGAGGGGATAAAATTGTTGTTAACGAAAAAATTCTTTCGTATAACGAAAATAACAAGACAAAACACGGAAATCTAAGGCACACCGCGAAATACAGGAGACACTCCAACATGTGTCGTCGATTCCAGTCAACAACATAGTTGTCACCATTCTTATATAATTAAGCTAAAAACAAGGATAGTTTTGAAATCTCCCAACTATAAAACAACGCCTTGTCGAAGACAACAATTTTAAGTCTAAAAATACAGTCTCGTGACGTCACTGGGATGTTCCGAACACATCACGAAATATATTTTTAGCCGCCACTGAACAAATAGTTCCAAACGTTTTGTTCAATTTTTGAACAATAGCAACACATGTTTCTATTTGTACTGACAACATTTATCATGTTTATTCTATTTGTTGACATTCTGAAAACAATACAATAAGTAATATTCTACGGACGTGCGAACGTAACGCCTTCTGGTTTCTCCGTTCAAAGTTTGGAGTTTACCTTATGACGTAGTTTCAATTTGACCCGGACAGCACTCGAGGATTGAACGCTAAAGTTAAACAATTGTGGCTGTTTGGATTGGAAGGACATGTTAGACAGTAATAATTATTTATCGTTGCGGAACCGTTATTCATTTCAAACTGTTTCCGGAAAGTGATGACTAGTGGAATTATGTTACTCGTATTGGCATAATTCTTGCAGAGGGAATAGTTCACCTCTCTCAGTGGCAAACGCGTTGCTGTAGCTGTTCATGTTGCTGCCACGAACGTAGGTGACGGATTAGAAAATGAACGGGAATCACATGCTGAAGAGAATGATGACAATTCATTTCATGATCTGTTGTGGAACATCTCTTAGAAATGAATAGTTATAATTCACAGAGTCACTTACAGTACGTGGAGAGTGTATTATCACTAAATCACCCGCAGAGTGGAGATTCCACCCGTGCAATAATTGCAAATATGTTGCAAAGCACAACCAGCACCAGCAAAGTTTCAGCCAATGGACCTCCGGGTTTAACCTGGAGGTCCATTGGCTGAAACATTGCTTGTGTTTTTTGTCGATATGTTCAACATTTGAAAGTTATAGCTTGGGTGATAACTCCACTCCGCGGGTGATTTCTTTACAATCCACTCTCCACGTACTGTAATATGTATCTGTAATTTTTTTTGTTCTGACGCGTCAGTGTTGTAACAACGAATGTTTTGCTTGTTCCTGTGCCCATCAATTCGTATTTTCTCCCTCGCTTCAACTCCAGCATGACTCAAAAGGGTGACAGCAGGTGCCCTTACACAGTGGTTGGTATATATTTCAGTGAGATCTGCAGCTTTCGAGGTTGCATCAGAATAATTAAATGTATTCTTTGGTTGTGAACAAAATATATTATTGCTCTTGTTACACTTACACATGAAGACTTTCAGAGATTCTACAGGACACTTCAACTTTCCTGTTGCATACTTCCGGGGTTTACTGTCAAAATCTCTGACCTTTGTATTCAACCTACATTATTCTTAGTGGAATTATTTTTGGACATTTCAACAACACATTCCTTACTAGTGCTATCTGTTTTGAAGAGAAAGACAGAATGTGTTAATTCGCGCATATTTTCTCTCCCACGTCTTGCAAAATTCAAGGACATGTTGAACAACACTTTTCGAAGAAGACTTTAGGCGACTCTGTCGATAAAACTTCACTGGACGGTAATTTTTTAAATCTGATTCCGATATTGCGGAATGGTGTTTGGTCTGGTCATACCATTCACGCTTCAACTTGTTCAGTATTGCATTTAACACTGAATTGCTTTTATTAAAAGAATGGTCGTGAATAGTACAAAACTGTTTTAGATGTAGGGTTGACCGCAGATGCCTATTTATTGAGACACGAAGACCAACATACGTACGTTTTGAGTAGGATTTCCCAATAGCTGCTCTTGCCGAGGAATAATAGCTGTGAAAGATTTCGTCAAGGTTTATTCCTGAAAGTTTGCAAGTTCAGTTCTTTGACCATTTTCCAAGAACCATTCTGGAAAAGAAAAAAAAATCCGACGTTGCATTGACAGTAAGGATGACCCAAAATTGAACATAAAACACACACAGCACGTGGAGAGTGGATTGTAACTAAATCATCCGCGGAGTGGAGTTATCACCCAAGCTATTACTTTCAAATTTTGTACATATCGACAAAAAACACACGCAATGTTTCAGCCAATGGACCTCCGGGTTTAACCCGGAGGTCCATTGGCTGAAACTTTGTTTGTGCTGGTTATGCTTTGCGACAAATTTGCAATTATTGCTTCGGTTGAATCTCCACTCTGCGGATGATTTAGTGATAATACACTCTCCACGTACTGTAATAGAAAAGTTTCACTGTCTTCACTGGAAGAAGGGTTAACTGAGCAGTGGAAGTCAGAATCGCAGCTTTAAAGTAAAATGACAGTATCATGTTATTATCTTCATATCATGCTCAAATCTGACACTGCTTCTTGAAAGTGTCCTGAAATCTCAATAAATTAAGTCATATCATGCGGACTGTTGATTGTTTTATCTGATACGTTATTATTTATTTATTTTTTGGTGTTTAATGTCACATACTTATGCACAAGGGCTAATCATGGCCGTGGCAGTTTTACGGGTGGAGAAAACCGGAGTACCCGGATAGAACCACCAAGCAACGACGAGCAGCTGCCAGCTCCCCAACATCGTAACTCCGCACTGCAGCACAGGCAGGGTTAGATTGGTTGAAGACATGCGTACCATCGACGCGCAGTACGCATTAGTGCACGGCGTCATCGTGCCCCCATGTGGACAATCGGGGTTAAGTGTCTAGCCCAAGGACACAACGCGGGAGTCCGAATTGATCGCTCAGACGGTCACCCAACCAATGATTAACCGGGCTCGACGTTGCTTACCTTCGGTGATCTGACGAGAACCGGTTACCGCAACGCCACCGCGGCCCCATCTGATACGTTGTATGAGAATATGCTGGGAACGCGTTGGCTCAGTAGGAAGAGATCCAGACTGTAAGCCGAAAGGCCCTCAGATCGAATCCCACCTTCGGCAACTGCGTAGTGTCCTTGGGCAAGACAATTAATCCCTATCGCCCACGTTGGGGCACGGTGGCGTTGTGTACTAAGGCGTACTGCACGATGATGGTGCACTTGTCTACAACCAAATTCTAACCCTGCTTGTGGGGAGTTAGTACGTTGGGGAGTCTGACAGTTGTTCACCGTTGCCCGGTGGTTTTCTTCGGCTTCCTCCACCCGTAAAACTGTCCTATACGAGGAGATCCTGGCTGTCAAAAGTGTCGTTAAACGTGAATAAATAAATATGAGAATATACTATTTTCTTCAAGGAGACCAATTTTATAGGAATTATAAAAGTACACGCCCTGCTTCAAATAAAGTAAAAGCACAGAACAAATTCTTTCGTCTTTTTTAACTTAAAGTTAAAAGTTTACCACAGTAAAGGTACAGTGCTAATCAGAATAAGTTGTAGAATATCCACTGCAAACTATGCAAATACTATTTGTACACATATAATGCAGAAAATCTGACATCAATGTCTGAAATGTTTTCAGTGAGAGCATTCCATAAAATTATGTCAGCTTCTGGTGTTATCAATATTGAAGCAGAAGGACACTTTACGTTTATTGCGATTATGCTAATTTATTTTGATTTATACTGTAGTTTGTATTTTATTTTAAGAATTTCCACTTCTAGTTCAATATCATAAAATACCACTTTTTATTATTTTTTTATTTTTCTATAATTTAATTATGATTCCAAACAACTGTTTTTTCATGCATCATCACATGCATGCAGTATATTTTTCAGAAAGATTGTTCATTGAAATATTTGCGATATTTTTGGTGGATATGATTGAGGAATGTATTGAGATGGTCCCCAGTGTTTACCTTAGCTCTCTTAACAGGTAGACTTTTCGTGACAGTCACGGAAAGCATGTACTCCTTGATTTTCATGATGCTTTCGTGTTCTGGCTACATGTACATGACATGTATAGGGTATTCAATCTTCATTTTAACACAAACCCTTGTGATTTAATGATTGAATATGGCAAATGCAAATGTAAGAAGACATTTGTCTGAAGCAGAAATGTGGCGGGCTGTAGGGATGGTGGGGCAAGGGGGTACCCATCGTCAGGTTAGTGAAGCCCTTGGTGTGCACCATAGGGTGATCGCCAGAGCCTGGGCAAGATTTCAGCAGTATGGCACACCAGTAAGACGGCATGGCGATGGCAGAGACAGGGCGACATCTGCAGCTGAAGACCGGTTTTTGATCCTTTAGGCCAGTAGGAACCGCTTTGCCACAGCAACCCAGCTTCGCAGTGACCTTCAGAATGCATCCGGGGTAAATGTTTCGACGCAGACTATCCGGGCAAGGTTGCACGAAGGTGGTCTCCGATCGACAAGACCATGTATTTGCAGAATACCCAGAACCCAGAACCACCGCCAGGCACGGTATGAATGGGCCATGGACCGCGTTGGATGTACCAGAGAAGATTGGCGACCTGTCCTTTTTACAGATGAGGCAAGGTACTGCCTAGACCACACAGATAGGTGTTATAGGGTGTGGAGAAGACCAGGAGAGCGATTCCATGCAGCCATCATTGCTGAGCATGACCGCTATGGTTGTGGGTCAATCATGGTCTGGGGCGGCATCAGCTGGGGTGGGCGTACAGAGCTCTGTGTCCTTGAACGTGGTACATTGACTGCACAACGGTATATTGATGAGATCCTGGATGTCCACGTCAGATTGTATGCAGGTACAGTGGGTGATAGATTCATTCTGATGGACGATAATGCCAGTCTTCATGTTGCCCATGTTGTCGGGGTGTACCGACAGATGGAGGGATTGAGCGTATGGACTACCCAGAAAGATCCCCTGACTTCAATCCAATCGTTCATGCCTGGAATGAGTTGCAGCTTGCAATTTCAGCCCGTCCAGTCCAGCCAAGAAGTGTCCAGGGGCGTGGTGATATGCTGGTCCAAGAATGGAACAACATCCCACAGAGGACCACCAGAAACCTGATTGGGAGCATGAGAAGTCGTTGTCAAACTGTAATTAACAGTCATGGGTCTCATACTCGATATTGAACCCATACCAGTTCGCTCCGTCAACTTTTTAGCAGATTTGAAAAATTTCCTCTTCTCCCAATAATATCCATTTTCCACGATAAACGTATTCAAAAGCTCAAAAATAATGTCAAACACAAATAAAATCTTAATTTCTGTACTTTAATCATTAAAGATATAATTAAATAAAAAATATATACATTTTTCATTACAATATTTCAACTAAAACGTAAAACAGGTAGTTGGATATACTTGGTGCTCAGAAAACTTTGAGTAGTATACTTCCAGAAAAGTAAGGGAAGCAATTCTCGTTCAGTGTTTTGCGCCAGTGATTTCCACGAGAATGAAGTGAATGCTTTCCCCGACTCTTGTTCGGTTTGGACCACTTGCAATTGAAGTTGAAGTTGATGTTATAACATCGCCAGTGGAAAGGGGCGAGAAATATTTGGCTTTGAACGATGAAAATTATTATTGCTAGTTGTGAAAGATAAGTCAGGATTTTTTTCTGTCTTTCTTTCTTTTCAATTTCGCACACAGCGTCCATAAATTCTTCATTGTCCGAAAAATGTGCTATTTCATATTGCTGACGGGTTCTGCACGGTTCAACCTGTCGCCATCAGGGTTTTTTTAGTGTTTTCAACTTCTTTCATTTCATTAATCATCAGTCTCTCCCAAATCTCCGCCGCATTAATATTAAAATTCACAACTTCTTCCATATTAATTACTTACAAGAGAGGTTGAAAACTTTTTTTTACAAAAATTCAAAGCGTTTGTGTGCAAACTACCTTTGACGTAATGTGATGTCCCTTCACTCACAGGCGTATGCAGATATTCTTTAATGTCGCATTTATAGATGTTCCAATCATTATGTGTTTAATTCACTCACAATTAGAGGAACCATGCATAACGAAGCCAAAACGGCTGTAGTGAGCCTTCATTCCTAATGGTAAAGCCATAAAAGGTGCGGTCAAATCAAATCTCAATTGGGCAACTACTCTTGCTTTGATACAAAGAGAATGAATGATTCGGGTATCTTTTTTTTAATTCAACCGTCTGGAATATATCAGTTGGTCAGAAAAGCTAAGCACAGGCTGTCTTACCAACTGAAATATCCCAGAAGAATCGAAACACAAGCGATGGTTTATTTAACCCTTTGCCCAACGCAGACGATATCAAAATTTATTATTTTAAATATATTTTTTTTTAAATTTTTCAAAAAATTTCTACAAAACCATATCATGTGACCACTCGTTGGAACGAGCTCGACGAGCTCGTTCCAACCAGGGGTCACATGATATGGTTGTGTTGAAATGTTTTGAAAAATAATATTTTTTCAACTGCAGAATTTGCATATTACGCGGGCGAATGCGGGCGATTCGTTGGGTAAAGGGTTAACTCTTTTGGGGCCGATTATCCCGAGAAACAGAATTCTCAGCGCGTAATAATTATCAGGCATTTTACTACAATATGACTTATTAGATTAAAGAGTTATAATTGCTAAAAGGTTTCCAGGGATCTCATAGAGTGTTTTGTTCAGACTTGGAGCATGATTTGTTTTATATATATTTTATGTATATATCACCGTACAATTTAGTAGGATTTTGTGGGTTCATTCTCTACTGATTTCTGTACTTCTGCAGTCAAAATAACACAGTAGGATCTACATTATTAGAGACAATGTGATATAGTCATTTCAAAGCGTAAAGGTGCCAACTGCAACGCAGATGCGTTGCAGTTGGCACCTTTATGCTTTCAAGTGACAATATAACTGTTCTTGGATAGAATGAAAATCTTGCACGAAACGCAGGAATGCGTTGATGTTTGATTGATAGCACTTGGAGATGGGCATGCACAGTTGTCTAAAATGGCGACTATAGTTGCCTATCGCGGGTTGGCGTGCTGTCGACTTTAGCTGCCTGTCGCGCCAAAAGTGGTAAAGGTCAGACTGCTTTCAAGCCATAACAGCTTCGAATTCCTTAGTGAATTAGACTGATGATATGAAATGTTTGTAATTACCATATCAGGCAAACGCTATTAACATAATTCACCACTCAAACTCCGTTCTCAATTTACTTTTTCGCGACGAGCTAATCGAGCACGTTCCAATGAGGTGTTGGATCTTGTTTATGTTACATTTTGAAGTAAGACTCAAGAATTAGATCTCTTCTGTTTCTCATGCCCTTCTTGTAAAACGGCTTGTAGCGGCGGTTTTTTATTTTAATTTTTTTCGTTTTGTAATTATTTCTTTCCCATCAAAAGTTCATGTTCCTGGCTTGTTTTATGTCAAAGGCCTCATAATCTACAGAGTGGCACGGATGGTGATGTATTTCGTTCCTTGAGTGCAAGAAGGCTTTGCAATGCTAAAGCATTGAAAAGCCTTGTTGCACGACGGGGACAAATTTATCAACGTTATTAACTTGGGTAAAATATCAGACATAAACTATTTCATTTTTATTTTTTTAAGTTTGCATTGGTTATAAAAAGGGAGCATGAGGCAGCCAAAGGACCATGCGGGAGGCCTTGAGAAACGGATTTTTAACATTTTTAGGACTTATTCAGTGTTTTGTCTTAAAGTTTCGTCCTTTAATCATGTCAGGTAAAGAGGTGTATTCTCCCTGGCGATAAACTGGGTTTTATCATATACATTGAGCGGAGAGTTCTCAAAGCCGCAATCGTCAATAAAAACTGAAGATGTTTTTTTCTGTTTGACAGTGAGAACAAAAAAAGGACATTAATCTATTATGTATTTAGTAGGTATGTCAACATATTCCAGAAAGAAGATTTTTTCACTGATAAAACTCTTTTATAGTTTAGTGCACAAACAATGTTCAAGTGAAAACCCGTAGTTGCAAAACAGTATACTCTATTTTCATTGTGCTTCCAGATTACATGCTTGATTTCAAAAGTGTATTGACTGATTGAGTGCTGGAAGCCCGTATTGTGGCTTTATTCTAAATTGTAGATACTCAGTTTATTTATTTATTTATTTATTTATTTATTTATTTATTTATTTATTTATTTATTTATTTATTTATGACAGGTCGTGTGCTATTCTAAAGTGTAGATACTCAGTTTAATCTAATATATAAATGCGAATGTCTGTATCTATATCTCTATCTCTCTATCTTTGTTCCGGGTGAACTCCTCCGTTTCTCGACCGATCGATCTCAAATTTTGTACACGGGGATAATTCGTCCCTGTGAGTAACATGGGATGGGTGCCGTGCCTGTGCGTGGTGACCTTGACCATGAAATTGATGACCTTGACCTTTTATTTCGAAAACGGCTAGGCTGATCGGACTAAAATTTCATATATGCGGGTATATTGACCCATCAATCATTTTTACTTTATCGGGGTGACCTTGACCTTGAAATTGGTGACCTTGACCTTTTATTTCGAAAATGGCTGGGCCGATCGGGATAAAATTTCATATGTGCGGGTATATTGACCCATCGATCATGTTGACTTTATCGGGTTGCGGGGTGACCTTGACCTTGAAATTGGTGACCTTGACCTTCTGTCGATTATATCTGAGGGTATATTGATATAACCATCTTCTCCCGTGCAACGCCGGGTATTCACCCGCTAGTGATTTCATATTCAGTAGATGTGCTTCATGTTATTTTTAAAGTTAAATCGGAGACTTGCCTGGATACAATATTATTTATATGAGATTGTCTGTTGGCAACAAGGCAAATACGTGTGAACAAATTCTGCTGACATAAAAAATAGTTTAGCACCCTGCCAGCTAACAGGTATAATACATGGATATTTTCGAGTGTCAAATTTGTTCACTAATATAGTTTGGGCACCGTTTGTTGGTTGGAGTGCCTTAACCTTCAACCTACCGAGTGGGGTCTATTGTTTTTTTACAGCCTCGAAATTAGTAACATGTCTGAGCTTAGCTTTTACTACTTTGTTTGTGAACTTTTAGGTATGTTGTAGATGGTTTATCACTCAGCTATCGGCATGTTAGGCATAACTATGAGATACATTTTATTTGGCGTCCAACTGGACCCCAGTTAAGCGATTGGACATAGTACCATTTGTGTTAATAGTATATGTTTGCTTTTCGGTACATACTGGCTGCAGATGCTATACACACAACATACACAACTGCTGGGATTCTAAAGACCATATTTGAGAACCATGGAGAATCAGAAGTGGAAAATTCTGACACCACGGACACAGACTCTGACCACATTTCCAGCACATCCAACCACAGTAACATTGAAACAATCGGCACAATACTCGACAACCAAACTGATGAAAATCAGCTCTCCAATCAACCCTCAAATCGGAAAATTGTAAATCGGGATCCTCAGATAAATAATCAGCAAAAAAGTGGGAAAACTAGAGCAAGAGGTAGAGGTAGGGGTAGAGATAGGGGCGTAGGTGTTGACGTGGTTTTGGTCGCACCCATTCGATCCGCAACATCATAATGAACAGGTCGTTGCCACTTCCTTTGTAGGGAGACATAAAACAGTTCGGGGGAGAAATCCGCCAAATGCTGGAAGACGACAGCTTCAGGATTTTATTAGAAAACAGCTATGTATAACTAATGCTGTAGACTGTAGAGAGTCTCCATCACCATGTCACGGTGATTCTTATATCTGAGGGTTAAATTACAAATTATAATAACGTCCTTAACCCTTTACCCAACGTAACGGCCAAAACCGGCCAGCGCTATTCTCAAAAATCTCCAATTAATTTTCTTTATTTTTCATTTTTTGTCTCAAAAACATAGGTTATGACCCCTCGTTGGAACGAGCTCGTCGAGCTCGTTCCAACGAGGGGTCTTAACCTATGTTTTTGAGACAAAAAATGAAAAAAAATAGTTATTCAAGAATTTTTTTTGCAAGTGTCGTCTGCTTTTCATGTTAGGTAAAGGGTTAAATAATGTCCAATGGGGATCATAAAATAGAAATTTGAAACTTTTGACACCTTTTGTGCTTATTTTTATTACATTTTTATTGAGGTCAAAATGGACCCCATAAGCAGGATTTGTAGGTAAAATATTTTGGCAGGATGAAGGTTAAGATTATTCAATCTGAGCGTCTGCTCATTACACTCGACTCAACTACAAATTATGAGATATTATGAGACATCGGAAGATTGCTGGACAGAGTAGTACGTTATCGATAATGACCATGATTTATTTATTTATTTATTTATTTATTTATTTATTTATTTGGGTTTAAGAACTGTTTCAAAGGCCAGAATCATATCATACTGGAAGCCGGAAAACCCGTCGAGAACCACGGAACAGTGGCGTGGTAACTATTGGACTCACCAACTTAATAAAATATATTAATATACATTTTTGTTATGTGCCAGCCGGTGAATTATCGCAAATTATCTAAAATATGTTTTTCGATATCCATTGACTGGATGGATATCGAGGAATATCCCTCAGTAGCTTCCGAAATGACGTCACGCTACGCCACATCACGTCGCCTTGAATGAACGATCAGTTGATCTTTGTTATTGTTTTGAAACGTATGCATTTGGGTCGAATTGGGCTGAATATTGTGAAATAAAATTCTGGTAGTGTACAATATATATAATAAAAAAGAAAATATATTCTATTTAGGCTTTTCCCCCTGGAAAAGACTATTGTTTTTCTACGGATTATTATTATTATTTTTTGGGGTTTTTTTTTTTTTTTTTTTTTTTTTTTTTTTTTCACACATTTTGTCCGTACGATTCAGAAGCCATTTTAGAACCGATTTTCACGACATTTTGCACACGCATAGAGGGGCACAAAATCTAAAAATGTACCGAAGCGGGATTTTCGATTTAACCCTTATTTCGTCAGAATTGGCAAAAAACTGCCAAAATTGAGGTTTATCGGCACTTTCTCGAACACGTCTTGTAGATTTTTTTATACATTCGTCATTGCTAGACCTGTCCGTGACACGCCCTTTGATACACACGACATACCGGGCGATGCATATGGTAACCCTCCACAGGCTCCCAAACATCGAAATTTTGATGAAATATTCCGGTTTCAGGCCCCCACTGCACCCAAACAATACACGAGAGATAAACATAACTTCCTTTATTGGGAGTGGAATTCACCGAAGATCATTTTTGTCAGTAATAAGGGTGTTCAAAAAACCAAGCGTTAACCCGTTTTGGGCTGGTTAAACAGCAATTCCCCCATAAAGCTAAAAAATTCGTGTTTTCCATGGATTTCTCTAAACGAGTCTTGTAGATTTTCAAGAAAAATTTGTCACTCCCAGGCCTTGGTGTGGCAATAGAAGTTGCATGGACAAAATACTGCGGTAAGCATTTGTTAACCCTCCACGGGCTGCTAAAAGTCAAAATTGTGATAAAATGGACTGTGTTTGGACGCCAACAGCACCCAATGGGTACACCACAAAGAAACGTGCCTTCTTTTATCGAGCGCACAATCTATACGCATACATTTTTGTAAGTAGTAAGGGTATTCAAAAGTCGAAGTCTTAACCCATTTTAGACAGGCTAAAGAGAGAGCCCTTAAAATCTTAAAATTCCCATTTTCTGTGGATTTCTCAAAAAAAATCCTGTAGGTTTTCAAGAAAAAATGACTACTCGCAGGTTTTTGTGTGACATTACAAGTTGCGTGGACAAAATATTCCGGTAAGCGTTTATTAACCCTCTAGAGACTGCCAAGCATCGTAATTTTGTTGAAATGGGCTATTTTCAGGCACGCACATCACCCAACGTGTACCTGAGGAATAAACATAATCCCCTTTGTTGGAAGTGGAATGCACCGAAGACCATTTTTGTAAGTAATAAGGGTATTAAAAAAACAAGCATTAACCCATTTTGTGGTTGTTAAAAGTGATACCCATCAAAGGCTTAAAAATTTATGTTTTCCCTGGATTTCTTTACAAACATCTATAGGGTTTTCAAGAGAAAATGACCATTGATAGGTCATGGTGTCACATTACCAGTTGATTGGATAAATTATTCCAGTAAGCATGTGTTAACCCTCCAAGTACCGCTAAATGTCAAAATTTTGAAAAAAAATAGTCTGTTTTTGAACAGCAACAACAACATCAAATGGGAATACAACAGAGAAACGTAACTTCTTTTACCGGACGCAAAACTGACAGGGAAAGATTCTTGTAAGTAATAAATATATTCAAAAATCGAGGTCTTAACCCACTTTTGACTGGGTTAAGGAGATATACCCCTTAAAAGCTTAAAATTCCAGTTTTCTGTGGATTTCAAGAGCAATTGACCTTTCGCAGGTCTTCGAGTGACATTACAAGTTGCATGAACAAAATGTTTCGGTAAGCATTTGTTAACCTTCCAGAGGCTGCCAAGCATAGACATTTGGAGAAAATGGGCTGTTCCTGGGCAACCATAACACCAAATGTGTACCTACGAGATAAACATAACCTCCTTCATTGGAAGTGGAATTCACCGTCGATCATTTTTGTAAGTAATGAAGATATTCACAAAACCAAGCATTAACCCTTTAGATCTGGTTACAGAGAGATACCCCTCAAAAGCTTGAACATTCGTTTTATCTGAGGATTTCTTTAAAAACATCCCGTAGATTTTCAGGAAAAAATGGCCATTCTCAGATCTTAGTGTGACATTACACGCTGCATGTACAAAATATTCCTGTAAGCATTTTTTAACCCTGTGCAGGTTCTCGAACATCAAATTGTTGATAAAATAGGCTGTGTTTGCGTACCCACAGCACCCGAAGTTAGGAGGAGAGATCAAAATAAGTGGAAGTAGAATTCACTGAGAATTATTTTTGGAAGTAATAAGAGTATTCCAAAAACAACACTTAACCCGTTTTGGGCTGGATAAACAATGATACCCATCAAAAGCTTAAAATACCTGTTCTCCCTGGATTTCTCTGAAAACATCTTGTAGATTTTAAAGAAAAATGGCCATTCAAAGTTCTTGGTGTGGCATTACAAGTTGCATGAATAAATATTCCTTTTGGCACTTGTTAACCCTCTGCAAGCTTCCAGACATCAATATTTTGGATACATTTGAGATAAAATGGACCATTTTTAAATTGACACAGCACTGAGTGGGTATGTGTCAAACAAACCTAACTCCTTTTGTCGGTCATTGACTTGTTGGACGACGATATTGATATTAACCCACTCCACCGTTAATGATGTTTTTTACCAAAACAATTTTTTATCACACTGTGTCAGTTGAGACTACTTTCTTCACCTTTCTCATAACATCAATGAAGGAACTTCAGTGAGACAGTTAAAAACAATTCATCAGACACTGTGGGGTCATGCAAAATCATGGAATCTCATCGGAAAAAGCCATGATTCTCCAGAATCATAAAGTCTAGTTTAGTCAGTATATGGAATTATCTCGTGAGTATGGACCTGAAAGTTTTATTTTTCACGAGCGCTTGCGCTCTTGAAAATAATACTTTCAGGTCCACACGATGAATTTGTTCAGTAGCTTCCTAAATAACTTTAAACTTCGGCACATGACGTCACCTTGAACGTCGCCTTGAAGGAACGATCAGCAGCTTTTTGTTATTCTCCTGAAACTGTTTGAAGTCGAATTGGGTTGAATACTGCGCGGTAAAATGTCACGTAGCGTATAACAAAAAGGAAATCTACTCTGTTTTAGTGAATATCGGGAATTATCTCATTCGTGTGGACCCGAAAGTATTATTTTTCACTCGCGTCATGTTCACCTATGTTATTACCCGTGAAAAGCATGAATGTTAAATTTTAGCTTTCAACCCCACTAAAAGCTGTAAAGCTTCTACTGTGGTTAAAACGTTTTCAATGGGAATTCCATTACAAAAAATACACCTATAGTAGGAACTACATCCAACTTGACCTTTGACATGAATCAATTTGACGACATCACTTTCATCATCTTCCAACATACTATTAGACTCATTCTCAGCATGCAAGTCAGGAGTCGCAAGCTGCTGCTACCAAGCAATATTTTTATCTAACTCATAAATCTTCACTGAATCATTGTTTCCAGGAGCAGCCAACTGTTTCTCCAAGTAGGCATCTTTTTTCTTGGCTCTGGCACTTTGCTGCTGTACTTGTTATCTCACTGTATTTTGTCTGCAACTTTTCTGAATACTGTTGTCAAGCGCTGCCAACTGCTGCTCCTCAACAAAGTATCTACCTGCACAGTCTGTTTGTGGGTATAACATCAGTCGATTCACACTGATCTATTTTCGATTTTGCTTTGCTTTATTTAATTATGTAATCTACATCTGCAACTCTCTCCATTATTGAATAAGGTTGCGCTTCCCATGGACAATGTAATTTCAAAGATCTTCTTCCCACTGTGGCGGTAGTTGAATACAATATAACCATGTCAACAGCTTTAAATGTCTGCCCTGGAAGGTATTTATCATAATAATCTTTTTGCCGTCTTTATTCTTAACCTAAATTTTCTCTAACTTCTAAAAATGCTGCATTTAGTGTTTCCTTTATCTGTGAGGTAGGGCTGCACGATATTCAAAACTAAATACCGGTATCGGTATTCAAAAAAAAAAAAAATACCACGGTATACCGGTATATCGAAAACTGTTCAGATAGATAAACACAAGTACCACAATCGAGACTCGAGGCATCACAATCGGGACGAATTAGCATGCCTTGATGATGCGGTTCGAAAAACTTTACCCGACGCAGACGATATCAAAATTATTATTTTCAAAATTAGTTTATAAGTTAATCCCCAAAGATTTCAACAAAACTATATAATGTGACCCCTCATTGGAACGAGCTCAACGACCTCGTTCCAATGAGGAGTCACATGATATAGTTTTGTTGAAATTTTTTAAATTTATTTTTTCAACTGCTATATTTGTATATTACGAGGACACAAGCAGACGATTCCTTGGATAAAGGGATAATATTATTCATTCGGGGCTACAGCTAAAACACTCAAGACATCTTGAAAATTAAATTGTGGGTAAATAAATAATGACGATAAACCGATATTTTTGAAATTACACCGATATTCAATCTATATTGGTTTGATTACCGGAATATATCGGTTTATCGATACACCGTGCAGCCCTACTGTGAGACATAGCGTGTTTTCATTTCTGACTGGCTTTGGCTTCCCTTGAACACCACAATCGGTAATCTTAACTCATGCCCAAACATGAGGAATGCTGGGGTACATTTTGAAGATTCATTCACGTTACTTCGGTATGTCAGCATCAAAAATGGCAATTGCTCATCCCAATCAGTCTGATCAGATTTCACATGTTTGCTGAGCATACCTAGCAGGGTACGGCTAAAGCTTTCAACTTGGCCATCTCATTGCTGATGGTAAGATGTTGTTCGTTGCTTCTTTGAATCAAACATTTTACTGACTTCTGGAGATAATTTAGATTCCAACGCTGGTCCTTGATCGGCCAAACTAGAATAAGGGGCACCAAATCTACAAACACGATCTTCAACTTGTCTTGTCGCTACTGTCTTTGTTGTGTGATTCCTTAACATTTTGAACACTGGTGGTATCTTCCATGCAAGGTCAATGGCAGAAATTGGAAGAGTCCATATCCATTATTTTGGGGGTAGAGCAATTAATATTTTCAACGTGCAGCCTTCAGGCTGCACGTTGAAAATATTAATTGTTCTGCTACACACGTTCACTTAGTAGCCATCCTACTTAATGAAGTTTTGACGTGTCGTGTTCCTGGACCGGAAAAGCGGCGGCCTCTCGTGTTGAAAGAGTTAATGCATACCATTCGGTCCATTCTGTAAAGTAGTCAGAAATTACTAGGATATAATTTTGACCAGGTTTGGTTTTAGGAAGTGGACCTAAAATATCCAATGCTATGAGGGGGTGTCAGAAAGTTTTGAGCCTAACATAAATAAAGCTGGAATATCGCTATAGAACGATATGGTAGTCACTTGGACCACGTAAGTGTTTCCTCAAATTTTGAAAGAGATGGTAGTCACTTGGTGACTACCATCTCTTTCCAAATTTGAAGAAACACTTACGTGGTCAAAGATTTCAAGATGATGAGGAACTTACTGCTGCTGTGGAAGCTTGGCTACAGGACCAAGATATGGACTTCTACAGACGCGGCATCAACGACTGGCAGACCAGGTGGAACAAGTGTATTGAATTACAAGGGGACAATGTTGAAAAATAAATATGATATGTACCGATATTCCAGCTTTATTTATGTTAGGCTCAAAATTTTTGGACATCCCCTCGTATCGTCTCGAACGGTACACTAGCTTTGATGGAAATCATAGGTGATCTTTTACGTTTGCTTTGTTTAAGTTATTTCTAGATGGACACATGACACATTCTTTGCAAAATAATCCTACATCTTTCGACAAACCATACCAATAATATATGTCCTGCACTTTCCTTTTCATCTTCCTCATCCCCAAATGCCCACCGCTAATTCCTTGATGCAATTCACATAATATCTGATTTCGGATTGATTCTGGGACTATTGTTTGAAACTTTCATTTTTTATGTAATAATTTTCGATACAAGTTTTCCTTTATGATAACGAAATTGTTCCACTGTCCCAGCAGCCATTTTACTTGTCGTGATGCCCCTTCTTGCACAAGAGATTTATCTATTCGATCATTTTACATTTCTATAATCGTCGCAATATCTTTGTCATTTGACTGACATTCTATCCAGTCTAACTGAGGCACAAAATTAATCATTCGACAGAACATTTCTTCCCCCATGATATCTGGGATTACATCACTGTTCAATTTACCAGGGTCAGGCCTCCGTGACAAGGCACCTGCATTTATACTATATATATTTATATATTTTTATCTTTTCTATGAACAATTTTCATTTCAGATTCTGCTAAATATGCTTGCCAGCATGCAGTTTGCTCCGGAGGATCTTTAAAGTTCAAGAATATTGATATTGCTTTGTGATCTTTCTCGAACCTCAAATGGATGACCCAATAAATAATGTCGATATAGTTTAACGAAAGTTACCAATGTTAGCAACTCTTTCTTAGTGGCAGAATAATTTTTCTCACTTTTAGTAAGCGACCTACTTCCATATGCCAATACTTTTAACTCGCCATTTTGCTCCTGAGAACACCTATTGCCTGATTGGAGGCATCCGTGTCCATTACAAACTAACCTTTACTCGAAGGATATGCTAAAATGGGCGAACTTACAGTAGCAATGCTATCTTTAAGGACTCGAACGCCATTTCACATTGTGGAGACCAGTTCAATGTTTGCTTTACATTAACTTATGAAGTGGAGCACAAATGTCTGCAAAGATGGATGAAACGACGGCAGTAACTAGCAAGGCCAACAAAAAATCTTAATTCATGACTGTTTTGTGGACGTGGCCAGTCCGTAATTGTCTCTATTTTATCTGGATCTGTCTGTACCCCACTTTCGGAAATAATATGACCTAAACATTTGATACTTTTCGCCGCAAAGCAGCATTTTCTGTTTTTTAATTTGAATCCACTTAATCAAAATCGCTGAGAATCCACATGTAAAAAGGACTCTAAAAATACCATAAACAATCATCTACTTTGGAGGAACGCAAAAAATATTTCTCAATCGAGACTTGATTTCATCCACACTCTGGAGACATCACCACCATTATACACAGTTATTCACTAACTTATTATGAAAGAAAACTGTAAACAGCCTTGGTTAACGTTATGCCGTATTCGCCTAATTTTGTTAATACCTTGACATATTCAACGTATATGAAATACTTATGGGCTGGAATATCTATAACTGGAGCACGAAAGGATATCTGAGTATGTTTGTGCATAAAGGGACATCACATTGCATTAACGATAGTCTAAGCACAATCTCCGCGAAAAGTCGATAAACAAACAAGACATAATAGCATCGAATTCCTTTTAGACTTTCACTGGTCTCATTAACTTGCTGTATTGACACTTTCAAGTGAGAACGAAATTACAAATTAAAGGTATTTGGTTTTGGTGCAGACCAAAGTCCCATTGTTGCATTTATGTAAAACTCGCATAAATTGGATTTCAGGAGAAAATTTCGAGGTATATTACGTCAGACATGTTCATGTTGAAGAATGACATTCCACTGCAGGAGTGGCCTGGGGCGTCTCCGACGTGTTCATGTTGAGGAATGATACTGCACTGCAGCAGTGTCCTAGGGCGTGTCCGACTTGTTTATTTTGAGTGATGACATTCCACTGCAGCAGTGTCCCAGGGCGTGTCCGTCGTGTTCAAATTGAGGAATGACATTCCACTGCATCAGTGTCCTAGGGCGTGTCCGTCGTGTTCATTTTGAGGAATGACATTCCACTGCAGCTATGTCCTGGGACGTGTCCGTCGTGTTCATATTGAGGAATGATATACCACTGCAGCAGTGTCCTAAGGCGTGTCCAACGTGTTCAAATTGTGTAATGATATTCCACTGCAGCAGTGGGGCGTGTCCGACGTGTTCATATTGAGGAATGACACTACACCGTAGAAGGGTCCGGGGAGCGTGTCCGACGTGTTCATATTGAGTGATAACATTCCACTGCAGCAGTGTACTGCGGCATGCCCGACGTGTTCATATTCAGGAAAGACATTCTGCTGCAGCAGTGTCCTAGGGTGTGTCCAACGTGTTCAAATTGTGTAATGACATTCCACTGCAGCAGTGCCCTGAGGCGTCGCGAAGACGATTTATTGGGGTTGTGTCAACCTGATTTATCCCGACTGCGCATGTCATGACTGACCAATATTCCAACCACATGACCAAGGCATGCCTTCGTCGAAGGCATGCCTTGATAATGTAGTTAGAATATTATTCAGTCGTGATTATAGTTAAGAAGGTCAAGCCTTCTTGGAAGAGTATTATTAATGATAATAATAATAACTGCTTATTTCATACACATATAAAAAAAACAAGCAGAAGGGAAAAAGAAAAAAAAAATAATAATACTAAAAAGGTTACATAATATAGGAATCGTTTACAGAACAATAGCAAAGTCACAGATGTATCCTTTATCGGTCAATGAATATTCAAGTCCGAGAATGAATTTGGCATTAATCTGAAAAGGTGTGTTTGAGAACATCGAGAATAATTCACTAGTAGAAAAGAGTGTTCCAGTATTTGACTAGTGAATAAATATACATGCACTATCCGTGACGCAACTTATTGAATTAGCACGTACCGTGCCGCTCCTCCAAATTGGCGATGCTGAGCCCACAATAGTCCGGATCGGGCAATAAACATCTTAATTTAAAATGTATTACCTACTGTGTTGTTGGCACAAGTCTCAGAATCAAATCTGATCTGTTAAGAAAGTACAGGTTACCAGAAAGAGAGAACATTACATTGGTTGGTAACTATATAGATCCAGGATTTAGGCCTTGAAAGACAATCGTTTTATTTATTAGAACTTTTGATGCCAATGAAATGAAAATTATGACGAAAAGTGCATATGATGTGGAGAATAAATTGACATATTATAATGGCGAAGAAATTTCCTTTAAGGGGATTTACACCATTTAAATTTGTGGTGGTAAATACTGCAATGCCGCTATTGTGTGACAAATCTTGTATTGATATCTGTTTTGTAAATATGATTGATGTTATTAATAAACCTTAAAGGAATTTGTCTGACTGACTAGGTTTTGATAAAAGAAGATATTTAGAATACGTATTTTGAATTATTTTGATGTATAGATCAATCTGAGATTGAATGTTGGGAATATTTCTGTTCAGAATTGGAAGAAATGAGGTTATTTACATTCACAATCAAAGGGAGATAATCAAGTTAACTTTCCTGTTCAACTTCGGGATCATGTTAAATTTGCTGATGGAGGTCTTTTTGTACAGTTTAGCAATTTATTGTTATTGGGGTTTAACGAGACTTTCGACAGCCAGGATCACCTCGTGTCAGATAGTTTTACGGGTGAAAGAAACCGGGATACTCGGAGCAGAGACGAGGAACTGTCAGAATCACCAACGTACTAACTCCACACAGGCAGAGTAAACATTGGCTGAAGACAAGTGCACCATCGACGTGCAGTACGACTTAGTACACAACCCCACCCTTCCCCCACACCCACCCCATGTGGGAAGTCGGGATTAAGTGCCTTACTCAAGGATACAACGCAGTTGCCCCCCCCCCCCCCCCCCCCCCCGGCGGGGATAGAACCGTGGACCTTTCGGTGTAAGGTCGTATGCTGTAACCACTGAGCCACCGCAATCCATTCGCAATTAATATAACAATAACATGAGTTTGGAGAGCGTTACGGTTTATTAACGACCCGAGAGGAATGAATAACAGCTCGAGGATTTATTACCGGCACGAGACGAAGTCGAGGCCGTTAATAAGCCAAAGGGCTGTTATTCATTCCTCGAGGGCCGTTAATAAACCGGGACGCTCGACAAAATCATATTATTACTATTATTACCATGACCGGAAGCGGGTAGCGGGCTGTTAATGAATTTTGTTTTCATTAACGCCCGCGGCTCGCTTCCGGTTACATGGCGTCATGAATTACTGAGTGTTACCGCCCCGCTAAACTCCGTTAATATACTAGAGAAAGCCCGCTAAAGTGGTAATAATATGAGATTAAATCTTTTGGCAATGTTTCTGTTTCGAATTGGAACGAATAAGATTGTTAACATTGACAGTCAAAGGAAGAAAATCAAGTTAAACGCATTCGGAGATTAGTTGTAAGAATTTCAGTTTTTCCTGTTCAATTTCAACTTAATGTTAAATTTGCCGATGAGAGTCTCACTGTGTAGTTTAGTAATACAAATATATTTGTACTGGCTGATATTTCAGTTGGACACTATTCACTAATTGCCAACCGTAAAGACCCCTTCCCCGTTCAATACTTTCAATGTGAATAAATGAACTCATTATTTTCATCTGCTGTGTCACAGACAATAAATATACAAACAGCGTCGTCTGGGTAGTTAAAATCTTATCCCAATATTGGGTCAGTTAAGGCAAATTATTATTGGACTGCCGTTCAAAAAACACGTAAAGTTGGAAATGGATGATCGGCTCCAAGAAATCGACATTCAGTTATCAATTGCGCGCTATTAATACTGGATACACTTATGAATCTTACCACACCCTTTTGTTATCATATTTTATCTTGCAATCAACATGTATTTTGTCTGTATTAACTCCGCAACTGTCGTGTATCCGACCCTCTGATACAGATGTTTGTATCAGGGGGTCGGATACAAGCACGTTCCTTTCGCGTGAGTTCCATTTTTTTTTCCTTTTTGTTCATCCGTACGAATAAATAGTTCGTTACATATTCGTCTACATTCTTGACTTATCCCCAATATATTGTAAGATAGAATGATTATTACCATTATGTGGATGTACAAAATATGTATCCGAATCTCGCTCCGGGTTCTAAGGGTAGGTCACGACTCGTCTTCGACTCGTCGTGATCTGCCCTCAGAAACCGGAGCGCGACTCGGATACATATTTTGTACATCCACATAATGGTAATAATCGTGAATTATGCAATCAATAATTGAGCCATGTATCCGTGCGCGCAAAGGAAGACGCCTTGCCGTGGGTGTAATGGGGACTCCATTGTTTTGTTTTTTTTTTTTGTCTTTTTAACCCTTTACCTACCATGAAAAGCAGACGGCATTCTTGAATAACTATTATTTTCATTTTTTGTCTCCAAAACATAGGTTATGACCCTCGACGAGCTCGTTCCAATGAGGGGTCATAACCTATGATTTAGAGACAAAAAATGAAAAAAATAATGAAATTTAAATGGCGATTTTTGAGAATAGCGCTGGCCGGTTTTGACCGTTACGTTACGTAAAGGGTTAAATGATATAATTATCGTTAATAATGAAAAGTAATAAACAGAGTATTCGCTTGACTGGACTGGTTACGTGAAATAATTCATTCGAGGCGAGGGACTATATTGTATATCACTCGTGAGCATTCGCGCACTCGTGTTTGTACAACGTCCCTCACCTCTCATGAAATATTTCACGTTACGGGTCCAGTCAAGCGATTACTCTCTATAAATTGTTAATCACAATCATATTTTTTTCATTTCAATTGTTGGCGATGTCACTCCACGCGTTTTATTTTCAACCTCATTTTGGGATGTTAAGCCTTTCGAATTTTGGGGAATATAATCTCCTCCAAAATCATATCAAAAATGTGGTGCCTTCCTGGAAAATTATCAACCATTAGACCTGAAGGCTGAAGTGACGTCAAAGAGGATCCTAGTTCCAAAAAATAAAATAAGTCGGATTTTTCTGATCTTTTTTTATATGCTGTAGAGCTAAAAAAAAAAGGAGGCGACTGTTTATCTGTTTTTCGATTTGGTGCCATTTTGACGTTTCCACATCACTTCAAAATTGATCCTATTTTCGACATATTTCATTAGAAACGCTGTCTTTCGATTCATGTAGCTCCATATTTATAAATGATACAGCTACCAAACTTCATAGACTGCTTTCTATTTATCTGAAATTGTTCACTGTTATTTTTTATCTCAAATATACTCACTCGATGCCAATTTTGCGTTTTGCTATATCTTTTGTTTCCATTCTCAATGTTTGATACAACGTTTCCCAGTTTTGGGATTGTAATCTCCGCAAACATCCATATCAAAAATGTACTGTCGCCATGCAAAATTCCCAACCGTTTTTCCGAACGCTGGGGTGATGCCATAGGGGTCATATGGATAAAAAATTAAAATACATCGGATTTTTCTGAAATTCTAGTATTTCAGAGTGCTAAACAAGTAAGAGAAAGCTGATTTTTGTTGTTTTTTTCGATTTGGCGCATCTTAGGCTTTTTACGTCAGTAGTATAGCATGTACCCGATCGTGCCTCAATACCCGGACTTTGCCGGAGCAGCTAGTGTTAAATTCCCATAGGAACCGGACTTTTTTGTCGGAGCAATTTTTCGTTGCAAAAGTACGGCTCCTTGCAGCTAGACCCGCCAAATGGTGTAGGTACTGTATATATAGTATGCTATGGCATGTATAGTGATATATGTACACATGTGGCTATAGATATATATTATGGGTAAATGGTGGAAAGATGATGGGAAAATTGGGTTTTCTTGAAAGTTTTTCCCGCGAAACGGTTGACGTTGCTATTGACATCGTGACGTCATGATACGCGCGCGACGTCATAGAGATGCTGACCGCTGTTATTGTCCAGTATACAATCTGACATAACGTAATTCGGGTCAGGGTATGTCGGGCTTCTCGTATGGGGTGGGGTGATATGGTAGTAGTGGTATATATCCATGCCAATATACTATTAGCCCTTGGGTCTTCATATTATGCTATGTCTGCTATAGCTAGGTGAAGCAGAATTGTGGGCATGGGGGTCATGTATGGTCGGCCAGTGCGGTATTGCAGGATAGTCCTTGGTGGTTTAAGTTGGACAGTATAGGATGAATGGTCTGTTGGCCTATTACCCCCTTAATACTATTAACCTAACGAATCCTTTGTATTATCTTATGGCTGGTATTGGTAGTTCGTAATGCTAGGTCAGGCAGTACTATAATCGTTTGTTTAGAAGTGGGGCATAGGATGCATTGTATATACCGCTGTAGGCCCATGTTAGTCCTTGGTGTTATTAACCAACCGATTGCTTTGTATTATCCAATGGCTGGTATTGGTAGTTCGTAATGCTAGGCAAAAACGGTATTGTGGGTAGGGGTATTGCCTGGTAGTTTAGAACGGTACTATAGTATGGGCGGTATATACACCTATAGGCCCCTGTTAGTGCTTGGTACTATTAACCAACCGATTGCTTTGTTTTATTATATGGCTGCTATGTAGTACGTTATGGTAGACCTAGTGATTTTGTGGGGGTGGGGGTAATGCCTGGCAGTATAGAACAGCAGTATAGTATGGACGATATATACCTTTGTTGGCCCATGCAGGGCCCATGTTAGCCCTTAGTACTATTAATCCACCTGGTGCTTCATGTTATCCTATGACTGGTATAGGTAGTATGCAATGCTAGGCATAGAGGTATTTTGGGTAGGGGTACTGTCTGGTAGTTTAGAACGGTACTATAGTATGGCGGTATATACACCTATAGGCCCCTGTTAGTGCTTGGTACTATTAACCAACCGATTGCTTTGTTTTATTATATGGCTGGTATATGTAGTACGTTATGGTAGACCTAGTGATTTTGTGGGGGTGCGGTAATGCTTGGTAGTTTAGAACGGTAGTATAGCATAGGCTATACATATCCTGGTAGGTCTCTTGCTGGCCTTAAGTACTGCTGATCCACCAGGTGCTACATATTATTGAGTGGTATTGTGGGGTGGGGTCAATGCCTGGTAATACAGAACGTCAGCAGAGTATTTTTGGTATATTCCCCTGTAGGTTCCACCCTAACCGTTGATAGGATTAACCTACCAAATGCTTTGTATCATCCTGTTACTGGTAAAGTGGTACGTAATAGCAGTAGTTCTGACCTTATTCCAAATACTCTTGTTGTTTCATTTATCTTGATCATTTATATAAAATTATAACTAACCAATCAGATTGCTTGATTTCCCATAATCCCTTGTGTAATATCCCCTCTGTAAAATACATGGATTTTCATAAACTAGTTCTTAGTTAAATCTAAATGACTTTTTCGTCAAATCAAGACATGTCTGCTTAATAGCAGCCATGAGTCTGGATTTGATGAAAAATATCTTGGTAATACTCAGCGGTTTAAGAGTTTTGTGTGAAGAATATCTTGGAAATGGTCGGTGTGTTAAAAGTTAACTATACCGGTACCCTCTTGGATATAAAATAACTCACTTTTTGTGTTCTTGTTTCAACCCTTTGACCCCCACGGTCTAAGAGTGGCATCACCTATTTCTCTGCAATTGAAGGTGGAAAGATGGAGGAAAGAACAGCCCACTTAAAATTTTGGGAGGATCAGGTGGCATCAGCTACCCGAAGGTGTGCATATGTACAGCAACGGATTGTAGATGTTACTTGGTCATCGGAACATTCCGTGAATGTTTCATTATAACAATTGACTGGAACGAAAGTGCCTAGCTAAATGTGTGATATGCCACAGAAATAGGCCACAGAAATAAGTATAATTTGGACGGACGTAATCAAAGGTCCCCTCTGCAAAATGGATGGATTTTCACTAATCATTTCGGAGTTAATTCTAAATAAATTTTTCATTTTATCCAGTCACAGTGAATTTATGGTAGCCATGACTGGATTTGATGAGATATCATGGAAATGCTCAGCGTGTTAACAGTTAAGTATGTAATCAAATATTCCCGCTGTGAAATGTATGGATTCCTCCCCAATTATTTCTGCATTAAATCTAAATGAATCTTTTATGAAATCTAGTCAAGGCTGCTGTATAGAAGCTATACTGGTTTTGATGAAAAATATCTTGGAAACACTTAGCGGGATAAGAGTTTAGTATACCCGTATCTACCCAGATATGAAATAACTCACTATTTTTGTGTTCTTGTTTTTAACCCTTTGCCCAATGGATCCAAGAGTGGCAATACCCATTTCTCTGCAGCTGAAGGAGGAAAGATGGATGAAAGAACATCCCAACTTAAAATATTGGGGGGGGGGGGGAAGGGTAACATCTGTTGTCAGCAGCTGTACTGCTGCGGATTGTATATGTTACTTGATCCTCGAAAAATAACGTTATAAATTGTTCATTATACCTCTTGACTGGAACGAAAATTCCCAGCTAAATGTGCCCTGTTCCGAATACATGTCCAGCGGGTTCTAAGGATTAAGTCTTATTCACCTACATGAAACAGATATCGATTTATTTATTTTTATCATAAATCGTCCATCAACTGTATTATCAGTACCTACTCAAGCTTCATTGTATGACTATTTGCTTTGTTGTTTTAACCCTTTACCCAACGTAACGGCCAAAACCGGCCAGCGCTATTCACAAAAAATCGCCAATTAATTTTCATTATTGTTTCATTTTTTGTCTCTAAAACATAGGTTATGACCCCTCATTGGAACGAGCTCGTCGAGCTCGTTCCAATGAGGGGTCGTAACCTATGTTTTTGAGACAAAAAATGAAAAAATGAGTTATTCATGAATTTTGTTTGCAAGTGTCGTCTGCTTTTCGTGTTAGGTAAAGGGTTAACCCACTGACTTTCAGGATCATAGAGTGTGATTACCATTTCTCTGTAGCTGATAGAGGATGGCGTCAAGAATACGAGCCATAGGATGATTCGATGATAAGCCATCGAATTTTTTTATTTTATCTTATACCTGTTGAAGATATAGCCCATGTGTTATAGATTATCTATAACACATACCCCTATGTCATATAGATTGGAGAACGGACTATTGTCTTTTTCTATAATATAATGATGACATTCGCAAAATTGTTTATAAATCGTGTCAAATCTGGTGAAATTGATTATCAAACATATTTTTGTCATAAATCATAAGAATTGAGGCGTAAGTATATTTTCTGTAATTGTTTTCCCAGTTACAGGGCCACTTTCTAAGGGGAACTATACTCTATCATTCACTTGAATTTGTAGCCTTGTTACGCACCAACAGCTTTTCCAGACACATCACAAGTATTCATGCCCAACAAGAGAAAGCAGTCGACTCCACTCCAGATGAGTCGACATTTTGACACGAAATCATCCCCAAAACCCTTTTAAAAATGGAGAAAAGAATAAAAATTGTCGGTATAAGATAAATACAACAATACCATAGTGTGTTTTGATATGTTTGATATCTCAACTCGTTGAAAGTGAGTTTTTTTCGCTCGGCAAGCCTCGCGAAAAAAACTCACTTTCAACTCGTTGAGATATCAAACATATCAAAACACACTATGGTATTATCGTATATATAATATAATATTAGAACGTTCCTTTTCATGTTCTATCGGTCGATAGTACCTGAGTTTGTGTGATTTCTGAAATAAAACCTGAAGCAGCGAACATGAAAAGAAACGTTCCAATTATTTTATTATGCCGAACAAAATATGACTTTCATTGTTAAGCGTTAACTGCAACAAGCCATCGATCTTGTAACAACAATGTAGTCGAATCCAAAAACATGACGTCATTTCGAACGAATGACGTCTCTTCGAAAATGACTTGTCACAAGTGCCGTCGTTTTGGGAGTTTCTTTATCAACAAATGCCAATGTTAACAACTGCATCATGCTGTTCGTGTTATAATTCATTGTTAATGCTTGTGTGAAAAGTGATTTAAATTAATGGAATATAAATTCATGTTTCTCGGACAACAGTTGATAGAATCAAGCGGAGTGAAACACAAGTCATAACTGAGACTCATATTCAGGATTCACTGAAGTGGTGAACAACACGTGAGTGAGTTTTTTAATATTTCTGATTCTTTTGAATGCATTGTTTGCAGTTAAAATTGAAAACACACCCACTGAAGGTGATATATTTGTTGGTAAGTTTGTGTTTACCGGTGTTGAAAAAGCTAAACGGACACGGAGCCAGCGTTTGGTGTTGAGAAATTCGACGCTGATCAATCAATGGAAGTGGCGCTTACATTTTCTTCGTTCTCTTGTCTCCAGGGAAAAACGTTCCGATAGTACCCGTGTTTTGCCCCAAAACTCCAGTACTATGACTTTTAGAAGGTGTCATATTAACCAATCACGGCTGATGTTACAAATGTGGGGCATAATAATAATAATTATTATTATTATTATTATTATTATTATTATTATTATTATTATTATTATTATTATTACTATTATTATTATTATTACTTTTTTACTTACTTCTGCATCCCCACATACGTATGATGCTTGTCTGCTAGGTTTACTCACCTAAGCTTCAAGCCCCTATATGTAATATTAGAAGCATAGCGTCCGTCTTAGGATGCCATCTGTGTCAAGCAGGACAGACATATATGAGCTCTGCCTGTCCCATCCGGTATTTCAAACTTGCTTAGGAACACCCTGAATCTTTTTGAAACTACTCCAAATATGCCCTTTAAATAGGAACAATAGTTATAAAGCCCTTTATTATTATTATTATTATTATTATTACTTCCCGTCAGCTGGTAAATACTAATGTAAATTAGACCAGTATAGATCCTATTCACCTTTTTTCCCTGTTTGCCATTCCATCTTAAGTTTCAGCAGTCAGAATAAACCTCAGACGATTTTTCCAGTTTGCACTATATTTGTGTTTTTTAATATAATCTCTCTTTATGCTTTTCTTGGTAATGCCTTTTTTGAAACTCAGCCAACTCTCAATTCTATTGTCACATCGTGGATGGCTTGCTGCCTGTGCGGGCTTGAGGTATTACTCTCTTTAGGACTACCAAATGGGGATTGACATTTCGAGCTATTGTCGGGCGGTAGGAGCTTCCACAACAGATTGTGTATCAAACTGAAAGGTCATACAGGAGGTAAAAAAAAACATCTAAATACTTCAAGCTTGAAGCAGGGCATCCAAAGCCTTTTTATGACCCTATTCTTACGCCATTCTATTCTTTTTCGATGCGGTGATAAAGAACTCAACCCAGGACCGCAGGATTTCTATGTGCCTAATGAATCGAAGTCAGTTGTTACAATACTGAATTATAATGTGCGTAGTGTACGAAACAACATTTTGGAACTTACAGATATAGTTGATGAGTTTAATATTCTGTGCTTTACAGAAACTCATTTTGACGAGACCCTTGATTCCAATAATATTCTAATACATAACTTTTCAAGTCCCATTCAAAATGACCGAAATCAGTTTGAAGACGACAATACAGTGTATTTCTCTGAAAACTTTTATTAAAACAACTAAATGCTCTCGCTTTTGATGACGACATTCTCTGATTCGAAGTTGGGGTAAGGGAGAAATTCATTTTATGTGTGTGTTATAGATCCGAACGAGAATGCACAGAAAACTTTTGCCCTAACTTAAAGGAGAAAATAGAGAAAGCTTTAGTCCTAAACCGGTCTGTGATCATTACTGGAGACCATAGCTGCGACCTTTTGAAACCGTAAGGGAATCTTCAGAAAATAATGACTAGTTTCAGCCTCAAAGATGTTGTTAGGGAACCCATACGAATTACACAAAACAGTAAAACACTACTTGTTCCAATCCTCATCAGCGACACGGAATCAGTTTTGAATTCTGGTACTATCGAACCAGGCCTTTTTGGTCACAAAGCATCAGTCAAAAACGTCCATGGTTAGGACAGCTTGGAACTATAAAAAAGCCGACTTTGCAGGAATGAATCGCGTAATTTCCGACACTGATATGGACTCAATCATAAACGTAGCTGAAAATATAAACTCCGCAGTTTCCAACTGTGTCGATGTCTATCTGAAAATAGCGAAAATCTGTATACCCCATAGCAAAGTCATGATTCGGAAAAACGACAAGCCTTGGTTCGACAATTCAATCAGGCGTGCAATTCGACATAAAAACCGATTAACACAACAGTCCTTACGTTTAAACACTCCACAGGCCTGGCTGAGATACAAAACTGGCAGAAATAAAGTAAATATCCCTATCTGAAAGTACGGAACCAAAACAGTAGCAAAGTCATGATTCGGAAAAACGACAAGCCTTGGTTCGACAATTCAATCAGGCGTGCAATTCGACATAAAAACCGATTAACACAACAGTCCTTACGTTTAAACACTCCACAGGCCTGGCTGAGATACAAAACTGGCAGAAATAAAGTAAATATCCCTATCTGAAAGTACGGAACCAAAACAGTTTTGGCATATTGTCAAAAAGTTTCTAAATAACTTCAGTGGCGGTTCTAGCATTCCTTACCTCTACTATGCGTCATCCACAGGCACTGTAATTGTAGACGATGACAGGGGAAAGGCTGTTAAAAAGAGTGAACTAAATTCACAATGCCACTCCCTTCCTCCATTTCATCGCAAGTGTCATCAAACGCTAAGCGATATTGCATTCACTGAATTGGACACTACTAATATTCTGAAATCTTTACCCGTTGAAAAGCGAGTGATCATGACGAGATTGGCCATAAAATGTTGAAAGAGACAAAGTCTGTGGTGTGCCAACCCTAATATTTATTATATAGAAAATCCCTAGATGAAATTACTTTTCCAGACGAGTGGAAACTAGCCGATGTTAGTTCTCTTTTCCAAAAAGGGCGACAATTTAAACGCAAAATATTACAGACCCATACCTGTTTTGTGTTGTATTGAAAAAGTTATGTAGAGAGTTGTATGCAAGGGGGATACACCAATATTTTCAAGAAAATACTCTTTTCTATAAATTTCAGGCTGGATTCCTGCCCCGAAATAGTACAGTTTTCCAACTGATTGAGATCTACCATTATGTATATCAAGCTATTGATAGTAACATGCAGACCCTAAGACTATTTTGTGGTATTTCAAATGCCTTTGACAAAGTATGGCACGACGGATTAATTTTTAAATTAAAGCAATATGGTGTTTCAGGGCCGCTTCTAGGATGGACCAAAAAATATCTTTCACACAGGAAATAACTGGTTAAAATAAACGGTTCTAGCTCCGGGTACAAGGTGGTTAAAGTCGGTGTTCCTCGAGGTTCCGTCCTTGGTCCCCTCTTATTCTTGATATACATTCATGACATAGCGTCGGAAGCATTGGATCCCTTATTCGCCTCTTTGCCGATGATACGTGCCTTACAGAGAGATCTAGTAATCATGTAGACATGTCACAAAAAGTAAATAACGACATCAGGGAAATTGACGAGTGGGCTAAGATATGGCTTGTAACTTTTAATGCCCAAAAAACGAACGCAATACTTCCCACATTATTTACCCAAGCATTACCTTTGACAATGAATTACTTGAGTTCATCTAACTCGCAAACTTCTTGGTTTGATAGTTCAATCGAATCTCTCCTGTGGAGCTGACATTGATCACATTTGGAAAAAAGCATGTTCTAGACTTTCAAAGCTAAGAAAATTGAAATTTTCGTTAAACCGAAACACGTTAGAAAAAATGTATAACGCATTTATTCTTTCCATTCTTGAATATGCCAGTCCAGTGTGGGATAACGCACCTGCAGATTTATTGACATGACTTGATGACATACACTGCGATGTTGTCCGAATTCATAACAGGTCTTATCCGCTCTGTGTCTGAACAATGGCTCTTTTCAGAAAAATTCTCTACAAGAAAGTAGAATTGGCACCTTTCCCAAAATTGTAAATGGGCATGCTCCTAGCTTTCTCACTGATTTATTACCACCTAGTGTTCAAGATAACTGGTGTTATTGCCTCTAAAACCCTACAAATGTCGTGCCATACCGCACTTGGACTGAGTTATTTAAGCGTTCCTTCTTTCTTTCTTGCGTTGAAATGTGGAACACTCTTCATGAATCTACTCGGAATGTCTCACTATAAAAATCGTTACTGCATCTGATTCCTGTGCATGTAACTTTAATTTTAAGCATACCTGTGCTATTCATCAAAGTCCAGCTGCATAGATATCCTTATGAGAAGAAAGATTAGCTGTGGTACAATATTTGCAGTATTGCATGTAAAAACATAAACAAGACGTGCATTGCGAGGTTTAGGAACATATACAGATGAAAGAAGAGACTTTTTGTGTCCAGGTGCTGGAACACTTTCACTTTCAAAGATATTCATACATATCTGAATGACCAAATAACTAAGTGCTGCTGTACATTGCACAGTGTAGTTTTTCTTTAACGAGCCAGAAAATCCACTTCATATGAAAGCAGTGAAAATCTGAAGCTGTAACCTCCAATTTTCACTGATCAAAAATCAACTTGAATGATTTTTGATGAGAATCCACAGTTAACCTAAAGCTTTCCCCTCCCGTAAACGATAATTTAAATATGTACAAATGTACAATTTAGCAAAATCGTAACAATTTCTCGGCAGATGGTCCAGCTTACTTACATTGATTCGCTACACTGTACAGTGATGAGTTTCTGTCAAACTTTGTAACTAATGTGTCATGCCAATGGTTATTTTAAAAATACTGGAGCGTTTATCAAATAGAACAACGAATACGGATTGGGCGTCCGTTGGCATTCTGGTCCAATAACAGGGGTCGGAATTAGTACAGGTACTAAATACAGGAAGGAATTTATCAACTGGTGTCCATTGGCTCTCTTGTACTGGGGTGAATTCTGTTGGTTGAAACCATATGTATTTCCAGGAATTGGAACTTGACTTGCACATGGCTGACCCAAATTGCCGTGTGGTAAATGTTTTGTAGGCAGAGTCGGGCTGTTGACGATAACCTGTCCAGTACTGCGTCAGGTGTCATCTCTGAGTGGTTCCAGTGGATACTGAGGTACTCCCCCTTTAATGTGAGTACCAGAAACGATATGAGTTGGTCGACAGTAGCCTTTTCTATACTGGGAACAGTTTTATATATGGTATCGTATGGAATGGCAAAATCTCAAGGCGCTGTATTCGTCGGTTTTGGCGGTCAAATTGTATTATACCGTCCTTACATGGAAATCTACTTCTACTCGGTCGTTTTTGGGAGACTTTTTAACCTTTTTTCTCCTATACGAAGCAGATAGAAAAGAACATGGCGTTTCATTCAGAGTAGATGTTCTAGTATCTTCTCCATTGTGTGACAGAATACTATTCTCAAAATGTTCGTCACGTGACTTGCTTTGAAGCAAATCCACAGCTGTCAAGATGTTCTCATACGAGGCAAACGAGTCTTCAGTGTTATCATTCTTTGGAGCTTCTTTCTGACTTATGGAGTTGGGTTCCTCCATGTGCTGAGTAACTGAAATCTATGAGAAGTTTCAAGATATTGACAATGAAGTCTCCTTTCTTGTATCAGAGGGAACCGCCATTAGACTATTTTCTGGAAAACTGCTTGTCTGGCTGTTGCTTGTTGATGATTCAACAAATTGTTGAGATTCGTTGTAACAGGATCTGCACTCTCGGGACAGGCATTTGTTTTCTTTTCAATTATATTTTCGACTGAATATTCATTAACTTCAGACATTTGCGTTTGGCAGGTCCCAGAAATTTCGACGTTGACAACACTTACTGCCATTATTTTATCATTCAGCTTTCTCAAGTTTTTCCAGCTTATTTTCCATTTTTTGTATTTTTTTCATTGCATTTAAGTGCTCCTCACGCAACATGTAATGCTCCGATATATCCATTTTCCATTTATTGTCAGTGTTCTCCACTGTCATCCAATAACTGGTTTAACAAACATTATCATTTTCGTTGAGCTTTGCTCCAGGTTTTTCACTTCCTCCCGAAGATGTAGAACTGACTGGTACCAGTGACTTTTTTACAAGGTGATTATTTTTCCACCAGATTCCTAGTTTGAGTCTCCTTTTTCGTGTTCGACACTGATTATTTATCTGACGTCAGACAATTTGGAATTTCAATCAACAAATCAGACCAATCGTCAAGAGTTAAGAGTTAAACTAGTTTTCTCCAGTAAATCATCAAGTCCTAGAAATCCATTTCCTTTTCTGCATTTTACTAATTTGTGTGCAGTTCTTTCATCAACTGGATTCAGTTTCTGGTATTCTTCTGAATCTGCGGTCTGAATATTTATTCGACCCGTATTTTTAAAAGAGATAATACAGTACAGTCGAGTAGCAATTACCGGGGGGTCCTGGACCACCTCCATTCCTAGACCATATCATGGACCACCATCAATCATGTGGTCCAGGAATAGTGGTCCAGAAAAGTTATCCAGAAAAGTCAGTTATTTTTGGAAAAAAACTTGACTTTTTGGAAAAAACTTAAATTTTTCCGTCAAAACGATCGATTTTGGCGATTTTTTCCACAAATACTCCAACTTTTCCAGAAAAATGTTTCAAATTTGAACATTTCTGAGCAACTTTGAGGTGAATTTGACGAACCCACTCTAAAAACCTCGGGTTTTTAGAAACCCCGTTTCCTTTGCGATTTTAACGTCGATATTTCCATCTTTTGACAATGATAACACTGATCTTTTCCATCGGTGAATTTTTTGTCGGCCTAGAATACCCGGAACACTCGCGATCGAGATTTAACACAGAGATCTTCCGTTGCGAAATATTTCGAAAAGCAGGATCGTTGTCTGTAGGGGCTAGAAAAAATACGCGATCGAACGCCGATCCTCGGGGTAAAAGACAGCGGCTCGATGGAGGGTGAATTTTTGTGAAGTGTGGTCCTTTTTATGTGTTTTTTAAAATTCGAGCTGGAAAAATACGCGATCGAACGCCGATTCTCACGGTAAAAGACAGCGGTTCTATCGAGGTGAATTTTAAAAATTGCTCCTGGAAAATACGCGATCGAACGTCGATTCTCACTGTAAAAGACAGCGGTTCGATCGAGGGTAAATTTTAAAAATGTTGATGTCTGTTCAACACGGAAGTATTCAACATTATCAATATATGATGTTTATGTAAATTAGAGATACACTCACCTGTTTAACAAGTCGCGCTGTGAATGGATCCTTTCAAATGTTCATGTGTACTCTTAGCATAGATTTTGTCAATAACTTATAAGGTGATCTTATAATCCGGCACGTTTCTACATTTTGAGAATCGCGTATTTCACAGTTTTCCGAAAAGTAAGCTTTTATCAATCCAAACAAACTATTTTTTTTTAAAAATGACCATCAGAAGCATCACATAACCGATAAATTATTATTGGAGCGTGAATAATGCTTTTCACGAACTTAGAAAATGTTTTCTGCATTATGAATAGCACTGGGCGTTGTCACAAAGTATAATCGCTTTTAACGTTATTCGTCACTGCAATCGACGAGTAGATTACGGAAATTATATGTTTAACCCTCGTCGATGGGTGATAGTAAAATTTATAGACTGAAATCGCACGATGCCATCAAATTGAAGGACGTGGAGACGATTGGATTAAGAGAGGAATATGACAAATATAAATTACCTTTGAAATTGAACGAGACCGCCTTGAAATTATTTTACGAATGTCAAGATGGTCTATTAGCCATTCTCTCTGAGAAGATAGAAAATTTCGATCCAGACGATCTGTTGTTCATCTACTGGAGTAATATATGTCCGAATGTCTCTCTAAACAAGTGGTCGACAAATTGAATCGAATCACCGGGGAAACACAAACGTTTGATAGGGTAAATCTAGTTTTCCAATGGATTTATCAGCGGGGAGACGATAGCTTTAATGTTAACATGCTCGTCACGGACGCGAAAGTATGATAAAAAAGAGAGTTAGTTCATTATAGATAGATTTAAATCTCGACTCAAAAAGTTCATTAAAGTACTTATCATGAGGTAGTATTCATTCTTTTTTCCTTTTTTTTTTTCTTTCTGTTTTTGAGTTAGTTTTTTTCTTTAATGACGAAAAAAAAAAAATATATATATTAAAATGAAAAAAATCACAAATCCATTTTTTTTACAAAATAAAAAAAATTCTAAATAATATATATTATATATATATATAAGAATATATAAGAAGTTTTAACATAAAAAATGCCAAAAATAAAAACGTCTAACATGGAAAAGTTATATTTCTCTACCGTATCCGAGTTGGAACAGTACTGTAGAAATCCAGGAATAAAAAATTACACCCATTATAGGACCAAAAAAGAATTGATTAACCTCATGCATGCTGAGACATGTGACCAATCACTTGTTAATTTACAAGCCAAAGTGCGCCAGTCATCGAATTTGAAAGATGTCAAACGCATGAAAAAAGAAGAATGCATCGATCATTTACTCTATGGGAAGGGGGTGGACAAAAGGTCTTCGACAGAGGCAAAAACTCGAATCGTGACAAGAAATGAGAAGACGAAACAACCTCAACAAACGACTGAACAAGAAGAAGAAGACTGTTAAACAAACAATAAGCCTGCAGGTTTCGAATGAGAATGGAAAAAAAAAATGAAAAGCGACGTGGTTCGAGATGACAATTCGTTACAAAAAGCGTTGATTCGTAGAGAACGAGACGTGGCCATTAAAGGATATTTTAAAACTTTCGAGGTGATTTCTCCTCGTTTCCCAAATCTCGATCTCGAATCGTTCATGGAACAGATGATGGGTGGAGTGTTGGACGTATTTCGAAAATATCTAAAAAGGGGTTTAAAAATAAAAAATGATCTTGCATTGTCTGATGAAAAAAACATCAACGTGAAAATTGGTGAGATCTTGGTGCGAGATGCCTATTTCCAATCTAAAATGGAGACTGTGTTCGGAAACGACGAATTATTCTATGTTTACGGAGCGATGAAAGACAAGATGTTGGAATCTATCGCTACTTATCAAAACAAGGGAAGTGGGTGGACGTTCGAGAAGATATTGTGTCTCGAGATTCACGTGGACAGACATGATCCTTTGAGAACGTCTTCCTATATAGGATTGCCTCGTTTCCTATATAATAAAAAAGCTTTGGTCAACGTGAGAAATAAAGATGATAGCGAGTGTTTCAAATGGGCGATCACATCGGTCTTATATCCCGTAGAAGAGCATAGCGATAGAGTTTCCAAGTACGCAGAGACTTGTAAAAATCTCGATTGGACGGGAGTGCCTTTCCCGACGCGATTGAAAGACAATGAGTGCTTCGAAAAGCTAAATCTCACCGTGGTCATGAACGTCTTGGGATACGAGGGAGACGATAAAAGAGGAGTAGTCTATCCTCTCAGACTGACTTCGCACAAAGAGAGAGACAAGAATGTTAATTTGTTATTAATTTCCGAGGGTAACAATCAACATTATTGCTGGATTAAAAACATGAGTAAATTGTTGTGGAAGCAGACGTCTAAGCATAAGTGCAAGATATTTTCTGTCTCAACTGCATGAATTCGTTCCGTGGTAAAGAATCGGTGACGCGTCGTCAGGAATATTGCAATGAAAAGTCGAGCGTTGCCGTGGAAAAGCCTAAACCTAACACTTACATGAACTTTTTACAACTACAAAAGAAGATTGGAGCACCCATTCGTCGTCTACGCCGATTTCGAATGTTTCACCATGAAAATAAATTCTTACCAACCCAACGAGCGTAGGAGTTATGCCGAAAAACATCAGAAGCATGTTCCTTCCGGCTATTGTTATTACGCAAAATGTTCTTTCGACGATTCTCAATCGTTAGGTCCATTCATCTACAGTAAATGTTCGGATGACGACGACGTGGCTAAAAAATTCGTGGAAGCATTAGAATCGAAAATTCAAGAATTATATGACACATTTAAAGAATCCAAAGACATGATCATCACGCCAGAGCAACGGGAAAAATACAAGGAAACCACCGAGTGTCACATCTGTAGACAACCATTCGATAATAATTGTGAAAATAATAAAAAAAAGTTAGAGATCATGAATACTACACAGGTCAGTTTCATGGTGCTGCTCACAACAAATGCAATTTAAGATTTCGAGATGCTCAATTCTATCCGGTTATGTTTCACAATCTCTCGGGTTACGATAGTCACCTGTTCGTGAAAAATATGGGTGTCACCGAGGCGGGGGGGGGGGGGGGTTGAGCTGTATCGCGCAAAATGGTGAAAAATACATTTCTTTCATGAAATGGAAGGTTGTTGATAAAAAGATACGGATTGAAAGATGGAGTGAGAAAACGATTCCCATCCGTAGAGCGATACGTTTCATCGACAGTTATAAATTCATGTCGACCAGTCTGGAAAAATTAGTCAACAGTTTGAATAAGGAGAAATTTAAAATCACGAGTAATCATTTTAACAATTGACAAGAATTAGTGGACGTCATGTTGAGGAAAGGCGTCTACCCTTACGATTACATGTGTGATCTCGAAAAATTCAAGAAAGTCGCTCTACCTCCTAAAGAAGATTTTTGTTCGAAATTATACCAGTCTCACATCTCTAACGACGATTATGAACACGCGCAAAAAGTGTGGAGATTATTCGATATGAAATCCATGAGAGAATATCACGACCTCTGTTTGAAAATTAACGTGCTTCTCATGGCCGAGGTGATCAAAAATTTTCGATCAGTGTGTCATCGACATTACGAACTAGATCTGACTTGGTATTTCACTGCACCCAGACTTGCTTGGGATGCTCTCTTTAGGCGACCAAGGTTTGATTGGAATTATTAACGGACGTCGACATGTTGCTCATGTTCGAAAAGGCTGTGAGCGGTGGTGTCTCAATGATTTCCACCAGATATGCTAAAGCTAATAATTCTCACATGGGAAAAGATTTCGATTCGGAAAAACCGAGTAAATACATACAGTATTGGGATGCTAATAATTTGTACGGTTGGGCCATGAGTCATCCTTTACCGATCGGAAATTTCAAGTGGGTCGAAACGTTGAAGGAAAAACAAAATTGGAGACATTATCCTTGTATTTTAGAGGTCAAGTTAGTTGGACTATCCGGAAACGTTACCCAATCTGCACAACGATTATCCGCTGGCTTCTGAACGAATGAAAGTGAACGACCTCGAAAAACTCATTCCTAATTTAAATCACAAACGCAAATATGTGGTCTATTGCGAAAATATGAAACATTACATCGATCGCGGAATGAGATTGATCGACGTGCATCGAATCATTCGATTCGACGAGGCACCTTGGATGAAAAAATACATCGATCTCAACACGAATTTAAGAATGCAGACTGAGAGCAACTTCGAAAAAGATTTCTTCAAACTCATGAACAATTGCGTGTATGGTAAATCTATGGTAAACATTAGGAATAGAACCAATGTTCAACTCGCCACGTCTGAAGAGAGGTGTAGAAAATTAATCACGAAACCGAATTATAAACACTTGGAATCATATTCGACAAAAATCTAGTGGCTAAGCACATGCAAAAGATGCATCTGAAGTTTGAGAAACCCTGTTATCTCGGAGCGATCATCTTAGACGTTAGCATGCAGTTGATGTGCGAGTTTCTCTATGATTATGTTAAATCCAAATTTGGTTCGAAAGCCAAACTATTGTTCACCGACACAGATAGTCTGACTTACGAGATAAAGACCAGAGACGTCTACGAGGACATAGCGCCAGACATGAACGAATGGTTCGATACGAGTAATTATCCCGACGATCACCCATCTAAGATTCCAAAGGATATCAATAAAAAGTTGTTGGGTAAATTCAAAGACGAGAGAGGTGGAAGACAGATCACCAAATTCGTGTGTTTGAGACTAAAATTGTACGCTTATCTCCTCGACGGTGAAGAGATCAAGAGGTGTAAAGGCGTTGAAGCGTGTATGATGAATAAAAGCATCACTTTCGAAGTGTATAAAAAGTGTCTTTTCGAAGGGTCGACGGTGTATAAAAAGATGACTGCGATTCAAAACGAAATGCACGAGTTGTACACCAAAAAAATCAATAAGATTGCGTTGACGGCCAGCGACGATTAGAAAATGATATGCGAGGATAAAATACACACTTTCGCACTCGAACAATATTCCGCGATATTTCAACAAAATCGAGAGGATGATGAATGTAATATGTCTGAGGACATCGAAATGTTGTAAGTTTAAAAAAAAAAACAAAAAAAAACTCACAAGTTTATAAATTAAAAAAAAAGAATAGAAAAATAAGAAATAAAAATAACAAAAACAAAATAAAACAAAACATATTATGAATAATAAGAAAATAAAACACATATCCGTAGAAGGTGTCGTCTTACGCAACGAACCCCTATCCAACATTGATCTGTCGAAAGCGGCAAAAGATTTAAAAATCAAACATATTCGAGGTGGGTTTTCTAGAGATACCTTGCCGAGAAAAAAAGACGACGATTCGGAATGTGGAATTTTAAATCTGAATGATATCAGAAGTGAGGGCACACATTGGTTTGGGACTTGGTATTGGTCACATGGTTTTCGAATCAGAATAAAAAATATTATTTCGATAGCTTTACAGAATCTCACCACCGATAGAAATAAGGAACTATTTAACGTCAGTTATTTACAATACCGAATGAGTGGAAGTGCCGGATCAAGTGTTCGCGGTCACCTGTGCCTCTACGTTCTTAAGAGATGGTTAGAAGGAGATCACTTTCAAGATATTCTCAACGATTTACATTAAAGACATTTTTTTTTGGATATATATATAGAGAGAGATATAAAACTTCCTCAATTTGCCGTCATGCTCGGAAGATTACTTCCTTCTAAGCGGCTTTCATTTTTGACTAATTCTTATTCCGTAACGTTAAGTGCCGTACCAATGTTTATTACACACCCGTAACTGTATTTGTCACGATCACGTGGATTTTAGGGGCATGCTGTAATTTTAACCAGAAAGCTCTAGTGCGATCCGATAAAAAGTACCCTTCGCGTGCACAAGTTCTCTCGATAGACTGGTTCTTATAGTTTGCAGCGTTCAGTGGAACATAACCAATGAGAACCATCGGCTATATTTATCTGTCGGAATTACCGATTCTCATAACAAAATATTTGATGCACAACTGTGCTTAAAACTATTGGAAGTCATGAAAGACACATGATCTCTGCCAAGAAATTGAACAGTGAAACTCAACCTTTGCTCCGTTATTGAAACCGAGGAAAACTTGATTAATTTTAGAGCAAAAAATTCCAATTTGGGTTCGATCTTTCAGCCAGCCACTTGTACAGTCCCCATAAAATTTTGTTACAATGTTCCCCTCACCGCTGCGTGCTACCGACGAGTCGATACGAGGTCTACTGTGTAATCCTATTCGATTCACACTTCGGCAATGAAGCAGCACGTTTGCTAACGTAAGCATAGGCTACTTTGAAGAGCATGTTAAGTTGAAGTAGTTCTCAGGAAGCAAGACTAAATCAATCTTGAAAACTGGTTACCATGAAGCGGAAAAACAGATGGTGACACGCCAAAAGCGCCTTGAGATGTTTGGCAGCTATTACATGCAGTTACTGATTAACTATCACCAATTCCATCCTTACCCCCCCCCCCCCCTCCCCACTCAGATAACTCAATAAAGAAAATAAATTCGGAAGAATGAAAAGCCTGGTTTTATAACAAAAACTCAGTAGTGTACATTTGTGGAACCAATGTTTTTTTTACGTTCTAGTGGATGTTGCCTGTTGGGGCAACTGGTTTATTTTATTTTATTTGGGGGGAGGGGGGGTAGGGGAAGTAGTATTGCTAAAATATGACTTTTTCTGGAGTTTGTACTGGGGAAATTAAAAAAAAAGTTACCAGCTACCCACTACTGACATTCTGAAAGGTCTTGAGTAGGGTGAGAATGAGACCACGAAGAGAGGAGGGGTGCTAAATACATGTGGTCTTATGAATGCAATATATTGTCAATTTTATGGGATGACTTCCATGAAATTCAAAAATAATTATTAGAATATTTAAAACACAGTCAATATGACAATATTTTCCAGACACAAATTGATGTGTATTTTTAAATGACTAGTTAAGAATTATTTGCTAGTATTTCTGTTTTATACAAGGGTATTATTTTGCTTTAATTATCAGCAACAGAACTTAAATTAAATGTCACCTATATGAATTAGCTACATGGGTGTATGGAATGGGATAGGGGTTGCGGCATTTCATCCCCCTTCACAGATAAGCAGCTAATTTTGCAGTTTTCATTGAAAGGGACTGGTATTTTCAGAACAGATTGTTCAGAGGGAGGGGATATTTTATAATTTTGGCAAATATCAGGGTGGTAGGCAGAGCATTTTCATAGGCAAATTCGAGAAAAGGGTCTGCATTTTGATTTTGAAACAATAGTTCAGGGCAGTTTGATTGGTCAGCCCCCACCCCAAGAAAATGTCCAAAAGCCTATCATTAGTCACATTCTGTCAGTCCTCTTTAAAACTTCTTACTAAATGCAAATTCAGAATACCAAATTCCAAATTTAAGATTCACAAGATATTGGAGCAGACACATAAAAAAATTATTTTGTTTTGAACCAGATACCAAAATAAGTTGGAGCTTACAGTAAGCCTTACTGGTGAGAACATCCCCCCCCCCCCCCCCCCCACACACACTTATTTCTCATTCAGCCTCTGACTAAGACTGTTGGATACTCATTTCGTGAGCTTACGAGAAATGCTGTCAGGTTATAGATGTGGGGAGGGGGGGGGGGGGTAGTAAAAAAGGTGTACAAACTAAATTACTTGTGGAGACAAGACATAACATTTTCTTGCAGTCATCATGCAATATATTTCCCCCTTTGTATATCTGTAGTATTATGTGGACAACCTAAAGCTTTTATTTGTAAGTGCAGCCCATTTCAAACAAAGGTTATCAAGACTTGAGGTAAAATGAAAAGAAGGCTAAATTTCAAGTCAGAAACTTTATAATGTTGAAAAATAAAGAGCAAACTTACCAAGACTGCAGAGTTCACTCAGACTCAGAGTCAGAATGGAATCTCAAACTGCCTGAGGCTCAGTTACTCCAAACGATCGAATAAATGCTCCGGGAGGTTAATTATTGCTCAAAATGTCTTTTCTCGTCCGTCCAATGTGTACTTTTGTTACAGTGCAGAACAGAAATGACCGATGTCCACATGCGATAGCCTAGTGCATGTATCGTCAAGCCGAGTTCAAACTTATATTTTCAGTTTAAAAAGCACGAAATTTAAACAGAGCGGCCAGTTCGCACAGTATTCAAATTAAAATCCTTGTACATTTTCCATCCTCCAGATATAATGATGCCTGCACGTACACACTTTTGAAAACACATTTGATACCTCATAATTTGTGACGTCTGATATGCTGAACGCAATCTTTTGAGTTTTGAGTGTTCGGATCGACATTTTTTGCGAACAAAATGAATCAACATCGATTCTATAGGTGGCAAGGTCAAAGACTTAAGACTGGTTCCCTGACAAAATTGCCCGTTTCTCTCAAAAACTCTTTCAACCGTTCAAATTTTCGACTATTTAATTAAATTAGCGATTAATTACAGTGAATTCGTTTTCATGGTTGGGTGTGTAATAAATACAGAACCACACTTATGTTTGAATGGGTTAACGATTACTGGCCTCGAGCGTGTGGCGCTGGGATAACCACTCGAGCTGGCTCGAGTGGTTATCCCAGCGCCACACGCTCGAGGCCAGTAATCGTTAACCCATTCAAACATAAGTGTGGTTCTTTATATGTATCGCGTCATGTGAACGGTAAAATTTAGCGTCACGCTTATCCCAATTGTAAAATGGGAATTATAAAATTGATCGAGATACGCGTACGTCTTACAGATCGATTTATTATTTGGCAAGTGGCCGCCTGGCTCCTAATCACGAACCCATCTATAAAATCGCCGTTTCATATCTTCCTTGGGTGGCAACAAGTAATCATATGTTCAGTATTTCACGTTGTTCACTGTATTTAATTGTAAATTATGGACAAACAATACCGTATCATATCTTCATTAGGTAGTAACAAGTGAAGATATATTCCGCGTTATTACGCGCAAAATTTGTTCTCAACCTTAGAATTAGGAGCATTCAATCATTTATCTCTACCTCGCCCTGGTAACAGAGGCAGAAGCTAGTTCGCATACAATATTCACACATTCAACCATTCCTTGGCCCCAATTGTTCAAACACGTTGTTCTCCATATTCAAGTGTATTGCTTGTAAAATCACCGTATCATATCTCCCTTGGATAGTAAAGATATGTTCCCCGTGTCATGTTGTTCCCCGTATCCGAGTCTATTACGCGCAAAATAACCGTATCATATCTTCCTTGGGTGGCAACAAGTAAAGATATGTTCCGCGCTTCACTTTGCTTTTTGTATTCAAGAGTAAATTAAAATCCGTATAATATCTTCCTTGGGTGGCAACAAATAAAGATATGTTCCGCGTTATTACGCAAAAAGCAAATATGAATTAGACACTATTTCTAAAACCTCGCCCTGGTAACAGAGGCAGAGGCAAGTAAGTTCGTATACCGTATTCACACATCAAAACACTCCTTGGCCCGGATCATTCAATCATTTAAAAGCGCGCCTCCATATCTCCGCATCAATACCCAACCCGCGTCAATCAGACATCAGTACCGCTCATGAAAAATAGAATCTTTTTATACCTTCCCTGCGTAGTAATAAAGCCCCCTCCCCCACCCCCGCCCGATCATTCCATTGTGTGTAAATGTCTTGTCCCCACCCACTATTGCAGCATATATATGCCCTTCACCACTGATCTAAGTGCTGCCCCTGCTATAATATATACACTGACAATCGTAGGCTAGGGTTCCATGCACCACATGCACCCCCACCCCACCCACATACGCATGATGTACGCACTGACCTATACACAATGATCATAATCTCACAACATATACACGCTATGTTCAACACTAAAGCGCTTTTAGGTGTAATTGCTCTATACACTAATTTATATCACCCCCACCCACCCCCCCCCCCCTCCCCCATTCAGCAAGTTTATAATTGAGAATATTTGGAATTGTTCTTGTCTATTGAGCCCGTTGGGTTCTAGTGTTTGAAGTTTGTTAATCCAAAATGCTTCACGACCCCTCCTGTAAGCTGTATTTTGTTGATTAATTTGTTCAATCCCAATAATCCTAAAATTGTTTATACTATGGTTTTTGGTCAGAAAATGATGTGGTATCGGTTCAATCATAACCTCAAGTTTTATTCTACTCAGATGGTTTTGCATTCTCTCATACAATTTTGTCTCCGTCTCTCCCACGTACACACCTTCATTATACTTGTCGCAGAGAATCCCATATTTCACATTCCTGGGCATGCAGGTGATTTTTTTGCCTATGTAGTAGGCCGTTCCGTTCTTGTCTGCGAATTGTTTTGTTTGGGGCATAAACCCACAGTTTGCACAATTTATCTCGCATCTATCAGATCTCTTCCCTTGATTGTTGAACATTTTATTATGCTTGCTATGGATTATAATATCTCCCAAATTTTTCAGTCTTTTGTACGAAATCAGGGGAGGTTTTTTCGAATGCCAACTTCATGCGTTTTGAGCGGTGTAAAATGGGCATCCGCACCCGCGTTATTTTCCCGATGTCGGGCAGGCGACGCGAGTAGGTGACCACAAACGGGACTCTTTCACCGGTTGATTTGTTGGATTGTTTTTCAAGTAACTGTTTACGCTCGATTTGGTCGACCTTTTTTAGTTGTTCGCTTACAAACTTTTCGTCGTAACCTCTGGCATGCAGGTGTTGTTTTATATCATTTTTGTGGCATTCATATTCAGCATTATCGGAACAAATTCTTTTTACTCTTGAAGCTATTGCATATGGTATCGCTGTTTTGTTTTAGTGTTGATTAGATGATCTGACTTTGCGTGCAGGTATTGATGCGTGTCCGTTGGTTGTGTATATAAACCGGTTTTATGAAATCCGTCTTCAATTTTGACTATCGTGTCTAAGAATTCTATCCTATTTTCAGACCACCTTAAATCAACCTGTATTCGTGGGTGTATCGTATTTGCCAAAGAATGATATTGTTTCAGAGACTCCAATCCATGCGTCCATACTTCCCAAATATCATCAACGTACCGTACCTGTTCAAGGGGGTGTAACTTCGATGCTTTTGACAGTTTCTCTTCCCGTTCACCCACATATGTGCACGCATAATTCATCCCTAATCGCGAACCTATTGCAACGCCGTCCGTTTGTAAATAATGTCTTCCTTTAAATAAAAAATTGCTATTGTCCAAAACAGTTTCTATTAGTTTAAGACCTATCTCTGTTGGGAATAATTTTTTTAGAGTTTTCTAGTGCCTTTTTATATATTAATATACCTTCATTACGTGGGACGCTTGGATATAGTTTCTTGACGTCCATACAGTACATTATGCTGTTTTCGGAGAGTGGTCGGGATATACAGTCCAGTCTGTTCAAGAAATGTGTGGTGTCGCGTACGTAGGATGGTAATGACTCAACGTGTTGTTTTAATTCATTCAGACTCCATCACTTCTGCTATTTTCTCTGTTGGGTGGTTTATTTCCGAAATTATTGTTCTTAAAGGGGCTTCATTTTTATGCATTTTGGGGTTACCTTTTACTCTTCCAGTCTGTGGCTGCTTAGGTATCATGTACGCTAATACTTTTTTGTCTATCAGTTTTTTTTTCTAGTTTTTTGAGTTGGCTTTTAATCTCGTTTGTTATTTTCTCTGTCAGATCTACAGGTACTTCTTTGTATGTTGTTTGGTCCCCCAACTCCATCAAGATCTCATTTTTATATTTACTTGCATCCAAAACAGTTATTCCAGACCCTTTATCGGCTGGTCGCACGACTATTGTATTATCATTTAACAACTCTTTCGGAACCTTCTCTTCCATTTTGTTATGTTGTTTCGCACGCGTTTTTTATGCACTTCAAAATATCTTCCCGTACTATCTCTAAATAAGGGTCAGGGTGCTTATCTCTACCTCCTTTAGGAGTCCACGGGTTGCGCTCTTTAAACTTATTAGCATATTGCTGTTTATTGTCTAGGAAATACTCACATAGTCGCATTCTGCGCTCCCATTTTTTTATCTCATCGATAAGGTTCGCTATATCCAAAGTACTTTCCGTTGGGACAAACTTGAGACCCCTTTTAAATAATGTTATTTGGTGTTTTGTTAGTTTCTTATCGGATAAATTAAACACGTTATTTTGCTGATTTATTTTACTTTCATTGTGCAGAATTTTACTCTCTATATCTACATAAATGTTATTTTGATCATCGCTGATATTCTTAACTTCTACAATTTTTTTGAATAACACCGGGGATTCAGTTTTGGATCCCAGTGCGGATCCCAAAAATGAAATCGGATCTGGATGCGGGATTCAACAAGATATTGAATCTGTCTCAGGTCGACGATATGGACGAAGACTTGACGGCGGTCAACAAAGGCTACGTGGATTCTGATAGAGAGATATATAAATAAATTTTTTTTTGGTTGCATTAATTAAAATAATAAAAAAAATATATAATTTTTAAATAAAAAAACAAAAAAAACCCAAACATGACAGTCGATAAATTCGGTCGTGCTGACGATAATGAAGGTCCCTCTAGAAATAAAAGAAGTGCTACAGTCGAAGTTGTTGGTGACATTTCCAACTTGGACGAACGATACATTCAAAGATGCGAACCTCGACAAGAACCTTTAAATTTAAACAATAAGAAAATCTACAATCTTCCCGAACTGATCGATCAGTCGGATACCGCGACTGAAAAATACGTCGATAGAGGAGAGGAAAATTTTCGGCAGATGATGAGAGAAAATTGCGAGAATAAAGCCATGACGGACGATCTCGAAATAAAATCTAAACGAGTGGTGAATGTAGCGAATCCTAGAGATTCGACCGATGCCGCCACTAAAAGATATGCGGATGACGCTCACGCAAGATTCTGTAACCATCTGAGAGATCGCTACGTTCCTAAAGTGATGCAGTCCGAATTGAACACGAATTCTAACAAGATGATCAACGTACCCGATCCCAACGATTCGGCAACTAAACAATACGTAGACTTGGAACTGAGAAAGAATAATGTCGACGAGCTAAAATGAATCTCAAGTCGACACTTGTATCCGAACAAACAATCCGGAGGAAAAATTGAGGCCGGCATCAACATGGACGGTTACAAACTGTTTGGTCTCGACGACGAACCGGAATACGATTCCAGCGCAGTCAACAGAAAGTACTTGGACGAAAATACGGTCTGGAGAAAAATTGATATCATGGAAGGCAAACTGGATATGGGAGAGCACGCACTCACGGAACTGCCGGATCCCACGCACATGACGGATGCCTGCAATCTGATCTCCGTCGTGGAAAAGATAAAATACGCCAGACAACTGATCACCATCTGAGCCGAGGAGAGCAGTGCGTTAGATGCGGAAAAAGCAGAATGGTCCTTCGGAAACGGAGGTAACGGACTGTCGCACGGCTTGATAGGGTATCCCATGCCTGTGGGGGGCGATATCATTCGAATGAGTCTGGCTTTTACGTACTTGAGCAAGAGAACAGTCGTCAATCTCGTGGTGAACAGTGTGGAAACCGATAAGAGGTACAGAGTCGAAAAGATGAAAGAACAACACTCAAACACTAACGTCTTTGGTACGCCTCTCAAGGTGCATATGGGGGATAGGATCAATTTCAAGACGAAAACCAATAATCCCGAAGCCGCCACTTCAGTGGTCTCTCTGTTGATCGAACTCGATCCTCTGAACAAACAGTGAGTAAAAAAAAGAATTGAAAATAATCACTTTTTTGTGATGTAGGGGGGACAATTCAAAAAAAAAAATAATAATTGGATTTTAAGAGATTGAATATGTAATTTCTCAAAATCCAATTATATTTTTTTTTTATTTATTACTTTTTTTTTTTGTTTTGGTTGACATTCCGAACTTGCAAATATTGTTATTTGTTTTGGTTTAACATTCTTAAAACACTCGTCCATGTCTAAACCGAAATTGAACATAGCAATAATAAATTCTTCAAAAGCTGTTTCTCCTCTTTATGTTAATATATCTAGTAAATGTCTCATGCAGTCTTTCGTGGTTGTTCCCTGTTTTTTAATTCGTTCTACCATTTCTGAAGTCAATTTTACAGGTGTTGTCATTTCCAACCGATCTAATATATTTAATAAATTGCTCTCATCTATGTTATCTACCAAATGCTTTTGATTTCATCTCAACATTCTCTATCTTGATTATTCATTTTTTAGTTTTTTTTTTATTATTTATATATTTTTTTTATATTTTATCGATAATTTTCAAAAAAAAATAATTAATTTTTATTATTTTTTCATCGAATGATGGACATGTTTTGTCCGTCCGATTCGAATTCTAACTCTCTATCAGACAAGTCTACGGCAAAAGCCTCGGTTCTCCTCGGCACATTCTTATCGAATTGCATCTTTATCTGAATGTCTAAGACACTACTCTTGAGTCACTTGCTCTGTTTACTGAAGTCGAATACGAACAGGGGATACATCGATTTGTATTCGGTGGGAGTGATGTTAGGATTACCCATCAATTCGTCCAGTCGATGATATTTCTTTCTGAAATCTGCGACATCGCCGTATAGTCTGCAGAAATCGTTCTTATCGAAAGAGGTGTTGTAATCGATGGCCGGATATCCTGTAGCGTTTAGAAATACCTGCATGTTTCTCAAGTGACAATGATCAAACGAAAGGATTTTTCTTTTGAGACCCGTCCCTATTGGTTTGAAATGCCACTACGATGAATCGTGGTCTTTCTGAAGCAGATTTCATGGTCAATCTCCAATCGACGTGATTGCTGGATGGTGGAATACGAGCTCTGTCGCACTGTCTCATTCTAAATCCCACTGGTAATTTACTTTTCGATTCTACGATCTTGCAGAGACGTACTTTCTCCATGACTGAAGGCAATATGTGCAGGACGAACCAAGATATCTTGTTCAGATGTATCTTACTCACATCGGTTGCGGCGGGTCTCATGATGGCTTTGTTGTTTCTTTTTTGAATCAACGTCAGATTGTGATTGAGAAGAGAGAATCTTAACGTAATCTTCTGCGAATCCGAATATGTGTTTCAGAAGTATCCTGAACGAAAACATTCCTTTCGGTCTCGACGTCTTGACAACGTAGTCGAATCTCAGGGTGGCACCGGTATTGGTTGCAATCATATCGGTGATGGTGTCTTTCACCCACAAATGACTGAGTCCTTTAGATTTCGAAAAATCGTCCGCATACATCAAGAGTCCGTACATCGTGGTGGCTTGTCCGGGATGAAACACGGATTCTATCTCTTGTCCCGAGAGCATGTATTTTATGTTACTGAACAGATGCATCATGTCACTATTAGCTAGAGTGACCACGTCGTCGTCGGCATATCGTTTCCGTCTTCCTTGGTAAGACGTCCCTGTATTACTATGTAACTTTCGCTGGGATGAACAAACAGATCTTGAGTCTCGACGTTGATTCTTATTTCACAGGTATTGTTCAGACTGGTTCCAGTCACTGGTTCGTACTCGTGAACTTCGTATTCTTGAATGCTTTCATCTCTCAATATACCTTCTGTTAATATATTCATCAATTTTTTTTTTTTGTGTGCCTGTGTTAATTCACTTTTTATTATTAATTGTTTTGGTTTTAATTATTATTTTTTATTTATTTATTTTTTTCCTTTTACTATATATGGGTAAAAAAAAATAAAAGTAAAGGATTAGCTCTTCTGCAATTCTTGTACAAAAAATGTTCCAATGATTTCTGTGCTGTCATCTTTGTCATCCTCTAACGCTTCTATTTTGTAAGTCACCGGATCTGTGTAAAATATTCTAACGATCTTAAAGATTTCCTCAGTCCATCGAGGAGTGTAACCTTTTGCGAAGAGTGACTTATAAGAAGTGATTCTCACTCGATCGCCGACTGCTAATTTCGGTGGTTTGAACTCCTTCTTGATCTTGATCTTTTCGGGATAGATATTCGCGAAGACCCGGTTTTCATTTTGAGGATCGCTAGCTTCCACAGGAGTCATCGTGATCGATCTGTGTCACGTGTTGTTGTATTCTTCGACCAGTTCATCTAGAACGTCGATATATTTATTTGTCTTATTAGCCATGAAATACTTGTACATATTTTCCTTCATGGTTCTATTCCAACGTTTGATCATGTTAGCTTTCCCTTCGTTTTCGACAGAATAGAGGTCGACCAATGGATGAACGTGACTGTTGTAAAATTCCTTCCCCTTGTCCACCCACAATTTATCCAGTTTTTGAGAAGACGATGCGAATATGCTCTTCAGAGCATCGGCCATGCAAGCTACTGATTTATTCTTCAGAGGTCTCATCCATCCGTATTTCGAAAACACGTCGATTACCGTCAATATGTATTTAATGCCCTTGTTCCGTTTCGAATGTGATTTCATGTTGACTAGATCGGCTGACCAGATCTGATCCAGACCCTTCGTGAACACCCTTCTCCTTCGAAATTTACGCATGACGGGCTTGTGTAGTTTGTTCGCCAATGCATTCGTTAATATGTTCTGTTTTTTTATGACCCCATCCAAATCGACGTTTGGTACCGATCACTTTACCAACCAATGAACGTTCCAGTCTCTCTCTCTCCTAGTGGGATTCGGTATATTTTTCAGAGTTGTCAACATGTTTTTATCGCAGATTCGATTACGATTCTCCACGTCGGGATGTTTAGCATAGCACAGATCATGAGCGTAAGCTGCCGAATCCACCCTATTGATGGGTTTGCTCCAAGATTTAGGTGTCAGATCTCGTTTCAATCTCTTATTTAATTTCCTGAATTTATGTCCTGGCAGATGCATTTTGATGGGCAGATTATTAATCAATTTATTCATCAGACCGTCACCACATTTGACGAATTGCGTCTTGGCTGAACTGCACATTTTACACGTTCCACAAAGCATGGGACTTTTATTTTTTGTCAGTATGTTTTAACGTTAACCATATCGGTAACTCTCTTGCATTTGACGCAATACATTTTGTTTGTTTTTTTTTGGAGGGGGGGGGGGGGGTGTTGTTTTTTCGTATATATATATTTAATTTTTTAATTTTTTTTAATTTATATATAATTTTTTTTTCTTCTTTTATATATATATATATATTTTTTTAATCGATTGCTTCCGGAATATTTTTGGGATCCAATAATTTATGAAACGATTGTCTCGCTTCTTCCCTTCCTTTTTCCATGAGAGAATCCTTCAATTATCTTCGCTTTCATGACATCGTATTTTTGTTTTACGTTCAGTATGTCGACATATTTGCCGTCTGAAATCCTACCATCTTTCAATGCCATAGAGATCTTATCCGACATGGTGTCGATCTTTACATCGGCGAAAACTCTGATGTTTTTCGTGCTTCTTGGCCTTCACAGATTATTTCTTAGTAAGAAATTTTCCAATTGTACTGACGAATCTGGCAGTCAAAGCCAAACCTTCTACGGCCAATACGACTGGAAGACCAATGGTGGCGGCCGGCAATCAACTGATTCCAGCAACGTTCAAACCCATAGAGACCGTGATGAAAGTCAAATCCACACCACTCACAAATTTCTCTTATCTCGAATATTTCTTATTGATCGAATGACGAGAATCTCTCTCTCACGTTAGATACGATTGAATTGTATTAATCTGTTCGATTTGATACCTCTTCACAGCGTTATCTCTACTATCTGGTGGTAGAAGAGGTGGCGTGGGCTCCACCTTCTCTAACAATGGATATAATTGTTTACTTCGAGTTTCCATTTTCTGTTTATTTTTATTTATTTATATCTTTTATTTTTTTTGTATTTTTTTTTACTTTTACCCCTTATTATTTAATGTAAAATTTTTTTTAATGTTTTCTTCCCTCAAACAAGGCATTCATAAAAAATGTGATTCCTGTTTGTGGTCTTCCCTTTCCAAAAAATATTCAAAAACGCATCCTCTGTCTTCATTGGAGAGACCTCGATGTGCTAACTTCAACTCTTCCGATTTAGTGGGCTTGGGTTTTCCGATGCCAAACACTAATTGATTCCAACATTCGATCACATCGTTGCATCGGATGTATTCCGATGCACGCATGAAATACATGGTGACGATGTCTTCCCATTCCTTCGTAAGACATGAATGATTAATGTGATTAAATTCTCTCTCCTCTCGACAACCGAGACATCTTTCGCGCATGACGCAAGGAAATTGTTCTTCTATGCAGATCGTGTAAGCTCTACCAATGCCCTTCGAAGAAACCAAGCTCTCAATTCCATGGAATCGTTCATTTTACTCAAAATTACTATTATTATATAAAAACAATTTTTATTTTTATTATTTATTTTTTTTTCTATTATTTTGTTTTTCGTATTATTTTTTTTTTTATATTTTTTTTCTTTTTTATATATATTACGTTTTTTTTAATAACAACATATCTATTCATCACATCATCAAATGAATGAACGAATACTTCTCGACTATTATGATCGTGCATATTATTATAGGAAAGAGATGGCTTTTTTTTTGAAAGAAGTATTTTATGCTTCTCATATTTTGATAAAACCATCATTTGTTTATTGTTGTCGTTAGAATGATACGGGGAATATCGCTTTCTCTCCTTTTGTTTCATTTTTAAATTGTTATTTTTTCTTTAATTGTTATTTTTTTTTTATAATAACATACCCAAAATGGGTATATTCTTAAACGGTGAATTCTTACCGAACAATAAACCTTTACCAACTAGTGCCACATTTTCTCCAGTCTTCAGATAGTGGAAAGCATCGCCGCCTTTTCTCATGGGTCGTAGATACAATCCATTACCTTCAACATCTATGCGACACATGGCACCTCCCTTCTTCAAAAACAGACCATTTCCCCTCTTCTTCAAACACAATCATCTACCCATTAAGTTGTTGATTCCCGAACTAGCGAGTCCCGAGAGAGCTCCCACGCCCAGAGCTGGTAACACCATCTTCGTGAGAATGGGTAATGCTTTGGCGGCGAGTCTCGCCAATAGCGATACGAAACCCCCTTTCAGTCTCAGATTGTATCTCAATTGAGCAGGACTCAGTCTCACCGTCGTTCCAGTTCGATTACGAATCACTTTCTCCATCTTTTTGATTTGAGTTTTAGTCCATGCGGTCCAATCGCTACCATCACTCACCAGATCTTTGTAACTGAATTTAAATCTAACGGTCTCGCCTCGACGACTCAATGCCCTGCGGAGTTTAGCTTTCTGTCCTTCGGATACGTTCACGTTTTTAACCCTTTACCTAACATGAAAAGCAGACGACACTTGCCAAAAAAATTCTTGAATAACTAATTTTTTTCATTTTTTGTCTTAAAAACATAGGTTATGACCCCTCGTTGGAACGAGCTCGACAAGCTCGTTGGAACGAGCTCGACGAGCTCGTTCCAACGAGGGGTCATAACCTATGTTTTTGAGACAAAAAATGAAAATATTTTGAAAATTAATTGGCGATTTTTGAGAATAGCGCTGGCCGGTTTTGGCCGTTACGTTGGGTAAAGGGTTTTAATGATGTATCGACTACTACTCATATTTGTTATTTTTTATTTATATTTATTATTTTTTTTATTTACTTAATTTTTTCCCCATATATCTCTGATATGAAATCGTTTAGTCACTCTCTCTCCACGAAGATCTAACAGATCGCCGTCAACGTGGTTTCAGTGCTATACAACGTGTCCAGGATCACGGGTAGATAAACAAGACTTTGAGGTCACTCCACGACCTTGTAAGCCGGTGAAACATCTGGAAAGAATGAGTAGATTGTAGGCTGAGCGCTACCATTGACGTAACTTCCCGAGGTCACATTGACATTCACTAAAATGCCTATTGACCGTGAGAATGTTGTGTATATTTTCGGACGTGGCGTGTCCTCGATACATCTTTCGATCGAATCCCAACATCTTACCAATCGAATCTTCCACATTACAATCCACTCGAAAATTATCTCCCAAGTCAAATATCATCTGAAGAGTACTCGTATTGGGAGCGAGTCTAATCATCTTGCTTCCGTGACCATCGGTCTTCAGTCTCGTCTGGATGTGATGGTTCAGATCATCTATGTCGTAACTCCCTTTGGGAATTCGAATCTCGAACCAATCCACTTCGTTGGAATACCTGAACGCATTATTCTTTTCGGTGACATTGGGAAACCAATAGTAAGACTCGAGATTAACCAACGCCATCTCGTATCTCTTTTCCTTCTTTAATTCAATGGAAGATTCGAATTTAGTCGTGAATCGAGTCATGTTGTAACTCACTATGATTGGAAAGGATTGTTTCGCCGCCGTATTCTCGACTACCTGTTCTAAAAGGTGATGTTCTGACGTTTTTTTTTTATTATTATATATTTTTATATTTTATCGATATTGTTTTTATTTTTTTATTTTCTTCTCTATTATTATCAGGAATATAAAAAAATCGTCGAATCCGCTTCGATATTTTCCGTTGTTAAATTCGCTAGTCAAATCGATCCCCACAAAATTGTGAAGTCCTTTTTCCCACACCTTCTTACAAAATCTCCTGAATTCTTCAGTGCTCATGTCGTTGGCCATGTGATCTCCGTAGATGTGATTGAGGTTCTTGAGATCCTGACGAAAGAGACACAGAAAATGAGCATTCTCCCTTATCGTCTGTCTAGGCAGACGAAAATAATTCTGAGACAGATAGAAATAATCCATGTTGCTGTGACGTCCTCGAACATAATACAATTCACATCGATTCTGTCTCTCCGACAGTAGATCGTTGAAGATCATGAGATTCTTATTCTCCGACTTCAACTGTCTGGGATCTGGAACGTCGTCAGCATTCTTGTAAAACAGACATTCCACGTTCGAACACTCGACATTTCTCGTAGTCATTTCCCCACCGCTCCTTCCAATATATTCGAAGTCTCGTGTCCTTCGAATTCGTCTCGATTGACGTCCTTGGGTAATTTATGTATCATGCACTCTCGAAGCGATCTGTATTCCGGTTGAAAGAGACTCCTGCCGAAAATGAATAATCTGTCGTAATCCAACCAGCCGGGTCGCAACAATAGATTCATCAAGAGATTGGTCTTTTTGCAATTCGATTTTTCCCCCTATCAGACCTCTTATGCTCTTGGGAAAGAACTCGTTGTTCGACCTCTTGGTCATCACATCATTCCAAGACATGTCGTTGATATCCATTTTTTTCTCCAGTTTGTTTTTACTATGTTTTGAATTATGTTTTTTTTCTATTTTTTTTCTATTTTAATTTCTATTTTTATATATATATAAAAAAAGGTTTTTTTTTCATTATTTATAAATCACTTTCAATTCCGATCCTTTCGTCATTTTAGCTAATTCTTGTATCGGTACGACATCATCATAGAAGTGTCTCCAACTTTTCGGTTCGATTCTCGATCGTTTGGCAGGTGGTTGTAGTGGAGTTATCAATTTATTAATCAACGCGTCGGCACCTCTCTTGTCGGCTTCCGAAGCTATTCTACCACTCGCTTCAGTCTCACCTTTCTTACCCAAGTCGATCGCCGTCTTCTTTCCGATTTTGAGAGTGCTCGACGCGATCTGTTTCGCCGTGTCGCCGGTGAATTTACGAGTTAAAAATCGCATCATCGATTCCACGATGCCCGATCCGCCGTAGACGTAAGATCTAGTGTATCCCCTGTTATATATCACTAACATTTATTATTATTATTATTATTATTATTATTATTATTATTATTATTTTTATTTATTTTTTTTAAATATATATATATTTTTTTTATTTACTTAATATTTTTTTTTTCTCTTCTCTTACTATTTTAGCATTTCAAACGATTTATCAACTTTTGATAATCCTTCTTAGTCAAGACCTTCTGCCTCAACAATTCATCACACACGCTCATTATCTCATTATCCACTCCGGTGTTACCGGCCTCTCTGCTGCCCATCAACAATCTCAGTCTCTCAGACAAGGCATTGGGGATCGCGCGAAAGAAATATCGTATCTGTCATTCCCTTTCCAGTCGTCGATTTAACAAAATACTCGTTCGCCTTCCATATGGGTTCCACCACGTTCTTTCACTTGTAACCTCTCCTATCCTTAGGTCTTGTCTCTTTGGGATCATTGTTCTTCTTCATGGCGTGAGTCTGAACCAGAATGTCTATATAATTTTTGTAATCCTCCTCGGTGTAATCGTCGGGTCTCTGGTGAGAGAGCAGAGTATACAATCGGTTGGTCATTTCGTACCTATTCAGACCGACGATCAAATAGCGACCTTCAAGCGATACTTCCGTGTTACCCACGAAACATTTATCGCGACAGTCACGAAATTCGTACATCGGATCTTTCACGATTCCACTACCCTCGTCAGATCTGATGCTAAAAATGCTTGAAGCATCGCTACTATCGACGTTACTTGCATCGGTCTCGATTCTCTCCGGAGTGTATTCGGACAAACTTCTCGGCATAAAACTACCGACCCTACTCGGATCGGTCTCGATTCTCTCCAGAGCGTAACCGGACGGAGTTCTCGAAGCAGAACTACCAGGGTGCGAACCCATCCTCAGAGAACCTTCTTTTATAGGTCTCAATTCCTTGACGATCTCTTTCCTGGCTCGTTCCTGGACTTCGGTGACCGGTCTGAACAACTTGATCGCCTCTCGTCTCAGTCCTATCTCTCCCAATCGCCTGGCCCTATCCTTCGCCTGAATATTATCCTTACTACGTTTTAGTTCGCGAACCTGCTCGTCCCTTCGCCTCGAATCTCCGATGTGTAGAAACATTGTTTTTATTTATTTATTTATTATTATTTTTTTTTCTTTCTTTAATAAAAAACAGTTATTTTTTTGTATTCTTATTTATTTTTCTTGAAGGTTGTTTTATATATATATATATATATATATATATATTAATTTTTTTGTTTTTTTTTTTTAAACGGTCAATTTTCTTTTTTGTATTTTCAGTTCGCAGTATTAGCTCCATCTCGAACGTGAGAATCGACGTTCGATCACGTACTTTTCTAGTAGCAATTTTTAAAATTCACCTCGATCGAACCGCTGTCTTTTACCGCGAGAATCGGCGTTCGATCGCATATTTTTCCAGCTCGAATTTTATAAAACACAATAGAGGGACCACACTTCACAAAAATTCACCCTCGAACTAACCGGTGCCTTTTACCCCGATGATTCGTTCGATCGCGTATTTTTTTCTAGACCCCACAGACAACGATCCTGTTTTTCGAAATAGTTCGCAAAGGAAGATGTCTGCATTAAATCTCGATCGCGAGTGGTCCGGGTATTCTAGGCTGACAAAAAAATTCACTGATGGAAATGATCCGTGTTACCATTGTCAAAAGATGGAGATATCGACGTTAAAATCGTAAAGGAGGTTTTTAGCATGGATTCGTCAAATTCACCTCAAAGTGGCTCAGATATGTTCAAATTTCAAACATTGTTCGGGAAAAGTTGAATTATTTCTGGGAAAAATTGACAAAATCTATCGTTTTGACGAAAATATTTAAGTTTTTTCCAAAAAAGTTAAGTTTTTTCCCAAAAATAACTGACTTTTCTGGATAACCTTTCTGGACCACTATCCCTGGACCACATGATTGATGGTGGTCCAGAAATGATGTGATCCAGGGATGGAGGTGGTCCAGGACCCCCCGGTAATTGCTATTCAGTCGCCGTGGACTGGTCGTAATCCACGCGTGGGCAGTGATGTCCGCGCATTCGTTTACCAGGTAATACAAATCATCATCAGCAAAATTGTAATTAATGAAGCACCGGGTTGTACCCGGTGCTTCATTAATTAAATATTTGATGATTATTCATGTAATTAGTGTTTGAAAACTTGTATCATTGCGTCCGTGGAAATGTTGCCCACCCGTGGAAAGTGACCAGTCCACGGCGGCCACACTGTAGAAGGAGGGAGCGCGGGGTCTCAGTGGTAGACTGTTGGACTTCTGTGCTAGAGGTCCCGAGTTCGATCCCCATCCGAGACGACCCGTATTGTGTCCTTGGGCAAGACACTTTATCCCGGGTGCCTGCATGAGGACATGATGACGCCGTGTACTAAGGCGTACTGCACGTTGATGGTACACATGTCTTCAACCGCTGTAACCCTGCTTGGGTGGAGCTTGAACGGAGTTAGAATGTTGAGGAGCTGAGAGTTGCTCGTCGATGCTCGGTGGTTCTGTCCGGATACTCCGTCTTCCTCCACCCGTAAAACTGTCAAGTTCACGATTAGCCATTGTGCATAAGTATGTGACCTTAAACACCAATAAATAATAAATGAATAAACCGGATACACCGTCTTCCTCCACCCGTAAAACTGTCACGGTCACGATTAGCCATTGTTCATAAGTATGTGACCTTAAACACCAATAAATAATAAATGAATAAACCGGATACTCCGTCTTCCTCCACCCGTAAAACTGTCACGGTCACAATTAGCCATTGTGGATAAGTATGTGACCTTAAACACCAATAAATAATAAATGAATAAACCGGATACACCGTCTTCCTCCGCCCGTAAAACTGTCACGGTCACAATTAGCCATTGTGCATAAGTATGTGACCTTAAACACCAATAAATAATAAATTAATACTGTAGAAGGAAGTGTATTTTTCTGCAAGTGCATGATTGTGTTTCGGCAATAACAGCACCTCAATTTACAATGACAAGCGATTTTTCTGTACAAGGACACTGCCAGCCACACAATTGATAGTGACTAAAGTGAGTTGATCTCAGACTACATTAACAGCCTGAATAGACAATGGAAAGTTAAACAATAACCTAACCTGAAAAGCAGACGACACTTGCAAAAAAAATTCTTAAATAACTAATTTTTTTCATTTTTTGTCTCAAAAACATAGGTTATGACCCCTCGTTGGAACGAGCTCGACGAGCTCGTTCCAACGAGGTGTCATAACCTATGTTTTTGAGACAAAAAATGAAAAAAATAATGAAAATTAATTGGCGATTTTTGAGAATAGCGCTGGCCGGTTTTGGCCGTTACGTTGGGTAAAGGGTTAAACAATAACCTGATGTGTATAAATTAAATTTACAAATTATTAGACAAGAACTATTTGTCAGAAAAATTGTATGTAAAAGGTGTAGCTTTGTAAATACTGAGTATGAAAATTTAAATGTAAATTTACAATATTTTGAAACTTTCAAAAGTTGCAAGATTTGCCGGAAATACATGTAAAATGACATTGTCAAATTAAAAGGAATGCTCAGTTTTCCCGTTGTTTTTTTTTTTTTTTTTTGTTTTTGGGGCTTTTTTTGGCAAGTAGTGAAAACAAGCTTTATTTTTAGTGAATATCGGGAATTATCTCGGCAGTGTGGACCTGACAGTTTTATTTTTTACGATCGCTTCCCGATATTCACTAAAACAGCGAAGATTTTCTTTTTATTATAAGCTACGTGACATAGGGGACATAGAACATTCTAGCACTCAGGCGACGATTTTACTGCGCAACATTCAGCCCAATTCGACTGCAAAGTGTTTCAAGACAATAACAAAAAGCTGCTCATCGTTCATTCAAGGCGACGTTTAAGGTGACGTCATGCGCCGAAGCGTAACGTCATTCAGGAAGCTACTGAAAAAATTCGTCGTGTCGTGTGGACCTGAAAATAGCGCCCTTGAAAAATAAAACTTAGAGGTCGACACTGATGACATAATTCCAGATACTGACTAAAAATAGAGTAGATTTTCTTTTTTGTGATATGCTGCGAGACATTTTATTGCACAATACTTATCCCAATTGGACCCAAATGCACACGCTTCAAAACAATGACAAAGATCAGCTGATCGTACCGGCGTAGCGTGGCGTCATTTAGGAAGGTGCTGTGGGGTATTTATCAATATCCGTCGAGTCGATAGATATCGAGAATTATCATATAACTCGTCCATTTTGTTCACTTTAAAACATTTGATATTTTCTTTTCATATTAATCAGTGATAAATAAAGCCTTCCATCAATTTCATTGGTCAATTTCAAAACTAGACAATTTGATTGGCTGAACAAAATACAACTGGGTTACATTTGCATAATTTCAGTAGGGAGAATTTACGTTGTCTGTCCAATTTAGGGTGTGTTATATTGTATTAATCTTTTACCTTCAAGAAAACCGCCATTCATTTTTTTTTATATTTTCACTTTTTGCTTCCAAAACATAGGTTATGATCCCTAACTGGAACTAGCGTGTCGCGCTCGTTCCAATGAGGGGTCATAACCTATATTTTGGAAGCAAAAAATGAAAATTTTTAGTTATACGAGGATGTTTTTTTCCAAGTGCCGTCTGCAACTCAAGTTAGGTGATGGGTTAAAAAGTCATACTAAGTGGCTAATTTGTGCTTGTGTGTGTCATATGATAAATAGAATATGAAATGAGTGTTTTTCTCATATAATATTTATGAAACTCGTCCGAATTTTCCGTTTGGGCTCGCCAGAGGCTCGCCAAAGCGCAAAATTCTTAGACTCGTTTCATAAATATTATATGAGAAAAACACTCATTCCATATCCTCTATATATCTTTTAGATAATTTGCGATAATTTACAGACTAGCATATAATAACAGTGTGTGTTCACTTCATGATAATCATATTGAAGTGAATTTCAGGGTGATAATCTCACTTACCTGTTACACTGAACGTTGCCGATTTATTTATTATTTATTTATTAAGGTTTACCGACACTTTAACAACCAATATAATATCGTGACGGTGGCAGTTTTACGGGTGGAGGAAGCCGGAGTACCCGGAGAGAACCAACGAGCAACGACGAGCTGCTGCCAGCTCCCCATCATCGTAACTCCGCTCTGAAGCACAGCCAGAGTTAGATTGGTTGAAGACATACGCACCATCGACGTGCAGTACGCCTTAGTACACAACGTCATCTCCCCCCTCCCTCCCCACGACCCCAAATTTGGACAATCGGGGTTAGGTGAACGTTGCCGAAATAAACAAATGAAAACATTCTAACCTGTGAAAGAACTGAGAAAAATTGTGAACATTGAAAAGAAAGTGATGAACTTCGATGATTTGTCACGAATTTTCGTGACTGAAATTTCAAATAAAAATTTCAGAAAATCCAGGGTATCCCCGAAATTTGTTCGCCGGCGGCGCCAAATGTAGTGATTTTCCTACATGACACTGTCACCTACACTAAAGATCCAGGTCTCTGCAAAGTGGGTTAATCAAACGTATCGAATTACGATGTGAATAGTTCGGATTCCTCAGTATAAGTGCGCCAAATAAACAAAGAGATTGAAGTCATTCCCGGGCGCTTAAGGAACATTAGGTTAAATGACTGGAATTATCCCGGTTTGCTGGCACTATCCCATGAGGGATCTTAGGTTGGACGCCATCCGTTTGATAATCATACATAGATCATCTCGTCAGCCGAGAGGTGAACTAGTTTTACATATACTATTAAAATATTAAAAAAAAGTAGGGGATATCCAAACTGATGTTGATATTTCCGGAAAATGGTATTGGATACGCGTGATTGGGCACATCAATAAGTTACCAAGTTTAGAGTGGATCATGAATATCACCGGTCCACGAAAACTTCGTGCAGGTTTTTGCAAGAGCGCCGCGTTAATGTCTGTGGGGGTACGTTTTGAAATTGTATTTGTACTGGACGGGCTTTTTCGGAGGTCTCATCGTTCTTTTCTTGGTATAAACTCGTTCATCAATAGTTTCTGGTCGAAACGTAACTTTTGAGATATGCGAAGACTGACACGTGACGAACGTTTACGTGCCGTTGGCATGTTGGAAGCTGGCAACATAAGACTGCAGTGGCTCAAATCTCAACGTTTCTCAATCGGCGATTAGCAGGTTGTGGTCACGCTACCGTCAGACAGGAAATGTTGATGACAAATGTTGTCAGGTCGTCCAAGGGCGACAACTGCTAACCAGAAGCGTTTCATCCGAACAACAGAATTACGTAACCGCCACCAAAGTTCCTCAGAAATTGGACAACAGCTGCACCGAGCGACAGATGTGCGAGTCAGTGGCCAGACTGTCTGAAATCGCCCACACATCTGGAATTTGTACGCTCGAGGACCTTCAATAATTCCACGTTTGACTGAACGTCACATCGCAGCAAGGCGTAATTGGTGTGGAGCACGACAGCGCTGGAAAATCGCAACGTCATGTTTTCCGATGAATCGAGGTTCACTCTCGACTTCCGAGACAGGCGAAACAGAGTGTGGCGGCGACGAAACGAACGATACCATGGCATAACCTTTAGGCAGCACGATCGTTTTGGTGATGGATCGGTTATGGTGTGGGGAGGCATAACCACGACAAGCAAAACAGCATCATATGCCATCCAGGGGCGTGTCACATGGCGGTACTACCGTCACAACATGTTAGCAGCCCATGTGGTACTATTTGAGCGACTTCACGGCCGTCGATTCATTTTCCAAGATAACAATGCAAGAGCACACAGTTCGTGTCGCCACAGAGTTCCTCCGGGAGTAGAACATCATTACACTGCCTTGACCAGCACTAAGTCTAGACCTTTCACCAATCGAGCACGTATGGAATATGCTTGGCATGCGCCTGCGACAACGCCAACAACCCCCTACCAATGTTCAGGAACGAGTGTTCGAGTCAGTGGTCGGACTATCTGAAATCGCCTACACATATGGAATTTGTACGCTCGACGACCTCTAATAATTCCACGTTTGACTGAACGTCACATCGCAGCAAGGCGTAATTGGTGTGGGGCACGACAGCGCTGGGACAATCGTCGGTGAAGCAACGTCATGTTTTGCGATGAATCGAGGTTCACACTCGACTTCTACCACAGGCGAAACAGAGTGTGGCGGCGGCGGAACGAACGATACCATGGCGTAACAGTTAGGCAGCCCGATCGTTTTGGTGGTGAATCGGTTAGGGTGTGGGGAGGCATAACCATGGCAAGCAGAACAGCATCATATGTCATCCAAGGGCGTGTCACGTGGCTGTACTACCGTCACAACATGCTAGCAGCTCATGTGGTGCCATTTGCGCGACGTCGGGGCCGTCGATTCATTTTCCAAGATGACAATGCAAGAGCACACAGGTCCCGTGTCGCTACAGAGTTCCTCCGGGAGCAGAACATCATTACACTGCCTTGGCCAGCACTAAGTCCAGACCTTTCAACAATCGATCACGTATGGTATATGCTTGACAGGCGCCTACGACAACGCCAACAACCCCTATCAATATCCAGGAACTCGCCGCTGCACTGCGGGAAGAATGGAATAACATCAGTCAAGCTGATATTGGACGTTTGGTGAGGGGTATGCCACGTCGGATCCTCGCTTGTCTCGTGAACTGAGGAGGATTTACAAGGTATTGAGGTTTTGGACTGAATGTGGTTAATTCTATGACTGAACATCCAAGTCTTCTACAGCTCAGTGCGTGGAATGTGTGCTTGTCAGACACCCAACTATCGCTGAAATCAATAGCCTCGACTGTCTTTTTGATGAAAATATAAATATATTTCTTCATAGATCTCACTTTTATCAAATATTCCCTTCTTGTTTTGAACAGTATAGATATCTATCCTTAATAGCCATATTTGAATTTCCATCGGACTTTAACAAAGCAAACCTAGATCGAGTTATTTTTGTGCAAAGCACACAATGGTGTATCCCCGCAACACCTTAGCATAGTCTTAACGTTTCGAATTAATATCCAAGGAGCCTTTCGATGAAAACTGATTTTCTAACGATAAAAGTGGTTCCACTGGAACCACCTGGGGCCAAATCAAAATTCCGAAACCTTCATGCACATCTAGAGATGTTACGTGAACAGATTAGCATAGTTTAAACATTTCGAATTAAATACCCTAGGAGCCTTTCGATGAAAACTGATTTTCTAATGATAAAAGTGGTTCCACTGGAACCACCTGGGGCCAAATTAAAATTCCGAATCTTTCATGCATATCTAGAGATGTTACCTGAACACATTAGCATAGTTTAAACGTTTCGAATTAAATACCCTAAGGAGCCTTTCGATGAAAAGTGATTTTCTAATGATAAAAGTGGTTCCACTGGATCCACCTGGGGCCAAATCAAAATTCCAAAACAATCATGCACATCTAGAGATGCTACCTGAACACATTAGCATTGTTTAAGCGTTTTGAATTAAATACCCTAGGAGCCTTTCGATGAAAACTGATTTTCTAACGATAAAAGTGGTTCCACTGGAAGCACCGGGGGCAAAATAAAAATTCCGAAACCTTCTTGCACATCTAGAGATGTTACCTGAACACATTAGCATAGTTTAAACGTTTCGAATTGAATACCCTAAGAGCCTTTCGATGAAAACTGATTTTCTAATGATAAAAGTGGTTCCACTGGAACCACCTGGGGCCAAATCAAAATTCCGAAATCTTCTTGCACATCTAGACTTGCTACCTGAACACATTAGCATAGTTTAAACGTTTCGAATTAAATACCCTAGGAGCCTTTCTATGAAAACTGATTTTCTAACAATAAAAGTGGTTCCATTGAAACCACCTGGGGCCAAATCAAAATTCCGAAACCTTCATGCACATCTAGAGATGTTACCTGAACACATTAGCATAGTTTAAACGTTTCGAATTGAATACCCTAAGAGCCTTTCGATGAAAACTGATTTTCTAACGATAAAAGTGGTTCCACTGGAACCACCTGGGGCCAAATCAAAATTCCGAAACCTTCATGCACATCTAGAGATGTTACGTGAACACATTAGCATAGTTTAAACATTTCGAATTAAATACCCTAGGAGCCTTTCGATGAAAACTGATTTTCTAATGATAAAAGTGGTTCCACTGGAACCACCTGGGGCCAAATTAAAATTCCGAATCTTTCATGCATATCTAGAGATGTTACCTGAACACATTAGCATAGTTTAAACGTTTCGAATTAAATACCCTAGGAGCCTTTCTATGAAAACTGATTTTCTAACAATAAAAGTGGTTCCATTGAAACCACCTGGGGCCAAATCAAAATTCCGAAACCTTCATGCACATCTAGAGATGTTACCTGAACACATTAGCATAGTTTAAGCGTTTCGAATCAAATACCCTAGGAGCCTTTTGATGAAAACTGATTTTCTAACGATAAAAGTGATTCCACTGGAACCACCGGGGGCAAAATCAAAATTCTGAAACCTTCATGCACATCTAGAGATGTTACCTGAACACATTAGCATAGTTTAAGCGTTTCGAATCAAATACCCTAGGAGCCTTTCGATGAAAACTGATTTTCTACCGATAAAAGTGGTTCCACTGGAACCACCGGGGGCAAAATCAAAATTCCGAAACCTTCATGCACATCTAGAGATGTTACCTGAACACATTAGCATAGTTTAAGAGTTTCGAATCAAATACCCTAGGAGCCTTTTGATGAAAACTGATTTTCTAACGACAAAAGTGGTTCCACTGGAACCACCTGGGGCCAAATCAAAATTCCGAAACCTTCATGCACATCTAGTTGCTACCTGAACACATTAGCATAGTTTAAACGTTTCGAATTGAATACACTAGGAGCCTTTCAGTGTGTGACGGACGGACGGACGGACGGACGGACGGACGGACGGACGGACGGACGGACGGACGGACGGACGGACGGACGGACGGAGATCACGACTATATCCCCGCATTTTTGAAAATGCGGGGATAAAAACTGATATCTCCTTTTAAATTGAAATTTCATCAAAGCCAATATTGTCAGTCAAGCAAGACGTGACTCTTATCTGTTGAATACCACGGGTCAAATTGTATTATTATTCCTAAATTTTATCCCGAGTTAAGGCCGAAAACCGGGATAATTTTGGCACCCGTTGACAAATATCGTTGGCTCTTTCCCTTCTACGTGGCGCGAAACGAAGCATTCAGTTGTTCACAAACCAAAATTCAAAATGTTGAATTGATACATTTTTAAGTCATTTGTTTGGCAAAAAATTAACGCAGTCCATACGGAGTGTTCCCAGTATTCAATACTTGAATTTCCCCATTGGTTAACATCACGACAAATGATTTCTCCCTGCGCATTGGCAATTCCGCAGAGAATGCCGTCCCTACTCGGGCTACACATTTCCAGTCATAATTGCGACCGGCACACAAAATTTGAGTGTAATTCCTCAATTATAGTCCAAGATATGACGAAAATACTGGTATATTTTTGGTGGCAAAAGTGACTGGAATTATCCCCACTTGCCGGCATTATCCCCTCAGGTGTCTCGGGTTCAATGCGCTTCCGTTTGCTAATCATACTTAGATCATCACGTCAGCCGAAAGGCGAACTTGTTTTACACGGAGAGTGGAATGTCCACAATAGGCCTATTGGAATTTTCCCCAGAGTTTAACAAAGCAAAAAGCGATTTCTCCCTTTAAAATGAAATCTCATCAAAGGCAACATTGTCTGCCAAATAACATGCGCCCCTGTGCAATTGATTTCCACAAGACAAATTTTATTAACCCTTTGCCTAACGAATCGCCCGCATCCGCCCGCGTAAATTGCAAATCGAGCAGTTGAAAAAACTATTTGTTTTTAAATATTGCAACAAGACCTTATCATGTGGCCCCTCATTGCAACGAGCTAGATGAGCTCGTTTCAATGAGGGGGTCACATGATATGGTTTTGTTGAAACTTTTTTAAAAATTTAAAAAATTAGTAATTAAAATAATAAATTTTGATATTGTCTGCGTTGGGTAAAGGGTTAAATAAATATAAATTACAAACCGAGTTATGGCAAAAACACGAGCTATTTTTTACCCTCGTGACAAATGCTGTTGGCCCTTACCCTTCTAAGTGAGGATGCACAAACGGAAGCATTCGGTTGTTCACAAACCAGGTCGTGACACATTTTTACACGTCATTTGTTTTGCAAATCCATACGGCAAGTTCCCAATACTCAATAGGTGAATTTCTCCTTTGGTTACCATCACGAAAAACTTCCGTCCTGGCTCAGACTACACATTTCTTGACATAATTGCGACAGACATGCAACATTTGAACGAAGTCGAGTCTAACAAAGCCAAAATACGATTTCTCCCTCAAAAATGAAATTTCTTCATGGGCAACATCGTCTGTCAAATAAAACACGCCTATGTCCATCTGAACTCCGCAAGACAAATTTTTATTAATGTCATAAATTATAATTTATCCCGCGTTATAGCAGAAAAAACGAGATATTTTTGGCAACTGGTGATAAACATTGTTAGCTCTTATCCTTCTACGTGACGTTATCCAAACGGGAGCATTCAGCTGTTCACAGACCAGGTTGTGGCACATTTTACGTCGTTTGTTTGGCAAACAACTGAACACAATCCATAACCTCACGAAAAAACTGATTTCTCCCTGCCAATTGGCAATTCTGCCAAGAAGACAGTCCTTAGTTAGGCTACACATTTCCAGTTATAATTGCGACCAGCAACCAACATTTGAGCGAAATCCCCCAATTATATTCCAAGATATGATCTCAATATTCAGATATTCTTGGCACGGGGTGGCAAAAGTGATTGGGATTATTCTCGCGTGCTGACTCTATCCCGTCAAGTTGCATAATCAAACACCATCCGTTCAACGCCATCCGTTTTATAATCAAACATAGATAATTTCGTAATCGAAGAGGTGAACTCGTTTTACATATATTGTACACATAGCCATATTTGCTTTTTCAAAGTTTAACAAAGCAAAAATAACCCCGATATCTCCCTTTAAAATTAAATTTCACCAAAGGAAATATTGTCAGTCAAGCAACACGCAACTCTTCCCAACTGGATTCCCCAGGCCAAATTTTATTAATATCCCTAAATTATATCCCGGGTTATGGCCGAAAACCGAGACATTTTTGGCTCCCGGTGACAAATATCGTTGGTTGTTTCCCTTCTACGTGGCGCTGCCCAAACAGTAGCATTCAGTTGTTGACCATCCAGGTTGTGACACATTTTTAAGTCATTTTCTTGGCAAAAAAATGAACACAATCCATACGGCGTGTTCCCAGTATTCAATAGGTGAATGTCCCCTTTGATTAACATCACGAAAAATGATTTCTCCCTGCCCATTGGCAATTCCGCAGAGAATGCCGTCCTTACTTGAGTTACACATTTCCCACATTTCCAGTCATAATTGCGACCGTCACGCAAAATGTGAGCGTAATCCCTCAATTATATTCGAAGATATGACCCAAATATTGAGATATTTGGCACCCGGTGGCAATGACTGGAATTAGCCCCGCCTGCGGTACTATCCCGTCAGGGGTCTCAGTTTGAACACGCATCCGTTTGATAATTATACATAGATCATCTCCTCATCCAAGAGACGAACTCGTTTTACATGGATAGTGCACTTCCCCTATTGGCCTATTTGAATTTTCTTCCGAGTTTTAAAAGCAAAAAATGATTTCTCCCTTTCAAATGAAATCTCATCAAAGGCAACAACGTTTATCAAACAACACGCTCCTCTGCCGAATTAGATTCCACAAACCAAATAATATTGGTATCTCTATTTTTAAAATATATCTGAATTATTTCCGAAAAACCGCGACATATTTGGCACCTGGTGGCAAATAGCGAAACTCATGTATTCAGATAGGATTAAGTTACCTGCCACCCGGTACCGAATAGCTGACGAGGATAATTCTGGCACCGAGTGGCAAATAGCAAGCCTTATGTATTTAGGTAGGATTGAGTTATTTAGCGCCGGGTGCCGAATAGCCGCTGCCAATCTTTATCGGTGTTTCGAAGAAGCAACATGTTCAACTTTCGTGAACGTTAGCGAAGAATGAGTTGCGTATTGGTTGCTTCGAGGCTTCTTCGCCAGTCAAGGTGCTATATAAGAAAGGGAAATGTGTTTACTTTGAACTTCCCACCTCTGATATTCCATAAATTAAAATTAAATATACACAAATTATACATCAAAGTGAAGGTTGAGATGCATAGAACACGGAAACTATATGAAATCAACTCACAGAGTTGACAGCAGGCATCAGTGGTTCCTGGAAGTCTGCTACCGTATTCGTACCAGACTGATAATAAAGTATTATTTCGGTCAAACAACTCATGCCTAATGTGCTTCAGATACCCAAGAACACAGCAAGGATATCCCAATTCTTCACAACGTAGCGACAGAGCTGCGTTGGGGTAAATTCAAAACTCTCGGCTTTGTTTACATTGTCGGTTTATTTAGATGTTCGGTCAAGGTCATCGGACCGAAAAAGCATCGATATACAATGCCGTCTAAAATCAAATAATGAGAACGATTGCATTAATGCTGCATACTATTATTATATGGAGGCTGCAAAGTACCATGACACCTGTTGGAATTATGTAGTATTACGATTTTGGTTTTTTATGGAAATTCGTGGTATCGATTGATTTGCGCATGTCCGTCGATCATGAGTTCCATCTTCAATAAAACAAAATGCAGACAGTGTTGGCCTTTTCCCAAATACAGTCCTCTATCACTGCGTCCTAAAGTGTTCTGAATGCCTTGTTCTTGGACACCTGAGGCACATGTGGCCACGAGTTGTAATATTATTTTATTATCAGTTCTAACACGAATACGATAGCAGACTTCCAGGAACCATTGGTGCTTGCTGTCAACTCTGTGAGTTGATTGCCTATATTTTCCGTATTTTATACATCACAGCCTTCGTTTTGACGTATAATCTGTGTATATTTAATTTACATCTATAGAATATCAGAGGTGGGCATTTCCAAAGTAAACAAATGTCCCTTATCTATATTGCACCTTAACTCTGGTTTGCATCGTACACCAGGAGCTCAAGTGGAGAAATTCCAATTTTGAATCCACCTTGCTCAATAGTTTATCATTGTAGCCACAGTTTTCTGTGTTGAATGTATCAATAAATGACCACCATCAATTGCTGAGAAAAAAACACTACTAGAATCTGAAATAATATGAGCTTTATTCAATAGAAATTAGAAATTTAGAGTATATCACGAAAATACCAGTGCTACTAAACATCGAACACAAATAAAATTACGGGATAGTAGTCAAATAAAGTTGATATATTGTTGATATAATGGTAGTTTAGGGCATAAATATCATATATGTAAAGTTTCATGTGGATCCGTTCACTTAAAGTGATTTTATTAACTTTTTTCGTTCAACTTTTGGTGTGGTTAGAGTCGTGTATTCAGTGTTTAGTAGCGTTCACAGACACAAATAACATTATGGGACAAATGTCGAATGAAGGTGATATGTTCTTGATATATTGGTAGATTGGGGTATAAATATCATACATTTAAAGTTTCAAGTGGATCCGTTCACTTACGAAGCCCAACTCTCATTCATAGTGATTTGGATGGCGGGAAATTATTCTCAGTCTGACTGATAACTAACAGAAAGCTACTTTTTCAATAATAATAATGATAATTCTTCGGCCTTCCGCTGATTTGTCACGATCCTCTAACGAGACCTCCATTCACCCAGTCCTCTGTCGGACTATTCCTCCTCTACTCCCCCTACTCTCCAGCATTCAGACAAACAGCATTTCATAATTTCTCCCATCGGCGCATTTTCGATCTCCCTAATTATAAAATTGATCCCGTCATTCATGTCATCCCTCATCCACTTATCTGGCAGGTTTTTATACTATTTTCAATTAGCATTCTGAGGCGTCTTGTTCTACTTGGCAAATATTTGGGGCATTCTGTAATGAAATGTCCCAGGGTCTCCGTTGCACAGTTGTCACTCTCTTTTCTCACCTTTCCCGATCCGTCTCAACTCTAGTGACTTCCATCTCACTTTGAACAACAAAGCCACCCCCCCCCCCCTCCCCCAAGTAATATAGGTACTCCTCAAAAGAAAGTGCATCTTCCTCGCACAGCCCCCTCGCCAGTTTCTATTGCAATCCTCGAGCACCCTTACCCTGATAAGGATACTCCCCTGCTTCAGTCACCCTTCTAAACATGGAAGAAAAGCCATTTTAAACCAGCCATTCTTCGGCATGTCGGTACAAAACCCGGGTAAATGGTGATGGAAGTTGTCTTTGAATTAATCCTTAATTACTATTTGGCGAATATCACTTTAGGTTTGAAATTTACTTTTCACCGAACAGACAATTCTAACCGAATTTCGAGTCGAACAGTTGAAAGAAAAAAGTTAATAAAACCACTTTATGTGAACGGATGTAAATTGGAAGTTGACAAATGTGGTATTTATACCCCAACCAACCAATCAACTTTATTTGACACTTGTCCCATTATTTTCTTGGTGTTCGATCATGTTCGGCGTTTAGTAGCACCGTAAAGGTTAGTCAAGTTAACACCGAACACAAGAATCTAACCACGTCGATAGATGAAATAATTTTTTTAATAAAATCACTTTAAGTGAACGGATCCACCTGAAACTTTAAATATATGATATTTATACCCCAATCTACCAACATATCAAGATTATATCACCTTTATTCGACATTTGTCCCATAATTTTATTTGTGTTCGTGGAGGTAACAAAACACCGAACACAAGAATAAAACCGAGCTGACGGCTGAAAGAAAAAAGTAAAAAAAATCACATTAAGTGAACGGCTCCATTTGAAACTTTAAATATGATATTTATACCCCCAAAACACCAATATATCAACAATATATCAACTTTATTTCATTATTATTCCGTAATTTTATTTGTGTTCGGTGTTTAGTAGCACCCCGAAAAACACCAATTCCTCACACCCCACCCTACCAGTATTTCGTGGTAGCCAAGTACATCGCCATATTCGCTTTATTTAGCATGGATTCAAACCCAGCTTTTGGCTTTAATTGGTGGAAATAGTCATACTAACTTTCTCCAAAACTGGAATCAGTATGTGTTTTGATGTAATCTGAGATTTAAGAAAAATGACGATGTACGGGCAGCTGCTTTTAGCTGTTCTGGTGGTTGCCAAGCTCAGATTAAATCGGTGTACGATTGGTTGCTTCATCATTTCGACATATTAGGCAATTAGAACAAGTTGGTCGATGCAAGTTCGACAAAACACAATCAGAACTAAGGAACGATACAAATAAATGCACCAAGTTTGTCTCAATACTCTCTTCTCTACAAATATGCGAAAAATAAATTACCATTTTTGAGAGGAGGACAGTGAGCAAACCGACCTCTATATATGCCGATGGCTGTATATGCATTTCCAGAAAAACACCATACTGTATACTGCGTGCTCTATCATAAACATTCCTGGTCAGTGGTGCACATTTGATGAAATTTGCTACGGAACTACAAGACATACACTGCCACAAAGATTCTCTACTCAAAACACTAACCACATTTCGTATTGCCTTGGCGGGCCCAAATACCACTTGCTATTTGATCTACAAACATGGATATTAGCATAGAGCAACACGGGAAGACAGACAGATTGCTCAATAATTTTCTCGCGAGCTGGTACTGTGCGACAAATCAACAGATTGGAGTCCAGCATTCTGTGACGATTCGTTCCGTAAAAATCCGTTTCTCACTGGTTCTGTGTGTCATCCTTGGTATCATTCTGTTGTCAGTGGACATCGCAGTTAACCCAGGTCCACCACAATCTGGCACTGTGGATGTAACAGGTATTTCCATACTTCATTACAACAACAGTAGGGTTAAAGTGAGAGTTCAAAGACACTTTTTTTTCAAAAAACTGTACACGTACACGTACATGTACGTGTACCCCCATAGGGATTCAGTGTTAAATCGTGTACAGAGTGTAAAAAAGTTGTTTTTACATGATGTCCCAGAACTCTCACAAGTAGTTCCTCGCACTTTTGACCGTTCAAACAGCCGTTGGCGAACGAGAGAAATTCGACACATCGCTCGGAAGAAAAAATGTACGAAATTCGAAGAAGACATCAACTTTAAAAAAATGTCTCGACGTTCTCATCGCGGATCAGACCTTCAATCTATCGTTGCGAACGTCGGCAAAAAAACGCTTTGAGAGTTCTTGGACAGCATCAAAAATGCGTTTCGAGAGTTCTGAGACACCGATGTTCGCGATTGCATTTCGGATGGTCGAGGGTACGATCCGATCAGTAAAAAACGATTGAGAGTTCTAGGACAGGAAAATCGATCTCAAAACGTTTTCTCGACGTTCGCCAACGGCGAAAAGTGAGTGTAAAGCGTAGTTACTCATCGAGGATTTTTAAAAAAAATTTTTTCAAAACTGATTTCGGCTTCCAGTACATCAAAAAAATGCGATTTGAGAGGTCTGAGATACCGACGTTCACGATCGCGTTCCGGACGGTCGAGGGTGCGATCCGATCGGCGAAACCGATTTGCCGATTCTAGATCGGGAAAAATCTCAAAAGGTTTTCCCCACGTTCGCCAATGGTGCGAAGTGGGTGTAAAGCGATGTTACTTGTCAAGGATTTTTTTCCAAACCAAAACGGAAAAACTCGAGTTTCAAAAATTAGAACCGATGGAAATCGTCCGTCCACGTTTGTCGTGGCTGTTCGCGATTGAGAACTGATGAGAATGTTTAAGTCTTCGCTAAATCATTTATTCTTGTTCTTGATGTAAATGAAAGGTTTTTCATTCAATAAAATCAACTATAAAATTGTGTTCCACTCAGATAGTTTTAAGTGGTAAAATTTGTGTTTAATTGACAATTGAAATCTTCGCAAATCGTTTCATTTTTTGTTCTGGTGTAAATGAAAGGTTTTTCATTCAATGAATGAAACAGAAAAATTGCGGTCCACTTAGTTAGGTTTTTAAGAGGTAAATTGAGTTTTAATTGACTCGTGATAATGTTTCGGAGATATGAATAAACCTTTTGACGGATACAATTCTTCTCAAATGCATTAAATTAGAAAGAATTACTTAATCATTTTTTGAAAACCGGTTTTCATTTCTCATTCGTAAAATGGTTTTAAAACAGAATTTTTGACTTTATCTAAAATGCTGTTTGAGGGTGACGATAAAACGTTTCCGTTCTTATGAGCTAAACTTTCACACTTTTCAAAATCATTCTATTCATCGCGGTGTGAATAAGCGGTGATGTGATCTTTACCACGTTCGAAGGCAAAACGCATTATCGAGGTTTCATTTTGTAAAATGTTTTTCCCTCAACTGGTTTTAGTTATTATATATTAAAGACAGAAGATTTTATTTACTTAAAACATAAAACATAAAAACAATTGTACATTTAATTGTTGAGAATAAAAAAATAACTCACGTTACCATATTCTAAAGGAAATATTAATAATTTTTAAAGAACAAAAAATGTTTTTACACATCACAGATTCCAAGCGGAGAGATCAACTTCTCAACGAATACGAACGAGTCAAGAAAAGCATTCGATCTGCTGACAGAAGCAGGCGATTGGGAGAGATGGAATTGAGACGCGAAACCACAAAATTATTTAAACCCATGATGGAGGTTCAGGAACGAAGTAAGAAGGAGATCGTCGACGAACTGAAGACCATAAAAGAAAGTTCTTTGAGAATGGTTTCATTGCCTGGCAGTTTTATAAGGGGGTTTTCCTTTCAAAGATCATCGCCGGATTACGTTCCCATGAGAATCAAAACCAATGTGAGTGAGAGCGATGATACAACTTCAACTATTACCACTGATAGCGTTGCGTCGTCGGACGGTGGTAAGAGAGATCTGTTGTATGGAATTTATAATGATTCTGATGGTAGAACTTTCATAGGCGACACTGAAGTGCAAGAGGATGATGATAATTTAATCGTCGGTTCGAATAGGTATGAATTAACACCTGGACTGCGCAAATTGCTCCTTTTCGACAAACATGGAGATTAGGGATTTTGACAATTACGGCGACATTCTGGTTCAGACCCACGCCATGAAGAGAAATAACGATGTCAGAGAAACGAGACCCAAAGCCAATAGAGGTTACAAGTGGACGAAGGTGGTGAAACCCATAAGGGGCGAGAACCACTTTTCTTCTGAGCGATTCTGATGCTCTGTCTCAAGAGATTGAGATTGTTGATGGCTAGTCAACGCGCCGGTAATACTGGATTAGATAATGAGATAGTGAGCATATGCGACGAATTGTTGAGGCAGAAGGTTTTGAATAAACGCGATTATAAAAGCCTGATGAACAAATTGAAGGATTGATATATATATAATAAATAGAGAGAACAAACAAACAAAAAATAGATAAAATAAAAACAGTAAATTTTACACTAGAAAATAATAAAAAGTATTTAAACAACAAACGATTTACCAGTGAAAAAAAAAACAAAATATATTATAAAATATAAATATGTTGGTGATAAAGAACAGGGGATACGTTAGAACTTACGTTCAAGGTGGTTCTGGCATCGTCGATTCTAAAATGCGAGCGTTCACGAGTGATGCAGGTAGAAAACTTGCATCAACCGCGTTTGAGGTCGGTAAGAAGACGGCTTTGGATGCTGGTAAGAAAGCCACTTCCGAAGCTAGTGGTAGGATCGCTTCTGTGGCTGGCAAGAGGGCAGCTGATGCATTGATCGACAAGTTGATCAGTCCGCCTGTGAAGTGAGCTACATTAGAGCGATCGTCGAAAAGTTGGAAAGATTTTAATGATGCTGTGGTACCCATACAAGATTTAGCCAAAATGACGAATGGATCTGGATTGAAGAGAACTCGCGACGGTGTAATATAAATAAATAATAATAATTATAAAAACTGAGTTTGAAAAAACATAAAAATTGTGTTTGAAAATCTAAAAATAACAAAAAAAAATAAAAAAAGATGAACATTAAAAATATGTCTTGGAACGACGCCATGACCAAGAGGTCGAATAACGAGTTCTTTCCCAAAAGCATAAGAGGCTTGATAGTGGGAAAATCGAATTGTGGAAAGGCCAATCTGCTGATGAATCTGTTGTCGCAACCCGACTGGTTGGATTACGACAGATTATTCATGTTTGGCAAGAGGTTGTTTCAACCTGAATACAGATTGCTTCGAGAGTGCATGGATCGTAGATTGCCCAAGTACGTCATAGCCAGAATCTTTGACAGTAGGGAGGAATTTGACAAAAGTGAAGCTTCTCTTTCGACCATTTTGGACGGTGCGTCGATGGAATTGATGAAGAGAAATGCGTCTTCGAACGTCGAGTGTCGATTTTATGAGAACGCTAGTGACGTTCCGGATCGTAGAGAATTGAAATCGGAAGATAAGAATCTCATGATTTTCGATGATCTGCTTTTGGAGAGACAGAACCGATGCGAATCGTATTACATTAGAGGTCGTCACAGCAACGTGGACTGTTTCTACCTGTCGCAGAATCATTTTCGACTGCCCAGACAGACAATAAGGGAGAACGCTAATTTACTGTGTCTCTTTCGCCAGGATGTCAAGAATCTCAACCACATCTACGGTGATCACGTCGCAAACTACATGAGCGTGGCAGAATTCAGGAGATTCTGCAAGAGGGTTTGGGATGGAGGACTTTACAATTTTGTCATGATCGATTTGACTAGCGAATTTAATCATGGAAAATATCGGAGCGGATTCGACAAGTTTTATGTTTCTGATGATAATAAAATAGAGAGCGAAAATAAAAATAGAAAATAATAAATCATCAATAATTTAGTTTCGAAAAATAAAATAAAAATTAAAAATATAATGTTCGAACAAGGAGAATTGTTAGAATGGATAGCCGAGAATACGGCTGCAAAACAATCCATTCAAATTGTGATGAGTGGTGATTCGACTCGATTCGCGACGAAATTCGAACCTTCCATCGAATTGAATAGAGAGAAAAGATACGAGATGGCGTTGGTGTATCTGGAGACTTATTATTCCTTTCCCAACGTCACCGAAAAGAATAACTCATTCAAGTATTCCGACGGAGTGGATTGGGTGGAGATTCGAATTCCCAAAGAAAGTTACGACATAGACAATTTGAACAATTACATTCAGACATGAATGAAGACGGATGGAAAGGGAAGCAACAAGATCAGCCTCGCTCCCAACCCTAATACCCTACAGACGATGTTGGATTTGGAAGATAATTTTCGAGTGGATTTCAACATGAACGATTCTATAGGCAAGATGCTGGGATTCGATTGAAAGATGTATTGAGGCCATGCGGCATCTGAAAATACGGTTGACATTCTCGCAGTCAATAGCATTCTTGTGAACGTGGCTGTGATTGCTGGAAGCTACGTGAATGGTAGCGCTCAACTGATGATCTATTCATTCTTTCCAAACGTGTCGCCGGGTTATAAAGTCGTGGAACGACCTCGAAATTTAGTTTATCTACCAGTGATTTTAGACACGTTGTATAGTCTCAAAACCACGTTGATGGATCAAAATGGTGAACTGTTAGATCTTCGTGGAGAGAGGGTGATGATACGATTTCACATAAGAGAAATATAAAAAGCAAAAAAAAAAATATTGTGTATATATATAAATAAGAAAATAAAATAAACGCAATATTAATTTTACAAAAATTATTTAATATACATAATTATTATTAAAACAAAAAAACAATTGAACAAAATATATTAAAAAAAAAAGAAATATGACTGAATACGTGGTTAAAAACATGAACATATCCAAAGGACAGAGAAAGAAACTTGAGAGAGCTTTAACTCGAGGTGACCCGGTGAGATTCAAATTCACTCATGAAGATCTGATGAGTGGCGGTGAAGATCGAATTGCCTGGACCAGAACTCAAAGCAAAAGGATGGAGAAAGTGATTGGTGATGGAAGAGTGTTGAAGGTGAGATTGAGTCCCGCTCAATTGAAATACAATTTGAAAATGAAAGGCGGTTTCCTACCCCTATTGACAGGAAACGCACAAAAGCATTGCCCTTTGCCGCAAAAGCATTGCCCTTTCTCGGAAAGACTCTCGACGTGGAAGTGCTCTCAGGACTCGCGAGTTCGGCAGTTGAGAAATTAATGGGTGGCAGCAGACTATTTTTGAAGAAGGGAGGAGCCGTGTGCTGCTTCCACATAGACAACAACGGTGAAGGATTGTATCTAGAACTCGTTAGAGGTGGCAACTCTTTCAGTGGAAACGGTCTCTATATGAAGAGTGGACATAACGTTGAGCGACTCGGTAAGGGTTTGCTGTTTGGTGAGAATTCGCCGTTTAAGAATATACCGATTTTGAGTATGTTATTATAATGTAAAAAAATTATATAATTATATAAAATATAAAAAATATAAATCATAGAAAGTATTAAAAAATAATATAAAATGGATAAAAAGGTGAAAAAACAATTAGACGATAATGATGAATATCATGGGATAGAGTAAGAAAAAGATGTGGAAAAATGATTAGATGCTAATGATGAATATTGCGGGATAGTGTGGGAAAAGATGTGGAAAAACAATTAGACACTAATGATGGATATCTTAGGAAAGAACTGAAAAAAGAGTTTAAAAACGATTGGGATAGATTGTTGAAATTTAAAAGAATGAGGCGTTTTCCACCGCCACCACTACCTTCTGAAGAGAATGGTAATGATGTGAGTGTTACCGAGAGATGCACCACATTCGTTCATAATTATGATACAGATAAACAAATGTGTTGTTATAAAAAACGTAATATATCACAAAAAAAGAAAAAAGGAAAGAAGAATCGACGTCGAAATTTGAGAAAAAAGGAAACGTTACTATAATATATAAGGGTGATAGTGAAGAAGAAGAAGAAGAAGAAGAAGAAGAAGGAAAACAAAAAAACAAAAAAAAAAGTAATGAGATCTAGAGATGTTCAACCTCTCTAGATCTCATTACTTTTTTTTCCTTCTTCTTTGCTAAAAAATCAGTCTCTCTATTGTTTTATATTTCCAAGTCCGTTATTAGCATGTTGACGGTTGTGCCTTCTCCTTTTTTCGAAAATGTGTTGAATGTTTATCTTTACTTTTGGGAGTTTTTTACATCGGTGAATGCGTTCTCACCAACCAATTTGTTTACGAGTTCGAGAGAGATTTTTGGATATATGTAACTTCTGTAGGGCAACGACAAATCGTCCTTCTCAAATTCTCTGTCTTCGGCAATGATGATGTTCTGTAGATCGCTTTGGTACTCGTAAAACAAAGTGTGGCTTCGTCCAATTTCAAAGGCATGCTATATTTGTCGTATTTGTACTCTAAGCCCTTCGTCTCGACCTCATTCAATTCGATGGCATCATGTCGTTGTAATCTATAGATTTTACAACCAAATTTCTTACACGTTTCGACTCGTTTCAATTTCATTTCGCATCTTTTAGGTGTTGTTGTCATGAACGATTATTTGTTTTTTTTTTGTTTTATGAATTATTGCAAATAATATATATTTTTGAATTTTGTGTTTAAATGATAATTTGTTAAAAAAGTTTGTTTTTAAAGTTTTTCAATTTTTAATTTTCTTTAATGTGAATTTTTTTTTTTTTGTAAAAGTGTTTTTTTCTCTTTATATAAATAAAAAGTTTAAATTTTAACATCCTTTTTTTCTCATATTAATTCAATTTTTCTCACGTTAAGGAACATAAAAAATTGATTAATTTTTTTTTGTTTTTTGAAATTTATGTTTAAATAATAATTTATTAAAAAAATTTGTTTTTTCTCTCTATATATATACAAAAAAGTTTTTAATTTTAATTTTCTTTAATGTGAAATTTTTTTTTTTTTTGTATATATAAAGACTATTTTAAAACTTTTTTAACAAATTATTATTTAAATACAAAATTCAAAAAAAAAAAATATATTCTTACAAATGAAGCAAACAAATAAAAAAATGGAAAATTTAAATGAGAAAACCGTACCTCAGTTAAACGAGATGTGTAGAGAATTAAAAATTCCAAATTTTAGAAATCATAGAACCAAATCAAAAAAAATTGAAGTCATACAGGAGTATCGTTTGCGAAACGATGGAAAGAAAAAATCGAAAGATCGAAAGTGGACAAACTTAAACAGGCTCGAATTGCGAAAAAAATAAGCCGATGACAGTAACGCCTGAGGATAGAAAACGAAATGTGGAGCGTGATGAAATTAGAAAGATCATGCGTGAGGAGATACGTAGTTTGCTCAATGAAAAGGCGAACGAAATGTCGATAGCAACAATGTCAAAAAATGCTTCGGTTGTGAAAAATGAGAAGAGAAAGATAGTAAAAGGAATCGAAATGCTGACATTGAAAAAAAAAATTTTGGTTGCGAAAAATAAGAAGATGACTAAGCGAAAAGCCGTTGAAGAACTTCAAGTTTCAAAAGAAAAAAAAAACTAAAACGAAAACGAGTGATGCAGTTCAAAATCTAGACAAACGAGATATATCAAACAAAATTCGGCGAGCAATCGACGAAGGGAAAGGAGAAGAATATTTAGCAGGAGTCATCAAGGAAGCATCCCAGTCGAATCCCATAGAAAGGGAGATTGCAATCAAAGGTGTTTTTAAAACTTTCGACGTGGTTCCCTCGTTCAAGAAAGTTGATCCGAAATTGTTCATGGAACGGGTGAAGAAAAAAGTATTGGATTTGTTTCGCGAACACATGAACGTGGGACAAAAAATTAAGATGATACTCCATTGCGTGATGAATAAAATCGATGTGAATTCATCATGAGATCATCATGAAAAATGCATATTTCAGATCTAATGTCGAACCCGTATTTCGAGGTTCAGATTTATCAGATGTTTTCAAAATGATGAAAGACAAGATGTTGATGTCTCTTGCGAATTATCAACATGAAGGTAGTAATTGGATGTTCGATGAGGTGTTGAAACTCGAAATTCATATAACTAAAAACGATTCATTGAAAGCGTCTTCCTACGTGGAATTACTGTATTTCTTAGTTAAAAAACACTCCGTGGTCAATGTGAGAAATAAAGATGATCAGTGTTTTAAATGGGCAGTCACCTCCGCTTTATACCCCGACAAAATCCATTCCGAGAGAGTTTCTCATTTCAAGGAGACTTCTAAAAATCTTGAATGGGCCAGAGTGACTTTTCCAACGCAGTTAAAACACATCACACGTTTTGAGGTTCAAAATCTCACCGTAGCGGTGAACGTCTTGGGATTTGACGATGAAACACGAATGATCTATCCTCTCAGACAGACTTTGTATCTCGAAAGAGAAAAGATGATTATTATTGATTTCGAATGGTGACAGTTGTCATTATTGCTGGGTTAAACATCCGTGTTGATTACTGTCAAGCCAGAGAAGTAAACATAATGGTGAGATATATTTATGTTGCAACTGCATGAACGCATTTCACAGCGAAAAATCGTTAGCGAAACATCAGTAATATTGCAACGAAAATCAAGGTGTCACCATCAAAATGTCTAAACCCAAAACCATCGTGAACTTTCAAAATCACAATAGAAGGTTAAAAGTACCATTCGTCGTGTACGCCGATTTTGAATGCTTCACATGAAAATGAGTTCCTGCCAACCCGATGCTCTTCAAAGTTATGTCGAAAAATATCAAAAACACATTCCTTTGGGCTATTGCATTTATGTGAAATGTGCTTTCGACTCGCAACATGACATGGGTCCCTTCACCTACACGAAACAGTGCGAAGACGACGACGCGGCTCAAGGTTCGTGGAAGAGTTAGAATCGAAAATTCAAATTTTAAACGACAAATTCAAAACTCCAGCAAAAATGATCATCATGCGAGAGCAGCAGGATGAAAATAACAGAGCCACCGAATGTCACATATGCAGACAATCGTTCAACGAGAATTCAGATGAAAATAAAAAGGATAGAGACCACGATCATTACACGGGTCTGTATCCCGGTCCGACTCACAGCAAGTGTAATTTAAAATATCGAGATGCCGTTTTCTATCCAGTGATATTTCCCAATCTCTCAGGTTACAACAGTCATCTGTTCGTAAAAAATCTCGGCACCACCCAGGAAGAATTAAACTGCATCATGAACAATGAAGAAAGATACATTTCCTTCACGAAATGGAAGGTCATGGAGAGGTGGCATCTCGATGATCTCTCACAGATATTCTGAAGCTAACAATCCCTACATGAAAGAAGGTTTCTATTCGGAATGATCAAATAAATACATACAGTATTGGGACGCTAATAATCTGTACGGTTGAGTCATGAGTCATCCTTTACCGATTGGAAATTTCAAATGGATGACGGAACCGGAAGAGATGCAAAAATGGAGAGACTATCCTTTCATTTTAGAAGTCGATTTGAACTATCTGGAAGAATTACATGATCCACACAACGATTATCCACTAGCTCCCGAATGAATGGAACCGATCGAAGGAGACAAGGAAAAACTCATTCCCAATTTAATTAACAAACGTAAGTACATCGTCTACAGCGAGAATTTGAAACAATACGTCGATTATGGAATGAAATTAGTCGACATACATCGTGTCATTCGATTCGATGAAGAGCCTTTGATGAAAAAATACATCGATCTCAACATGAATCTCAGAATTCGAGCCAACAACGATTTCGAAAAAGAATTCTTCAAACTCATGAACAACTGCGTGTACGGTAAATCGATGGAAAACATCAGGAAGAGAACCGACATTCGACTCGTCACGTCTGAGAAAAGAGCTAAAAAATTAGTGGCGAAACCCAATTACCGACACCGAACCATATTCGACGAAAATCTAGTGGCCATTCACATGCCAAAGATGCACCTGAAGTTTGACAAACCCTATTATCTCGGACCGATCATCTTAGATATCAGCAAGCGATTGATGTGCGAGTTTCACTATGATTACAGCAAACGAAAATTTGGTGTGAAAGCCAAACTACTATTCACTGACATGGACAGTTTAGTTTATGAGATAGAGACGAAAGACGTCTACCGAAATATATCTCCAGATGTGGCCGCGTGGTTCGACACGAGCAATTATCCCATCGATCACCTGTCCAACATTCAATCGAACGACAACAAGAAAGTGTTGGGTAAATTTAAGGACGAGAGCGGCGGTAAACAAATCGTCGAATTCGTGGGTTTGAGACCTAAACTATATGCTTATCGCTTAGAAGGTGAGATCAAGAAGTGCAAAGGAGTTAAAGCATGCGTGGTGAAGAAAAACGTCTCTTTCCGATAGTATAAAGATTGTCTGTTCGGAAGTGGTCCAGTGTATAAGACTATGAAATCGATTCGAAGCGACAATCACGACTTGTGTACGATAAGAGATTTGTGTTAGACGATAAAATAAGCACTTTGGCACTCGGACATTGGACTTTGGATATGATTATGAACGATAGGATTCCAGATGGGATTCCAGATATGATTAAGGATGATAGGATTCCAGAAAATCAAGAGGAATTAGATGGATTCAAGATTATGGAAGTCGATAGAGACATCGAGAGAGTTAGTTTAAAAAGAAAAAGAAAAAAATATAAAAAATAACGTCATTTTTGTGAATTGTAATAAAATGAATAAATAAAAAAAAAATATACTCATTTATGAATAAGAAAATAGAGATATCCGTAGAAGGTGTAGTCTTACCTAACGAACTCCTATCCAACATCGATCTGTCGAATGCGGCGAAGGATTTGAAAATCAAAGATTTTCAGGGCATGTTTTCCAGAGATGCCTTGCCGAAGAGAAGACCTCGACAATCGGAATGCGGAATTTTAAATCTAGACGATTTTTCGGGTGAAGGCACTCACTGGGTGGCCTGGTTCAAGAACTGGAAGAAGAAGAATTATTATTCCGACAGCTACGGAATCTCGCCGCCAAAAGAAATAAAGAACTATTTTGATGAATCGATGGTTCATTACAACACGGAATGAGTGCAATCGCCAGATCAAGTGTTTTGCGGTCACCTGTGTCTCTACATTCTCAAGAGATGGTTGGAAGGAGATCAGTTTCAAGACATTCTCAATGATTTACATTAGAGAGAGATTTTGTTTTACATGTATATAAAGGTAAAAAAATTATTTTAAAAAATTTAAACGAATAAAAACAAAAAAATAAAAAATAAGTGAAATAATTCATTTTTAAAAAAAACTGCTTTTGAAATATATTTTTAAAACAAAAAACCTCAAAACAACATGCCAGTCGATAAATTTGGTAGAAGTGACGATGAAAATCGACCCAAAAAGAAGAGGAAGACGCTCGAAGTTGGCAATGGTTACGACGTTGACAACTTGGACGAACATTACATTCGGAGATACGAACCTCGAGAGGAATCTTTGAACATGAATGATAAGAAGCTCTACAATCTTCCTGAGCTGATAGATCTTGCAGATGCGGCGACTAAAAAATACGTGGATTTTGAATGAATCATGCTAGATAATTACGTGGATAAAGCCATGACCGACGATCTTGATCTTAAATCCAAATGTTTGGTGAACGTCATGAATCCCATAGATTCCACCGATGCCGCGACCAAGAAATACATGGACGACTCTCACTTGCGATTCAGCGAACACCTGAGAAGTAGATACATTCAGAAAACGATGCAATCGGAATTGAACGCCAATTCTATCAAGATAACGAACGTGGCCACTCCCACGAATCCCAAGGACGTGGCGACCAAACACTCCGTAGATCTGGAACAGAGAAAGTCTGACAGACATGAAATGAAATCGAATCTGAATGCGGGATTCAACAAGATGTTAAATCTGTTGAAGATCAACGATGCAGACGTGGAATCTACTGCAGTCAACAAGGGCTATGTGGATTTCGCCGTGATGTGATCTCAAGGATGCATAGAAGTGAAAGTGGACGATCTCTACCTGAACAAACAATCTGGCGGAACCATAGAGGGTGGCATCAACATGAACGGTCAGAATTTATTTGGTCTCGATCACGATCCTGAATTCGATTGCAGCATGGTCAGCAGGAAGTACGTGGACGACAACTCGGTCTGGAGAAAGGGGGACATCATGGAAGGTAAACTAGACATGGGCGGACACGTGCTCACGAATCTACCGGATCCCGTGAACATGGTGGATGCCTGCACCCTGATTTCGGTGGTGGAGAAAATCAAATACGCTAGACAATTGATCACCGTGTGGGCCGAGTAGACCTGTGTGTTAGAGAAGGGAAAAGCTGAATGGTCTTTTGGAAACGGAGGTAGTGGATCGCAACATGGTCAGGTGGGATATCCCATGCCGTTGGGAGGTGAAATCATTCGAATGAGTCTGGCTTCCACGGATTTGAATAACAGAGCAGTCGTCAATCTCACAGTGAATGGAGTAGAGAGCGATAAGAGATACAGCATCGAAAAAACCGAGAGTCAACACTCGAATGTTAGCTTGTTCAGCACGCCTCTCAAAGTGAATGCCGGAGACAGGATTAATTTCGTTACGAAAACCAAGAATCCCAAAGCTGCCACATCCGTGGTGAGCATACTAATCGAACTAGATCCTCCGAACAAAAAGTGAATGCGTGGAAATAATTAATTAAAAATAATGAGTAATTAGTAAAAACAAAAAAACAAAAAAAAATAAAAAGTTATGAGATTTAGAAAGATGTTCAATCTCTCTAGATCTCATTACTTTTTATTTTTTTTTTTGTTTTGTTTTAATAAATTATTTCTCATAATGTTTCATCTCGTGAAATTGGATCAGCTATCTCGAAACACGCGTCAACATCTATTTTAGCATTTCGAAGAGATTTTATAAATTCTCGAAAAGCAGTTGGTCCTCTATATGTCAACGTGTCTAAAAGTTTTCTGGTCTTATCTTCTATCAAGATTTTACTTTCGATTTCGCGTCTCATATAATCGGTCACTATCAAAGGTTCTGTTTCGACTAAAGTGTCTAGAATTATTGCTAGTGAATCTTGTGAAATATTTTTAATCAAACCACGTCTGTTTCTTCTCAAGTATTTTCTTTCTTTATCATTCATTTTTTGTAATTATTTTTTTAATTTTTATTTAAATATTTTTTTTTTCTTTCTTTTTTCCTTCACACACACATCTCTCATCGAATGATCGACATCTTATTTCCATCCAATTCGAATTGTAATTCTCTATCCGACAGGACCAGGGTGAAGGCTTTGGTTTTTCTCGGCACGTTCCTATCGAATTGCATCTTGATCTGAATGTCTAAGACACTACTCTTGAGTCGTTCGCTCTGTTTACTGACATTGAATACGAACATGGGACACATCAACTTGTATTCACCGGGAGATATATTAGGGTTGCTCATCAATTCGTCTAGACTATGATACTTCTTTCTAAAATCCATGGCATCGCCGTACAGTCTGCAGGAATCGTTCTTGTCGAACGACGTATTGTAATCGATTGCTGGATATCTCGTGGCATTCAGAAACACTGAATTTGTTTCTCAAATTGCAGTGATCGAATAGCGACACATTCTTTTCCTGAGACCCGTCCCTATCGGTTTGAAACGCGACCACAATGAAATGCGGTCTCTCGGAAGTGGATTTCACTGTCACTCTCCGATCAAAGTGATTCGTGGAGAGTGGAATGCTAGCCGTGTCGCACTGTCTCATTCTAAATCCTACGGGTAATTTACTCTTGGATTTTATGATCTTGTAGAGACGCGTTTTTTCCAAGACCGAAGACTGCACATGTGGAATGAACCATGATATCTTGTGTAGAGTTAACTTACCCGCATCGGTCGCGGAGAGTCTCACTATCGCGTCATCATTTCCCTTTCAAATCAACATCAGATTGTGTTTGAATCCGTAAATGATCCTGTTGTAAAATTGTCAGCGAATCTGAAGATGTGTTTCAAAGATATCCTGAATGAAAATGTTCCTTTGGATCTGGACGTCTTGACGATGTAGTCGAATATCGCGGCGGCGCCGGCGCTAGCAGGGCCGATGGTGTCTTTCACCCACAACTGATTAAGTCCTCTGGATTTCGAAAAATCATCCGGATACGTGAAGAGTCCGAACAACGTGCTGGCCTGACCGGGATGAAACACAGATTCTATCTCTTGTCCGGATAGCAAGTATTTTATATTACTGAATAGATGCATGATGCCATTATTGGCTAAAGTAACCATGTCGTCGTCGGCGTGTTTGGTCCCATCTTCCTTGGTGAGACGTCCCTGCACCACTATGTAACTCTCGCTAGGATGAACGAATAGATCTTGAGTTTCGACGTTGATTCTTATCTCTCCCGCATTGTTCAAACTCGTTCCGGTTATCGGTTCGTATTTGTGAACCTCGTATTCTTGAATACTTTCATCTTTCACTATGCTTTGTGCGATATCTAGTATATTTGCCATTTTTTAAGTTTTTTTTTTGTTTTTTGTTTATTAATTAGCTTGCTTTTTTATCTAAAAATAGTTTTAATTATTTTTCATTATTATTTTTTTTCTCTCTTTTATATATATGTGTAAACAAGAAAATGTTAAAGAGAGTAAATAAAACAAAATTGTTTTCTTTATTAAAACTTCATCTTCAACAATTGTTGTTTGTAAAACTTTCTGATGATCTCTTCGCCATCCAAAGCTTCGATTTCGTAAATCACCGGATCGGTGTGAAATATTCTGATTATCACGAAGATTTCTGAGGTCCATCGAGGAGTGTAACCCTTTTCGAAGTGCTTCTTATAAGCGTAGATTCTCACTCGATCGCCGACTGCAAATTTCGGCGGTCTAGAGTTCAACCTGATCTTAGATCTCTCGGGATATAGATTCTCGTAGACCCGTTTTTCGTTTCGAGGATCGCTAGCTTCCGCAGGAGTCATCTTGATCGATCTGTGTTGCGTGTTGTTGTAATCTTTAAAACCAGACCGTTCAGAGAGTATATGTATTTCTTGGTCAAATTCACCGTGAAGTATCTGTACATCTTTTCCTTCATCGTTTGATTCCAACATTCCATGACACTAGGTTTCTCTTCGTTTTCGATCGAGTAGAGGTCGACTGATCGATGAACATTCTTGTTGTAGAATTCCTTCTCCTTATCCACCCACAATTTATTCGGTTTTCGAGAAGATGAGTCGAACACTCTCTTCAGAGCCTCGGCGATGCAAGGTCCCGATTTATTCTTCAAAGCTCTGATCTAACCGTATTTGGAAAACACGTCAATGACCATCAATAGATATTTGACACCCTTGTTCCAACTCGAAAACGATTTCATGTCGACCAAGTCGGCAGACCAAATGTCATCCAGACCCTTCATGAACACCCTTCTCTTTCGAAATTTATGCACAATGGGTTTGTGTAACGCCTCAGCCAATTCGCCGTCAATAATCATTTCTTCTTCTTTTCTGAAGCGCTTTTTTTTTTGAATGCCCCATCCGAATTGACATTTCGCACCGATCAGATTGCCGGTCGGATTCAATATGCCTCTCAGTTTCGCCAACAAGTTTTTATCGCAGACATCGTTGCAAGTCTTAGTGTCAGGATATCTGGCGTAGCACAGATCGTGATCATACGAGGATGCATCCACCTTTTGCACGGGTTTGCTCCAAGATTTAGGAGTCAGATCGGCGTTGAGTCTCTTGTTCAATTTCGTTCCGGGTCCCATGAAACTGTGACCCGGCAGATGCATTTCGAAATGTAGACTATTGATCATTTTATTCACGACGCCTTTGCCTCTGCTCTTTTTTTTAACGAATTGAGTCTTGATTGAACCACACACATTGCAAATTCCACGAAGCATCTGTCTGTCGTTTTTAGTTCATACTTCTTGAGAATTACCAATCTCGGTAACTCTCTTACACGTTACGCGATACATTTTTGAAGGTTATTTAAATTAATTTTGTATTTATTTTTTATTTTATATATAAATTTATTTTATTTTTTTTTTTTAAATTCTGTTCTTAATATATATATATATATTTTTTGTAATCGCTGCTCTTGAATTCTATCAACTTACCAAATTCCTCCCTGGCCTCTTTCCTCCCCTTTTCCATGAGAGAATCCTTCATCTCTTCCTTGATGATCTGACGAGTCTTGATCCTCACGGCTTCTTTCATAGCATCGTATTTCATTTTCTCACCCAATATCGTGAAGTATTCTCCATACGATATCCTACCATCTTTCAAATGCCATCGGGATCATTTCGGATATCGTGTCGATCCTGGAGTCAGCCAAGATCCGAATCTTTTCGTGTTTCCTAGCCTTCAGATATAATTTCCTAATCAAAAGTTTCCGACCGTGCTAAACAATCTGGTGGCGAGAGCCACTCCTTCTATGGTCAACACGATTGGAAGGCCAGCTGCAGTTGACAACAATCTGATGCTGGCCGCATGTAAACCCATGGAAATCGCGATGAGTGTTGTGTCGACCACATTGACAAATTTCAAGAGACGCGAATACTTCTTCTTGAGAGAACGACAAGAATCTCTCTCTAGAGTCAGGTACAATTGGATTCTACTGATTTGATCGATGTGATACCTCTCTCCTTTCTCTTTTTCTTCTGGCGATGGTGCCGTTGGCAAAACGCCGTTCGGCTTCTCATCCTCATCGTCATCTAACGTTGGATACAATTTATTTCTGGTTCTCATTTTTTTGTGTTTTATTCTTTCTAATATTAGATAAAAATTTATGTGTGTATTTTAGTTTTATTTTCTATTCTCCCTTATTTATATCAACGAGAAAATTTGACGTATGCTTCCTTCAGCAATAATTTCAAAATGCATCCTCTATTTTCCAAAGTCAGACTTCCACATGCCCATTTCTTTTCTTCCGAATCGGTGGGCTTACCTCGTCCGCTACAGAAGACTAATCTCAGCCAAAACTTGACCACGTCGTCGATTTGAATGCATTCGAACGCCGGTTCGAAATACTTGACGACTATATCTTCCCTTTCCATCGTCAGACACGAACGATCCTCGTGATCGAAGTCTAGATGATCCCGACACCCGACGCATCATTCTAACAAGAGACGACATAGTTGTTCGTTCACGCAGAATGTGTAGGCTCTCATCAGTGCCTTTATAAGAAACGATGCTCTCATAATCTGGGAATCGTTCATGATTTACGTATATATTTTATTATCTATTTGATTTGATATTTATTTTTTAAATAACTATTTATTTATATATTTTTTTCTCTCCTGTATATATATCAATCACTATTTATTTATATATATTTTTTTTTCTCCTATATATATCAATCACTTTTTATTTCCTCTTGTGAATCTCGCGATTCTATTACGATTCACCTCACAAAACTCGCGAGGATTTGACGTTTTCGTCAGTTCCTCCAATGATTTCATCAGTTCTCAATCGCCAACAGCCACAACGAATGTGGACGGACGATTTCCATCGGTTCTAATTTTCCAAACTCGAGTTTTTCCGTTTTGGTTTGGAAAAAAATCCTCGACGAGTAACTTTGCTTTACACCCACTTCGCGCCATTGGCGAACGTGGGGAAAACGTTTTGAGATTTTTCCCGATCTAGAATCGGCAAATCAGTTTCGCCGATTGGATCGCACCCTCGACCGTCCGGAACACGATCACGAACGTCAGTGTCTCAGAACTGTCAAACCGCATTTTTCTGATGTACCGGAAGCCGAAATCAGTTTGGAAAAAAATTTTTTTAAAAATCCTCGATGAGTAACTACACTTTACACTCACTTTTCGCCATTGGCGAACGTCGAGAAAACGTTTTGATATCGATTTTCCTGTCCTAGAACTCTCAATCGTTTTTTACCGATCGGATTGCACCCTCGACCATCCGAAACGCAATCGTCGGTGTCTCAGAACTCTCAAAATGCATTTTTGATGCTGTCCTAGAACTCTCAAAGCGTTTTTTGCCGACGTTCGCAACGATAGATCAAAGGTCTGATCCGCGATGAGAACGTCGAGAAAAATTTTTAAAGTTGATGTTTTCTTCGATTTCGTACATTTTTTCCTTCCGAGCGATGTGTAGAATTTCACTCGTTCGCCAACGGCTGTTTGAACGGTCAAAAGTGCGAGGAACTACTTGTGAGAGTTCTGGGACATCATGTAAAAACATTTTTTTTTACACTCTGTACACGATTTAACACTGAATCCCTATGGGCATACACGTACATGTACGTGTACGTGTACAGTTTTTTGAAAAAGTGTCTTTGAACTCTCACTTTACACCTACTAACATCAGAAGCACCATGAACAAGCTTGATTATATCACAGACAACATTGATGATTATGATATTATTGCTTCCCTGAAACTCACCTGGAATCCAGTTTTAATTCTGACGGTGTGCTGATCCCTGGTTTCTTCCCACCTATTAGAAAGGACAGGAACCAGCATGGTGGCGGTATCGCGGTTTATTTCTTAACGGAAATCTATGCCAAACATGTACCAAAATTAGAATTTGACAGGTCGATTTTATGATTTGAGATTTTCTCAAACAAACGCAATTTTTTTCTTTGCTTACCATATCGATCGGTTCAGTTCTCTAGTTTTGACTAATGGGAGAGTCTTGAACTCGCCATTGAGGATTAATTTAGCATAAACCCGTCCCTTATAATCACCAGAGATTTAAAGAGTGACCTTCTTAATCAATCTGGCCGTTTAAACGAAATTATAAACTGTTACAACCTACACAACTGCATTAACCCTTTACACAACGAAACGGCAGCATCCGCCCACGTAATATGCAAATTCGACAGTTGAATTTTTTTTATTTTTCGAAAAATTTCAACAAAGCCATATCATGTGACTCCCCTCGTTGGAACGAGCTCGTCGAGCTCGTTCCAACGAGGGGTCACGTAATATGGTTTTGTTGGAATTTTTTGAAAAATTAAAAAAAATGATATTTAAAATAATAAATTTTGATATCATCTGCGTTGGGTAAAGGGTTAAAGAACCCACTCGCATAACGTCAAGTTCAAGTATTTTATTGGACCCAATAATAGTTAATGATAGTGTTGTAGTTCTAAACTCGGAAGTTCACGAACTTGGTGTTTCCGATCACAAGGCTGTATCAGCTGTTATACAGACTGGAACCACCTAGCACGAAACGAAAATTCGACAGATCTGGAATTACAACAGGGCTGACTTCGTCAAAATGAACAATCTGATCTTCGAAACAGATTGGTCCTTCATTTCAGATACTACTTCGCTTGATACATCCTACCATAAATTTGTAACCATTTTTTTTTTGATATTGCCAAAGAGTGTTTTCCTTCTCATAGAGTAGTTATCTGTCCTTCTGACAAACTTGGTTCGACTTAGTTATTCGCCGCGAAATTCGTCACAGAGATCGTTTTCGGAAACGAACTCTGGAATACCGAAACCCACGAATAATCAAAAAATATAGACATACCCGAAAAAAAGAAGGCCAGTAACATGAAAAAGAAGGTTAAATCTATTTTTTATTCGAAGCTAGGCACTTCACTTGCGGTGAGTAGAAACCCTAAAGTTTTCCGGCATATAGTTAAACAGTTACTGAATAATTTCGTCAGTAAACCCTCTGTCCCCTTTCTAATTCACAAAGATGATGCCGGCGGCATAGTTATGGTAACAGACGACGTTGACAAAGCCAACTCACTCAACAAAACATTTTTATCAAATAGTAAGATAAATGATGTTGGGCATAGCTTACCTGATTTCAGACCTAAGTGCTCAAAGATCCTGTCGGAGATCGACTTCTCTGACGATGAAGTGATTAACCCTTTACCCAACGCAGACGACATCAAAATTTATTATTTTAAATATCATTTTTTTTAATTTTTCAATTTTTTTTTAACAAAACCATATGATGTGACCCCTCGTTGGAACGAGCTCGACGAGCTCGTTCCAACGAGGGGTCACATCATATGGTTTTGTTGAAATATTTTGAAAAATAATATTTTTTCAACTGCTGAATTTGCATATTACGCGGGCGAATGTGTACGATTCGTTGGGGTAAAGGGTTAAGATCCTCGGCAACCTACAAACCAAAAAAGCAATTGGCCACGACGGTATCAGCAACCGTATGTTCGAAGAAACGAAAACTGCAATCTGCAAGCCATTGGTTCAATTATTTCTACTCTCCTTCCCCTCACGTGTCTACCCATCAGAATGGAAGATTGCAACAGTGGTGCTAATTCATAAAAAAGGAGACGCACACGACCACAATAACTACAGGCCAGTTTCTCTTCTCAGCTGTGTCAGCGAAGTTATGGAGAGGATTGTCTTTAATCTTTTACCAAACGAATCGGCCGCATCCGCCCGCGTAATATGCAAATTCAGCAGTTGAAAAAATATTATTTTTCAAAAAATTTCAACAAAACCATATCATGTGACCCCTCGTTGGAACGAACTCGTCGTTGTGTTGTTTGGAAAAACAACAACACTGATTCCATCGCCTAACAAGCCAGTATTGGTTACCGGGACGTGTTAGACATGTTAGTCTAAGATATACTTAATACTTTTGTTTTTAAAAACAATTGGCCTAGTATTATAATTTCTAGGACGTTTACTTGCCAAGTATGGCGTCATGTGAGGCGAACTTAGATTAATATTTGGCGAGGCCGTGTGCCGAGCCAAATATCGATCGCGCTGAGCCTCACATGACGCCATATTTGGCAAGTAAACGTCCTGTAACTTATAATACTTGTCATTAGTATTTACCGTGCCACCAAACGAATTAAATAAAACATTAAAAGACCCGAATCGCTTCATTTTGAGTATTTATCAGGAAATTGTCTTTTATTTGCCAGAAAATAGGTGAAAACTTGAGGTGGGAAAATTCATTCGGAAACAAAACGGCGCCCAGGGGGTGCATGGGCTCATACATGATCACTGGAAGTTTGTGGACTCAATCCGATTCCCGATTGAACAAGGTGCAACGCCACCTGTATCCCCCGACAAGGGTTTCTAAGTTGAAGGGTTTCTACGTTGAAAAAAAACGAAAAAAGGCCCATAACTACAGAGAAAAAAATGGACAAAACCTGTTATTTGTGAATATCCTTTCCCCCAATGGTGGTGGTCTGTCAGCATTCCAAAGATCAATATAAATCCAACATCCATTGATTGGGATATGAAGGTCCAAGGTTGTTACGGACGGACGGAGGAAGCAACGCTAACCCCAGCCGTTAAGTGACCATAAATCTTAATATAAACCCCGAAAAATCGCTGCTTGCCTCATAAGTCTCACATTTTAGACAATAACCTCATAATATGTGCAGTTAAGCTCATAATATGAAAATAAGCTCATAATGCCTGTCCGGGCAAAAACAACAACTCGTAACTCCCGTTTTATAGCACAGACGGACGGACGGGTGGACGGACGGACGCTCCAACATTTCGGGTTTATGGGCTACCAAAAAAACATTTTGTAAGTCCCAAACCTTATTTTACCCAGAACTCCACCCCCTCCACCCTAGAACTTATATTTAACCCTAACCCCACCCCTCCACCCCCAAAACCACACCCTAACCCTAAACCTAAAAACCCACCCCTGACCCTAACCCCCACCCACCCCGGGAACTAACCCCCAACCTTAAGCCCTACTCTGGGGCTACCCCTAACCCCACCCCACCCCTGACCCAACCCCACCCTAGCCAAACCAATAAGATTAGGAGCTATTTTTCGGTTTAGGGGCTACTAAAACTAAAACCCCGCCCCTGACCCCAACCCTACCCCCCTCCCCCGGGACCTAACTCTCCCCCAACCTTAAGCCTTACTCTGGGGCTACCCCTAACCCTAACCCCACCCCACTCCTAACCCTAACACTACCTTAATTTGGAGGTAGCCCCTAATAATAATATTCCCGAAACCCCCAATGTTGGCCCGGACGGACGGACGGACGGACGGACGGACGGACGGACCGGCTGGTGGGCGGGCGGGCGGGCGGGCGAACTAACTGGGTTTTTCGCACCTCACAAGTTGAAAAAAACCCAGAAGTGGCTGGTATACTAACGGTTTTATCCCCCAACCTCACAAGTAACGACTGTACACGGACGGTCACCTCGCAAGGCCATCTATGGTGGCCCAGACGGACCCATTTCTTTATCTCCCGCAAACATGTTTTGGCAGGGGATAATAAACTAATATCGCATTGTCCACTGGTGCTATTAGAGCACGTTGATTGGTCAAATTAAACAGGTGGCGTGATAATAATATATTTTAAACCAGAGAAGCTAAGATATATGGATCGGTCGTAACGTATGCGTTCAGAAGGCCCTCGTGTTAAGAAGACACTGTTCACTAGCGTTTTAAGGAAATGTAACAGCTATATTTCCGCTTCAAAGGACTTCTATTGTACCGAAATATTAACATGGTGTAACTGTATTGCAAACAACAGTATTTATTATCGACACGTTCTCTGTCTGTATCTGTATGGATACGTCTAACAGTCCCTGCTGGATTAAAACATGATGGAAAAGGTCCACCTGGATGGTCACTTAGACCAGCTTTAAAGCCCTCTATTATTCTAGCTGCTGCAGTTTTTTTCTTCCAGGTGGCTCCAATCGATTGCTGTACGCATAAAGAACGAATGTTTGTATTAGACTGTTTCACAAGCTGGTACAGTTACGGATCTACTATTGTTCCTTCCTGAAGATGATGCGATGTTGGTGATTATACAATTGTCATTTTTTAGCCCGGATCAGTCGCTTTTAAATGTGGAACATGATAAATTTATCTGGAGGTACAGCTGGTATTTCTCCTTCAATTACTTTATAGAAGAAAGTTAGGCTCTGTTTCTGGATTTCAATTCAGGCCATTTTAGTTCCTCCAAAAGTTTTGTAATATCCCGTCTTCTCTTAATTTATTGTTTTTTTGTGATGAATCTTCCAACCCTTCTTTGTTTGCTTTCCAGTTTTGTGATCTCTTGCTTTGTGTGTGGGTCCCAGATGATGTTATAAGTTATTTCCGCCAACATGTATTGTAAATAGAGAATTAATACCTGGATGTAGGTTTTTAAACACAGAGCCGCAGGTGATGTGTTTAAATGAGACATCCAGGTATTAAATCTCCATATATCATACATGATAGCGGAGATAACGTTTTTGTCCCGTTTGAAAGACAATACAAACAGTGGAGATACATTTGTGGAGGCATTCCTCACGCTGCGCAATCACTTGGACCGAATTCATGAATATGGTTTGTTTTTTATAAACCCAGAAGACAACAGATAGAGTTACATCCCTTGGGTCGTTAAGAAAACGAGCAAACAGTATTTGCTGACATATCGTCCCCTGAGTTCCAATGCGTTCTATGTGCCTACTGGCACATTGGAACTCAGGGGGCGATATTTGCTCTTATTTTATTTTTCTCCAGTTGTTTCATTTAATTACTCGACTATTTGATTTATAACAGCAAAATATGATCGAATCGTCGGAAATCTGATAATATTTGTGATTATTTTCAGGTTTTTTGGTTCGATTTTAACAATAAACAAAAAACGTCCCAAAATTCTATTTCCTGCAATCTGAGCACTGAAATTTATTTTGTTCTGCCACAAAAGCAAAATTATATGGCCAGAAATTATCTTTGACAAAACATCAAGGGGGAGACGTAGAAACATCCATAAGTTCTACTTTTAAACGCATTTTACCGCGAGACAAACAACCCAAAAACTGCTAATAACCATGTACTATTATACCAGATTATTCAGACTATTACATGTATAGTGACGTATCAAAGTCAGACTCGCTGAATGTAGCAAATTTTCTGGCGCGAAAGTCACTAACTGACATGAAAGGGGATAGGTTGTGATGCAATGTGGCCAATATCACAACCTGTCCCCTTATAGATAAACATAAATGGTGTCGAACTCATGTACCCTATAAACCATGAAGCCTAATACTTATATTGCGTTTATCTCGCTCTGTGTGACTGTCTCATAAACTATCGGAATTACAATTTCGTTGTAGTTGCACGTTTGGTGATTTTTATTACGGTAAAAATCGGGGGCGGGGGAGGGGGCTGGGGCCCCTTCCTCCACCCCACGTCTCCGCGGCCCCTGACATAGCGTGCTATGGGAGATGCATGGGACGGCACTTGGTCTAATCAACGGTAAATATGCTAATATTATAATTCAGTCGGAGGCACATTGAATTTTAAATTTTAGAGGTGAAAATGTGGCACACAAGTGTAATCAGACTTTTTACCCACACGATCTTGTTTATTAGTGCTCCTCCACTTCACCACTAATGTGACGTTGGACAGTTAATTATTTTTACAGCTAATGAATCTTCATGTTTACATAGAGAGAATGCAATGGAGTTGCTAACGGCCAGGACGCATTTTTTAACACCCTTCGTTCTTATTAGCGTGCTCCAAATTCGCTGCTGGTATCTAATAAGTTTCGCTTTGTGGTAGTCTTGTCTATTTATTCAATAAAGCACAGAATCTTCATAAATAATGTTATTTTAGGGTCCATATTTTCGAATCGAATCGAATCGAATCTATTATTCGAAATCGAATCGAACCTCGAATCGAATACAGGCGCCTTGAAGTCCCGACTGATAAAATATTCCAACTACATCATCAAGGCATGCCTTCGACGAAGGCATGCCTTGATGATGTAGTTGGAATATTACCCAGTAAGGATTTTTGTTCAATAACAGAAACGGGTGCGAGAATTCTGTACTGGGCACTGCACGAGGCTAGCCGCTGGCAACCGTGAGCTGATCGTCGATATTGCTTGGGGATTTTAAATTTGCTTCCAGCAGTGGTAGTGACTGGTGAAATTGGAATTTGCATGGATCGTGGGATGGGTACAGATGTTTTTTTATGTTAATTTATCTGAGAATCACCTTAATGTGCACCCAAAAACTCAGACAAAAACGTTTGTATCAGCCCCCACCCCTCTCCCGGCGTTCCGATTCCGTATCAGACAGATTCAGTTTCCGATAAACACCGCACAATCACATATATATATTGTTATTACGCATTAAAATATAATTCCTGAAATTCAAAATTTTGACCAATTTCAACCCAATATAAACGGAGAAATGAGGGAAAAGGGCTTAATACAATTTCGCCATTCGTTACACAAAATTCTTTACTAACCCAGTAACTCCCAAATACCCCCAGATCACGTAATACTCAACGAATTGGCAAAACCGATTGGCAACCAACGGTACACCGAGCTCGCGAGAAACAGTACACCGAATGCAGGTGCGACGGCAATAAGCAGCACAGAGCAGTTGATATATTTGTTAGCTAACCCGACTGAAAGTCAGGATGAACTATAGCGATCACTCAACGTCCTTCGTTTCGTCCGTGAACATGGTGTTTACACCTGCTCCTCCAGAACCGCGGAACCAATTTCAGTTAAATTTGAGGTGCTTGCATGTTCCGGCATAGGATTTTGTTTTTGTTCAAATCAACTTGCCCAGCCCCATACGGAGTGTGTGCGGGAAATGCTCCACACTTTTTAAAAAAAATCATCTTCTCGTGAACCAATGGGTTCATTGAATTGATATTTGGTAGGGAGCTTCCTTTTGGGGTGTAGATTCAAGTTTGTTCAAATGAAGTTCGTGGAGCAAACATTGCTTTTGTAATGGAAGAGGCAAGTCTTTTGTCCCCTCCCGAAATTTCTCTTTTTTGAACCGATGGTCGATTCGAACCAAATTTGGTATGTCAAATTATTGCGTTATAAGTACGTGATTCATGCAAAACAAAAATTCCCTGTGTCCTCATGGGAACCACAGGAGCTAAAAATATAAATACATTCAAACGGCCATATTTTCCAAACCACACGGCACACAAAACTGTTATTTGGTATGAAGCATCCTTCGGACCTGTCGAATGGAATGATAAACAGAATTGCCATCGGTTTTGTCATGGTGTTCTGTAAGAGAGTTGGGGGGGGGGGGGGGTCGAAAAATTGCTGACTCAGCATATTTACAAAACAATTTTTGAAAATTCGTCTCCAGAACCACAGGTTAGAATGTTTTGATATGTGGTATACAGCATCCATATGGAGATCAGATAGAAGTTTAGTCAAAATAAGCCAATTCGTTCATATTTGGGCTCCGTGCATGAGCCCGAATTTTAACATAGGGCAATATGGGGAATAATCTTTAAAAATCATTTTCTTCAAAACCACCATTCAGAATCTTTTAATGTTTGGTACATTTTATTGTTATGAGGGCAGATTCAAGATTACTCAAATAAGGTCCCTCAGTTAATATTTTGGCTTTCTATATGACCCTGAATGTTATCTTAGTGTAATATGGGGGTGGGAGGGGGGGGGGGGGGGGGGTGGTGGTTATCTTTAAAAAGACTTCATCTTCAGATCCACCAGTAAGAATCTTTTGATATTTGGTATACAGCATCCCTGGGGAAGTGAGATCTACTTTTATTCAAATCGTGACTCTGGGTTAATATTTGGGCTCCCTATTGGGGCAGAGATTTTAGGTTAGTCCAATATGAGAAATAATCTTTAAAGCTACTCTTCTCCAGAACACTGGTCAGAATATTTTGAGGTGTGGTACACATAATCCTTATAGGGGTCAGTATCAAGTTTCTTCGCATGATGCCCTTTAGTTAATAACTGGGATTTCTATGGGAGCCCGAATTGTACCTTAATGTAATATGGGGAATAATTTTTAAATATCTTTTTCAGATCCACTACTCGGAACTGGGGACTTAACTTGAACCACCCCCCCCCCCTCCCTTTCCCTTCCCGGGAACACAAATATCAACCCACGGCCTTTAGTTGACCTAATTGAATCTGAATCCCTTAAGGATGCTGTATGCCAGATATCAAAAGATTTTGATTGAATTTCAAGAACCAGATTTTTAAAGATTATTTCTCTTATTGGACAAAGTTAAGATTTGGGCTCCAATAGGTAGCCCAAATATTAACACATAGACTTGATTTGAACACACTTAGATCTTATTTCCCTAAGGAAGCAGTATGCAAAATATCAAAAGATTGTGACAGGTGAGTCTGAAAGAGAAGATTTTCAAAGATAATTCCTCATATAGCACTAAGTTAAAATTCAGGCTTCCTTAGAGAGCCCAATTATTAACCGATGGGCGTGATATGAAAAAAATGAATCCAAGCCCTGTAAGGATTCTGTACTTCATATATTAAATGATTCTAACTGGTGTTTCTGGAGAAGAAGAGTTCTAAAGAATATTCCTCATATTGGACTGAGTTAAAATTCTCCAACAGGGAACCCAAATCTTAACCCAAAGACTTGATTTGAACAAATTTTGTTCTGACTTCTCTAAAGGATGCTGTACACCAAATGTCAAAAGATTCAGACTGGTGGGTCTGAAGAAGAAGATTTTCACAGATTATTCCTCATATTGGACTAAGTTAAAATGCTGGCTCCAATAGGGAGCCCAAATATTAACCCAGGGTCTTGGATTGAAGAAAATAAAATCTAACCTCCCTATGGATGCTGGATTCCAAATATCAAAAAATTCTGTCTGGTGATCTGAAGAAGAAGATTTTTAAATATTATCCCTCATATTGCACGAAGTTAAAATTCGGACCCCCACAGGAAACTCAAATAATAACCGAGAGACTTGATTTGAACAATCTTGAATCTGTCCCTCATAACAATGATGTATCCCAAATATTAAAAGATTCTGACATGTGGTTCTGAAGATAAAGATTTTTAAAGATTATTCCCTATATTGCCCCATGTTAAAATTCGGGCTTATGTATTTAGCCCAAATATGAACCAAGGTGCTTAATTTTAACAAATTTGTACCTAACAGCCCAGGCTACCCCCCCCCCCCCCCCCCCCTATGGATGTTGTATACCAACTATCTATCAAAACATTGTGATCAGTGGTTCTGTATAAACATTTTTTTTTACTTTTTGCAAATATGCTGACTCAGCATTTCTCTTCGACCCCCCCCCCCCCTCATACAGAACACCCTAACAAAGCCAATGGCGTCTATTGGACCATTCCATTCTACATGCACGTAGGATGCGTCATGCCATATAACAGTTCTCTATTCCCTGTGATTTGGGAGATATAGGCGTTTGAAAATATTCCTATCTTTAGCTCCTGGGTTTCCCTCGGGGGCACAGGAGATTTTTGTTTTGCATGAATTAAGTACCTATGACTCAATAACGCCACATACCAAACTTGTTTCAAATAGCACCAGCTCTTCAGAAAGTACATATTTCGGGCGCTGACTAAAAATCTTGCCCCATCCCGTTACAAAGTAAAATGTTCCTCCATGAACTTCGTTTGAACAAATTTGATTCTACACCTTAAAAGGAAGCTTCATACCAGATATCAAGTCATTGTACCCACTGGTTCATGAGAAGAACATTTTGAAAAACATTTGGAGCATTCCCCTTCCTGTGGGGCTGTGTAAGTTGATTTGAACAAAAACAAAATGCGATGTCAGAGCACTTTAAATTTAACTGAAATGGGTTCAGCGGTTTAGGAGGAGCAGGTGCTAACACCATGTTAACGGGCAACGGACGGTGAGTGATCACTAAATCTACCCTGACTTTCAGTTGGGTGAGCTAAAAAGAAATAGTGCGGGTTGCAGAGGTCAATAGCAGTGGTGATTAATTACTTTAGTACTGGGTTAAGACGGTTGTTTGATGATATTTCCGAGAGTGGTCCCCAAACATTGATCCCCATTAGTCCCCAAAGACTGGTTCCCATTAGTCCTCAAAATATGGTCTAACCTTGTTCCCAAATACCTGCATGTACGTGTGTGCCGGATGTGTTGTACGCACGTTGTGCACTTGCATACAGCCACATATTGGTACATTTAGCATGTGCTGATGTGCAGCGTGCGCTATGCGCTCATTGTGTCCTAGAAGTTACTGACACTTTCTGCCTGCTGTCAGTCCCATGGATAAATACTTGTGCGCACTAGTCCAGTGTCCACAAACACCTATGTCCACTCATCTCCAATGGTCTGCACTAGTTCCCAATGGTTTCGAATAGTCGCCAAAGACTGGTCCCCATTGATACCCACACACTAGTCCCCAAACATTGACCTCTGCTGGTTTCCAAATACCTGCATGTGCACATGGGCTGCATGTGCCGTGCGCACATTGTGTATTTGTATACACGCACATATTGAAACATTTTGCATGTACGGATGTGATGGATGCGCTATTCGCACAGTGTGTACAAACACATCTCATAGAGGTAGTGCTGGATTTATCAGCAGTGGCAGCAGAATAAGCGAAGGCCGTGGACGTGAACGGTAGCAGTGCTGGTAGCAGAAGCTTTAGTCCTGGGTTAAGATGGGGGTTAGACGACAATATTATTAAACATAGGCCCCCACTAGTCCCCAAAGAAACAGTTTCCTCTGCTGGTCCCCAAATATTCATGTGTGCACATGTACTACATGTGTTGTGAGCATATTGTGCACTTGCACACAGGTACATAATGCCACATTTTGCATGTGCTATTCGCACTTGTGTACATGCACATCTCACAGTAGCAGTGATTGTCCACAAACATTGGTCCCTATTAGTTTGAAAACATTGGTCCCCGTTAGTCCCCAAACAGTAGTCTTTGCTGGTCCCCAAATACCTGCATGTGTCCATGTTCTGTGCGTGTATGCACTTGCACACAGGTACATATCAGTACTATCAGATTGTGCCCATGTGCAGCATGTGCTATACACACATACACAGACAAAGCTCACAATCGTTGGAGTGAAGATGATGGGCGGGATCTAAGGTCAAAAGATCGTTTTAATTGGTTGTTCTGATTAGTTGTTTAATCCAATTTAGTAATATACAGAAGATGTACAGAATAATTTTGGGAGTAATTTGAACAATCGAAAATACTAAAAAAGAGTTATTGTATACTCCAGAAGAATGAAACACTAATCTATGAAAGAATATGCAACATGGCAAGGTCAAAGAAACAAGGATTTTGACCCTGATGTACAAAAACTGAGCCTTCATAAAACCACAAACTGCCTAATCTCTCATTAACAGCACTGCTGCATTTCTATGGGTAAGGGGCGATGTACAGGTGGAGGAGTGTGGTTTATGTAAAAACGAGGATTTCATCCCAGACTAGTTTGTTTGGGATAATCGTTGTCGGGTCATTTTTGGTGATTCCATATACTCCTGCTACACCTTTTCGACCATATGGTTCTATGTGCCACCTTATGAATATACAGGAGGGTGAGGTCGACGAAACAAGGATTTTGACCAAGAATAACAAACTTCGACCCGTTGGACAAGTGGGGGAGTTTGGTGAACCTAAAAAAGGAAAATTTTGACCCAGAATGCAAGCCAAATAAATGAGTTTAGGAATTTATTTGGGTAGTTTTGGGCAATTGTCGAAGCATTTGGGTAATCTAGGAAGTAACCAAGGATTTGAGGAAATCCGAGCAACATAAATAGTTGTTGGGTCATATGTGGTAATTCTACATACTCCCATTCAATCGAACGCACTTATTATTGCAAAAAGGAGGCTTCGTGGGGAATACCGAGTCCATTTTGGTAATTTGAGGAACTTGTCGGGCCCATTTGAGTAATCTGTGTAATTGCCAGGTCTAATGCAGTCCAATCGCTGCACCCTAAAGTGTTTTGAAAGCCTAGCTTTGTTCTTGGGTATATGAGACACATTTGGACACAAGTTTTTCTCGTGAAATATTATTATATTATCAGTTCTGGTACGAATACGATAGCAGAATTCCAGGAACCAGTTGTGCCTGCTGTCAACTCTATGAGTTGATTACATATGTGTTTCGTGTTTTATACTTCTCAGCTTTCATTTTGATGTATAATTTGTATATATTTAATTTGAATTGAAGGAATATCAGAGGTGGGAATTTCAAAATTAACAAACTTCTATTACTTATATAGCACCTTAAGTGTTCTGGATATGAATTTTTAGTTCTTTTGCTAGTGCAATTTCCAATTTGAAAGTGGATTTTCAACAATAAAATTACTTTTTAGTTTAAACCCTTAGCGCTCATAATTTTCTTTGGATCAAACCAGTCTCATTGCACATTATTGTTTAAATGACAGTTGTTTAATTACCGTGTTTTGGGACGCTTTTGTTATTTCTATGTGGGTACATTCACCAGTTTCTATAGGCCTTAGCGATAATGTTGTCAATCCTGGATCCATTCAAGCAGAAAATGTAATCGATGACTCTCCTGTTACCGGTGTGAATAACAATATGTCACTGTCTGGTGAGACTGCTGACTGCTGAGAATGTACAGTTACATTCCAATGTGCTGGAACCAGCCATCTCATCGAAAGCTGCCTTAAGGGGTCGTACAACCTAACTTTGGTCAATTTTTTGACATTTTTCCCAATGCCTCAGAAACAGATAAAAGAAGTAAGGAAAGGCAAATTATATATCAAAATAATGAATAAAGTGCATAGAAAAGGTACATATATTTTTTTTTCAGGAAAAAAAGTGAATTTTAGGATTTTGAAGAAGATAAATTTGCAAATAGCATAAGTAACGAACCGGTAAAACCACAAACTAATCGGTAATTCCAATGCCTTGTCCTCAATATAATGATAACATACTGCAGACTCGGAGAAAGCATTTTTTGACACACACTCTGGTGGGTTTTGACGTTTGAATGTAATAACACCAACACAAATTTTGATGTTCCGGATGTGGCCATGTTTCAATGATGTTTTTCCGGTCATGTGATTACGATGTGGTTCTTGCAGAAATACTCAATTTGGGCAATCGTAAGAATGCAAGGACGTGATTACGCCCTTTATTTGTTCGAGACAATGTATGAGCGGATTTGCAAACAGGTGACAGCAAATACTTGAGCTGTTAATGTCATAACTGCAAAACATGGTTCGAAATTCCCTCTCGTGTTTACAGGCCGTCTGAACTTTTTTGTTGACAAAAAATCTGAATTATTGCGCACTAGAAAGACAACATAGACCACTTGTAAAAAAATAACCGAGTGTATAAAATCGGGACGATACACATAAATTAAGGCAATATTCATAACAAAGTAAGCAGAATGCTTCAGAAATCAGTTTTTCACGAAGTATATTCCAAGTGACCTGGAACTATATTGAGCGTGTTGATTTCCCCCAGAGGTTGTGAAGTTATTTACTTCCTAATTTGAGGCGAGTATGTTTGATGTCTGCAAAGGACCGATTGAAGACGGGTTGAAAATGATGCATTCGTGCTTTTAAATAAGGTGCGCTTGGACGATGCTGAGAATTTAGTTTTTTCTTGCAACCAACCATAGTAATACAAGCGTCAATCAGTGTCTTTTATGATCGTTTTACACTGACAAATCTCCTTCACCGAAAACCATCCCCCAATTTGCATATCACAATAAACATAACCGCTGTCACTGAGTGTCAGCGTGGCCGTGTGGTCAGAACCGAAACGAATTATCGAATGCACGGTCAATATTAGCTGCAATTGGCTTTTAAACAAATGAAATACACGAAATATTCGCAATTTCTTCATTATTCATGCCGAGTTACTTTTTAACCAGACCACATGCGTTCAGTTTCGTTTGTCGGCATCAAACTGATATTGTTTGTGGTAATTAAATAGTACGAGAAGGCGAAGGAAGCCAAATATTTTCCATCATCTATTAATTAATTCAAATTGATAATTTCTTTTATTTTACTGAAATTATGAACTGATAAGGTGGGTGTGTTGCGATTATTATGCCCCAGACCTGGAGGTTGGAAAATCAAAGGTGCATCTAGCGCCGTGCAGTGGTGACCCCTGTCCTCTTAGTCTTACCCATTCATCATAACATGTACCAACATTCTCCCTTGTATCTCAACCATTGCTACTCCAATTTGAAGGATATTTGGTTTTGTGATCGAGCATCATGGGGAAACAATGCCTGTGTAGCTGCTGTAGCATGTGTTTCTTCCCACATTTTTTCAGAGTTGTGGTACTTTTTCACTCTTTTGAGTTAGAAAATGTTGTTTATAACTAGTTGATTTGTTATAATTTGTTGCAAAGTGCTTGCTAATACCCTCAATTGTATTGCTACAGAATTTTCTTGTGAAGATTTTGTTCCTTTTACTTATCAAGCAACAACCTAATGAATATTCTGTATAAAGCCACCAATCTGATGTTTGACACTTTTATCGGAGTTGTTTTGAAGGTTTATGGAACTCTAAATGTTGATTATGGCAGGACTTTTCTATTCACCCATTAATCGATAAATTAAGTGTTATAGTTGGAAGTAAGAAGCATGAAAGGTCCAGAACTAAAAGTCTAAAAAGAATGTTTTGCAATGTAACATGATTTTTGCAGATACACTTATTTGGAGGGTTACCTGTCTGATAGTGTTTGGAACATGTGTGTCAAAAAGAAAAAAAAAAAGAGTTAAACTTTGAGAAAAAAGGCATATGCCTTGAGTGCCGGAGGTAGAGTCATACAAGGAAGAGAGCCCCCCCACCCAGGAAATTTTTTGTGTCAAATGGAGCTCACTTGTCAACTTTTGGGGATTGCTTTGTGAACTGCATTCTTGAAAAAAAATATGTGAGACCCTCTGGATGTGCCCTTCTGATCTCAATATGTCAATAAGCCTCCTTGGGGAAAGTACATGCAATATTGCAGCAATAATGGTTATGTAAGGTTGATTTGATGTGGTTTGAATAACAATGTACTTTTAAGTACATTAGATGGTTTATTGCAGTGGCAGGTTACAGTTACCCTTATTTCTTCTCCAACAGATATCATGAGTGTATTGGTGTCAAAGAGTTAAACAAAGCTATTATACTTATTGATAAACCAGACAAATTTAACAATTTAATCACTATCAAATTGATGCATGGGATAAAAGGGGTTACAGTGCAAGGGGTTTGTAAATATATTTATTCAACTACAATGTATGACTTTGCAGCGCATTCTACATAGGAGAATATCATATTTTGTTTCCAAACCATTACAGTAACACATACATCTTTATATTGGGAGACACTCTTTTGTCCTTCCATACTTCTTCTGCTGGACTCCTTCAAGTTGACCTTTGTTGAACTCCCCAAATCAAAACATAAACAAAAGAAAATGTCTGCCTTTAGTCAGTGAGCACTCCACTTATAACATTTGGTCTCAATCTTTATTACTTTCATGAATTAGGAAAAGATTTCTTCGAGTATGTACTTAAATGTTTATAGAATACAGCTGTTATTTTATTTTGAGGTATTTTATTGTAAAAATTTTGTTCTCTTACTTATGCCACAGCAGACTTTTCAGGTGGTGCTATTTACACATGGCAGCAGTCCCATGGCAAATTTCAGTTTCCACACGTTCTATATTTCATTCCAAGCATTTTGGTATATAATGTATTGGGGTTATTCATTTTGGGACTTTTTTTAGACTTGAAAGAAAATTACATGAAATTTGACCAAAGTTAGGTTGGACGTCCCCTTAACTTCATCAATAGAGACCGATTCATCACACTTTTGCCCATCTTAGTACTTTCCAAAGTGTGAGTAACTGAGATTTCCGGGTTTGATATAATCGATAACAAGTGAATTATGCAATCAACAATTGTGTCATGTATCCGCGCGCGCAAACGAAGACGCTTTGCCGTGGGTGTAATGAGGACGACATTGTTTTTTGTTTTTTAACCCTTTACCTAATATGAAAAGCAGACGACACTTGCAAAATTCATTCTTGAATAGCTATTATTTTCATTTTCTGTCTCAAAAACATAGGTTATGACCCCACACTGGACCGAGCTCGACGAGCTCGTTCCAATGAGGGGTCATAACCTATGTTTTAGAGACAAAAATGAAAAAGTAATGAAAACTAGATGAAGTGATTGTGCCCGCACAATACACAGAATTTTCCTCCAGTTTTCAGGTCCTGGGCTTTTTCATCTCAAAACTGAGAAGAACGCAGAAAAAACTATTAACAAACTGATGCTGCTTCCCATAAATACATGCGTGATTGACTATTGAGCTCTATCCGCACTCTCTCTGAATGCTTTTTATTAGAATAACTGGTAAAGGGGCAGACAAATGGGTTACTTTCTCGTCGGGAATTCACTTTGGCGATGGAATTATCAAATGGAGTGGCTTGATACTGTTCTGAGTATATAAATAAATGAAGGAATGGGCTGTGTCTACAGCTACTGAGAGAGAGAGAGACAGAGAGAGAGAGACAGAGAGACACAGAGAGACACAGAGACACAGAGACAAAGACAGCCATCTATTTGATCAGTGGCTTCTCGGCCGCGCATGTGACAATTGTTGTGTCTGGTTTGGGTAATTGTTTCCTACTAAGGTCTCGTTTGCCAGTAAAGGGTCACATCCGGGGTGATCGTATACCCTCGGCGGCCAAATGACTATATCGGACAATAAGTTTATTTTGTGATGGTGTGCATTTAGTAAATAATGGCTGTTACTGGTGATATAACCAAAATAATCTGCTGATGTCTTGATTCGGACCGTGTACAGTCATGTACAATTTAGTTGGAGGTCAAGGTCACACAACAGTCTTTAATAGCCAAACTAGACCTGTTTGGGAAATAAGAAGTCTCTGTGTAACGTTTTGTAGGGTGCCTCACCCCGCCACGCTTCACTTTTAATCGATTGTCTAGCACGAAAATCCTGACGGCGGCTATGTGAAAATGGACTTATAAAATATCTTCGCTTGCGCATTTTTTTTTTTTTTTTTCGGTGTGGGATGAGGGAGGGGGTGGCTGGCTGGTTGGCTGGCTGGCTGGCTGGGGTTAATGCCTTTCGAATATCACGATATCATAGCTTATAAGAGGTCATCGCCAACAATTGGTGGTTTGGGCTCTCCAGCAGCGAGGAGAAAGAAAAATAAGACAACAGATACGCGATTTTTGGTCACACAAGGAATTCAAGAGGCTACTTATGGCACATTTCAGAAGGCAAATGAAGCAAAGCTTTACTTCCAAAAGATGATAAAAAGTTCAAATGGACTTTGAATTCCACCTTTTCAATCACAGAGGCGTTTAACTCGTCAATGACATAGGGTATTATTGTGTCAAATGAGCAAAACGGGTCAGATAATGGATCCGAGAAGGTAGTTTTGGCAGCTATCAGGAGCGAAATGAAAAAACATTTTGCTTTCGAAATACGATAAAATGTTTTAATGGACTGTCAATTCTACCTTTTCAATCAGAGAAATGTCCTAGTCATCAAGGTTAAATTTAGGTGACTGTGATTTAATTTGGTAGGTTTACAGAAAATTATTTTTTATTATTTAAAATATGAAATAAAGCGGCTTGAAGAAAATCGTCTTTGCCCAACGTAACGGCCAAAACCGGTCAGCGCTATTCTCAAAAATCGCCAATTAATTTTCATTGTTTTTTTCATTTTTGTCTCAAAAACATAGGTTATGACCCCTCATTGGAACGAGCTCCTCCACTAGGCCACTCTGGTCATTACCCCATACCCCCTCTTCCCTTCATGGAAGTGGGAGGATGAAGAAACGACCAGTGGACCCCCGAAAACCAACAACAGCCTTTCAAATATCATGGTAGCACCCCCACCCCCCCCCCCCCACCCCCACCAACAAAACACTGGCAAGGCCCCAAAATATAGAATCCTGGCTATGCCCCTGGGTCACGCATAGACAAATGGACAGACACTCAAAGGTGATAAACCAGTGTATAAACCAGTGTATGAAAGCGCTGTAGTCTGCAGAGGATGTTGTAGAACTTTTAGTAACGAAATCCATTGATGGCAAAGATCCGGTTTCTGTGGGAAAATGTTTTTTTAACACTGTTTGCACCTGCCAGGCTCCTACAAATGACGCCGGAATCATCCGCTATATACTACAGACAGTTTTACGGTGGAGAAACCGGAGATGCTGGAGAGAACCAATGAGACTCGCACGAACAGAGTTAGCAGCGGTTGAAGACAAGTGCACTATCCAAGTGCAGTGTACCTTATAGTACACGGCGCCGTCGTTCGCAAGTGCATTGTTATAAGGCGTATCGGTACTGAACGTTGGTGGTACACATATCTTCAAGCTATTGTAAGCCCGGTTGTGCATGCCTTTCCTGAGAGTGAGTATTTTAGTGATGTAAAAGTTGAACAGAATATTTAAAGGATACGCATTACAAAACAATATATTTTTTTAAGATTGTTTAGTTTCAGATATTACATGAACATAATGCTATTGTACCCGGTAGACCTACAAATAGTACGAACTTATCAAACTTATATGGGAGGACTACAGGCAAATTATCGACTTTGTAAGAACCAGTGCTCGTATTAAAAAACTTGTGCTATACGGTGAGATCGAGTCCAAGCGACAACCGGCGCAAGTCTATGGAGATTCCTCGTTGAAAGACTTGTACTGTCCGGCAGATCTCTTGACTTAAATCGGTTCGGGGGGGGGGGGGGGGGGTGGGGGGCATGCACGTACCAGAACACACAGTACACCCTACGAGATCCTTCTCAGCAAATAAACCTGCTCGGCGTTACAGAGGCTTCTATCCGCACCAGGTAAAGTATTGAAGCCCAAGATATTCATGCCGACACCAAAAATTTCTTAATAACAGGTTTTGACTCACCATTTTCATATAGGTAACAAACAATTTTGGAATCGGTTGTCGTATGCCAGAACGCTAAAAATGCATTCTAAGAGTGTCCTATTTCAAAACTTTTCTATGGGAGCATGTCCAAAGATCCCACTGGCATGGCCAACAATTGCTGTTGGACACCTGCTATTTCGCGGTAGAAACCTGCGATACCCCCTCCCCCCCCCCCCCCCCACACACACACAAACTTTGAACTTTCTAATTACTCCACGGCCCTTGCCGGATGTATTCAAGTAACAGCGGTTTTGGGAAATTTAAAACAATACGACGCCACACCTTTGATTCGTAATAAATTTGAATCACAAAGAAGAAAATGACAATCTTCACCAGTCCTCTGAATTGGCTGTGACATTAAATTTTAGCAATGCCGTCGCACTTGCCACCGTCATCAAATTCAATGAAGGCAGAGGGGGGGGGGGGGGGGGGTGGGAGGGGTGGGGGTCGTTTCTGGATTTATATGTTCATAAAAAATAATAGATTCTCAGTGTTGCACTTTCGATTTCAAATCTCGCACTTTCTGGTCTCGGTTCTGATCTGGTGTTGGGAAATCTCTCTGTCGATTTGAATAATGATTTCTTCTCTGTCATAAATGCATATATTTAGATCCGAGTTCCATCATGTCGCAAAGTGAAAGACACAAATTCTGTCATAACGCTGTGTTGTGCAGTGCACAGCCTTCTTCATGTAACCACGTGAAGTGAATGACAATGCGTTTTTGAAACAAAAGGCTTTGGAAAAAGAATTGTGTTGATTCCTCTCCCTTGATGTGCAGAGCAGCTGACTACAACTTTCCTTTCCTTCTTTTCACACTCCCGTTTTTTGAAACGTTCTGTTTTCGAAATAACTACATATCAAAATATTTCTTTATTGAGTAACAATTCTTGCAATATATTTACCAGTATGTATTATTCTGTGGGTTTTTTCACCAAATTTCTTGCCGCTACCCAAGGTAAACTGTTTGATATTTGTGGGACATCACTGGTCACTGGATTGGCAAAGCTCAACTAACTTCGTGTCAACTCAAGAATAGGCCCGAACCCAGTCGCCCGCTTTTGATGAATTAAGGTGGACCAAGAATGGACCTCCTGGACCCATTTTAGGCGGAACATTAAGGCTCTCCTGCCATTCTGATAATGACAAGCCTGGATTTGTACGATCACAAGTATAGGCCTAAAGTCAAGATTAACCAATCATGTATACTGTTGTCACTTTAGAGGAATTCCATCAGGCATCATTGGTCAAATTGCCCCAACCCTTCCTGTTGCTTCTTACCTACATGTACGTCGCAGGGTCTTCGGGTAGGTGAATAATTATCAGTTATTTATCTATGCCATGAGCTCTTATGGTGAAAGCCTGAAATTGAAACGCGGTACCAGAAGGCAACTTCCCAGGCTCGAAGTCAGCAGTATTTAAAAATTTGACATGGGTGTGGGGAGAAGGGGGCGGGGAGGGGGGGGCATATGTATACCTAAAGCTAATTCAAACTTGGACCCAAAGTCCGTAACATATTAGGCAATCCAAAGTGCACAGCCCCGAGATGGGGAGGGTTTTTGAGGGGGTCCTCCCCTTCCCGACTTTTTTTAAATAAGAGGCTCTGATAACAATTCTAGAACCTCGTAATGCCTCATTTGAGGCTTGTCATGGCTCTGCGTTTAGTCAATGGTTAACAATGGTGTGTGACATTTCTAAATCCCGCACTTTCCGGTCTCGGTTCTGGTCTGGTGTTAGGAAATCTCTTTGTCGACTTGAATAATGAGTTCTTTGACAATCATGATATTCTAACAGTTATATAGAAGATCATCGGATATTTGTTAACCCTTTACCTAACATGGAAATCAGACGACACTTGCAAAAAAAAAAATTCTTGAATAACTATTATTTTCATTTTTGTCTCAATAACATGGGTTATGACCCCTCGTTGGAACGAGCTCGTTCCAACGAGGGGTCATAACCTATGTTTTTGAGACAAAAAATGAAAATATTTTGAAACTTAATTGGCGATTTTTGAGAATACCGCTGGCTGGTTTTGGCCGTTACGTTGGTTAAAGGGTTAACCTCTGTCGGCTGCTGGCTCTGAGTCTATGCCTCACTGGTTAGAAATTATTTTCCGACAGAATGTGTAAATTTTCGACAGAGATGTTCATTGGGGTCGCGGTTCGCTACCGTCGGACGCGCACCTGTTTTTTTTTTTGGGGGGGGGGGGGGAGAGTTTCCCAGTCCTCAGTCTGGCTACAACAACTAATTCCAGGCCTTCGTGGTGCTCTATTACTTTTGGCTTCCATGTCAGAATGTTAGGAAGCAAATGGGTGGTCGCAGGTAGGTAATTGTCGGGATATTTCCTGTAATTAGACACCTTAAAGTTTCAATGATTTTTCACTCAAAACGTAAAATGACACTAAACGCCTACCCTATATAATCTAAAAGCGGATATTGTTCTGAATATATTACAAATTACAACAAATCATTTGAACTGGTATTCTATCCGCAAGGACTGATTAAGTAATATTAAATATTTAAAAGAAACGCGAATTCCAATGTCTTCGGGTTTTAATGCAAATTTTGATTTCAAATTATGTACAGCGTTCACTGAAGTTGAGGTCGCCGGGTGCAAAATGATCAATGTTTTTCAGACGTGTTTCCTGGCATGGACGTCCGAGTTGCTGAGTCCAACTAATGGGTGTTTGTGTTGGGTGGGGGTTGGGCAGTCGCGTCGGATAGTTTTACGGGTGGAGGAAGAGCCTCAACATCCAAATTCTGATTAACGGCCACTTTAACCCGTCTCGTAGTACAGTTTTGTCAGGTCAGAGTGGCGATCGAAAGAAAAAAGTTTGGTTTTTGATCAAAAATTTTGTCCCAACCGGACCAAAAAATTTCCAGGCAGAAAAAAAAAATGTTTTCGTCTCAAAATTGAACAAAACACATAAAAAACAGAAATTTCCGGATTTTGGTCGAAAATGTCCAAGTCCGAATCGGAGTGGTAGTTCTCCAACCATCAGAAGCCAAGTGAAATAAAACCCTATTCCCATGGGGTGGGGAAAGGTTTAAAGAGACCGTGAATGTTGCATTTCATTCACGGCAACGCTATACGAGTCAAGAACGCCCAGTATTCTCATGCAAAAAAGAGGGTGTACGGACCGTTGAGAGGCCGAGAGTGTACTTTTGGCGACCCCGCCCGGAGCCAAACGCAACAAAATTGTGCTTCCAGACTAGGGGGAATCTTTTTACCTATATACGGGCTACACATTCTCAATCACCGCCGCTTTTAACCCACTCCGGTAGTACAGTATAATTAGGTCAAAGTACCAGTCTGAAGACCGATTTTTCGTTTTTTGGTGGAGTAGTGTAAAAAAAAAAAATCTTTTCGTCTCAAAATTGAACAAAACTCATTAAAAAAAAAAAAAAAAATTTCCGAATTTTGGTCAAAAATTTCAGTCAGAACCGGACCGAAAATTTTCAGTGTAAAAAAAATTCTTTTTTCGTCTCAAAATTGAACAAAACGCATAAAAAACGAAAAAAAAATTTCCGATTTTTTGACCGCCATTTTGGATTAACGAAAAATTCAAACGAAATTCTTTCGATATTTTTTTTTATAAAGCGGTATTACTGCCTTCAATTTGGATCCCTTTTAGAGGGCTCATTATATTTAAATCTCGATATTTCAATCCAAAATGGCCGATTTTCGAGATAACTTTACGTTTTGTGAAAAATTTTGGCAGAAAACATAAAAAATGAAAAAAAATACCGATTATATTTGTTTTAGACAAGAGTAATTCTGACAAGTCTGTAGAAAAATTAAGTCGATAGCTTTTCTCCTTCATGAGATATTGGCCTACGAAGTTTTGGGCGTTTTTGCCCAACAAGAAACATTTTCCCAAATATACTGAACCATTTTGTGCCCATGATTAATAGAGAAGTGTATTACAGTCATTCCTGTGCAAAGTTAAAGTCAATCGCCCCTTCCAGTCCAAAGATATCAGCTCCCGCATATTTGGGCGTTTTTGGGCGGTTTTGACTGGGAAAACATTTTCCGCAATATGCAGATAGTTTTATTATGAGAACTAATGAATCTAGACATAATAAAGTAAAAAAAACGCAAGAACATTTTTTTTTAATTTTTGGTCACAGTGTCCCAAAACCATGTTTGACTGCTAGCAGAAGCCAAACGAAGAACAACTCCAATTCCAAAAGACGATAACTGTTCATGTACACAGTGAATTCAACATTTCTAACCTTAGAATCTTTCAAATCATCCCCGTTGTTGAGTACTCTGACGGCAAAGTAGCCCGGTCGTAACAAAAATTTCCGACTTTTGGTAAAAAATTTCAGTCCGAAGCGGACCGAAAATTTTCAGTGTAAAAAAAAAATTTTTTTTCGTCTCATTTTTTAACGAAATGCATAAAAAAAACGAAAAAATTGTTTTTCGATTTTTTCGCCGCCATTTTGGATTAATGAAAAATCGAAACGAAATTCTTTCGATTTTTCTTATAACGCGGTATTACTGCCTTTAATTTGGATCCCTTTTAGAGGGCTCATTATATTTAAATCTCGATATTTCAATCCAAAATGGTCGATTTTCGAGATAACTTTCCGTTTTGTGAAAAATTTTGGCAGAAAACATAAAAAATGTGAAAAAAATACCGATTATGTTTGTTTTAGACAAGAGTAATTCTGACAAGTCTGTCAAGAAATTGAGTCGATAGCTTTTTTCCTTCATGAGATATTGGCCTATGAAGTTTTGGTCGTTTTGGGGCGTTTTTGCCCAACAAGAAACATTTTGCCTCAAATACTGATGGTTTTATTTATTAGGACTCATGGTCGTCAATGATAGTTTTTATTTATGAGAACTAATGAATCTAGACATAATAAAGTAAAAAAAAACACAAGAAAATTTTTTTCAATTTTTGGTCACAGTGTCCCGAAGCCATTTTTGACTGCTAGCAGAAGCCAAATTAAGAACAACTCCATTTCTAAAAGATGATAACTGTTCATGTACACTGTGACTTCAACATTTCTACCCTTAGAAGCTTTCAAATCGTCCCCCTTGTTGAGTACTGTGATGGCAAAGTAGCCCGGACGAAACAAAAATTTCCGACATTTGGTCGAAAATTTCCAAGTCCAAACCGAAAATTTTTCTGGTGCAAAAAAAATGTTTTTTTCGTCTCCAAATGGCCTGAAACGCATAAATAACCGAAAATAAAAATTCGATTTTCGGCCGCCATTTTGGATTGACGAAAATTCGAATCGAAATTTTTTCGATGGTTTTTACAATTTGGTGATACAGTCTTCATTTCTAAGCCATTTTAGATGGTTCAGCATATCCCTGTCCCGAGATTGAGTTGAAAAATGGTCAAATTTTGAATTTTTTTTTCGTTTTGAAAATGTTTTGGCAGAAAGGTGTTATCTACATACAATTTTGTACCACGCTCTGATAGAGGCGTGTATTACTTACATGTTTGTGAAAGTTTCAAGTCAATCGCCCTTTCCAGTTCAAAGATATGAGCTGCCGAATATTTTTGTGTTTTTTGTCATAAAGGGTTAACTAAACCATTTTCAGAAAAATGGGATTACGACTTTTAGTTAGAACTTTTGACCCTTTATGAGTACGAAAAGTAAAAAAAAATCGTTCAGAGCGTTTTCGAGAAATAGTGAAAATAAAAAGTGTGGAAGAATAATAATAATAACCAGAGGAAGTGATTGTACCTTCGGAACAATACACAGGATTTTCCTTAGTGGTTTTACTCAGTGTTCTACTCAGCAAGTCTTAAGGGAGCTCAATACCACAAAAAAATTTGAATTTTTTTCGGTTTCGTGAAATGTTTTGGCAGAAAGGTGTTAACCAACTACCATTTTGTGTCCTTGATTAATAGAGAAGTGTATTACAGTCATTCCTGTGAAAAGTTCAAGTCAATCGCCCTTCCAGTCCAAAGATATCGGCTCCCGCATATTTGGGCGTTTTTTGGCGGTTTTGGCTGGAAAAACATTTTCCGCAATATGCAGATAGTTTTATTTATGAGAACTAATGAATCTAGAGATAATAAAGTGAAAAAAACACAAGAAATTTTTTTTCAATTTTTGATCACAGTGTCCAAAAGCCATGTTTGACTGCATAACCTATGTTTTTGAGACAAAAAATAATGAAAATTAATTGGCGATTTTTGAGAATAGCGCTGGCCGGTTTTGGCCGTTACGTTGGGTAAAGGGTTAACTGGCCGTCTCAGGAGCGAACATCCGAGCCTTACGTCGCCACGTCAAGATAGAGACATGCGTCTCTTACACCTCCGTAATCGATTTCAGGCGGAGACGGCGAGTCAGGTTGTAGGCACTCGTGGTCACCTATTGTGTCCAAGAACAGTTAGGAATCAGTTGCGGGAGTTCCGTTTAAGGCTACGACGTCCTTACGTTGTTCCGCAACTTACACTCAGGCGACGTCAACGTCGATTGCAATGGCTGCGGGCGCATGCACCAAATCGGTTTCACTTGGTCCGCTGGAGATGTATGTTATGCACTGCCGAGTCTCGATTCACGATTTACAGGACACCGTTGCTATCGACGTCGAGGTGAGCGATATTCTGACGCGTGAGTTAAGGAAAACAACAGATTCAAGGAGGGTCTATTATGGATTGTGGGGGCACATCTGGTGGTCATTTAGGGCAATTTCACAGTAGTACGTCTTTCCACTTATCAATGCGCGTTTTCTTACGTTGCAGAAGGATAATGCGAGGCCGCACGTTGCTAGAGTTTGTCGTGACTTTCTCAACCAAAACCATGTCCCAGTTGTCGCTTGGCTACTCTACAGTCCAGATGTGTCCCCGATCGAACATTTGTGGGACGGGCTTTACAGGAGGGTCAGGAAGCGTGTCAACGTTCCAAACAACGTGGCTCGCTCAACTCACACAGGGCCTTCTTCAGGAGTGGAATAACATCCCACAAAGGACCATAAACAACTTGCTGGAGTCAATAGTAAGGGGAGTTAGGAGCAGCGACTGAAGTCTGGGTGGGCACACCCACACCCGGAGGAAATGGCATCCGGTACCCACTTTTGAATGTTATCCAGGCAAACGCCATCTGTGTTAAGACAACAAAATTCGTCAAAATTTAATCCGTAATGAAGATATAACATCAAAATCCAAACAATGAAATAATCATCCATAACACATTTGAAATATTTACCACAGAAAAATGCATTTCTTTTTTCTGCTGGTATATAAGCAACTAAGACTTACCTGGAAACAACTGCACAGCCACAAGACTCTCGATGTAGCAAAAATGTAAAAATCCCCAAGCCCTTAACCCTTTACCCGATGCAGACGATTTCAAAATTTATTATTTTAAATATAATTTTTTAAATTTTTTAAAAAAATTTCAACAAAACCATATCATGTGACCCCCTCTTTGGAACGAGCTCGTTCTAAAGAGGGGTCACATGATATGGTTTTGTTGAAGCTCGTTCCAAAGAGGGGTCACATGATATGGTTTTGTTGAAATTTTTCGAAAAATATTATTTTTTCAGCTGCTGAATTTGCATATTACGCGGACGGATGTGGGCGATTCGTTGGGTAAAGGGTTAAGGGGTAACCAATATGACTTGCATAGAGAACAATAATTTGTATCTGAACCTTTAACCCTTTACCCAACGCAGACGATATCACGAGCAGCGACTGAAGCCCGGGGTGGGCAAATTCGCTATTGATTTTGATCAGGAAATGACATAGGGTACCCACGTTTGAACGTTATCCATTCAATGCCGTCTGTGTTAAGACAACAAAACTCTTCAAAATTTAATCAGTAATGAAGAATTAACATCAAAATCGAAACAATGAAATAATCATCCACAACACATTTGAAATATTTACCACAGAAAAAAGCTGGCGTTTATTTTTTTTCGCTAGTATATTTTCATAAATTGTCCCTTATTAGTCAACAGTTTCTCTGTTCAAAAGAGATAGAGGATATTCACGAAAATTTGATGAATACCGAAAATATCTCGTGAGTGGCTACAAAGAAATATGAGGATCTTCACGAGCGACGCAGTGGAATGTTTGAATATCCGCACAAAAAGTAGTCCCGTCTTATTTCTCCCCTAACTTTACGATTTACCAAGGCTGGCGAATTGAAATAATCGCAATGTGTTTCGAAGAAATAGAACAATAACAAAAAACACCACTTTCTTATTTTCAATAACAAGACACGTCATTTTATTTTTTTTGAACTCAATGCACTGAAGACGTGTGAAGTTGAACTGAAGAAATTTGAAAGTGATTTCGGCTTTTCGCTGGAAGGTGAATGAGAAAGTCAAACTTTGAAACCGCTGATTTAATGAATTGATTTAGTCACTGTCACTACCGCTGATTTAATGAATTGATTTAGTCACTGTCACTATCAATTATTCGAATTCGTTTGTATTTGGGACTCTGGAATTCATTACTGATGTGCTGACTCGTTTAAAGTACATGTGATTCGTCATCCGAACCTACGATGAAATATCGATTTCTAAATATCATTTTGATATTTCGTTTTGCCGACCGACAGGGGAATATGACTTAATTTTTCAGCGTGAATTGATGCCTGAGCATTAAATAAAAGAAATTATTCCACACATGACCAAAAACTGGCTGTGGTTATTCTATTGTGGAAAACGTTACTGCAGTCCCATCTCAACTATTTATATGATTATTATACAAGGTCACCTTTTGTGTCAACATTAATTGCCAAAATGTTGGAAAATATAATAATAGTGTGTATGCATCAATATTTAAATGTAATTGTCCCTAAATCCCGATAAATTCTGTCTTTTGATCGATCAGAATGTCTTGGACAAATAACCATGGCTGGCAAGGGATGCTCCCAACATCCAAGGTAACTGAGAGCGTGTAACATCCAGGGTATATAGGCACGCGAAACATCGAGGGTATATGGTTTCAATGACAGATTTTCGCTCTCGGTCGTCTCGATATAAAACTCGAACCACAAAACCTCAAAATAGTCACAAATATCATCAGATTTCCGACAATTCGATGATATTTTGCTGTTGGAAATTAAATAGTCCAGTAATTAAATGAAACAACTTGAGAAAAGTAAAATAAGAGCAAATATCGTCCCCCGAGTTCCAATGTGTTCTATGTGCCAGTAGGCACAATGAACACATTGGAACTCAGGGGATGATATGTCATCAAAATACTGCTTACTCGTTTCCTTGACGGCCGAAGGGATGTATCTCTACCTGTTGTCTTCTGCGTTTGTAAAAACAAAACCATTATTCACGAAGTTGGTCCAACTGATTGCGGAGCGTGAGAAACGCGTCCGCAAATTTTTTTTCCACTATTCTTCTATTGCGTTTTAAACGGGACCAAAACGTTATCTCCGCCGACATGCATGGAATATAGAGATTTAATACCTGGATGTCTCATTTAAACACCTCCCCTGCGGCTCGGTGTTTAAAAACCGACATTCAGGTATTAAATCTTCATATACCCTACATGTTGGCGGAGATAACTTATATTAATTTTCCTTATAGGTTATCAGGAAATTGGTGCTAGCAGTTGTACATAAACCTCCAAATTTTCACATTTCTTGATAGGTTTATGTGCATGCACCTTTACATATCAGATTTTGTGGTGAATATTTGTATTTCTGTTGATTGTCAACTCGCTGAAGATTCCTTGAAAGTGACATACAATATTTTGCAGTAAGTTTGATGGGGAGGGCATCGCTGACTGTAGGAATTACACGCCATTCAGGGGATGGGAACATGTGCCACTGTGTGTGATCTGTGTTGTATAAAATAGTGCTCTATTTAATGTCTTTGCTATTTTTGATTGTGTAATGGCCATATTGCATATGCGTTTTATCATGCATATTTACTGATTTCAATAAAGAGAAAAAGGTGTTGGACTCCTGATTTCCAGGCGAGGGTTCGACACCTGGCAGGGGATTGGAAACCAGCATTCTAAATTCCTCTAAAACATGATTGTGTCATTCGAAAAACACACACAAGCCTGTGCCAGTCTTCCTTTGAGGCCAACCACAGCACTTTCGTCGTACTGCAGACAGCGCTTTCCACTCTTTCGTGCTGCTGCCGAAAGGAAGATGAACCGAGTAATCATGAGAACTTCATTTAAAAACTAGATTCCTGCCATAGTTTTGACGGTGTACAATGGTCCAGTGATTTAAAAAAGGGTGTTGGATTCCTGATTGCTAGGCGGGGCTGCCGAGGGTTCGACTCCCGGCAGGGGTTCAGAAACTAAAATTCTAAATTCCTCTAAAACATGACTGTGTCATTCAAATCACACACACTCAAGCCCGTACCGGTCTTCGCTGAAGCCAACCACAGCACGTTCGTCGTACTGCAGCCAGCGCGTTCCATACTTTCATGTTGCTGCCGAAAGGAAGACGAACCGAGTAATCATGAGAACTTAGTCTAAAAGCTAGATTCCAGCCATCGTTTCTGACGGTGTGCAATGGTCTAGTGGTTTAGGCGTTGGACTGCTGATTACCAGGCGGTGTTGCCGAGGGTTCGAATCCCGGCGGGGGATCAGAAACCAACATTCAAAATTCCTCTAAACCGGGATTATGTCATTCGAAACACACACACTGAGACACACCCTCTTACACACACACACACACACACACACACACACACACGCTTCTACAGTCATGTATCACCGCTTATGTGGGGACGTTTTGTTTTTTCTTTTGTTCTCTGTGAAAAGACAAGTCCCAACAAAATCGGGAAGACAAACCCTAACTCATTGTTTTCATTGCGCGGAGGCGACGATAAAAATTAAGTATTTGTAAGGACCCATACACTATTGTCTAGATTCTCACATAGACATCCACCCCCACATACGCAAACACTCACATATTTACTGCTCATCCCATCTCACAGTTGCCCAAGACACCCTCACTAGCGCACACAATTAAACATTACCAAACCTGTCACCAGAGAAATAAGCCGACACACTTCCCTTCTCTTACAATATCTCTTTGACATCTTTCAGAAACGTGGATTCGAAATATCCAACTACTGAATGTAGCTCTGCTCTTAACCCGTTAGCCTTGTGAAATCTCTTGTTGTGGTCGAGCGCATCAAGCTAACCAACAAGATTTGTGTCTTTTTACTCAACAAATGATGTGCGTTGGTGGATCGACTATTATGTAGGAACTGGTCCAAACGAAACACACTGATAGATTTGGGATATGTATGCTGTATCTGTGAGGAAGGGTGTTCACAACATCTGCGTAGATCAAAACGTTTTTTGTTAAAAGATGTGAGATTTTTTTTGTAATACTTCGTGTTGTTTATGTTTTCAATGATTTTCCCTGTACAGTTCTTCTTTCTACGCGGTTATCAATGGGATGGGATGCATTATTTGGTACACCATCAGTATTATAATAGTCGATAAAACATACTTTACGATTTTGAACATTGTTTCCAACCTATAGTAGAGCCCTTATGCGGTTTGAATAGAATGTCTTTAGACCAAGCTTTCTCGTTGATCCTTTCACGAATATTCGTAATGTACATAAATAATAAATTGCCTAAACCGACGTAATTTCTCCAGCTACCCGTATTTTGTTCAATGTTTTTTTTCAATTTTACAGAAATGTCATTGTTAAATATTTCGAAACTTATATATCTCAGTTGCAGCTCTACAGTGTTCTTAATAATCAATGCAGACAGCTGATGGAGATCTACGTTTTATCCCCAACCATTGTTTTGCCGAGACACTAGCGATGCCACAAATACACTTGGAAAAAGTCACCCCTCATGTTCTGATGGACAAACGAGGTTCCAAAAAATTCCAGATTTGTAGCTCAACCATAAAATGATATATTATACTTTTTCTTTGGATCCTGATTTTCATTTTCAATATGTTGAGGAACTATTGGGTGGTACCATGTCATCATTGGTTCTCTTTCTATGGCACAAGACATTCCACAAATTAAACAATGTTCAAGAAATGTAACACATTTCTGATGCAATAGAACTTCTTGTTTTTTTTTTTTCTTTTTGGGGGGAGGGCATATATGCTGTATGTCTGTCTGAATGTTAGCCTTTTCTTTTATTTTGTGACATTAAATGGTCAGGCCAGGGTTCCTTTTAATTTTGACCTTAAGAATGTCCTGAAAATTATCACCATACATCTTGCTATGTTTAAAAAATGTTCTAAATTCTCGCATGGCCCTACTCTATCAAATTTCTGTTCTTTGTCTCAAGTTGAATCGTTGGTGTAAAAAGCACCGTGTAGCTTCCATTCTAAGCAAAGCTGTATTCACATGTATACTTTACATCATCAGTTACAAGTGAAAACTCAAATAAAACTCAAATAAGAGATATAAGAGTGGAACACAATGAGTGTTTAAATTTTGAAGGCGATTTTAGACAGTTGATGAAACATCATCATAACAGCATGACGTGTTAATATATGAAAGTGTCCAACGATGGCATGGTGTTACCCTACAGTTTCTTAACGAATTGACCCTGTTTATCAGAATCCAAAGAAAAGGAAGAGAAGACTAGCATGTTCTTCAAATTTCAAACAAACAAACTCTTTGAATGTCTATATTCTTGACAGCAGTGGCAGTGCAATGTGCTCTAAAACTCTCACATAACTCATTCGAAGTTAACTTATCATTACTTGTATGCGACCTTAACCCTTTACCCAACGTAGACGATATCAAAATTTATGATTTGAAATATCATTTTTTAAAATTTGTCAAACAATTTCAACAAAACCATATTATGTGACCCCTCGTTGGGACGAGCTCGACGAACTCGTTCCAACGAGGGTTCACATGACATGGTTTTGTTGACATTTTTGGAAAAATAATATTTTTTCACTTGCTGAATTTGCATATTACGCGGGCGGATGCGGCCAATTCGTTGGGTAAAGGGTTAAACACAAATAGATAAATAAATCATCACTTGTCCCGATAATGATAACTGACCTCTTTCCTATAAACGTTTACAGCTAACGATATCGCTCTTTATCATATAACTCGTCCGTTTTGTTCACTTTAAAACATTGTGTATTTTGTTTTCATATTAGTCAGTGATAAATAAAGCCTTCCGTCAATTTCATTGGTGAATTTCAAAACTGGACAATTTGATTGGCTGAACAAAATACAACTGCGCCATATTTTCATAATTTGCATAATTAGAGTTGGGAGCTTTCATTGGTCCATTTCAAAACTGGACAATTTGATTGGCTAAACAAAATACAACTGGGTTACATTTGCATAATTTCAGGAGGAAGAATTTACGTTATCCGTCCTATTTAGGGTGGGTTATATTGTATTAATATTTTACCTACAAGAAAAACGCCATTCTTTTTTTTATATTTTCACTTATTGCTTCGAAAACATAGGTTATGACCCCTCATTGGAACGAGCTCGACGAGCTCGTTCCAATGAGGGGTCATAACCTATGTTTTCGAAGCAAAAAATGAAAAACTTTTAGTCATACGAGGATGTTTTTTCCAAGTGCCGTCTGCAACTCAAGTTAGGTGATGGGTTAAAAAGTCATACTAAGTGGCTAATTTGTGCGTGTGTGTGTCATATGATAAATAGAATATGAAATGAGGGTCTTTCTTATATAATATTTATGAAACTCGTCCGAATTTTCCGTTTGGGCTCGCCAGAGGCTCGCCAAAACGGAAAATTCTTAGACTCGTTTCATAAATATTATATGAGAAAAACACTCATTCCATATCCTCTATTTATGAGACACATAGCAAGGACTCTTTTTATTTTATTAGTACGTTCAACTGCCATTATTTACGATTTACAGAAATTGCTGTGAGTACTACAACCCACAAAAGTTTGCAAACGTCATAGTGACGAAAAACAAAACCTTCTTGCTGAACATCAATTGTCGAAGCTTAAACCCCAACTTGGACAACTTCCACAACGTAATCTGTGATTTACAACCACCATTCCATTTTCCAGACGCTGTTGGAGTAACAGAATCTTTAACATGAGGGGGCAAGAATTGCATAGTCGGTGGTTACCACCCGTTGAAACTTGCGTGCCCCCTTACCAGGACGATGGTCGGGAAGCAGTTGCAATATTCGAGAAAGAAAATATGCAGTATAAATTCGGATTGATCTCTTAGATTTTATCCCACATGTTTTTTGAGTCCCAGTTTATAGAAACCAGTTCTCCCCAAATATATTTTCTAGCCATAACTATAGCCCCAACACAGCTCTGAAAGCAGCTCTTAATTTGTTCTTGGCAACGCGTACCCAGTTGGTCTTTAAGATAAAGAGGGAAAATAAATATGCATATTTGATGGGAGACATCAATATAGGCCTAAGTTTTGATAGCCACAATAAAAAAAATCTTTAAGAAATCAATGTTCAGTGAAAGCTCCTCGCCAGCCATCACGACCAACTAGAGTAGATTATTCTGCGACGATAATTAACCGTATTTTCTGCAATAAAACCGAAGGCTACAAATCAGGAATAATAATCACAATCTCTTGTCACCACTTTCCAACTTTTTACATCGGCAAGATATCATGAATATAGTAGTCTTTAAAGTACAGAAATCCTACAAAAGTAAATCTGCAGCAGGGAACACTACCAGCTTTAACAACATTCTGTCTGTTTGTGACTTCACAAACGTATGGTGGTCTTATCGACAGTCTTCACATCAAATCTTTGACGTAGCATTCCTCTTAACACTTTCGATGTCGAAAGCGACTTTTTTTGTCGGCTATTTTATGATGAATATCTGGCTGTTCTGGTATGCGCAGATCAAACCTACCATCTCATTACTTGTTGGAAAGGGCTCAGAGAGCCCTTTCCAACAATTAATCAGATGAGTTCCAAATATGTCATAAATCTAATTAAACTTCCTCGCATACAGGCGTACATAGAGGTTCTCCATATATGGCTAAAGTGGGCGTGGCAGTGAAAGGGTTAACACAGATAGTCGCTTCGTATAAACGCATCAGTCGTAAACCGTGGATGACCACCGACCTGCACTAAATAAGCAAATGTTTTTCAGAAAAAAATTAAAACATTTCTCAAACCGCAATATTGAACAATATACGGACATATGATCCATTTTTCAACAGCCTGAAGCGTATTTTGAAGGCAGAATGTTATAATCTCGTGCTTATGGAGAATAAATACGATGTCAATCAAATCGCACCCACTCTTGTCTCGCATCTTTAAATATGAGGGCAATTAGCTACCCTAAAAACATAGCAGAAAAATTTAATCTATCCTTTGCTAACATCGGTGAAAACATAAGTAACCAAATTTAGGGAGCTATTTACCATTTCTCACGCTATATTAAGTTTAACAACTGGAATCAATTTTTATATCGCCAGCGAAAATATACAGGAAGTTGCCTCAGATGTGAATGGTCTACGAGCAAAAGTGAGCAAGATCTGTGATAATATTTCCACCAGTCTCCTACAAAAATATAGTAACTGAAATTTTGAACCATTATATCACATAATTAACCTCTCCTACTCTACTGGAAGGTTCTCAACAATATGAAAGTAGCAAAATTATACTAGATTTTAAAACTGGAGACCGCCAACTATAGACCCAGTATCATTCTTATCCTCTCTAAGGTCCTTGAAAAAATTATGCACAGAAGATGGTCAAATTTCGCAGAGGAAAATAGCCTAATGTACCGATACCAGTTTGGACTTCGTAAGGGACACCAACCATTCATCCTATACTCAACCTAACGAATAACTTTACAGAGATGACCGACAAACCTACCGATGACTGTATACCGTCATTCTTTCCGGATTTATCTAAAGCATCCGATACGATGCACCATTCAGTTCTGTTGAGAACACTATAGTGATATGGGATAAGTGATGTAGTTAATTCCTGGTTCGAAAACTATCTGTCTGGACGAAATCAAGTCATTTCATACGTGTACATGACTTCTGGCCCTCAGCCTGTAGTTGTGGATGTTTCATGGGGTTCAGTTATTGGGCCTATCCTAATTCTGTTGTATATGAATGATATTAGTGAATCAGCTCTCTTAAAGATGCTGTCGTTCGCAGATGACACAACTGCCTGCTCACTCGCTCGCATGCTCGTTCGCTCGCACAACTTCCTATTGTCGTTCACAGATGAAACAACTGTTTTGCAGGACAAGTGATCTTTGATTGGCAACTGTGGCTGACAATATACGTTAAGCATCGATTAAATTATCATCTAATGATTCAATACGTCACAACAGCGAACATCAGAACAAATATCTGCTTTACAAAGGAACAATGAGAAAAAGACAAGCTAATCCCAGTACAAATGTGGGTAATTTCAAGCCTTCGTATGCCTTGGTGCCAGGTGCAACATTATATACTAGTGGAAAAAAGAAACGCAAGTTTTTTTCTGTGATAAATTATTCAAATGTGTTATGGATGATTATTTCATTGTTTGGATTTTGATGCTATTTCGTCAATACTGATTAAATTTTGATGACTTTTGTTGTCTTAACACAGCCGGCGTTTGCATGGATAACGTTAAAAAGTGGGTACCCTACGTCATTTCCTGATCAAAATCAATAGCGGGTGTGGCCATCGGGGCTTCAGTCGCTGCTCGAACTCTCCTTACTATTGACCTCATCAAGATGTTTATGGTCCTTTGTGGGATGTTATTCCACTACTGAAGAAGGGCCTGTGTGAGCTGAGCGACGTTACGTTGTTTAGGGACGTTGGCGTCGTCTCACAAATTCTCGATCGGGGACAAATCTGGTAGAGTATCCAATCTAGATCTGGGACATTGTTTTTGTTGGGGAAATCATGACAAACCCTAGCAACGTGCGGCCTCGCATTATCCTGCTGCAGCGTAAGGTTACGCGCATTGATAAGTGGAAGGACGTGAGGCATGAGGGACTGACCTCTATATCTTACGGCTGTAAGATTGCCCTGGATTACCACGAGGTGTGTTTTCCCGCCAAGAGAATTCCTCCACCCCCCAAATCATAACAGACCCTCACCCGAATTTGTTGTTTGCCTTAAGGCACGAGTCAGAATATCGCTCACCTCGGCGTCGATAGCAGCGTTGTCGTCTATCTGACATGTAAAGCGTGAACCGAGACTCATCAGTGAATAATACTTGACCGTGAATGCCTACAACCTGATCGCCGCCTCCGTCTGAAATCGGTTACGGAGGTTTGAGAGACGCATGTCTCTATCTAGTCTCTATCTTGACGTGGCGACGTGACGCGCGGACGTTCGCTCCTGGGACGGTCAAAGACTGAATCTCTGAGACGCCAAACTAAACGTGCTATCATTGATTTATGGACCCCAAATTGTTGGGCAACGAGACGTTGCGATTGGCCCTGCATGATTGGATCAATAGCCCTGCCCCTATCAACTTCGTACATTCGCGGCATTTTGCTTTTCAATCAAGTTGAAATGGAATGTTGTGCAATCGATGTGTATTGTTCAAAATTTCGATTTGGTATGGTTTTCAAGCCCATAGTACGTGGGGGTACCCCGGATCCACGCTTTGTCGAAAGCTGTGTTGAAAGCATGCAGCGTCGCACGTGGTCATGGTTGATTGAACTTTGACCAATGACTCTTTAGACAGTACACCGAAGTTGCTATGTGTCAAATTTTACCACATTTGGTCTGCGAATAAAAAAAATTATATAACCAAAACTGAACTTGCGTTTCTTTTTTTCCGCAGTATATATACTATTCAAGTCAAGTTCTTTTTTATTACTATAGAAAATATATATGTAAAAAAACTCCACTGTTCGCTCATTCGGATAAAACCTACAAGTCGGCAGCGAACGTGTATACTGTCCCATTGTGAGCAAAAGATAATTTGCAACGTAACACTGAACTAAAGGTATTTTTAACAGTGAGAGTTCAATTGTGTGCGTGCATCCAAATCATTTGAACTCACCGAGTGAATATTGTAGCACATGTGAGTGGCTGAGTCATTGAGATTTAGAGATTATCACTTGGTTAGTTTCCTGTTATTGCCATCATTAATTCCTACCATACCAAAACTCAGCTTCAAACTATCCCTTTATGTATAGTAACCGCAATTGTCATGGCGAGGCTCGACGAATAAATATGTAAACAAATTCAGTTGCGCCCATGGGAGAGGGGGACAACTCTAGCGTGGTTTATATCGACGAAGATCGGTGCTATAAATCAGCAGAGTTTGAAATCATTTGGAGTAGAAGGTGGTAAGCCAATGTGTCATGATTACCTCAAATTTATCTACAAATTTATAAATTTAAGAGCTCTTGAGTTTATTTTAACTATATTAGTAGTTAGGGGAGGCATTATAGCCCCAAGCATTTTTAACACTGAGTTTTCCATAGGGTCCATTGCCTTAGTGTTAAATTGTGTAACTTATAGCCCCAAGAACTTATAGACCCAAGAACTTATAGCCCCAAGAACTTATAGACCCAACATGTATGCACTGGTGGCACTATAAGTTCTTGGGGCTATAAGTTCTTGGGTCTATAAGTTCTTGGGGCTATAAGTTACACAATTTAACACTAAGGCAATGGACCCTATGGAAAACTCAGTGTTAAAAATGCTTGGGGCTATAATGCCTTCCCTAACTACTTATATTTCCGATTAAGAAATATCTAACCACCACGAGAAGGCGTGTCAGGGTTGAAACCATCACAGCTGAAGAAATCCGGTAATAGCAAACGCAGAGAGTATGATGGTAAAGTGCGTGTGTGTGGGTGAAAATATAAGATCGAAATTTAGAAGAATATTTCAGAAAAATATATGTCTGAGCAATCCAAAAATATGTGTCCGGAAGGAAACTCCATGGACAAAAAATAGAAGTCGAAGTTGATCAAATTGTGTTGTTTTCATTGGTAGAAATCGAATTAGATTTCTGAAAAAAGGAACAGGTGAACGTGCAGGAATAACGTCACCCATAGATATCGGATATGGCGTCACCTGGTAGGTTCCGTCAAAAATCGAGACCACAACAACACAAAAGAAACGCACGTTGCGCTGCATTTGTCGTTCAATTTTTCAACTTCAATTGCTTATAAAAAAATAAATAAAAATTGTTGAAGGCCACAAAGTGACACGCTTGTTAATAAAATATCTATGAACAAGTGTGTCTGCAAGAAATTATGTAATTTTAAGTATTTTCCTTACGCGAGACGTTTAAAAACGACGAGTCGATGTTTTCTCGCATTTTTCATTTCGGACACTCTTTTTTGAAAACAACAGGTTTACCCCTCTCGTTCTTATGACGATTTCTGATGGAAGATACGTAACATACAATTAAAAGAGGCACACAATTGGATTCCTGAGACTTTGCTCTTCATTGTGGGGTGCCGGACTTTTCGGATCGTTATTTTTTTCCCATTTTTCTGACGCAATAAAGTTTTTGGAACGATTTTTCCACTTTAATATTTATAAAAAAAGTACGGTACCGGTACCTGGTAATGATATTTTGAACACGATCTTTCCATTTTTGAGGTTTTGAAGTGATACAGTGCCACAGGGTATAAACCGTATAAACCTTTAGCCGGAAGTGGAGATAAGCGAGGCGAGAGATTTCTATTTTTATCTCAAAGTTTCAGTCGCAGCGTATCCAAGATCACCGAAAACACGATTTTTTTAATAAAAGGAATGACCGAAGAAAGCAAAATCAGTAAGTATGTTATATAAAACAATATTTAACAATGAAACGACACAACTTAATGGAAAAATCGACTCGACTCTTGTAGTATGAAAAAACATCTGCTGATCATCTCGGAAAATGAATTTCTCGGGCAAATTTCTCCTTCAAATATCGTTTTTCACATGTTCGCACAAATGTAACTTGTTAAAATCATAGATCGACAGATTCGGCGTTCAATTCCACACCAGAAACTATCAACCATAACAACGAAGGAGGTTCGGTGCTACTAAAACTGTTCAAAATATAATGTCACCTTATCGATTTTTTTATACGCCCAGTTGTATACGCTCGTATCTTCAGTTGATGAGTCGTATACATTTTTATGCTTGTCAGGTGACCCTTTCGATGTGAGAATCTGGTAAATTTGGAGCCTGTAAGTTCCGAAAGCAAGATAGGCCTATACGCGCACAAGCCGGGTTGAATGCAACATTGCATTGCGTTGAAAATGCGAACCACAGGTTACCTTTTTCAACGCAGAGAAATAACCCATTTTCCTGCATAACAGAATCTAACGATAGGCGGTGAACTATATGAAGATGAGACTGGTTTTATGGCATAGCGTAACAATGTCAGATAAAGTTGGACCGCATTATTTACTGTAAGTTGACTCTTTCAGACACAATTTGTTCCAAAACACGTTTTGGGGGTGAAATAATTTTTTGGGGGTCAGTCAGGATTTTTTCGGGCACTCAGGATTCTTTCGGATGAAGTGGACCTCAGCTCCACATCCTCCCCTACCCCACCCACACACACACACCACCTAACCACTGTGCGGCTCGGATGCTGCTGCACAGCACACAGTGAGCATACATGGTGGTCCCCTTGGGATTAGCTCTGATAGCCCCACCCCCACCTCACCCCCAATATTTTTACCTTCCTTCGCTCCTGAATAATCAACTATACTCTATTTTAAAAATAAATATGTGGAACTGATTCAAATGAACGTCCTTAAGCGATTGGTTGCAATCAGGGAATCCCTGGTTGAAACCGAGGAATGAATGACGTCATTATGTTTAAAAATACAAAACATGGCTGCCAACTTCATTTTCTCGAACCACTTCGATGATATGAATCTTTCATTTCTGAACAATACGGTGACCAAGCGCTTCCGACATAGAGGTTTTTGTTTTTTACAATTATCCTTCTTTCGGTCAAATAATAACAAAAAGCTTCTGGATATGCCATATTGTTCTCACGAGGTGAGATAGACCTGCAAGTAAATCGTTTACTGGTCATATAGTACACCACGGAGATCGAGAGCATTGGACCTACAGGCCGTACCGACGCCAAAAATTATATTACGGACTGTGGGTCCAAGTTTGGACTAGGAAATCTGAGGATCTCACTGTGACACACACCGAGTCTGAACTTCCCAGAAACGTCCCTGGGAGCAGTTGGATCCGAGAGGTGTTTTGTTCTTCAGCAGGAGTGAAATGGAAATGAGAATGTGAATAGTATTGAAGGCTATCGTCAGACAATAAATGTGATCGATTAATTTGAAAGAAATGATCGCTTTGTATTTTTGACAACTTGACCCTGCTCTGAACTGCTATTGACAACAACGTAATTTAATTTCGGCCACTGTTGACCTAACTGTGCTTATCCTACATCATGTAGAATGTTGTTTGGCATTCAAGTTTCAAAAAGAAAACTGGTAACCGAAGTCTTGTTTCGAAACTGTTTCCGTGAAGTCGTATGTAAATTAAGTGAAAATAAGATGAAAATTTATAAAATACTTATGCAAGGCGCGAATTATTCTATTTATTTCATCGTTTTGCCTTTGTCACACGGTAGGGTTCGCTTGGTGAGTATAAAGCTTATTTTCGACCCTGGATCTGTTTGGTTTCAACACGACATTGGCGAGATATCGAGGGAATCCCATGTGACGTCACGCCTTATCTAAAAATACGTTAGTTTAGTTTAAACAGTATTTATTTCAGATAAAATAAGTTCTCAAAGAACAACATTGAATATTTACAAAAGTATAGGTATGGTATACTTCATGTAGGATTCCATAGTGTTTCGCTAATTTCTCTAAAAATGGAATCGTTAAAAGCCAGATACTTATTGATGCAGTTGCTTCGAAGAGAATACTAAAAATAGCCCATTTGATGTTTGTTCGACAGTTATTGGACACAAAAGACTGTTGCCAAAATGAGAGTGAAAATGAGAGAGCGCGAGAGGGTGAGATGGGGGTCGGGTTGGGGATTATTGTCGAATGAACTGCTAGCTCAGCATGCTGTCAGGCAAACTGGTTTCAATTAACAGAGGATTGGCGTATTGTTATAACACGCCGTTATCTGAAGTGAAAACATTTTCTTCCCATTCGACTGTCGTCCCCCCCCCCCCCCCCCACAAACACACACTTCAACAACATAAAATAGTATAAATAGAAAAAAATAATTAAAAGAAGCCAGGCAAAACCGCAAAACATAGACACTAAATGATCGTTATGAAGTAAAAACGACTACTGTCAAAAACGGTAAACAATTGTTTTTTAAAAAGGTCATTAAAAAGAGTGAAACAAACCCCAAATACCCCCAATTGGAAAAATAATTCCCCGACAAAGCTGTGTGAATGTATGTGTGATGAATAAACAGCTCACAAATAACAATGGGATTACCTTCATAGACAAGTGATTATGGATGTGTTAATTACAGGTGTGAAGGAATTAGAGCCAAGGCAAAATGAAGTGTTACAGTTGTAACTGAACTAATTTACCCTAATGCATAGGTAAATTAAAAAAATGAATGCCGATTGAAAAACATGATCTGAAATTTTTCGGGTGGGGGCGAAAGTTCTTCGGGGGAGGAGCGGTCCTCTCGCCCCCTCCCCCGTGGTTGCAGGTTCGGTGGTTCAGTCAGTAGTGTTTCAGTTGAAAGGTGTGACGTCAGCGTTATGCATTCGAGTCTGTTCATATTGTTTGTTAACTGATTAGACCTTCGTACATGCACAAATATGGGCATTGGAACGATCATATGGGAAATCGAACAATCTCAACTGATCGTATAATTATCACCAACTCCCGATCAACGATTTTACCAACTGGGCGTATAAAAAAATCGATAAGGTGACATTATATTTTGAACAGTTTCAGTAGCACCGAACCCCCTTCGTTGTTGTGGTTGATAGTTTCTGGTGTGGAATTGAACGCCGAATCTGTCGATCTATGATTTTAACATGTTACATTTGTGCGAACATGTAAAAAACGATATTTGAAGGAGAAATTTGCCGGAGAAATTCATTTTCTGAGATGATCAGCAGGTGTTTTTTCATACTACAAGAGTCGATTTTTCTATTAAGTTGTGTCGTTTCATTGTTAAATATTGTTTTATATAACATACTTACTGATTTTGCATTCTTCGGTCATTCCTTTTATTTAAAAAAATCTTGTTTTCGGTGATCTTTGATACGCTGCGACTGAAACTTTGAGAAATCTCTCGCCTCGCATATCTCCACTTCCGGCTAAAGGTTTATACGGTTTATACCCTGTGAGTGTTACACCCAAGCACCTCCACTCCAATGGAAACGGCACAGAAAATTGTTGCTACTTTCGGATTGACCCACTTTTGTGTCACACAGAGGTTCTTGTTACATTGTTTACCAATTTTGGCTAGGGAAGACTGCTTGCCGTAAAATCATTCAGTAAATAGTTCATGACTGATTCATTCGAAAGATAAGGAATACCAGAAGGTGAACTGCTGTCGTGTTTGATCAATGACCCGAGCCCGATCAAACAGTGAAGCACTCAGCCAGTCAGTCTCCAAATGCATTTGCAATTTCAGGCGACCAGCTAAATATTTATATTTATTTATATTTATTGGTGTTTTAACCCTTTACCTAACATGAAAAGCAGACGACACTTGCAAAAAAAAATTCTTGAATAACTAAATTTTTTCATTTTTTGTCTCAAAAACATAGGTTATGACCCCTCGTTGGAACGAGCTCGACGAGCTCGTTCCAACGAGGGGTCATAACCTATGTTTTTGAGACAAAAAATGAAAATATTTTGAAAATTAATTGGCGATTTTTGAGAATAGCGCTGGCCGGTTTTGGCCGTTACGTTGGGTAAAGGGTTAAGGTCACATATTTCTACACAATGGCTAACCATGACCGTGACAGTTTTACGGGTGGAGGAAGCCGGAATACCCGGGGAGAACCACCGAGCAACGGCGAGCAACTGTCAGCTCCACAACATACCAACTCCACAAGCAGGGTTAGCATTGGTTGAAGACAGGTGCACCATCGACGTGCAGTACGCCGTAGTACACAACGTCACCGTGCCCCCACGTGGGCAATGGGGGTGAAGTGTCTTGCCCAAGGACACAACGCGGTTGTCGCAGGTGGGATTCGAACCGAGGACCTCTCGGCTTGCAGCCTGCACCTCTACCAACTGAGCCACCGCGCACCCAACCAGCTAAACGGGACTACAAATTAAAGCGTCGGAATAAAAGTAATTAATTCTATAAATTTGATAGCAGACAATTTTACTAACACTCACTGATACTGAATTCATTTTCTATCTGATCCAAAACTTTTTACATGACGTTTAACAATCAAGTGGCGGCGCCACTGGAGGGGGTGGATGCCCCCTTCCACTTTTCCCTCGCCCCCCCCCCCCAATCAAACTTCAAATTTCTATCTGACCGTGGTTTTCCCACCCAATTTCACACCGCAAACGACACACAACAATACACATCATGTCTGTAGAAATGCTCGGATATCGCACCCACGGCCTCCACATATGGAAATCTTTCACGGGGAGACCTTCCATACTCCCACAGACGCGGGGGGGGGGGGGGAGATCCCATACCCTTCTCCAGCTCTAAGGCCTGCAGCATTTGGGAGATGCCTTCGGCATCTTGATCTTGGATCCCCCATATCTTACTTAAGTCTTAATCCACCCCCCCCCCCCCCCACCACAAAAAAAAATGAAATCCTGACGCCGTCTCTGTAACAATCAGTCGGTATCCACAAAACTTGTGATGGAAAGACATTGTGTTGATCAAACTTGCAGAAAAGGGCTACTTAAAATTAAGCTACATAATGTTCTAACCTACAGTACGGGGAGAGTGGATTGTAACTAAATCACTCGTGGAGTGGCGTTTTCACCCGAAGTATTATTTTCAAATCCTGTACATGTGGACAAAAAACACAAAGCAATTTTTCAGCCAGTGGACCTCCAGGTACGACCCAGAAGCCAATTGGCTGGAACTTTCCTAGTGCTTGTTATGCTTTGCAACAAATTTGCAATTATTGCTCGAGTGGAATCTTCACTCTGTGGGCGATTTAGTGATAATACACTCTCCACGTACTGTACTTGCAAGTTGAAAATACAACCACATATTCGGGTTTGATGAGGGTGATTGATGCCCCCCCCCCCCCAAAAAAAATACCCTTTCCAACCTACTTGGAGCCTGAGGTGCTGAGGGTGAATGGGTGAGTGTATTTGTTGCACCTCCCCCCCCCCCCACCCCGCATTTCAGAAAATGTTCAACCTGCTTAAACTTCATGTACTTGAAAATACAAGAAGTGATATGTGGGTATTTTAATTAATGCCCCCACCCAAATCTGATTGCTGAGTTTCGAAATTTGAAAGTGATAAAAAGTCAGAAATCTTCGCAAAAAAATTGGGAAAACAATCTTTTCTTGCTGCTAAGAAGTCACCATAATTTGGAAATTTTCAAACACAAAAAGGAAAGATGCAATCAGAAATTCACGCTTCCAAGACTATGAATAAATATTTGAAAGGGCATAGAGAATAACCTAGAATTTCACAACAAGACCATAAAAATATAAGAAGTTGTGGCAAGTAGTAACTAGATTTTTTGGTGAATAGTAATTACTGTGAACACTAGTTAGAAAATATTGCCTGTGGTGATGGGTGTGTGGGGTTGGGGGGGGGGGGGTAATTTTTGCAGGACCATAACAAATTTATTTGAAAAGAATGTTATGATGGACAACAGAACTTTTGCCAAATTCTGTTTATTGATGTCGGAAGTAGAAAATCCCAGGGGTGTGGCGATGCTGGGTTACTTTCTTATGGCATCGGTCTAAATCCTCCTGACCAAGTCCCTGGGTGAAATCACAGCACAACAGTCTGAATGTATTCAGTTTTTTGCAGGATACTATTTTTTAAAAGAAAGTAATCTATAAGAACCTGTAAATGTTCACCTCATAGACCGCTTGCATCCCTGGGCTTTGTGTTGTAACTTTTATTGTTTTGTGAGTTTCCTTCTCAAAAAGTGTGCACAATTGTTGTAATGGTTTGTGATTCAATGGTGATCTACTCTCTCCGGGCTCCCACTCCATGCTTCTCCAATTCCCTCCTTGGTAAAGTCTCTTAAACAAGCCTTCAGCCTGGGCAGAGATTTTGATCTGATTCACTATGGTTTTGCTCACCATAAAGGTGTTGAAGAATTCTATTAGCATCACAATGTAGTTCCTCTTTTCATCGCATGGGTGGTCACAGTGCAATTGGTAGTGTGTTGGCTGTGTGGTTGTGTGTGTGTGTGGGTGGGGGTGGGGGTGGGGGGTTCTATTTGTATTTTCATCCATTGATCAATGTCCTCATGTTTCTTGTGTGAACTTTATTGGGAATATGAGAGGGGGTATACTCCTGTGACTGTCATCCATATAATAGTTTGCCGATGTCTAATAGTACAGGGTGGAATATTATACTGAAGTTATAAACTGACTTCATAATATTTCAAAGTGCCATATCTTGGATAAAAAAAACACAAAATTCCAAAATAACTCCAGCTATTTACAGCTATGGAAAATGTTAAGAATTTAGTCCAAAATAGTGCATTTTGAGAATTAGACTGCAGTCCAACCTGGTGAAAATGAATAAAAATAGGGGATCAAATCAGAATAATATGGGGTAAAAAAACCCCAAAAATATCAATACTACAGGTATGATCATTCAGAACATAGGAGTAGGAATCAAGTACTTTCCCTGTTGTAGTTTTCACTTAAAGATTTATTGTCAGTACCAGTCAGCAGCCTCTTTCGGATTTTGCACTGCTTCTCAAAGCTATCAAACTTTCTAATGCAATGGGTGTGACATGTTCCAAGCAGCACAGCGAGCACACTACTCTGGTACACATGGACAGTCCAGCCAGCTGAAAAAAGGTGGCCAGCTTTGAGAGAGTGGCCTTTTGGTAGTATTAGTCACAAGTATTTAACATTAGTTTAAACAGTATTTATTACAAAAAAAACAAACCATAACAGATACATTTCAAACATTAATGTGAATTCGGCAGTAAGCTGAAAGCTTATACAAGGCCGTTTCCACCAACACAAGATCACAAAGATACGTCGATGACAATAGCAGGTATGAGTATCAAGTACAAACAGTGTTTATCTGCATTATACAAGCGTTTGAAAAGCGGCAGCAACTAATCTTGTATGGAAACAGTGGGATGGGTTGGGCTGCAAGAAGAGTTGGAAAGTGCGGGATGGATGTATTCATTGCGTAGAGTTATTTAGTTGTGTTAATGTCAATCACCTATGCGAAATGACTACGCGTGACGAAAGATAGAAATATAATCAAGGTAACTCCAATTATTTGCCACCCAAGACGCCCATTTGGACTTTCACCCAAACAACAACAACAGAGTCACGGTTGACTCTGTTATCAATGTTTGGGTGAAAGTCCAAATCGATCAGTGAGGCTTCGCCTGTTTACCACTGTAAACAAGTGTAGCTTAGTTTACAGGCATTCCCACGGAGATCATCTTGATTTAATTGTGGGTTAGTATATATTATAGTAAGTATATAAAATGGGCTAGTACTACATTGGGGTTAATTAGTGAATCGCCTACTTGATAAAATAAAGTCGTGTACCACTTCAAAGATAAGGCGGTTGTCATCATTACTCAGGAATTCCGAACCGAATAGAAGTGTAGAGGAGTCCGCTCCAAACGGAAGGAGATTAATTGAATAATTACGAGCATCGGAGAAAATTGGACAATGCAGGAGAAAATGAGCGGGAGTCTCTTCCTCTCCACACTGGCATAGAGGGGTTGGTGATATGTGGTTGCGATATAAGTGAAAATTGAGGTTACTACATCCTAGTCTCAATCTACAGTGATATATTTGGGCTGTGCGAGATTTCGATCTACAGTAGAACCTTGGCGGTCGTCGGTTGCCATCGTTTAGAAAAGTCTTGAGGTTTGTCAATGATGAGTTTTCACGCACGGACAAGGGCAAATTATTCCATTGGTCAGTAACGCTGGGTATGAAGGAAGATTTATACAGCTCAGTCCGACAGAACGGAACACGGTGGTTTTGACCTGATCGAAGACTAAGTGAAGGATTGATCAAGGAAGCACGTTGCGGGATTTTACTGGAGATGTGCGGAGGAACCATACGGTGGTACATTTTGAAGAACTGGATTAACTTGTGTTTGTAGCGTCTATCTTGCAACGGTTCCCATTCTGTTTCCGTATAAAGTAAGGACTTACTAGCACTGACGGTTGCCCCAGTAATAATCCTTGCCGTAGCAATCTGGATCTTTTCCATTTCCTCCACTTTAGTTACAGAGCAATTATCCCAAACAGTATCGGCGTATTCAAGGAGGGGCCTGATAAAAGCAAAATAGATTTTTTCTAAGACACTAAAGTATTTAACATTCTTTCCCCCTGTGTGCAGCCTGAGTTGTGCGTGAAAATAAAACAAAAATAGTTGTTGATTTGAGCAATGAATAATAGTACAAAAAGAAACCTAAATGAATGAATTTGCATATTTATTAAATAATAAATTTAATTGAATTATATTTTGTCACCTCATGAAATAGAAGACCAATTAGTTCAATATGAGAGGGTTTAGATTTTTTCCCGCGCTGACTGACTTTGACCCCGTAAAACTGTCACGGACACGATTAGCAATTGTGTATAAGTTTGTGACATTAAACACAAAAAAATAAATAAATAATTCTAAAGGTGGTGGATTCATTACTTAATGCTATGTTGTGATCAGTTTTGCTTATAAATGATAAATTTATTACCTATTTTTTTTTAAATTATACCCCTGACAAATAAACTGCTATGAATAGTGCCATGGACATTCTATTATTATTTTAGATATAGCCTCATTAAATCGAACACGCCTCCCCCCGAACATAACCCCGTACTGTTGGAATCCTTCTAGTTCCATAATAACCAAGTGCCATAAAATATGGCGGTATGGATAATTAGAAACCGGGAAATTTGGGGAGCGAGAAGGAAATCCGAGCCAAATAAACATTTGTTGGGTTGTTTGTAGTAATTCTGTGTGCTCCAATACAATCAAACATCGTCTTATTAGAGAACTTTCAGTTACATAGCAACCACGTACCACCATAGAAAGCAAGATGGCTGCTTCCAGTAAATAGATTGGACGATGGAAACCCGTGTCAGCCTAACAACACAAGTTGCGATAGTGTACCGACACCACATATCACCATGATGATGACGACTCAACATGGCCATTCACGTGGGATACCATGACAACTCACATGACGTCACTTTGTGACGTGGCTATGACTTCGCGCCATCCCCTACGTCTCTTCATCCGGCTGTTAGGGCACGTTTACAACATTTCATAATATTATGATGCTCGCTGGTTTTACAAAAAGATGCCTAGTTTGTGTATATGTTCAGCGCTGCAAACACATATGTTCGCGAAGATCGCAGGAGACTGGTGTAAAGTGACAAACAGTTAGCAGATTACGAGTTTCAAAAACAGCGAAGAAAATAGGTTTGAAACGAAGTCTTAAAAGAGAGCCCAAATTTTGTGGCACGTTGAGATATTCGGGAGTTGTTCCACAGAAATGGTGTACTTACGGAAACGCTCTGTCATGTTTTTATACAGGATGTCCAGGGGGTTATTCCTATTCACCCAGCCCAATAGTTTTAATTAACACCTGAACGAAGGTTATAGGCCGTGTCAAAACAGAGAGCTGATGTTTCATCACTGTACTGAGTTGATGTATCAAAACAGACAGCTGATAGTTCATCACAGGCTGAGTTGATGTTAAATTTGTGGTTTGGAAATAATTCAATTCGCAGCGGCAAGGATAGTTGCAGGGGCAACACTTAGTGCTAGCAAATCTTTGCTATACTCCGAAACACGATGGGATCCTCTTCAAGAAAGACGCCGTAAACATAAACTACTTCGTTTCTTCAAAATGCATCACAATTTATCGCCTCCTTATATTGCTCTCAAAGTTCCACCTCTCATACACACGACAAACTCATCATTCAACCTTCGAACTAGGCAAAACCACAGAGTTTTATTTTGTCGAACACATTTATACCAGTCCTCTTTCATCCAAAGTGTTATTGGCCAGTGGAATAACCTGCCGCTATCTGTTCGAGAGAATTCCTCATAAAGTGAATTTAAGACTTTCTTCAAAGCTGTAACCTGCGGCCACTGTTATAATATTAGAACGTTCCTTTTCATGTTCTATCGGTCAGAAATCACACAAACTCAGGTACTATCGACTGATAGAACATGAAAAGAAACGTTCTAATTATTTTATTATGCCGAACAAAATATGACATTCATTGTTAAGCGTTAACTGCAACAAGCCATCGATCTTGTAACAACAATGTAGTCGAATCCAAAAACATGACGTCATTTCGAATGAATGACGTCTCTTCGAAAATGACTTGTCACAAGTGCCGTCGCTTTGGGAGTTTCTTTATCAACAAATGCCAATGTTAACAACAGCATCATGCTGTTCGTGTTATAATTCATTGTTAATGCTTGTGTGAAAAGTGATTTAAATTAATGGAATATAAATTCATGTTTCTCGGACAACAGTTGATAGAATTAAACGGAGTGAAACACAAGTCATAACTGAGATTCATATTCAGGATTCACTGAAGTGGTGAACAACACGTGAGTGAGTTTTTTAATATTTCTGATTCTTTTGAATGCTTTGTTTGCAGTTAAAATTGAAAACACACCCACTGAAGGCGATATATTTGTTGGTAAGTTTGTGTCTACCGGTGTTGAAAAAGCTAAACGGACACGGAGCCAGCGTTTGGTGTTGAGAAATTCGACGCTGATCAATGGAAGTGGCGCTTACATTTTCTTCGTTCTCTTGTCTCCAGGGAAAAACGTTCCGATAGTACCCGTGTTTTGCCCCAAAACTCCAGTACTATGACTTTTAGAAGGTGTCATATTAACCAATCACGGCTGATGTTACAAACGTGGGGCATAATAATATTTTATAGTGGTGCTGAATCTCGTGCAGCCCAAATTTATCCCTGTAGATTGCGGTTACGTACGTTGTAGTTGTCTTAACGTCCATTTATACAAAAATAACCTGGCACCTAGAGCACGTTGTCAGTGTTGCGAGCTCGAGACTCATAAGCACTTTCTTTTACATTGTCCAAACTTTCTTAACGCAAATAATGAAACGATTAACTTACTCCCATTTACTATAGATATTTCCATACTTCTCTTTGGTTCTGAATTTCTGAACGAGGAAAACAGTCTAATTGCTTATGTCGTGCATGACTTTATCTTATCGGGTAGCAGGTTTCGGTGACAACAACTCATATTCTAACAAACTTCCTCTTCCTTTGAATTTCCACCCTCAATACTAATACCTTCAAGACAAAATCCTACTTTCTTATGCAATTAATAATAATAACTGTTTGGCCAGCCGCTGATTTGTCGCGGTCTTCATAAGAGAAGGCCATCATTCCCCCTGCACCCCACCCCCTCTTCCCCTCCTCTCCTCCCAGCATTCAGATATTAACTGCTTAATAGTGTCCCTCACTTCCTCTTTTTCAATTTCTTCAATAAGCATTCCTACCCTCTCCCTCGTGTCCCCCTTCAGCCATCTATCCTTTGTTTCTTCACCCCACTTCTGCATTATTCTTCCAGTAAATTTTATTCTATGAGGTATATACTGTGGGCATTCCAAGAGAAAATGTTCCAGGGTCTCCACTACTCCAGAGTGGCACATTTGGCATCCCTTTTCCCTATCTCTCCCAATTTTTCCCCGAAGCTCCAGTGATCTTGATCTCAGTTTGAACAGCAATGACCCTCCAAAGGTGCCATCTAGGTACTTCTCAAAAGCTGGCTTTTCTTTATATTGTAACCCCTGCAGTGATCTTTTCACGCTAACCCCTGCTCGCCAGTTTCGATTGCAATCTTCCATGACTCTCTCTTTGACAAACCTTTTGCCTTCTTTCATTCCTACTTCTATGTTTGTGACCTCTATAGAGTAATTGTCCATTAGTTCCCTCACATGTTTTGACCACCCCGTATCTATATTAGAATTCCAAATGGTATCGAGCATCAATTTGCACCACCGGTTGTCAGGCAGGTTTCTCAAGTAGTTAAAGTAACACAGTTTTCCCAAATCTACCCTGTCCTTGATTTTCATCCACCCAAGCTCCCCCCCTTACTGCTTCCAAAGCTGCAGCATTACTCGACCCTGTTATCCATCTGCCGGCATCATTCTGAGTACTTTCCAACTTCTTAATAACGGTTTGGTTTAATGGAATCACGTCCGTGCCATACGTTATACTTGGTAAACCCACCCTCTCCCACAGTGTTTTCCCCACAAAGACCTTGTTGAAACTATTTTTCCCTAAAAGTTTTAGTTGGTTCAGAATTCTTTTCCCCTTCAGAATCAGTTTGGCTGAGTAATTTCTGTACACCCCTCTTCCCGTTATATTTATGCTTACCCCTAGATACTCATACTCTCCCGTTTCTCCTACAGCGATTTGTTTGCTTTCCCCTTCGGGGATTGAGAACTCCCCCACTCTCCATCTCTTCGTCATATCTACCTTGCGTCCAACGGGTATTACCTTGCTTTTATTTTCATTTAGTTCGAGCCGCCAAGTGTTCCCATATCTACCAACAATTTCCAGCAATTTCTTTAGCCCCTGTTCAGTTCTAGACATTAACACCATGTCGTCCGCAAAGAATAAGCCTGGTATCTTTATGTCTCCAACATTTACCCCCTCCGCACTCTGAATTAGTTCTCTCCTAAATCTTTAACATACAATGCAAACAAAATCGGTGAAAAGATACACCCCTGCTTGAGGCCTATATCCATAGGGACTCGTTTTGTGGTGATACTCCCTAGACTGAGTTGGCTTTGCACATCTGTATACAGTGCTTTCATGATTCCCACAAAGTCACCCCCAGTCTGATGCCCTCGAGCTTTCGCCACATACCTTCCCTCCACACTCGGTCGTACGCTTTTTTCACATCTAGAAATGCCAGAAACATCTTTTTCTTTTCAGCCTTTGTTGATTCTATCAGTTGGGTGAGTGTAAATAGGTGATCAGTGACTCTTCGTCCTTTCCTGAAACCATTTTGAATTTCTCCTAAAAAACCTTTCTTTTCAATAACTTCCTCTAGTCTACCGTATATGACCTTACAGAATACTTTTCCGATGTTACTACTACCTGATATCCCCCTATAGTTATCTAGAACTTCCTTATCCCCCTTTTTGTGTATGAACGACACCTTACTTTCCCTCCACTCTCTGGGGACCTCTTGCTTTCGCAGAGCCAGGTTGAAAAGGTTTGTCAGGACTTCAATAAGTGCCTCCCCTCCATTTTTGAGGAATTCGTTCGGAATTTCATCAGTCCCTCCCGCTTTACCATTTTTTAATTTCGAGACCACGTTCCGCACTTCTTCTGCCGTTATTTCGCTACATACACGATTGGATAGGTTCTCCTCTACCAGTGTATTTCTTTTTGGTGGGGACCCACTGCCCCATCGCCTATCGTTTATCTTTTCCCAGTGCTTGACTAACTCTGAAGCGATACGGCCTTTATCTTCTGTACTTTCCCCATCCACTTTGATACTCTGCACACTACTTTTCCCCCGTTTATTTACCCAGTTCCAAAATACGTTTGAGCTCGAACCCCCCGTTTTCTTTATTGTTCTGGCAAGACTGCAATTGCGCTCCTTCCTATTATTATTCTTTATCTCATTCACCTTTTTCCGTGCCAGTTCATATACTCCTTTCATTAGTCTCGTGTCATTGTTATCCACCCCTTTAAGCTTCCTACTTCTTCTGTAAGCAGCGCATTTTACCTTCCTTTCTTTTATAGCCTTTTTCAGTCCCTCGTTAACCCTGTATCCAAGCTCTCTCGTTGGGACCCTCACCCTTCCTATACAATCCTTCCCTGCCTCTGTTAGGCTATTTACTATGCCATCTGAAATACTCTGGACATTTGCATCCCTAGGTATACACTCAAGACTTGGTTTTAGTTTTTCCCGAAACTGCTTCCAGTCGGCTCCTTGTTTTAGTCCCCAAACTTCCTTGAAGGTATTTCTGTCTCTATTCGTCTTTTTGCCCATAATCTTAACTGTTATCAGGTTGTGATCACTACCCAAGTCATTTTTTCCCTCCTCATCTATTTCTACATCTATGACCTCCCTCCATACGCTAATGTCAGTGAGTATATAATCAATTATTGTTTTCTTATCGTTCCTCTCCCAGGTCCATTTACCCTTACATTTCGCATCCCTGTTCAGGATCTTTAAACCAAGCTCTTTTGATAGGTCCAACATCTTCCTCCCATTCGTGTTAATTTTCCTATCACCTCCCTGTATGCCCTCCTCCTTATCCCCGATGTGCCCATTGAAGTCCCCCATTAGGACAATACTGAACCCTCTGCTTTCAAGCTCTGTGATATTCGATCTAAGAGTTGTATATATTGAGTCATTCCACTCGGGCTTACTTCCCTCCACTGCTAAGTATACAACACCAACGGCAACACTCCTGCTTCCTAACTTGATTTTTGCCCAGACTATTTCGTTGGATACTGGAATCTGAGTTCTTGCGTCTGTGAGATCTGTAATCAATGAGGGTTGTAATTCCTCTTTAGCGTAGATGCCAACACCCCCACCCCGTTTCTGACCCTCAGTTCGCCCAGCTCCTATCCACACGCAACCCTTCATCTGATCAACCCGCTCATCCCGTCGTATCCACGTCTCACTTAGACCCATTATATCGAAGTCTCCTTCGTCCATCATTGTTGATATTTCGCTTACTTTCTTGTGCAGATCCTGGATGCTGCAGTACCCAAACTTAATGAATCTTTGTTTTTTTGTCCTCACTGGCACATTATTATAACCCTGGTATGTCCCTGTGTTGTGCATGTTTGTTCTTCCTATGTTCCCAGCATTTGTGCCCCTCTGGGTTATCGACTGTGGTCCCCTACCCCCCTTTTCTCCAAAAAAGGCCCAGCCACCTGTAAAATGTTTTGGCCCAACAGGTCTGTACCCATCCTACTTAAATGCAATCCGTCTCGCCCATACAACTCTCCTTGTCCCCAGAATGAATCCCAGTGGTCAATGAAATGTATTCCCAAGTCTTTGCAGTGCTCTTCCAGCTCCTTGTTTAGTGCCATAATCCGCGAGTTCCTCTCATTCCCACCACCCATAACGGGGAGCACGCCTGAAACGATGATCCGAGCATTCCTGGTAAGTAGCTTACTAATTAGGTCCTTGTATGTGTCCACCAAACGAACTGATTTCCTCTCCCTGATGTTATTGGACCCCACATGTAATACCACTACCGGATCAGGCCCCGACCCAGCTACAATACCGTCCACTCTATCCCTCAGGTCCTCCACTTTAGCCCCCGGAAAGCACAGAACTGTTCTATTTTTACTGTCCGGACCACAGACAACCTTGTCGATCCCCCGAACTATGCTACTTCCCGCAACCACCAACTTACTTTTGGCCCTCGCCCTATTTATCTCCTCTAGTCTCCTATTGTTTACAGCGTCCTCTTCCTCTCCAACAGCCCCACTCGGAATCAATATCTTTGACCTAGGATTACTCCTATCCTTGTCCCTCCGTCTCTTTTCAGGCCCTGAACTACCTGGACTACTCCCCTGGTCTTCTCCCGGATCCCTCCTCCTTTTTCCTGGCCTAGACCCCAAGCTACTATCTGTTGCAACTACCTCCATCCCCTCCTCTGACTCTTCCGAATCGAGCACATCAAATCTGTTTCTGGTGCTGCACTCCCCACTGCCTTTGGGCTTTAATCCCCTATCTACCTGCTTCTCTGGCCCCCCTTTCCTACCACTTTTGATAGTCCACGCCAAACGCTTTACAGCATTGCTCCGGCCTGGGCCCCCCTCATCTGTCCTACGTACTTTTCTAGCAGCCCCCACCTCATCACCTACCTCATTCACATCAAAGGTTCTACCCCCATGTTTCCTCTTGGAACCACCGACAACCATCCATCCTTCTCGGAAAGCTACTTTCACAGGCGTAACTCCAGACAGCCCCGCCCTACCAAGTTTTCCCTTCAGCTCAGCAATCTCCCCCTCAAACTTAACAATTGTCTCAAGTAGGCGGAGGATTTCCTGACAGTTTGCACATACCTCTCCATATCCCATCGAACGACAGTCCCCATACATCATAGAACACTGTTTACAAACTTCAAGCCCAATATCGCCATCGGTGGCCCCACCAACCCGGCTCTGACCGACACCCCCAGTGACCTCTGTCTGCACACCAATACTTACCCCGTTGGCACCGTTGACCTGGACCGCGATATTACACGTATTTACCTCCATACTTACCTCCGTCTGAACAGACTTGCTCGCCATCATCAAAACAAAATTACGCGATCGGACAGGGAAAACTGTACACACGCGACAAAAGGCAACACGACGAACCGTTCGACAACTTAGCGCTCACAGTTTTATTTAAGACCTCCTAACTTTGTCCCAGTTACTATACTAAACTAACTCCCCACAAAGTTGAATAAAATAACCTGAAAATGAAATATATATGATTAGTAAACAATAAAAATACTTAATTTCGATTCGTAGCCAAGGAGACTTCTTCCAATTATTGAATCAGCTGCCCAATGGCAAGGATTTCAGTTCTTATTGTTGGCAACGCATCATTTGAATTCTTATTTTTGGCAATGCGTCATGTATTCAGGATGCCTACTTCTCCTTCTTCATTTCTTCCGTCTTCCGTCTAACTTCTTCTACTTTTTTCATATTGTGTAATTTAAACAATCTCATAAATCGCTGACGGGGAGGGGGAGGGGCTCGGCCTATCGGTGAATCTCTATTACCTAGAAAACAGCACGGACGTCCTCCTTGATTTGTTTTTGTGATGGGCTTTCACCACATTCCAGTTGCAACTGTAAATTTCAGTGCGCCTCTGTGTAAATGTAGGCAAATGAACATCTGTATCCTAAAGGACAATTTGGCTAAAATTTCGCTGATGGTGCTCGTCTACGAGGACAGAGGAAGAACTAGATTCGTTGCCAGTGGGGATCATGCTCCTGGGCAGGGATATGCGAGGTCGACTACTGATTCATGCCATCATCATTATGAAAAGTGCTCTGGACAAAGGAGAAGACCAATATAAGCCTATGGCTTCTAGGGCCCTGCGAAGCTTCGAGTATTCGATTCGATGTCGACATCGCTTTGGTATTCGTATATCGATCTCGAATAGTTTGCCGATTCGTTAGTCAAACGAAGCAACGAGGAAAATGAATCAGTGTTCGACAATGTTCATTTTGAGTTTTTAGAACGGGAAATTAAACGTTCGTTTTGTGACTTTTGCAAATTGGAGCTGTTTTAACTTGTAGCCTGTTCACGCCCCATCTATACAACCGAAATATCCAGCTATGGGCCTGAGCCCCGCTCCCAGACCCAGAATCTTCTGACACAATAATGGGGGCATGTCGCCTGGAGCGCTTCCATTATTATGTCAGAAAACTGTGGGAGGAAAATCTCTTTAGTTTCTTTGCATTGTTCGGCGTTGGTACTTGGAAGTTGGAATGAAGTAAAAGCAATTTGTGTGAATGAGCACTGCGTCAATATTCGAGTTAGATAATGCAGAAACTAATACAGTTTAACGCCTTCGCTGCTTTTGATGTATACTGAGTTATTGAGTTGAGAACGGACCGAAATCTACAAGACCCGAATCCTGATAATACAAAAACAACCAAACATTGCAGTAATGAGGTTCCTATAAGATGTACATGTATTTAGCCAGGCTAACGTACCTGAAGTTAGCGGCTGTAGCTGACTTCAACCCAAGGGAATTAATGTGCCACTTATATTGCATTTGTGCTTTTAATTCTCATGTTTCAATTTAGTGGTTTTTCTCAAATGTTTCTGGGCAGTAACACCTTAATTTCTGTCCATATTTATGTCTTGAATTTATTGTCGGGCCAAGTGAACATCTGAATGGTCATTCAACGTGAAAGAAAATTAAGACAACGCCAAGTTGTCAAGTTATGTCAACTCTCTCTCTTCTCGCAGTGCTTTCCGGACATTTCTGCACAAGATAATGCCAGTTATAGTTATTTCTCGAGTTTATCCCGATTCGATTAGAGATTCGATTCGATGTCGACATCAGTCCCGATTCGATTCGAGATTCGAATGTGTGACATTGCTTTCTGGAATAAATATTGTTTAACCCTTTACCCAACGTAACGGCCAAAACCAGCCAGAGCTATTCTCAAAAATCGCCAATTAATTTTCATTATTTTTTGTCTCAAAAAAATAGGTTATGACCCCTCGTTGGAACGAGCTCGTCAAAGCTCGTTCCAACGAGGGGCATTAACCTATGTTTTTGAGACAAAAAAAATGAAAACAATTAGTTATTCAAGTGTCGTCTGCTTTTCATGTTAAGTAAAGGATTAAACTAAAACTCGGTTCAGACCTAATTTAATGAAGGGGTTTTGTAAATTTCGATATGAACTGGGGGCTCGTTGGAGATCCACAGTGTATTGGACTTGGAAGGCAAACACTTGTAGGGATTCATACAGTTTGTACCCATTCCCACACGTTCATACTCCAATAAAGATTATAAAAATTGCATCCAATTCTTATAATTACATTCCGAAACTGTTTAAACTACTTCTTACCAAACAACAAAGCAGAAAGACGAAATAAAACATGTACGAACGTACGAGGCGAAAAACCAATGAAAAAAAAAATTAGTTGCTAAAGAATTTGTTTTGCAAGTGTCGTTTGCTTTCCATGTTAGGTAAAGGGTTAAATTAAGAGAAAATTGAAATTATGTTTACTCTTCTTCTGTTATAAATTATACATTATTTGTTTTTAAATGTTCCGCATTTATGACTGATTCGCCCAAAACGGACGACACGCGATTGCTCAGAATATGTGAGTGGAGACAGAGAAGAATAATAACACTTTAGCCGGCCACTGATTTGTCACGGTTCTCGGGTGAGAAGGCCTTGGTTCCCCCTGTGCTCCCAACTGCCTCCCTATTCCCACGCTTCTTCTCTTCTCCCAACACTCGGAGACGAACTGCTTGATGACATCCCTTGCCACTTTCTTCCCAATCTCTCCGATTAGCATATTAACCTTTTCCTTTGAGTCCCTCACTAATCACATGACCTTCATTCTCCCATCCCACTACCCTATTATACTCCCCCAGTGAAGAATAAATACTGCTCTAAGAATTAGCAATATCTAAAACTTAAAGAGCTTGAGATATGATTCAAAATCTTCTGCCTGATTCAATTGGAGATTTGATTTGACCCCTGATTTTGCGATTTGCGGGACTTTGTATTACACAATTATAATACGTGCTGTGGCTTCTAAACCGTTAATATATTTATCGGCACACCTCCAGTGGCTGAGCGGATCATGGGGAAGTTACAGAAGAGATAATCGATTCCTCTTTTGAAGTCCCTTTTCTCCCCCCACTGCATGTGTAACATACGTCTGTCCAGGATGAGATAGCAGGGAGAGACAGATGTTTCCCACCCCACCCACGTGACGTTATACATTTATAACGTTAATATGACTTTATGCATATCGTAGCAGTTTTTTGCTTCCAACTAATTCATATTGACCTCATCAGAATGCCGTGTGATCAAAGTTTGATGCTCTAAAACTCTTTAAACCCCAAGATGCCACCGTTCCTAATTGATTCCGTGGTATATACCGCGACAAATCAGTGGCTGGCCGAAGTGTTATTATTACCTGTGGTATATACGTAACTTTTGCATGCTCTTTCCGATGGTGTAATTAGTTTATCAAAACAACGTATACCAAATGAGTTAGAGATGGGCAATATACCGAAAAACCGAACCGATACCGATATCATGGGGACACCGAAAAACCGAACCGACCCAATCTTTGAATACCGAAACCAACGGTATTTTCAATTTTCCCTGTGCATTCACTATTTATAAGGCCTTGGTGAGGTTTGATAGCAGTTGAAGTGTTCATTTTCATGAAAGAAGTGACTGATTTTATTTTTCAGTTTTGTTAAGCCTTAAGGACCAGGGCAGTTGTACTAAATTATCAATAGTCTACGACCTGTACATGTCCAGTTGCTTAGCAGTGATTTCTAGCCAAGTCTTGGCTGCCTTAACAGGCAGCCAAGACTTGGCTAGAAATCACTGACCAGATCATTTTACTACTGTCATCAGGCCCACCTAAAGATGACATCTTCAGGACACACATTCTATGATTACAGACGCCTTAAGTGAGCTTGAAAAGTTAAGGCGTATTTAGAACAAGTCACCAAATTACTGTAGATGTGATCTGTGGTGACAAAAGATTGACAATGTTGAGCCCATCAACAATGGCATGTGTAGCACTGTGGTAGAATGATACAAGAACTTATTCAGTATTTTTTCGGACATGGATTCCCCTTTGGTACTATCAGTGAATCTGAAGTCACATACCGAATACCGAACCGATACCGCGGTATGCCCACACAAAAATACCGAAACCGATACCGAACTCAAAATTCCAATACCGCCCATCTCTAAAATGAGTTGATTATACCGATTACCTTACCTCTGGCTAACGTTACCGCTGTATGGTGGTGGAGGAGGGGAATAATCCCTGATGGGTACGGGTGTGGCAAGCCTCGTGTCTGGCCCAAATATCTTGCCCTCGGGTGAGATCTTCCCATCCCACACCCGTACCCATCAGGGATTATAATAATCTTCTGTTCAGAGAGTTTACCCTATAGGAGCCAGGGAATGATATACGCTTCTATTGTTATAAATTATTTAATATCATTGTTTAATATTAACTATGAGCGCACGCTAAATATTCGTGTAAGGACATTTTTTTATATTTACGGGTTTTTTTGTTATTTTTTCAAAGAGCTTAAATTTCAATCAATTATTAATCTGTAATTCGTGTGTTCATCTTAAAGGAAATAAAATTACTGTTTAAAAAAAATCGTTATTTATGTATTTATATGATAAATAAATTATGAATTATTTTGGTTAATTTTTGTCATTTTCCTACTCACCCAGCCCTCTGAATTTGCAGTTAAATTCCCAACTGAATAAACCACTAATCTGAAGAAAACTATAGTCGGCATTTCTTTGCTTAAGAACAATTTCACACTTCTGCCAGAACAATAGCGGCTGGGTAGACAGGAAGACCCCTGCCCAGGTATGTGAGCGAAGTTTACACCCCAATCGGTCATCTTCGCGAATCACTTGCTCCTCATCTGCAAGTTGAAATATATAAGAGATTCTTTTGTGAAACGTGTTATGCATGGTGTGAAGTCACCACATTCCGTTTCACTGGTCATTTAAGAAATACTGACATTCTGTCTTGGACTACTTTTACAATTGTATTTTCTAGAATTGTCTTTTCTGGTTATGACTTTAATGAGTTGAAATGAACCATTGGAATTTATAAAGATGTGACATTTTACCAGTTAGTAAATTGCCACATCTTTTAAAATGCTAATGATTCATTTTAGTCAGTTATATTAATAGATAGAAAATACAATTCTTGAAAATACAATTGTAAAGGTTTTTAGTATTGGCCCCGGGTTAGAATACAGAACCTTACCATGCAACAAAACTCTCACATGAAATTCATGTAATAACATCAGTAGCGGATCCAGGATTCTGGATTTTGTGTGAAGGGGGGATAGGGCGCATTTCAATCATGTTCGTGAAAAATTGCCTACAGGCGCAGCCTCGAGTTGGGATCTAGTAAGCGAGAATGGTATCCCGCTCTAATCGGTGATATCCGTTGGGCTCCCCAGGAAAAGTTTTGAAACTTGAAGGTCGGTGTGGCACTTGGATGGTTTCTTTGCCCATAATTAACAGTCCGGCCATTTTGAACAGACTCATTCACATTTTCAAAAGTATAGCCAATTTATACAGGCACACGGGAGACGAGCACAGGAGCTGAAGCTGCATACACGGGGCACGTTATTATCCGCTGTAGCGCATGTATATCTCCGAAAGTGTATGCATGTTTGTTGTCGCCGACAATACCGCCTGGTGTCGGCGCTTGAAAACAAATAAGTTACAAAAATAAAGGGAGCACGAGCCAGGTACGCACCCCCCCCCCCCCAATCTGGTGCGACCTATGACAATCACTGAGGTTACTCATTATTAGAATGGGGCACAGAGATCAATTATTTTGAATATCAACCGGTGTCTTGTTAAGTTAACGATTCCTTAAATTCAGAAACATTCATATCACATATTCGTATTGTCCCTTGGTGTTGACGGCCCTTCACAATTAGTTGCAAAATGCCGGAATAAGCTTGAGTACTCAGATAGGGTTTGGATGAAACAACATATTGCCATGTTACGCTAAATTATAGCGCACTTCATAGTTTGCGCCATCTGCAATGCTTTAAGCCTTGATGTTCTTCAAGGACAGTTTATACGTCACATTGATATATTTTATTGTGATTGGCGTATGAATAGACACAAAACATCATCTTTGTATCGCATACTCAAAATCACTGATCTCTATACAACCCGATTGCTTGAATGTTGGCGAAGAGCGTCGGCCCGTCTCAAGATTGCGTCAATTCATTCAACGCGCTGACCCACCCTATCGATGCCATTTGACAAGAGGAAGCTGTTACGCTGTGACTGTAGTCACAGCATAACAGCTTTCACATCATCAAACATCAAACGAAAGCCTAACACCAAAATGTGTAACACGGTACCAACTTTACGATCTCGGCATTGTTTTTTTGACAATGATAATTAAAATATGTTGTAAATTTGTGTTGCCACGAAAAATGTTCACATCCTCAATATTTTCATCTTTCACCGACTACAAAGTATATTGAAAATTGAAAACCTTCGAGTTTTCATCTGTTTGTTGGGCATTGTTTATTTATAGCAATACCTGCCCACCCATCCCCACCCCCAAGATGGCGTCAGGTGAGATACTTTTCTTTGATGCTCCCACACCCCAGTTGTACACAGATCAGTGTAACGAATAGACACGAGACATCATCTTTGTATCGCATACTCAAAAAAAAACGTCTCCACATTTTACATCAGCAGAAGATTCCCCACTAAGACTAACATATCAGAGTTGTTCCACCTTATATTTATCCATTAACCCTTTACCTAACATGAAAAGCAGACGACACTTGCAAAAATAATTCTTGAATGACTATTTTTTTCATTTTTTGTCTCAAAAACATAGGTTAGGACCCCTCGTTGGAACGAGCTCAAGGAGCTCGTTCCAACGAGGGGTCATAACCTATGTTTTTGAGTCAAAAAATAAAAAAATAATGAAAATTAATTGCCGATTTTCGTGAATAGCGCTGGTCGGTTTTAGCCGTTACGTTGGGTAAAGTGTTAAGGCATTTATAATTGAATCTAAAAGATAACACGTGGCGTACGTCATTGGACAGTGAAATCAATATCATTATGAAAAGAACACTTCGTCTTCACCGATGCATTATGTTCGGGACGACACAACTCCAACCATCATAATTGTTTTGTAAACTTCTTTAAATTTATTTCGACCCAATTTTTCTCACTCTCGTCAAAATGAAGCAGGTTTCTTCTTTGGGTGTTTTCCTTTGCATATTTTGTGTTGCAGCAAAACATATGAAACCCAGTAAGATGTCTCGCGCGTTACAAGTTGAAAGCAAGAAAGACAAACTCGGCAGCGATGATATTCTCGGAAACCTGCAGACAGTCTCTAAAATAAAATGTGCGGACAAATGCGTGGAGTCGGATGATTGTTTGTCATTCTTTTTCAACAAAAATACAAATAAGTGTCAGATCCATGGAAAGGGATTTCACGTTGAGAGCAGTCTACTTGAACCAAGTGAAGGTTTCAGATATTACGAGCTCACCAACAGAAGTAAGTTTGAAACATCTTGTCAATATTTATCATTATTTATTCTTTTCGTTAACTCAATTCCCAAGGCAGATGATATCAAAATTTATTATTTTAATTTTTGTTTTTTCAAGCAAATTTAGCAAAGCTATATCATGTGACCGCTCATTGGAACGAGCTCGATGAGCAGGTTCCAATGAGGGGTCACATGATATGGTTTTGTAGAAATGTTTTGAATTTGTTTTTTCAACTGCTTAATTGTTAAATTGCGCGGACTGTTGCGGCAGATTCGTTAGGAAAAGGGTTAATTAGAAAAACATGTAAGGCGTTCACTTCTCAAAATCTTTACTAATAGTTTTTTGTATGTGAAGCTGGAAATAGTTGTGACAACCCCCATTTCTAAACGCCTGTCTCTGGTGGGGCGTATATGTTGAACTCACATAACAAACATTTTATACAAACATTCACGCTAAAAACTAAAGTGTTAAAAACTACACTTGAAGTGCTGTATTTAACACTTACTAAGTGCTGAACTAGCACTTTGTTCAAGTGTAGGTATCCCAGAACTTGAGAGGTGTTGACAATAATGCCACTTGGCAAGTGTAATGTCGCGACACTTAAAAGGAAACAACACAGATGACGCGGATCAGGCTCGAACTCTCGAGCCTGATCCGCGTCATCTGCGTTGTGTCCTTTTAATGATGTACCCACCAAGCGCAAATCAAATTATGGACGATTCTAGAAGAACCACCAATGCTAGACACATGGGAAGTGCCATCCATTCAAGTTTCAGATGTCTGACGATTGTAATGTCTAAGTACTTAAAGCATTGCACTTTGAGTGTTAAAATCAAACCCTAAGAGTTAGAATGTGTTTAACACCTTGAAAGTGTCAGTTTTAACACTTTAGTTTTTAGTGTGTTGTCTGACGATTGTAATGTCTAAGTGCTTAAAGCATTGCACTTTGAGTGTTAAAATCAAACCCTAAGAGTTAGAATGTGTTTAACACCTTGAAAGTGTCAGTTTTAACACTTTAGTTTTTAGTGTGTTGTCCGTTTCATTTAAATAAAAGTTTAGGAGGAAAGCTAACATTTTTCCTGGGCAAACACATTCGCTAAACAAAGAGCCAAAGTGGACGCTTTAGTGTTGGCCGTTGTAATACTGATAGATATTATCATTGGCGGAATATCTGTGACCTAGTTGCTTCTAGTTGTCTGGCCGTAAAAAGCCATGTTTCCTTTTGTCACGAACTGTGCGCTTATCTAGGCTTATTTGCGCGAAGGAATTGCGCGCAATTGCCATATCGAATGACGTCCAAAGCACGACAGGTTCTCCTGGTAACTCATCGCAAACGCAGGCAATGTTTCAGCCAATGGACCTCCGGGTTATCTGGAGGTCCATTGGCTGAAACATTGCTTGTGCACAGGCCATATGCACAGAATTTGATAGCCTTACGATGGTCATAACGCGTAGATTAACGCGCAGATCAACGTGCTATTTGTGCGCATTTCATGACAGGACTTCTAGTTTTAATTGTAGGTAGAGGTGCCCGACCATCTCTGGATGTTTTCAACAGATCACATGGTAATGAAAACATTTATTATAAGTTACTCTCTCCCTGGATGTGGAATTCTACCGATAGAAAGAGTCGGGCATGTATTGCACTTTTTCTTCTGTGTATACTTTTGTCGGGCAAGCAAGAGATTTACCCCAAATAAGCACTTCAAGGCGTGTGTAAACGTTCGTCGGGCAAGCAAAGACGTCTGCCCATCTTGGTATTTATTAATTTCTGCCCAACCTCTGCCAGACGAAACTCATAATCTGGAGATTTGGGGAGGGAGTGGCAAACCCCCGAAGTTACGCCCCTGGGAGTTTTCTCAACAATTACTTGCATCTTAACTGATTTTCATCATGCGTCCAATAATCTCAAGGGAGATAACTTTCTGGAAATCGATTTTCATGACGATATAGGTCAGAGATGTAGTCGTCTTGGGAAACGTGTGCAATCGGGCAACAATTCAAGCCTTTACCACTTACTCCAGGGGCGTCGTGGCTCATTGGCTAGAAAAAATAACTTTAAGCCGAAAAGTCAATGTCCTCATCCCAATAGGCGTCATCTGCGTTGTATCATTGGGCAAGATACTGAAGGTGCTACGCATGTAAGGAACATTTAGTTTAAACAATATTTATTCATGAGAAAATATGATACATACATATCATTATCTACAAGATGGTTGTTACACAGAATACGTAATACAATGGTATGCATTAAAGTTATGTGTCAAGAACGAGATTTGTTGGAAGGATTCAGCATTAAGCTTTTAGCTTGTATAAGCTGTCTCCTTGGGAAGACTGACGAAGTTTAAAGGTAGCTGGAAACGCTAAGTAAAATATTGTTTAAACATGAGAAATAGAGAGAGTAAGGAGAGTAATAGAGAGAATAGAAGAATAAAAAGGGACAAGGAACTTAACCCCTTTCCCAACACGTGTAGAAGACGACACTTTAAGAATAATTTTTGAATAACTAGAAATGTTCAATGTCCGTCTCAAAAGCACAGCCCATGACCCCTCACCGGAACGAGCTCATCGAACTCGTTCCATTGAGGGGTCACTAACCATGTTCCCGAGACGAAAACCGAAAATATAAAGGGGGTTAAATGGTGATTTTCTTGGATAACACTGACCGTTACATTGGGTAAAGGGTTAACTAGGAAATGGGGAAACAACCTGAATTCAATGTTGGCTATCACAGAATATTCAATAGGGCAGCCTCAATGAACAAATCGGTAACGGTGGCCCATATGTGTGGCAAATAATACCATAATGTCTTTGGGCTCACTGTTACGTATTAAAACGTCCACTCACCATGATGAAGTCCTGCACAGCTCTGAAGACAAGAAGGTTTTCATTGTTATTCAAATGTTCGGATCCAAATAAAAGTGTTGAGAGCTCAAAAGTAAATGGCAATGTATTGATTGTGGAATCACGAGCATCGTCATAGATTGGGCAGTGCATAAGAAAGTGCTCAGTATTTTCAAGATGGTGAGAGATGGTTATCGTATAAGTGGGCGTTGATATTACTGCAATGCAGGCGTAACCTGCAATGATAAATCTGGGCAGCACGAGATTTGGCGCCATAGTAGAAAATTGGTGGTCGCAGGTTCGCACTATTTATAAACGTCTTGAAGTTTATGAGGGAACAATTTTCTCTTACTGAGGGGGGTATTCCATTCCACTGGTCGGTAACTTGCGGGATAAACGAGGACTTATATAAATTGGTGTGGCAAAAAGGAACACGGTGGTTATTTTCCGATCGCAGATTGTGGTTTTGGGTGATAGATGAGATAATTGGTGGCACCTTGTTGGAGATATATGGAGGCGTTAATTTATGATACATCTTAAAAAAATGGATAAGCTTGTGCTTTCGGCGTCTTTCTTCCAGTGAATCCCATTGAGTTTCTGTGTAGAGAAGTTCTTTTCTGCAGCTCACAGTGGCGCCAGTGACTATTCTTGCTGCAGCTACTTGTATTTTCTCCAGGTCAGCAGCTTGAGTTGCTGAGCAGTTGTCCCAGACAGAGTCAGCGTATTCTAAAAGAGGTCGGACAAATGCGAAGTATATCTTTTCAAGGACTTTCCGGTCAAGTGTAAACTTATGGGCCCTGAGCAAGTCAATACGTGTCCAGGCTTTAGCGCACATATCATTGATATGGTCGTTCCATGTACAACCTTTATTCAAAATAAGGATACATTTGTTTACAATAAAATTCCCAAGTCTTATATTCCATAAATATAAATTAAATAACCGCAAATTATGCATCCAAATCAAGGTTATGGTGTAATATAAGACGAAATATATATGCAATCAACTCACAGAGTTAACAGCAAGCACCAATGGTTACATACACATTAAAATACAAGAGCAATAATCCACCTGAATGTATGCCAAAAGACCTCGAAGCTTAATACAAACCCCCAAAACAAAGAAACTTCCGTGTTCTAAAGCCTGTCCAATATTTCAAAAATGTACTCCAAGTCCAATATTCATATATCATTTCCATCTGACCTCACGATTGCAAATGAAAATAAAAAAAAACAAGAGTATTGCATTTCAACAATTTTCATCTGAAAAACACACAATGCATTGGTAATACATTCAAGGAGTGAAGGGGTTAATCTGTACCCCACCCCAATGAGAGCGAGAGAGAGAGAGAGAGAGAGAGAAAGGAAAAAAACAACAACAAAAACGTACTAACAATGATAATCAAAGTTAAGTTCACTTCAGGGGGAAGAGGGAACACCACATAATTAACCCTTTACCCAAAGTAACTGTCAAAACCGGCCAGCGCTGTTCTAAAAACTCTCCAAATAATTTTCATTATATTTTCACTTTTTGTCTCAAACACAAAGGTTATGGCCCTTCTTTGGAGCGTTCCAATGAGGGGTCATAACCTATGTTTTTGAGACAAAAAATGAAAAAATTAGTTATTCAAGAATTGTTTTGCAAGTGTCGTCTGCTGTTCATGTTAGGTAAAAGGTTAAAGTCAAATTATGATTTCTCTGAGAACATTGACTGTAAATAATTTCACTTGCAAATAGGGGAAAAAATGAAATCAGCAAATTACAAGTCAAAGAACCATGTAACAAACACTTGTTTGATTTCGGAACTCTCGGTGCCTTGACCTTGTTATCAGTTTACCATAATTACGTCATCAATAATACCTGACTTTTAATGGTTGTAAACAAGAACTATTTTCATTCATCATGTTTTCGAATCACTTTTCATCGAACTTACTGGAAAATCCAAAGTAATTGTAGGAATTATTTACCGACCTAACACTGCCCCAAAAGCTGATTTGGACCTGTTCTTATATCAGTATTCAGATCAACTTGAACCAATCAATTCCAAGAAGACAACTTACTTCAATATAGATTTATTCAATTTTATCTCACAATCGGCGCGTTTTTGCACTGTTACTCAACTAAAGTTTAATGTATCTGGCCCCTTGTTCCGAATCCGTATCAGGGGCCCCTGATACAAGCGCGTGATTCTGCTGTTGCCAAACAACGGCATCAGAGAAAACAATATTAGGTGAGGCGAAGCCGAACCTAATATTGTTTTTTCTGAGCCGTATATGACACTGTATCTGCCAACTAAACGCCCTGTAACGTATTTATTATGCACGGCATGCTGAAATGTCACTGGGGAAGTTAACTCAACGAATAGTTAAATTATGCGCACTTTTCGGCATCTTGGGCTGGTTTGTAGCCTATTATTGGGAATTTTCTGAACGCTCGAGTCGAGGCTTCTCTCTTGAAGTTAAAGGATTAGCTTTCGTTATAAAAGGTGGAAAACTCCACCTCAATAAACGATGAACGGCATATTTTAAAATATAATAAACCTTTACACCAAGAGGGATATTTAATTCACCAGTAATTATTGCAAAAGTAACAACCAAATTCACGTTGACGAAACACACGTTGCTCCACTTCGCAAGACAGGATTCAGTAAAGTGAATCCCAGTGACGTAATTTTGTCTGAAGTGTAATCACTGACCTCAATATGGAGATCAATGAACGATATTCTATTTTTCAATTTGCGTCTTTCCATCGATAAGGCAAATGAAAAAGTTCCTCTTGAAATAGTTTTATAACACATTTTGTGGTCAATATTGTGAGATAAATTTATCTTCACCACAGTGTGTGTCTCCGGCAATTCAGATCAAGTCTAGTTGTAGGCACAGAATCGCATTTCGACTCGCCCTAACGGGCTCGGCGAAATACTATTCTGTTCCTACAACTCGACTTGATCTGAATTCCCGGAGAAACACACTGTGGTGATAATCTGTATTTAACCAACACCAAAAAAACTAATCATTATCTAGAATAACTGTTCAGCACCAGATTCATGTCCACGGTAACTAATCCAACAAGAGTAACAAGTCACTCAGTCACAATAATTGACCATATACATGTATTTAGTAACAAACTAAACCCAAACACATCTGGTATAATTATTGCTGATGTGAGCGATCATTTCGCCACATTCTATATCGAAAATCTCCAAATCCAATCTCCAAACAACCCATCTTATTGACACAGACCAACCTAAGAGAATCTTCAATACAAGGAACATCAACCTATTTAAACAACTGCTATCCGAGACTGACTTCAGCCATGTGTGCCAAGAAACCAGTGCAATTGAAACGTATGGGAAATTTATAACAATTCTCATCACAACGTTTGACCAAGCCTTCCCGTTGAGAATAATAAAGACCTCGAAAAAATACATCAAACGAGAACTATGGATGACTTCCGGCCTCTTACAATCCCCCCTAAACAAACAAAAAATACTGGAAAGAAAGTACAGATCCCCGACTAACCACAATATTACGCGATACAAAACCTATTGCCAAATTCTTAATTAACTTAAACGTAAACAAAAGAAGAATTATTATAGTCAATTACTATTAGAAAATCAGGAATCGAGAGATTCCTAAGATTGATGAGTGGAAAGCGAACGACTTACATGATATTCCCCGTGCCTTGTCGGCGAGATTGAGATTGTTGATGGCCAGCAGAAAGGCCGGTAACACCGGAGTGGATAATGAGATAGTGAGCGTGTGCGACGAATTGTTGAGGCAGAAGGTCTTAACTAAGAAGGATTATCAAAAGTTGATGAATCGTTTGAAATAATAAAATAGTAAGAGAAAAGAAAAAAAATATTAAGTAAATAAAAAAAATATATATTTATTCACAAAAATAATTAAAAAAAAAACCGAATTCTTAAAAAAAAAATATTAGTGATAAATAACAGGGGATCGCTAGATCATACGTCTACGGCGGATCGGACATCGTCGATTCGATGATGCAATTTTTAACTCGAAAATTCACCTGCGATGCCACGAAACAGATCGAATCGAGCGCTCTCTTCCCTTTCCATCCGTCTTCATTCGCGTTTGAATGTAATTGTTCAAATCGTCTATGTCGTAATTTCCTTCGGGAATTCGAATCTCCAACCAATCCACTCCGTCGGAACACTTAAACGAGTTATTCTTTTCGGTGACGTTGGGAAAGGAATAATAAGTCTCCAGATTCACCAACGCCATCTCGTATCTTTTCTCTCTATTCAATTCGATGGAAGGTTCGAATTTCGTTGCGAATCGAGTCGAATCGTCACTCACCACGATTTGAATGGATTGTTTTGCAGCCGTATTCTCGGTTATCCGTTCTAACAATTCTCCTTGTTCGAACATTATATTTAATTTTATTTTTATTTTTTCAAAATTAATTATTTGAAGATTTATTATTTTCTAATTTTTTTATTTTCACGCTCTATCTTATTATCATCAGAAACATAAAACTTGTCAAATCCGCACCGATATTTTCCGTGATTAAATTCGCTAGTCAAATCGATCACGACGAAATTGTAAAGTCCTCCATCCCAAACCCTCTTACAGAATCTCCTGAATTCCACCGCGCTCATGTCGTTTGCGACGTGATCGCTGTAGATGTGATTGAGATTCTTGAAATCTTGGCGAAAGAGACATAGAAAATTAGCGTTCTCCCTTATCGTCTGTCTGGGCAATCGAAAATAATTCTGCGACGGGTAGAAACAGTCCACGTTGCTGTGGCGACCTCTAACGTAATACGATTCGCATCGGTTCTGTCTCTCCAAAAGCAGATCGTCGAAAATCATGAGATTCTTATCTTCCGATTTTAATTCTCTAGGATCCGGAACGTCGCTAGCGTTCTCATAAAATCGACACTCGACGTTTGAAGATGCATTTCTCTTCATCAATTCCATCGCCGCACCGTCCAAAATGGTCGAAAGAGAAGCTTCACTTTTGTCGAATTCCTCTCTACTGTCAACGATTCTGGCTATGACGTCCTTAGGCAATCTACGATCCATGCATTCTCGAAGCAATCTGTATTCGGGTTGAAACAAGCTCTTGCCAAACACAAACAATCTGTCGTAATCCAACCAGTCGGGTCGGGACAACAGATTCATCAACAGATCGATCTTTCCACAATTCGATTTTCGCACTATCAAGCCTCTTATGCTTTTGGGAAAGAACTCATTATTCGACCTCTTAGTCGCGGCGTCGTTCCAAGACATATCTTTAATGTTCATCTTTGTTTATTTTTGTTGTTGTTATTTTAGATTTTTTTCAAACACAATTTTATGTTTTATCAAACTCAGTTTTAATATTATTATTTATTTATATTACACCGTCGCGAGTTCTCATCAATCCAGATACACTCGTCATTTTTGGCTAAATCTTGTATGGGTACCGCAGCATCCTTAAAATCTTTCCAACTTTTCGACGTTCGCTCTAACGTAGCTCGCTTCGCCGGTGGACTGATCAACTTGTCTATCAACGCGTCGGCTGCCCTCTTGCCAGCAACGGAAGCAATCCTACCACTGGCTTCGGAAGCGGCTTTCTTACCAGCATCCAAAGCCGTCTTCTTACCAATTTCAAACGCGGTCGATGCGAGTTTTCTACCTGCATCACTCGTGAACGCTCGCATTATAGAATCGACGAGGCCAGAACTGCCTTGAACGTAAGTTCTAACGTATCCCCTGTTCTTTATCACCAACATATTTTATTTTATAATATATATTTTGTTTTCACTGGTAAATCGTTTGTTGTTTAAATATTTTTATTAGTGTAAAATTTACTATTTTTATTTTATATATTTTGTTTGTTTGTTTCTCTCTACTTATTATATACATCAATCCTTCAATTCGTTCATCAGCCTTTTATAAGGGTTTTTATTCAAAACCTTCTGTATTAACAATTCGTCACATACAGTAACTATTTCATTATCTAATCCTGTGTTACCAGCACGTCTACTTGCCATCAACAAACTCAATCTCTGAGACAGAGCGTCAGAATCGCTCGGGAGAAAAGTGGTTTTCACCCCTTTACCAGTCACCGATTCGACAAACTTCTTATTCTTATTCATATTCCATATGGGTTTCACCACTTTCATCCACTTGTAACCTCTGTTGGCTTTGGGTCTCGTCTCTCTGGCATCGTTATTTCTCTTCATGGCGTGGGTCTGAACCAGAATGTCACGATAATTGTCGAAATCCTGTTCCGTGTAATCTCCAGGCTTGTCGAAAAGGAGCAATTTGCGCAGTCCATCAGTTATTTTATACTTATTCGAACCGACGATTAAATCTTCATCATCCATTTCCACTTCTGTGTCGCCCACAAAAATTCTACCGTTCGAATCCTTATAAATTCCATACAACAGATCTCTCTTACCACCATCCTCGGACGACGCGACGCTATCAGTGGTGATAGTCGAGGCTGTATCGTCGCTCTCGCTCACGTCGGTTTCGATTCTCATGGGAATGTAATCCCATGTAGATTGAAAGGAATACTGTTTTGTAAAACTACCGGGCAACGAAACCATTCTCAAAGAACTCTCTTTTATGGGTTTCAATTCTTCAACTATCTCCTTCCTTCCTGAACATCCGTCATGGGTTTTAATATTTTTTTGGCTTCGCGCATCAATTCCACTTCTCCAAGACGTCTGCTTCTGTCAGCCGATTGAATGTTCTTTTTGGCACGTTCACATTCATTTAAAAGCTGATCTCGACGTTTAGCATCCATCTGTAAAAACATTTATTTCGTTTTTAAATTATTAATATTTCCTTTCAGTATGCTAATGTGAGTTATTTATTATTTTCAAAATTAAAGGTATAATTATTTTTATGTTTTAAGTCAATAAAAATCTTCTGTCTTTAATATAATAACTAAAAAAACAGTTGAGGAAAACCATTTTACATGATAAAACCTCTGTAAATGCGTTTTGCCTCTGAACACGTTAAAAATCGCATCACAGATTATTCACTTAATGACGAACTGGAGAACTTTGAAAAAGTTTGAAAGTTTTAGTGCATAAGAAACCGGTTTCTGATTTAACGCATTTGAGAATAATTACATCCGTTAAAAGGGTTCATTCGTATCTCAGATTATTCACTCAGTGACGAACTGGAGAACTTTGAAAAAGTTTGAAAGTTTTAGTATATAAGAAACCGGTTTCTGATTTAACGCATTTGAGAATAATTACATCCGTTAAAAGGGTTCATTCATATCTCTGAGCATTATCACGAATATATTAAAAATTATTTACCACTTAAACCTAATTAAGTGGAAAATGCGCTTTTATTATCTATTATTAAAGCGACCCATTAAACGAAAACCTTCATTCACACCAGAATAAAAACATGAGTGTCAGTTTTACCTATTAAAATTCACCCAAGTGAAAAAAAGTTTTATAATAGAATTTTTATTTGAATGAAACAATTCTACGAACTATTTTTATTTGAATGAAACAATTGTATAAAGTGTTTTATTAAAAAAAATTTCACAAAATTCCTAATTTTATAAACTCAATTTTTTTTTCAATGTAAACGAAAAACCTTCATTCATACCAAAACAAAACATGAATGTCTATTTTTACAGATTCAATTTTATAGTCGACTCTTTGAACGAAAACCTTCATTCACACCAAAACAAAACATGAATGTCTATTTTTACAGATTCAATTTTATAGTCGACTCTTTTGAACGAATACCTTCATTCACACCAAAACAAAACATGAATGTCTACTTTTACAGATTCAGTTTTATAGTCGACTCTTTTTGAACGAAAACCGATTTTCTAATTTTCTAAAAACTCAATTTTTTTAAGAGCCTCAAAAACAATAGCCGATTCTGGACCAGAATCGGCAAACCGTTTTTTTTTGACGCTGGTCTGGAATCGGCAAAGCGTTTTTTGCTCGCGTTCACCAACGATAGATTGAAGGTCTAATCCACGATGGGAACGTCGACAAAAAATTTTAAAGAAATTGTACATGTACAATGTTCATACATTTTTCACTTTTTTGAGCGACGTGTACATTCGACACGTTCGCCAACGGGTATTTGAACGTGAAAAGTGCGATCTGTGAACCCTAAAAAAACAATAGCCGATTCTGGACCACCATGAGAAAAACGACATTTTTGTGAACGTGCACGCGATTTAACACTGAATCCTACGAAGGTAAACGCACCATGTACGTGTACGTGTACGGTACATGTACCAAGTGGTCTGGAATCGGCCTTTATTACCTACTAATATGGATATCAATGAACGCTATTCTATTTTTCAATTTGCGTCTTTTCATCGATAAGGCAAATGAAAATGGTCCCCTTAAAATAGTTTTATAACACATTTTGTGAGACAAATTTATCATCACCACGGTGTGTGTCTCCGGAAATTCTAATCAAGTCTCGTTGTAGGCACAGAATCGCATTTCTACTCGCCCTAACGGGCTCGTCGAAATACTATTCTGTTCCTACAACTCAACTTGATCTGAATTCCTGGAGACACACACTGTGGTGATAATCTATATGTATCTTGTTGCCGATAGGTGTGAGATGAAAGTTTCGAATATAGATGATGAAATCGCTGAACTTTACAAAAATGTTTTTGTTAAGCAGAGTGAACTTAACAGGTGGACTGTTGAGAAAGAGACAATTCTCAGAAAAATGAAATCTTGGAAATTGAACAGGCTTTCTCGCGATATAAAACCTTCCGTACCGTGTAATGATAGCATGCCGATCCAAGGAGTAGGAAGAACAAACGGTGATACGAAGCGAACTCCGAGATTCGACTGGTTCACGATGACCGATAGTGAAGACTCACACACTAGTGTCTAATCGGCGCGTGGTTCCATAGCAGCAGCAGCAGCATTGTATTCTTGTGCGTAGTTCACACGACGTCAATTACGGCAACAGGTGCATGTGAAGCGCATTCATGACGTCATGGTGTGAAGCGTCTGGGCCAACGAACTGATTGTCGGTTGTTTTGGGAGAATTTAGGGACAATAAATTAAATAAAAAGTGAAAAAACATTCGAAAATTCATGCGATATACAGAATCTTTAACTCGTGATGTTTGGATATAAGATTTTTTGAAACTCGTTTGATGAATTCGATTCACAACTCGCCTAAAGGCTCGTTGTGAATTAAATTCATCAAACTCGTTTCAAAAAATCTTATATCCAAACATCACTCGTTTGAGATCCTCTATATTCAAAAGAGGGGAGAGGCCATCGGTTCGAGATTGGGAAAAAACTTTTCATGTTGTTATATGAGAAAATGGGAAGAACAACTGATGCAGTATCCCATTACGACCAGTCTTTATAAGCGATTCATTGATGATGGGTTTGGAGTGTAGACCCATAGGGAGGAACGCTTGAAGGATTTTATGGGGTATGCTAATTCAATTCACCCGAACATACAGGTGGATTCAAGATATGACCGATCAAGAATAGAATGTCTCGACACATACGTTAAAATTTATGGTAATGGGTGATTGTATACCGACTTGTTCGTGAAGCCTACTAACCGGATGTTATATCTGAATTATAAATCTTCATCCGCCGCATGTTAAACGATCGGTTGTGTACGGGTTCGGCGTGAGGATAAGGCGAATATGCACCAGGGAAGATGATTACATGAAACATCGAAGACTGTTAAAAAAATAATTAAGAACGAGAGGTTACAGTGGAAAGTTTATTGAGGGCCGACTGAGGAAGGTTGATACTTTGGATCGATCGACTCTACTACGCCCTAAAAATGCGTCAACGGCGAAAGCACAACATAATGGAGAGAGAGTGCCGATAGTAACTACACACTTGTCTCTATTGCCAGATGTGGGTCATATTATTAGGAAATACATGTATGTTCTGAATGAATCGGATAGGATGAAAGAAATACTCAAAGCCCCACCTCTCGTCGCGCAAAGACGAGATCAAAATCTGTGTGACACACTAGTGCATAAAAAGACGGAAAAAAATATTAACCCACCGATAAAAAAAAGTGCTCTGGAAATTGCAATATCTGTCCTTCCATCTGTTGTGATGACATCGCCGATACTTCAAATAAATACAAATTTTCTGTGAAACGAAATGTAAGCTGTAAAACTAACAATATAATATATGCACTTAAAATGCAAAACAGCAGTTTATGTGGGCGAGTCAGAACGCCACTTGAAGGATCGATTCAAGGAACACCTGCGTGACATCCGACTCCACCCGAACATGCCTGTATATGGTCACTTTAATTCGGCCAGTCACCAAGGCGTGAGTGATCTGGAGGTTGTAGTGTTAGAATCGCTCAATGGAGGGAAACGTGAGCGCCTTGTCCGGGGGGGGGGGGGATCTTTGGATAAGGAGGTTAGGGACAAAGGGCGACAGAGGAGTAAACACAAAATTCAACCACACGTCGCCAGGGGTCTGATTTGTATTTTGACATTGTCACAACTGTGCGTAATGAGCGTGGTGCGGCGACGCTAACTGATTCATTTGTAATTGTGTTGTTTTGAGACTAAACTCTGATGGTGTAGCTGTGTTATCTGTAGCGTCCTGGTGAAGGCCAAGTGCCGAAAGCTTGGCGAAGTGCTGTTACGATGCTATATAAAGTTTTATTGCCACTTATAATCTGGACATCTTTTGCTGATATTATGTAATAATTTAATTTGCATTTAACCCTTTACCCAACGAATCGGCCATATCCGCCCGCGTAATATGCAAATTCAGCAGCTGAAAAAATACTATTTTTCAAAAATTTTCAACAAAACCATATCATGTGACCCTCGTTGGAACGAGCTCACTGAGCTCGTTCCAATGAGGGGTCACATGATATTGTTTTTTTTAAATGCTTTGAAAAATTAAAAAAAATATTTAAAATAATAAAATAAACACAGCCGTCATTCTGATGTATATAATTTGTGTATCTTTACTTTGTATTGATGGAACATGAGAGGTGGGAATTTCAAAGTAAACAGATTTCTATTACTTATATTGAACCTAAAACCGAAAGCTCGCACCCCCCCCCCCCCCCTTCGTCGGGAATGAGAATGTAAATTACAGTATAACGAAGTTGTAATTGCAATGTAACTAAGTTGTAATTACAGTATAACTAAGTTGTAATTACAATGTAACTAAGTTGTAATTACAGTATAACTAAGTTGTAACTACAATGTAACTAAGTTGTAATTACAGTTTAACTAAGTCGTAATTACAATGTAACTACGTTGTAATTACAGTAGTATAACTAAGTTGTAATTACAATGTAACTAAGTTGCAATTACAACTTATTAAGTTGTAATTGCAATATAACTAAGTTGTAATTACAACTTATTAAGGGATCGTTCAACAAAATTTTGGGAAATGTTTCGAAATTTTCACCAGTGTCCAAAATACTGATGAAATAATTAAACAAAGTCATATTACATATCAAAATAATGAGTAGAGTACAAGGGAATGGAATACATTCACATTTTCGAGAAAACAAAATATTTTTACGCTTTTTTCGATAGACAAGTTTCTAATGGCATAAGTAACGAATTGCAAAAATCACGAATAGATCGGTAATTCCATTGACAAGGTTTAAAATAAATGACATCGAACTCAGGACCCGGTGAAAGCACATCTTACCATTTCGTCACTGATGTTTTATAAATGCCCCAACGAAAAATACAAGAAAAAGAAATAAACTTCCATTTCAAAACCATGCGGGCAAATCAGTCACATGACGGCCTGTCACCATATAAGGCAAATCGTGAACTTGGGCAAAATATTGTTTTCAAAGATCTAGGAACTACAAAAAACGGCAACACTCTTCTCAAATCTGCATGGCGATGTAATTGAAAACGCTCAGAACTTTCAGAGGGAAGGTTACTTTAGCAATCCCATTAATGCGAGATAAAGTCGAAATTGCAGGACAACTTTTCAATTTCCTTATCCAGGGATGACACTTTTAGAACTGGATCACTGCGGCTCTTTTTGTAATATTATAATTTGTTTATCGTCGAGACGTAAAATATTAAACTCGATAAAAAGGTTGCAAAACAAAAATACATTAACCGCAATCGTCATACTTGTACGTGTACGAAAATATCATTTGATTGAACGACGAACTGTATTTATCACAACTTCCTGTTCCCATGTCCATGTTTGTCTGCTACCCATAAGATTTCAAAATAAAAGATCGTCACTAAAATTTAGGAAAATGTTAACATTAACCGTATTTGCCAAGGAATTATTTTCAGTGTCAAATCGATCTACACCGATCTTATCGTTAACCCTTAAGCCCCCATATAGCCCCAAACCACCACTTTTATGTTGCATTGAAGCAGGTGCTCCCTTGTGTAATCTTTTCTATTACTCTTGTATGAAGACTGAATTTTCCCTGGCAGTGGTTCTACATCACTGCTGGCTGCCTGTATAGGCAGCCAGCAGTGATGTAGAACCACTGCCAAGTCATCAATAACTATGTAAGCAGAAAAAGGCCATAAATACTTTAAAATTAATCTGAGGACTTAAGGGTTAAGTCTTGTAATTTAAAATAGGTACTATCTAAATACAGGTCAATTCACAACAACATCAAAAAGACAACATTCCCTAGTGCCATGGTTCGAAGTTCGAACTGTTAGATTTATTTATTTATTTATTTAGTGGTGTTTTTAAGGTCACATATTTCTGCACAACAGCTAATCATGACCATGACAGTTTTACGAGTGGAGAAAGTTGGAGTACCCGGAGAGAACTACCGAGCAACGGCGAGCAACTGTCAGTTCCCCAACATACCAACTCCACACAAGCAGGGTTAGCATTGGTTGAAGACAGGTGTACCATCGACGTGCAGTACGCCTTAGTACACAACGCCACCGTGCTACCACGTGGGCAATGGGGGTGAAGTGTCTAGCGCAAGGACACAACGCGGTTGCTGCAGGTGGGATTCGAACCGAGGACCTCTCGGCTTGCAGCCTGCACCTCTACCTTCTGAGCCACCAAGCTCCAACTGTTAGATTAACGAAATGAGGCCGGAACGCTGATGAAATTGCATATAAATGAGATCATTAACCGAAATAATCACGGTTTTGTTCACACCTTTCATTGACTGCCTATCAAATTGGTTTCAATCAACAATAAGCTATTATTGTTGTAAAATCGGTCGGTTCTAATGACAGTCCACCTTCCCAGAAACGAACAACAGGAGGACGATAGTTTCAAAACAGATTATGCAAAGTAAACCATAGAATGAACAATCACACACTTTAAACCAAATCAGTTGGGTGATACAATTTTTTTTTAATGTGGGAGAGTTAATATTGATGGTTGTTCAAATCTTTGTTGCCACTCTACTTTCTTTGTGTATTTAAATAGTAGTTGTTATAAGTAAACACCAGAGTTCACTCACTTGATACGAGGTAAATAAGTTAGGGTAGTATTTTTCCAAGTTGATCAATGAAATCGTTTTTGTGAATTTGCCAAGAATATTAAACCATCTTCAATAGAATTATGAGGTATAATTATACTATTCACAAAAGTATGGGATATTTGATAAAAGCGAAATATAAGAAGAAATATATTTATATTTTCATAAAAAAAACAGTTGAGGCATTGCACTGTGACATCTGGTGAATGATTTCAGCGATAGTTGAGTGTCCGACAAGCACATATTCCATCGATTGAGCTGTAGAAGACATGGACGGTCAGTCAGAGAATTTACCACATTCAGTCCAAGACCTCAATACCGTGTAAATCCTCCCCGGTTCGCAAGACAAGCGTTGATCTGACGTGGCATACTCCTCCCCAAACGTTCAATATCAGCTTGACTGATGTTATTCCAACTTCCTGCAGTGCAGCGGCAAGTTCCTGGACATAGGTAGGGGGGGGGGGGGGGGTTGTTGGCGTTGTCAAAGGCGCCTACCAACATATCCCAGACGTGCTCGATTGGTGAAAGGTCTGGAATTAGTGCTGGTCAAGTGTACTGATGTTCTGCTCCTAGAGGAACTCTGTAGCAACACGGGCCCTGTGTGCTCTTGCATTGTCATCTTGGAAAATGAATCGACGGCCGTGACGTCGCGCAAATGGCACCACATGAGCTGCTAACATGTTGTCACGGTAATACTGCCCTGTGATACTCCCTTGGATGGATGGCATGTAATGCTGTTCTGCCTGTCACGGTTATGCCTCCCCACACCATAACCGACCCATCACCAAAACGACCGTGTTGCCTAAAGCTTACGTCATGGTATCGTTCGTTCCCCCGTCGCCATACGCTGTTTCTCCTGTCGTGTAAGTCGAGAGTGAACCTCGATTCATCGGAAAACATGACGTTGCGATTTTCCAACGCTGTCGTGCACCACTTCAATTACGCCTTGCTGCGATGTGACGTTCAGTCAAACAATGAATTATTCGAGGTCGTTGCGCGTACAAATTCCAGCTGTGTAGACGATTTCGGATAGTCTGACCACTGACGCGCACATCTGTCGCTCGGTGCAGCTGTTGTCCAATTTCTGAGGTACTGTGATGGCGGTTACGTAATGCTGTGGTTTGGATGAAACGATCCTGATTAGCAGTTGTCGCCCTTGGACGACCTGATCGACGTCTGTCATCAACATTGCCTGACTGACGGTAGCGTGACCACAACCTGCTGCTAATTACTGATTGAGTAACGTTTCCTCCCGCTTGAATAGTGTCGAATTCGCACTCGTTCGCCAACGGCTGATTGAAACGTCTAGACCACGATAAGCTACTTGTGGGGATTCTGGACCAGATGTACAAAAACATGTTTGTACATTTCGTGTACATTTAACAATGAACTCTAAAGGTACATGTACGTACGTGTACGTGTAAATGTACATGTAGAAGAGAAAAAAGTGGTCCAGTATCCCCACTTTATACCTACTGACGTCCAGTCAAACGTGGAATTATTCGAGGTCGTCGAGCGTACAAATTCCAGCTGTGTTGGCGATTTCGGATAGTCTGACCACTGACGCGCACATCTCTCGCTCGGTGCAGCTGTTGTCCAATTTCTGAGGTACTTTGATGGCGGTTACGTAATGCTGTGGTTCGGATGAAACGATCCTGATTAGCAGTTGTCGCCCTTGGACGACCTGATCGACGTCTGTCATCAACATTGCCTGTCTGACGGTAGCGTGACCACAACCTGCTGCTAATTACTGATTGAGTAACGTTGAAAATTTGAGCCACTGCAGTCTGCCTGTTGCCAGCTTCCAATATGCTGCCAACGGCACGTTAACGTTCGTCACGTGCCAGTCTTCGAATACCTCAAAAGTTACGTTTCGACCAGAAACTATTGATGAACGAGTTTATACCAAGAAAAGAACGATGAGACCTCCGAAAAAAGCCCGTCCAGTACAAATGAAAATTTAAAAACGTACCCCACAGACATTACCGCGTTAAGTTTTCGTTGGCTGGTGTCATTCATGATCCACACTAAACTTGGTGGTAAGACATAGATGTGTCCAATCACGCGTATCCAATAACATTTTCTGAAAATATCAACATCAATTTTGGATATCCCGGATTTTTTTTTTGAAAAGTATACTACAAAATGTTCACATTGCGCAGTTTTCATTTTTCATTCATGAAGTCACCTATGCCTCTATGCTTGTTGCCCTGAACTGTATGGAGTTGACCCCTGCTGAAGTTTCTTCATCAAAACAACAACAAAGCAAAATGGCAGCATTTGGGAACTGTAGATACTATGGACTGGAATTAGTGTAACTGCTCATTTTTGTCACGAATGACAAAAAGATTTCTCCGAGTCTGTACTAGGGAGATGGCAAAATACAACTGTTCTGTTATTTTAAGGTAGTTTATTGTCAAAAGTTTGGTCTCTTAGTAATACCATAGCAGACTTTCGGGCAGTCCCCTTTGCCACATTTTATCCGTTCCATGGCAATGTTCAGTTTCCACATGTTCTTCTATATTTCTTTCCAAACATTTTGGTAAATAATGTACTGGGGTCATTTTGTTCTAGCCATTTTTGGACTTTGGAGAAAATTTCCTGAAATTTGACCAAAAGTTAAGTTGGGCATCCCCTTAATCTGTAATTACAATATAACTAATTTGTAATTACAAATTAACATAAGTTACGCAATGAATCTAATGCGCTGCCGTACAAATTGAACTTCCTCCAAATTGATAGATTACCAATCAATGCAATTCTGAAATTTTGCAATAAATATTTAATTCTTCATGAAATGTTTGTCAAAACTGGCATGAAATATATGTTACACAATTGACCCAGAAAATACCCATTATCAGTTTTACTGTTACACATTGAGTCAATCGAGAGTTTCTGAAGCATGATCAATCATATTAAGGTGCTATATAAGTAAGGGAAATTTGTTTACTTTGAAATTCCACCCTCTGGTATTCCATAAATTCAAATTAAATATACACACATTGCACATCAAAATGAAGGCTGTGATGTAAAGAGCACGGAAAATATGTGCAATCAACACACAGGTTTGACGGCAGGCACCAATGGTTCCTGGAATTATGCTACCGCATTCATACCAGAACTGGTAACAAAATAATATTTCAGGCAAACAAATCGTGGCCAAATGTGCTTTGGATATCCAAAAACAAAGCTAGGACATCAAAATTCTTTAGAACGCAGCGACAGAGCAGAGTGTGGGTAAATTCCAAAACTTTCGGCTTTGCTTACATTGTCTGTTTATTCAGATTTAGGTCAAGGTCATCGGACGGAAAAAGCATCGATATACAATGCCGTCTAAAATCAAATAATGAGAAAGATCGCCTTAATACTACATGCTAATATGAAAATACATGACACGTAATGGTGCACACACAATATTGTTAATTTCGGAATTTTCGGTAAATATTGCAGGCCCTAAGCAAGATTTTTTCAGGAAAGAGATGGTATATATCGCAGAAATAGCAGCGGTTATGTGAAATATAACAATATGCCAAAACGTGTTGTACAGCGACATGCAAATAAACACAGGACTACACATGTATGTTCATATGTTAATGTGGCGACAAATATGGCAATCGGGAAATTTTGAAAGATTGCGGAAGGATCAAACTTGAGACAAGCTATAGTAAAACAAACCTTCATTTTTTAAACTGACAAAAGATCATAATTCACTGGCAAATTGGTTCATTAGAGTTTAACAACACTTTCAAAAACCAAGACTATATTATGAGCTGGATTGTACGTCAATTTCAATAACTAAGATTATTATATCACGTTGTTAGTTCCCAAGATCCTTCCCATCCTTCAATACCTAGACGAGCAAAAGAGTCGTACGTGGAGTCACGCGTTCAGGCAATTACTCTATGGCTCATTTGTTCGATTCTGGTCGTTCGAGCAATCTGAGATGGTTAGCAAGCCTGTACTAGTGCTAGTAATGGTACAAGGCTGCAAGAGTGGAAGAAAACTACAGGTTTTGGTGACTACTGTAAAAGCTAATCAAAGGACAGAGGATGGCAATATTGGGAAAATCAGTAATAGTGGTATTGGAGATACATGTATGAAGGTCATGGAAAGGTCTAGAACTGAGCAGATGCTTGGAGCTAAATTATCATCGGGTATATATAGTACTATGTCATCATGTCATAGGTATCCTCCTACACCCCGATGGGCATTAAGAGTCGTAAAAGAAATTGCTCTTTCGATACTCATTTGCTCAATGGGATTTGAGTCGTTCGAGCAATGATTTTTTCAGTAATTGCTCAAAAGCTTATTCGCTCGATAAGATTCGAGTCGTTCGAATAATACCTATCCCTGCTTGATTGTATTTTGGGTTTGAGGATGATAGAGGGCTTCGTTATATTCAGGGAAGGCAAAAACTGAGACGTCCAAGACAAAATAGACTGTTGGGATTGGCAGAAATGGGGCCAGTAAAAGGCAAAACAGGCCAGGAAATAGAAGGATAAACCACAGAATATATCGGGATAGATAAAATACCGAGACTATGGTGCACATTCGAAACAATAAAGTTACTCTTATACAAAGGAATGCGTCTATTGTTGGGCAAAAAGAAGAATTCTAGGGGACAACAGATAGAAACTGAATATTTAGTGGGAAATCCGCACTAGTAAAAGAAATGTTGGATTTATTTGGGTAATTTTACAAAGTATTCGAATAAATACAATTACTCATACCAGGAAACGCACATCAACTTAAAGCACTGCATGCTACTCTTTTAAGCCCAAAATTGAGGAATTCGTGCCAAATAAAGTTGTTTTGATGGTTTAGAGGATTTGACTGGTTGTTCGTGGTAATTCGATTTATTATCTAGTTCACGTATAATTTATCCACATGAGACCTCTCATCATTCATTTAGCACTACGTGCTACTATTATAAGCCCTAGATGGGGGTTTGATAGTTTTGCTAGTTCTGGATTATTTAGAGGGGTTGTCAGGTTTTTTGTTGTAATTAAATTTACTCCATTTCAATCGAACATACCCTCCGAACACACCCCTTTCCTATCAGAAGGTTTTGGGTCACATAGAAACCACGTGCTACCATAGAAACCAAGATGGCGGTCTCAGATATACAAAATGGACGACATACACTCGTCTCACCTCAACAAAAACGCACGGCGCATGCACACTAGGACCACGTATCACTATGGGGAGGTTGTCACAAGATGGCAGTCACGCGGGCTACAAGGACAACCAAAAATGAAGTAACTGGGCCATGTCACATGAGATCCGGCTAATGTGGGTCGATCGGGTACATGATTTACTACTAACATCAAGCCGAGAGATACACGGTTCGATCCCCAGCAGGGGTAACTGCGTTGTGTCATTGGGCAAGGCACTTAATCACGATTCCCGAAGTGAGGGCACAGTGGCGCAGCCATGGGGGCGTTCTGAGGGCACATCCCCCCCCTCAAAAAAAAAATAATAATTCCGATAGGATCACCAATCCAATGTCGAGTTGTGACAGTACAAAAGTGGGTTAATCATTATCAACTTATCGTCCGGAAACCAATTGTTTACAATTTACTATGTGAAGGGTCACAATGACCTTGACCTTAGACCTACTGATTCCAAAATAAATAGGGCTCCTTCCTGCAACAATGACAACCTACCTATGAAGTTTCATGACTTTGGGTGGAACCATTGTCAAATTATCATCTTGAAACCAATTGTTTACGATTTATTACGTTCAAGGCCAATGTGACCTTGACCTTTGACCTATCGAGTCCAAGATAAATAGGGGTCTTCCACTCACCGATGCCAACCATCCTATGAAGTTTCATGGATGTGAGTTTAATCATAGACAAGTTATCATTCGGAAACCAATTGTTTACAATTTACTATGTTCATAGTCACTGTGACCTTGACCTTTGACCAAGCGTGTCCAAAATAAATAGGGTTCTTCCACTCACCGATGCCAACCTACTTATGGAGTTTCATGAACGTGGAACGAACCATTATCAAGTTATCATCCGAAAACCAATTGTTTACAACCGCACGCCATTCACCAAACTATAAGACGAGCCTGACTTCGTCACAACTTGACTAAACAAGAGGCCCCAAGGGGCCTTAATCGCTCACCTGCCAACGTGGTTCAAAGAAGTATTTGGGGTCACATTCAGTTATACATGGTTCATCAACACTACAAAGGAATGAAGGCATGAGAGGCAAATTTTATGGAAAAACACTAAGGAATCGATTTGAACAAACCTGAACCTAACATGCTCCCCATGCCACCCCACCCCTGCCCATAGAGAGCCCAAATAATAAGCCAGGGACTCAAATGTAACAAACTGGAACCTGATCCCCCTTGAGATGTTTGTTATATACCAAATATGAAACAATTCTGACCGGTGGAGCTGAAGAAGGAGGTTTTTAAAGAAATGTACTCACATTGCATTAAGTTAATCTTTGGGCCCCAATAGAGAGCCCAAATACTAACTGAGGCACCCAATTTGTACAAACTTGAATCTGACCCTCTTAGAGATGTTGTATACCAAAAACGAAAGTATTCATACCAAATATGAAAGATTTTAAAAGAAATTTCCTCATATTTCACTAAGTTAAAATTCGGGCTCCTACTGATAAACTTGAATCTGACTGACACCCCCCCCCCCCCCCCCCCCCCCACACACACACACCCCTAGAGATGTTATATACCAAATATCAAAATATTCTAAATGATGGTTCTGGAGTAGATTTTTTTAATTTTTAAAAAAAAAATGTACGGGTGCTATCAGAGTAATGCCCCTTGTGATGCCCATTGTGGGCGCGGCAAGGTTATTTGTACAAACTTGAATTGTCATATGATAAGGAACATGCACACCAAATTTGGTTCAATTTGGTCCAGTAGTCTGGGAGGAGAAGTTTATAATGTAAAGTTCACGACGGACGACGACGGACGGCAAGTGATAAGTTAAGCTCCCTTCGGTGAGCTAAAAATCATCCATACCCCCCCCCCCCCCCTCCTTCCCTCCAAGTTAACCCATGTAGGGAACATTAGGCAAGAAATTTTATTATGGAGATATTTATACTTGCAGGAAGTATAGGAGGGCGGGGGGGGGGGGGGGGTTCTTAATAGCAGATTTATGTGTGATATCCGACCTATCTCAATTTAATGACACCAGTGTTGTCAGTTGATTGCCAGACTCGAGAAAAAAACGTCGCCGGTGTTCCGTCGCCGGATTTACGAAATAACGTCGCCGTTATTTGGTAATTTATCCGTTTCTTCTGGTCCGGGTTCGCTATTTAAAATTGATGAATATCTTGGGGCGATAGGAAAACGAAGGAATCGTGAACAAAATTAAGACGGTAATATTATTTGATAAGCAATTGCTGCCACTTTAAAAAGCATATTTGTCTTTATTTTGTGTGATATCATTGGGCATACTTATTTAATTCTATTCATGTAGTTTCCTATTTTAGTCGAATTTTTCAACAACAAAAAACCTTGACTATTGGTATGGCGAGGGCCGGTCGCCGGGCAGGCGGACCTTTTTGCTAAAAAACTTAGTTATTTCTGGACGGGTTTTGATATTTGGTATGTAGCTTGATGTGCACGTGCAACACCCAATGACGCAAAATAGGGCGTGTTTGCACTTTTTCTCAAGAGTTATGGCCCTTTGTTAAAATCTACTGATTTTGAGCTTGACAGCGCGATATTTCAACAAACGTCAACTTGTTTGTTTGTTTGTTGGTGGTTAACGTCACATATGTATGCACCATGGCTAATCGTGACACAACATGGAGATGAAGTCAAGTTTAGTCAATCGTTGATCTACATGTTGCCCATTTTAGAGGACTTTCACCCCAAGCATTGGTGACTGGGTCCTATTTTACTAGTAAGGCGGAACTGGTTTACCATAGTAAACAAGTGCTGCTTACTTCCCGGGGTTCCCACGGGGAGCAAACGTCAACTATCTTTATCAAAATAACCCTCAGAGAACTTATTCCGACCTAAAAACAGAGGGTCGTGCATCAAATAAGAGGAAAAATTTAGTACTAGACTACTTTATTAGTACTAGGCTACTTTATTGGTAGCTGTGCACAAATGACATTCATTCACATTTGCAACTTTACTGTGTTATTTTTTCCACTACACCCCACCCCCAAATTTGTGTTCCAAAATACTCTTTCAATGAAGAAATTATTTTCTAACATTTTTTAACCCTTTACCAAATGTAACGGTCAAAAGTTGCTGGTGCAATTCACAAGTGCTGCCATTCCATGTTCATTATTTTCTCGTTTTTTGTGTCAAAAAGATAGCTTATGGCCCCTCATTGGAATGAGGTCATTCCAATGGTGTAAAAAGTCATGTTATTGACACAAAAAATTAGTGAGTCAATAAGTTTGTGAGCAAGGGTAATCAGCTTTTCATGTTAAGTAAAGGGTTAACAGCATAATTCAGACAAACATCTAAATACCAGTAAATAAAAGTGCTATATGGGCTTTCTGGCTGTGGGTTTGAATGGTGATTTGGAAGGGGGTTGGAAGATTGGACCCCCCCCCCCCCCTGCCCCTAGTACTATGATGAGGAACCATGGTTTAATTACATTTGTTAATACATGTGTACATGAAGGGTAAAATTGGTTGTTATTTGGCATTTGCTGGAGGCTGTACTGTGCCCCTGGAGGCTACACTTGCTCAAGATGTGAATTTGCTTGCAATATATAGCCCTTTCTGACAAAAACATATTTTTCAAAACAATAAAAAGTACTGTAAGGTGTGTGGTACCCCAATGAATTTTTAAATGTGAAATAATCTCTCAAAATAATAATTAAATCAGGTTCGGAAGCCAAATTATGTATTTCCTTAATCAACCTCAATCCTATCAAAGATACATTTTACCTCTTTCATGTGACGAAAGGGTCATTGCTGCATGAGAATTCAACTTTTGGCGTCCACTGAGTTAAAAGCATGGGAAATTTGTTGTTTTAAAGAAAACTGTCCAAACTGTGTCAAATGGCTTAAAAACTGCTGTTGCCTCCAGTACATTTTTCTACTCTGTTACCTAATGAGTAAGCTGAGAGGTAAGGAATTCATGTAGCTTTTCTTTGAAAACTAACCTAATCCCAAAATAAAACTAAAATCTGCATCAGCATGCAATACTTTGAGGAAAAATGTGTCTCATTTAACCATATAGCAAGACAAAGAGTGGTGTTCCAACCCCACGAAACAATATGAATGTCAATTTTGATTCAAAAATTGGGGTTGCAGCTATATAATTCACCAATATCAATAGACAGTACCATTTTATCCTAACAACTGATGTCAAATTGTCTTCTACATGTACATACGGATGTGGCAAAATATAGCCCTGAAGGTGTCCCCCTAGAATGCCCCTTTTTATCAAAAACTAGGATAAAATTCATAAATTAATTGATGTTGACACATAACAAACCTCTTGTGTTATTAAATTTCCCATTTGTGATAGTTTTTAAATCACATTCTGGCTTCTGAAGATATGTCACAATGCATTTGCTGAATAGTTTGCCATTCTTGTGAAAAAAGCCTCACTTTCTCAGTTAAGGGACCTAGAGTCATTGGTATGGCACTGACAAAACATTAAACACTGATTTTTCTAACAGTATGACCAGCTGAGCACTGCTCCTATGGTATCTCATAGCACTGTTAAAAAGCCTAAAACCATCAAATATTGATTCTGTATTGATGAGCGTGTCCCGCAAGCACATGTGCCCACAAGGGCTCGTTTACAACCTTCGATTTAATCTCTACAGGCACCCATTCTGATAAAAAGAGTGAAATTAGGAAAAATACATGCATGCATAGTACCCAGTGAGGATGACTCAGATATTTGCTTCAGGAATGTAGTGCTCTTTAATGTTTAATATATTTGTGTATGTGTGTGTATGGGAGGGGTGTCAATTGCCAGTTGTTAAAAATGTAGAACTGTGCAAATGAAAAACAAACCAACACTTTGTATGATGGACAGACAAACATGCAATCACATATCTCGAAAGTGACAGGCTACATGTACAGAGGTATGGTATGATGGACAGACAGACATGCGCATAATCACATATTTTGAAAGTGACAGTCTGCATGTACATAGGAATACTGACTGACATACAATGAAAAAAATAGTGAGAAGAGCCAGGACAGGGTTGTCAAATAGAAAAAAAAACTCAATGGACCCTGAGTGCTGCAGTACTAAAGCAAATCATAGGAAACTGAGAATGTATGCTGTTAACTTTCTCATCAGCTGAGGGGTTCAGTATGGGTGGTAGAGAGACAATTCTCAATGTAGTTTTGTGCTGTAACATGGGGACCCTGACAACACTTGCATCAGACTACTATATTGGTATGTGCACAAAAGCCATTCATTCACATTTACAACTTTGTTACTTTTCCCAATGTAAACCCACACCCTTTCCCCAAATTTATGTTCCAAAATACTCTGTGAATGAACAAATTGTTTTTTAACATTTTTAATCACTCACTCATTGTAATGGCCAAAACAGGCTTAGTAGCACCATTCACCAAAACTGCCTTTCAATGTTCATTATTTTTGCATCAAAAACATTGCTTATGACCCCTCATTGGAATGAGCTCGTTCAGCTCATTCCAGTGGAGGGGGTGGGGGTCATAGCTATGTTTTTGACGCAAAAAATAAAAAGAAATTAGTTATTAAAAAGTGCTATCTTCTTTTCATGTAAGGTAAAGGGCTAACATAATATGGAGAAAGCTTCTATTAATCATTCACTCAAAGTAATGGCCAAAACCGGCTAGCACCATTCACCAAAATTGCCATTCAATGTTAATTATTTTTGCATTTTTTGGCATCAAAAACATAGCTTATGACCTCCTCATTGGAATGAGCTTGTTCAGCTCATTCCAGTGAAGGGGGGTCATAGCTATGTTTTTGACCCAAAACTGAAAAGAAATCAGTTATTCAAAAGTGGTATCTTCTTTTCATGTACATGTAAGGTAAAGGGTATAATATGGAGAAAACTTCTATTATACCAATGAATACAAGTAAAATATGAGTTTTCTGGCTAAGTGTTTGGATGGTGATTTGGGAGAGGATTGGAATATAATTGGAATCCCCTCAATAACAAGTACTATGAGGGGAAACCATGGGTTAATTAAATGTGTTAATAGGTAAAATAGGTGGTTATATGTGTTTTTGGTATTTGCCGGAGGTTATAGTGTGCTACTCAGTTCTGGATGCCACACTTGCTCAAGATGCATTTAACTGCATTATTTTTGGCAATATATGGGCTTTATCGCTGACTGTGACAAAAATATAACTTTTCAAAAAATAAAACAGTATTATTCGGTCTGTGTTTCTTGAATGAACATTTAAATGTGAAATACGTGTAATATCCAAAAAATAATAATTAAATCAGTGTTGGAAGCCAAAATACATGTACATTTACATGTATGCATTTCCTATAATCAACCCCAAACCTTCCAAAGGGTAACGTACAAATCTTTTCCCTGACAACCCCCTCCCCCCCCCCCCACCACCACCAAATCATTTTTCACACAATGTGCAACCACACCCACCCCCACCCCCACCTCCATGTTTTTTCAGGTGAACAGAAATTTCTCCCTCTATAATTTCTGGTGAACCAAAATTCCCCCCCCCTCCCACTAATTTGTTAGAAGTATATTTAAAGCCATACAAAAATGTCCAAAACCTTTTACCGCTCGAGGCCGAGCACTTCCTTAAACTCCAATAAATAAATAAATAACTGTCCTGATAAATAGTTACTGAGGCATGTTTTCTTGTAAATGAGTGTTTATGTAATTTACAAATTAAATACATAAGTTTTTAAATCTCTGCTTTTTAACCTTTTGGTGTAAAAGGCCGGGAGGTGGATTTTTGTACTGCTCTGAAAATAATGTGGGAGATTGTGGTACTACCCTCAAAAACTGTAGGGGAGGCTGGGGGAGGGGGAATTTTGCTAGGTGTGTAAAAATGATTGGGAGGGATTTTAACCTACATTCTAATCCTTCCAAGGATACATTTTACCTCTTTCATTTGATAAAAGAGTCATTTCTGCTTGAGAATTCACTGCTTTCTTTGAAAACTACCCCAATCCCAAAATAAAACTAAAATCTGCATCAGCAGACAATAGTTTGGGGAAAAATCTGTCTCATTCCACTCCACTCCACACAAAACAAAATGAATATCAATTTTGTTTTAAAAACTGGTGTTGCAGTTATATAAATCACCAATATCAATAGATAGTGCCATTTTATCCTAACAAATGATGTCAAATTTTCTTCTGCATATTGATGTGGTAAAATATAGCCCTGAATGTGCCCCCTAGACCCCCAGCATACCCACTGTCATCCAAAACTATGATATAATTCATAAATAAATTGATGTTGACACAAAAAAACCTCTTATGATATTAAATTTCCCATTTGTGATAGTTTTTAAATCACATTCTGGCTTCTGAAGATATTTCACAATGTGTTTGATGAATATTTTCCAATTTTTGTAAAAAAGGTTTTTTTTTTTAAAATCCCTCAGATTTCTCAATTAGGGCACCTAGAGTCATTGGTATGTCTCTAACAAAACATTACACATTGATTTTTTCCAACAGCATGACAGTGCAGCTCATGTGGTATCTCACAGCACCATTAAAATGCCTAAAACCATCAAATATTGCTTCTGTAGTGCAGTGCTTATGCTGCAAATACCCATAAAGGCACTTTCACAACCTTGGATTTAATCCCTACAGACACTCATGACATATTTTGATAAAAAGAGTAAAATTAAGAAAAATACAATGTACATGTATGTTTCCAGAGAGGATGAATCAGATATTCAAAAAGATACTGCTCTTTAATGTTTAATATATTTGTGTATGCGTGTGTGTGTAAGGTGGAGGGGGTTACAATGTGAAAAATAGTCAGAAGCCAGTTACTGAAAATGTACATGTACAAACGGGCAAATGAAAAGCAAAGAATCGCTGTCTGTGATAGACGGTTCTTGGACAACTTGCACCCTGGACGATTCATACCACAATTAGGGGGTATGATTTGTCTTGATAATAAGGTACAAATTGTCTAGACAAAAGGTACAAATTGTCCCAGTAAAAGTTATGAATTGTCTCCTTTTTGGTACAAGTTGTCTCAAGTAAGTGTACTGAACTGTTTCATGTATTAACCAAGCCAGAAAATAAGCAGCCTGTCATCTGCAAAATGAGGTCCCCAGAGGGTGAATTTAATGATGGTACCCTGCACAGCAGGGTAGCATCACTAAATTTACCCTCTGTGAACCTCAATATGAATCAGGGTCTCAAAACTAAACAGAAAGAGGTGCCCAGAGGATAAATTGGCCCACTATATGGGATAGCATCATCAAATTCACCCTCTGGGAACCTCATTCTGTGAATGTCAGACTGCTTATTTTCAGGCCTGGTATTAACTATTTAAATGTTTTGACTCATGTTTTGGCTGAGTGAAATGAAAATGAAAAGTTGACAGAGTGATAGTAATACAAAAACTTCGATGGGGGAGCCATCGCTTAACAGCATAAGGGAAAAAGCGATCGCTAGTATTATCAACTTCGGGTCTGTGCATGGTAAAAGAAAATTTATAGTAGATAGTAATGGATGTAGTTTTACAGTTAAAACACTATTTTTTTAATGAAGCCACAATAATTCTTTAAATTGGTGAAGATCTAACAATAAATAATTTTATGACGTCCCAAATAATAAGTTAAAGAGCGTGCCGCCTCAATAATTTAATTCTGAGCTCCCTCAATGGAGCATTTTCTTTTTTCCGTTGTGATGTTGAATCTTTTAAGTGTCCACTTGCTTTTTACTTTAAGTCATGAAATTTGATATTCTATGTCTTTTTAAAATAATAGAAATGGCATTGCCTTTTTTTTTTATCCTTTCTCCAAGTTTATAATCCTCTCCCAACCCCATCTCCATGTATATTTTTTCAGAGGGGTTAATTAAGCAGAGTATGAATTTGCAGAAGTGGATACAAATTGTCCATAGTGGGTACGAACTGTCAGATACTGCCCAGAGGAGGGGTACAAATTGTCCTGGGAAAAGGCATGAATTGTCCAGGCATTGGGGGTACAAATTGTCCTGCAAAAGGTACCAATTGCCAGAGGTACGAAGCGTCCAGGCTATGAGTTTTCAAACTCACTGATGGATGGATGGACAGACAGAAATGCTGTCACACATTTTGTAATAAATTAAATTTCAGTTTCCTTTTGAATGCTAAAACAAACTAGAATTAGTAGAAATGAAATATTTTCTCTGGAATCAGTGTGCAAATGTCATTTAGAGGTCGGTTCTGGGGAGGTTGGTATTTAGACTTTTTAAATGTTTTTTGTCATTTTTGGCGAAACATACATGTACTAATTATCAGAATCCCCACCTCCAGATGTTGGTCAGACGAGGAGGGCGACGACATTGATTTGTTTGAGGATGAATTCAGTTCTATTCTGGTTGCAAAGCCTAAAGCATCTAGGAATTAAAACATTGTTTACCAAAACACAGAGGAAGTGTAATTTAAATGGGAGTGGTGAGTGGTTCTGGTATTTAGCCTTTAGGAGAACACGTCGGATCACAAAATTGGCTGGCCGCTACACTGTAATTCTGACAGTCTTAAACTGACATTGTATTGTATCACTGGTAAAAATAGTTCATAGACTGGAGCCAATGAACTTGTGAAGAAAACATCTTGGAAATAAACGAATATCGCTGTTCGCGTGAATGTCTGTTTCTATAAAATTTTATTACAAGACTGCATGCCCGTGTTTTGAGAACAAAGATTTTCCCAGACCGTACGTCATCATAACTTGAATTCATTCGAACTCCGGCTGTTTCTAGGGAAATCGGGCTAAGTTCCCCACAAATGAAAAAGGCCCACCAAAAGTGTCAATAAATCACTTGTTTTATTTTTTAATTCGTTGTCAACAATTTGTGAAGTGTACGTTCTCAATTAAGGGGTCGTCCAACCTAACTTTGGTCAATTTTTTGACATTTTTCCCAATGCCTCAGAAACAGATAAGAGAAGTAAGGAAAGGCAAATTATATATCAAAATAATGAGTAAAGTGCATAGAAAAGGTACATATATTTTTTTTCAGGAAAAAAAGTGAATTTTATGATTTTGAAGAAGATTAATTTGCAAATAGCATAAGTAACGAACCGGTAAAACCACAAAATAATCGGTAATTCGAAAGCCTTGTCCTCAATATAATGATAACATACTATAGACTCGGAGAAAGCATTTTTTTGACACACACTCTGGTGGGTTTTGACGTTTGAATGTAATAACATCAACACAAATTTTGATGTTCCGGATGTGGCCATGTTTCAACGATGTTTTTCCGGTCATGTGATTACGATGTGGTTCTTGCAAAAATACTCAATTTGGGCAATCGTAAGAATGCAAGGACGTGATCACGCCCTTTATTTGTTCGAGACAATGTATGAGCGTATTTGCAAACAGGTGACAGCAAGTACTTGAGCTGTTAATGTCATAACTGCAAAATATGGTTCGAAATTCCCTCTCGTGTTTACAGGCCGTCTGAACTTTTTTGTTGACAAAAAATCTGAATTATTGCGCACTAGAAAGACAACATGAACCACTTGTAAAAAAAATAACCGAGTGTATAAAATCGGGACGATACACATAAAATAAGGCAATATTCATAACAAAGTAAGCAGAATGCTTCAGAAATCACTTTTTCACGAAGTATATTCCAAGTCACCTGGAACTATATTGAGTGTGTTAATTTCCCCCTGTCGCTGCGAAGTTATTTACGTCCTAGTAACCATGGAATTTGAAGATGGGTATGTTTGATGTCTGCAAAGGACCGATTGAAGATGGGTTGAAAATGATGCATTCGTGCTTTTAAATAAGGTGCGCTTGGACGATGCTGAGAATTTAGTTTTTTCTTCCAACCAACCATAGTAATACAAGCGTCGATCAGTGGTTTTTTTTATCGTTTTACACTGACAAATGTGACAAATCTCCTTCACCGGAAACCATCCCCCAATTTGCATATCACAATAAACATAAACCGCTGTCACGGAGTGTCAGCGTGGCCGTGTGGTCAAAACCGAAACGAATTATCGAATGCACGGTCAATATTAGCTGCAATTGGCTTTTAAATAAATGAAATACACGAAATATTCGCAATTTCTTCATTATTCATGCCGAGTTACTTTTTAATCAAACCACATGCGTTCAGTTTCGTTTGTCGGCATCAAACTGATATTGTTTGTGGTAATTAAATAGTACGAGAAGGCGAAGGAAGCCAAATATTTTTACATCATCTATTATTTAATTCAAATTGATAATTTCTTTTATTTAACTGAAATTATGAACTGATAAGTTGGGTGTGTTGCGATTATTATGCCCCAGACCTGGAACTTAGTGGAAGTTGGAAAATCAAAGGTCGTGCAGTGGTGACCCCCTGTCCTCTTAATCTTAGTCTTACCCATTCATCATTGCATGTACCAACATTCCCCCTTGTATCTCAACCATTGCTACTCCAATTTGAAGGATATTTGGTTTTGTGATCGAGCATCATGGAGAAACAATGCCTGTGTAGCTGCTGTAGCATGTGTTTCTTCCCACATTTTTTCAGAGTTGTGGTACTTTTTGACTCTTTTGAGTTAGAAAATTTTGTTTATAACTAGTTGATTTGTTACAATTTGTTGCAGAGTGCCTGCTAATACCCTCAATTGTATTGCTGCAGAATTTTCTTGTGAAGATTTTGTTCCTATTACTTATCAAGCAACAACCTAATGAATATTCTGTATAAAGCCACCAATCTGATGTTTGACACTTTTATTGGAGCTGTTTTGAAGGCTTATGGAACTCAAAATGTTGATTATGGCAGGACTTTTCTATTCACCCATGAATCAATAAATTAAGTGTTATAGTTGGAAGTAAGAAGCATGAAAGGTCCAGAACTAAAACTCTAAAAAGAATGTTTTGCAATGTAACATGATTTTTGCAGATACACTTATTTGGAGGTTTACCTGTCTGATAGTGTTTGGAACATGTGTGGCCAGGATCTTCAAAAAGAAAAAAGAGTTAAACTTTGAGAAAAAAGGCATATGCCTTGAGTGCCGGAGGTAGAGTCATACAAGGAAGAGAGCCCCCCCCCCCAAAAAAAAAAAAATTTTCTGTGTCAAATGGAGCTCACTTGTCATCTTTTGGGGATTGCTTTGTGTACTGCGTTCTTGAAAAAAATATGTGAGACCCTCTGGATGTGCCCTTCTGATCTCAATATGTCAGTAAGCCTCCTTGGGGAAAGTACATGCAATAATGGTTATGTAAGGTTGATTTGATGTGTTTTGAATAACAATGTACTTTTAAGTACATTAGATGGTTTATTGCAGTGACAGGTTACAGTTACCCTTATTTCTTCTCCAACAGATATCATGAGTGTATTGGTGTCCAAGAGTTAAACAAAGCTAATGTACTTATTGATAAACCAGACAAATTTAACAATTTAATCACTATCAAATTGATGCATGGGATAAAAGGGGTTACAGTGCAAGGGGTTTGTAAATATATTTATTCAACTACAATGTATGACTTTGCAGTGCATTCTACATAGGAGAATATCATATTTTCTTTCCAAACCATTACAGTAACACATACATCTTGATATTGGGAGACACTCTTTTGTCCTTCCATACTTCTTCTGCTGGACTCCTTCAAGTTGACCTTTGTTGAACTCCCCAAATCAAAACATAAACAAAAGAAAATGTCTGCCTTCAATCAGTGAGCACTCCACTTATAACATTTGGTCTCAATCTTCATTACTTTCATGAATTAGGAAAAGATTTCTTCGAGTATGTACTTAAATGTTTATAGAATACAGCTGTTATTTTATTTTGAGGTATTTTATTGTAAAAATTTTGTTCTCTTACTTATGCCATAGCAGACTTTCAGGTGGTGCTATTTACACATGGCAGCAGTTCCATGGCAAATTTCAGTTTCCACATGTTCTATGTTTCATTCCAAGCATTTTGGTATATAATTTATTGGGGTTATTCATTTTGGGCCTTTTTTAGACTTGAAAGAAAATTACATGAAATATGACCAAAGTTAGGTTGGACGTCCCCTTAAATTGAAACTGGGCTTTTGTATCTGACGAAACCGGCAACGGACGACATTGGCACTTTGAACTTTCAAACAATACCTAACTCGCCAACAACCACCTAACTTCGAAAGTCACTTCATTGCTTAATTATTTTTCATAGTTTCCAGCATTCTGCGACAATATATTTTACATAATGTCCTTTGAAATGCCAAAAATAATTAAATATTCGTCACAATGATTCTGGATTTTTTACCAGTGGGAGAGCCACGCCGCCAGATGGCACCCCAAACTCTGTTGCATGGTATATAGAAAAAATATAAAATCATGGATACGCACCTGGGTTATCTATGTGCGCCCACGCCACTGCGTGGGTGTGCACTATTATTATACGGAGACTGCACAGGTGCCATATTACGTGCAAGGTATCATGTCACCCGTTGGAATTTCTTAGAATTATGCGATTGCTTTTAGATGAAAATTCGTGGTATCGCGCGATATGCGTATGTCCGTCGGTCATATAACCCATCTTCAATATGAAAGGCAGACAGTGTTGTATTTTTCCCCAAACGCAAACGCAAAGTATTTTGAATGCCTAGCTTTGTTCTTGTATATCTGAAGCACATTTGGCCACAAGTAGTTCCCCGGAAATTTTATTTTATTATCAGTCCTTGTACGAATACGGTAGCCGACTTCCAGGAACCATTTGTGCCTGCTGCCAACTCAGCCTTCATTTTTTAGGTATAACTTGTGTATATTTAATTTCAATTTATGGAATAACAGCGGTGAGAATTTCAAAGTGAACAAATTTCCCTTACTAAATAGCACCTTAAAATTTCAGTCATTCGAGAAAGTTTTTATTTGTTGCAATGTCATCGTCATAAAGGTAAAGTTAGATCCCGCAGTGTATTTTCACGGGGTAATCATTTACGTAAATTCAGCAACAAAAAAATTAATCCAATAGAAATTTTCGGTGCAGAACGATCACATTTCGTTACAATAACATTGCACGCACTAGATACCACATGATTTTGCGAACTACGGAAACCCGCAGGTGACACAATGCTGATCCAAACAAGGAAGTGATGTTGGTGATACACTTATGAAGAAATCACTCTGCATCAGCCTCATGAAAGCGTGCTGAATTTGTGATTCCTTTCATTCCGTTGTACTACCGAATCACCGAACAAACGATAACTGTATCACAGAGCTGCAAATTTATTTAATAACGTTGGGTTCCATTATCACAGGATTAGTTGTAGGTTCTCTGAAATGAGCCGCGATAAATGATCAACTCGTGGTTTGCTTTTCTCTATAATTTTATTTACACCATCTGTACTGTTTCATGATTCAAATATATAACTATATATCTATTTAAACCCTGAAAACAGAAAAGAGACGACATTGGTATTTCGAGTACTTGTGTGAAGGCCGCATTACCATTATAGGCTATAATGACCTGAAATCGAGAGTCGTCAGTTTATCTCCCACGTGATCGAACCCGAGCAGCGGTGGTGTAGTAGATATACCAATAATAACCTACTATAACAATACACATGAGTATATTTGAAAAGGAACTTACCAAGTCTGTATGACATAGGTCTTCGACATTATCAATAAAGTTGAAGCAATATTTCCACCGCAGCCTTCACAACAACAAGAAGACCACAGATATCGAATCGATGTTCTCTATGACAACCGGATAAATTGAGGTTGAGGATAGGATTAACCCTTGCGAGACAACACACAAGTGCACATTATAATGAAGTGCTGGAGCAAGTTAGTTAAGAACTGCAGGCTATAACAATATCAACTGAAAAAAGGGCTGCAATAATCTTGATACAAAATATTATTCAAAGATTAACCTGCAAACGAAACACGTGCAATAAATAAAATCTAAGTTACTGTTTTCTTGAAATATGTAATGTAAGTAGGTGTAAATTGCCGATTCAAGGACAGAATTTACAAAAACTGTACACGTACATGTACATGTACGTGTACCGCCATAGGGATTCAGTGTTAAATCGTGTACAGAGAGTAAAAAATGTCGTTTTTACATGGTGTCCCAGAACCGGCAAACGCTTTTCACCCTCTCGGATCGCACTTTTGACCGTTCAAACATCCGTTGGAGAAGGAGTACATTCGACACATTGCTCAGAAGGGGAGAAATGTACGAAATTCGAAGAAAACGTAAACTTAAAATTTTTTCTCGCGGATCAGACATTCGATCAATCGTTGGCGAACGCCGGCAAAAACCTCTTTGCCGATTCTAGGATAGCATCAAAAATGCGGTTTGCCGGTTCTGGGACACTGACGTTCGCTAACGGCTGTTTGAACGGTCAAGGGTGTGATCCGATCAGTGAAACCGATTTTCCAATTCTAAGACAGGAAAATCGATCTCAAAACGTTTTCTTGACGTTTCCAACGGCGAGAAGTAGGTGTAAAGCATAGTTACTCGTCAAGGATTTTTTTTTCTTTTTTCAAAACCGATTTCGGCTTCCGGTACATCTAAAAAATACGGTTTGCCGGTTCTGGGACACCGACGTTCGCGATCGTGTTCCGGACGGTCGAGGGTGTGATCCGATCGGCGAAAACGATTTGCCGATTCTAGATCGAGAAAATCTCAAAACGTTTTCTCCTCGTTCGCCAACAGCGCGAAGTGGGTGTAAAGCGAAGTCACTCATCGAGGATTTTTTTGCAAACCAGAATGGAAAAACTCGAGTTTGCAAAATTAGAACTGAGGGAAATCGTCCGTCCACGTTTTGTCATAGCGAGTTTTAAGGTAAATCATAATAGATCAGTTTTGGGGAGTTTTCAATATTGCACTCAATGTAAATAAACAGTTTTTCATTTAATAGAATCGACTATAAAATTGCGTTCCACTCAGATAGTTTTAAGTGGGAAAATTTGTGTTTTAATTGACACTATGAAATCTTCGCAAATCATTTCATTTTTTGTTCTGGTGTAAATGAAAGAGTTTTTGTTCAATGAATGAGACAGAAAAGCTCGAGTTTGGAAAATTAGAACCGATGGAAATCGTGCGTCCACGTTTTGTCATAGCGAGTTTTAGGGTAAATCGTAATAGATCAGTTTTGTGGAGTTTTCAATATTGCACCCAGTGTAAATAAATAGTTTTTCATTCAATAAAATCGACTATAAAATTGCGCTCCACTCAGATAGTTTTAAGTGGGAAAATTTGTGTTTTAATTGACACTATGAAATCTACCCAAATCGTTTCATTTTTTGTTCTGGTGTAAATGAAAAGTTTTTTGTTCAATGAATGAAACGGAAAAATCGCGTTCCACCCAGTTAGGTTTTTAAGAGGTAAATTGAGTTTTAATTGACACTATGAAATCTTTGCAAATCGTTTCATTTTTTGTTCCGGTGTAAATGAAAGGTTTTTCGTTCAATGAATGAGACAGAAAAATCACGTTCCACTCAGTTAGGTTTTTAAGAGGTAAATTGAGTTTTAATTGACTCGTGATAATGTTTTGCAGATATGAATGAACCCTTTTGACGGATACAATTCTTCTCAAATGCGCTAAATCAGAAAGAATTACTTGATCATTTTTTTGGAAAACCGTTTTTTCATTTTTCATTCGTAAAGTGGTTTTAAAACAGAATTTTTCACTTCATCTAAAATGCTATTTGAGGATTACGATAAAACGTTTCCGCTAAACTTTCAAAGTCGTTCTGTTCGTCACAGTGTGAATAATCGGTGATGTGATCTTTAACACATTGAGGGCAAAACGCATTTATCGAGGTTTCATTTTGTAAAATGTTTTTCCCTCAACTGGTTTTAGTTATTATATATTAAAGACAGAAGATTTTATTTACTTAAAACATAAAACATAAAAATAATTATACATTTACTTTTTGAGAATAATAAAATAACTCACGTTACCATACTCTAAAGGAAATATAAATAATTTTAAAAACGAAAAAATGTTTTTACACATCACAGATTCCAAGTGGAGAGATCAACTTCTCAATGAATACGAACGACTCAAGAAAAGCATTCAATCCTCTGACAGAAGCAGGTGACTGGGAGAGATGGAATTAAGATGCGAAACCACAAAATTATTTAAACCCGTGAAAGAGGTTCAAGAACGAAGTAAGAAGGAGATCGTTGACGAATTGAAGCCCATAAAAGAAAGTTCTTTGAGAACGGGTTCATTGTCTGGCAGTTTTACGAGGGGGTTTTCCTTTCAAAGATCATCGCCGGATTACGTTCCCATGAGAATCGAAACCGACGTGAGCGAAAGCGATGTTGCCCCTTCGACTCTCACCACTGATAGTGTCGCATCGTCCGAGGATGGTGGAAAGAGAGATCTGTTGTATGGAATTTATAAGGATTCTGACGGTAGAACTTTCGTGGGCAACACCGAAGTGCTAGAGGATGATGATAATTTAATCGTCGGTTCGAATAGGAACGAAGTAACTCCTGGACTGCGCAAATTGCTCCTTTTCGACAAGCCTGGAGATTACACAGATTGGGATTTCGACAATTACGGCGACATTCTGGTTCAGACTCACGCCATGAAGAGAAATAACGATGTCAGAGAAACAAGACCCAAAGCCAATAGCGGTTACAAGTGGACGAAGGTGGTGAAACCCATATGGGATATGAATAAGAAGTTCGTCAATTCGGTGACTGGCAAAAGGGTGAAAACCACTTTTCTTCCGAGCGATTCTGACGCTCTGTCTCAGAGATTGAGATTGTTGATGGCAAGTCGACGCGCTGGTAATACTGGATTAGAGAATGAGATAGTGAGCATATGCGACGAATTGTTGAGGCAGAAGGTTTTGAATAAACGCGATTATAAAAGACTGATGAACGAATTGAAGGATTGATATATATATAATAAGTAGAGAGAACAAACAAACAAAAAATAGATAAAATAAAAACAGTAAATTTTAACTAGAAAATAATAAAAAGTATTTAAACAACAAATGATTAACCAGTGAAAAAAACAAAATATATATTATAAAATAAAAATAGTTGGTGATAAAGAACAGGGGATACGTCAGAACGTATGTTCAAGGCGGTTCTGGCATCGTCGATTCTATAATGCGAGCATTCACGAGCGATGCAGGTAGAAAACTCGCATCGACCACGTTTGAGGTCGGTAAGAAGACAGCTTTGGATGCTGGTAAGAAAGCCACTTCCAAAGGTAGTGGTAGGATCGCTTCTGTGGCTGGCAAGTGGGCAGCTGATGTGTTGATCGACAAGTTGATCAGTCCACCGGCGAAGCGAGCTATGTTAGAGCGATCGCCAAAAAGTTGGAAAGATTTTAAGGATGCTGTGGTACCCATACAATATTTAGCCAAAATGACGAATGGATCTGGATTGAAGAGAACTTGCGATGGTGTAATATAAATAAATAATAATATTAATAAAACTGAGTTGAAAAAAAACATAAAAATTGTGTTTGAAAATCTAAAAAAAAAACAAAAAATAAAAAAAGATAAAACATTAAAGATATGTCTTGGAACGACGCCGCGACCAAGAGGTCGAATAACGAGTTCTTTCCCAAAAGCATAAGAGGCTTGATAGAGGGAAAATCGAATTGTGGAAAGACCAATCTGTTGATGAATCTGTTGTTGTAACCCGACTGGTTGGATTATGACAGATTATTCGTGTTTGGCAAGAGTTTGTTTCAACCCTAATACAGATTGCTTCGAGAGTGCATGGATCGTAGATTGCCCAAGGACGTCATAGCCAGAATCTTTGACAGTAGGGAGGAATTCGACAAAAGTGAAGCTTCTCTTTAGACCATTTCGGATGGTGCGGCTATGGAATTGATGAAGAGAAATGTGTCTTCGAACGTCGAGTGTCGATTTTATGAGAACGCTAGCAACGTTCCGGATCCTAGAGAATTGAAATCGGAAGATAAGAATCTAATGATTTTCGACGATCTGCTTTTGGTGAGACAGAACCGATGCAAATCGTATTACGTTAGGAGTCGTCACAGCAACGTGGACTGTTTCTACCTGTCGCAGAATTATTTTTGATTGCCCGAACAGACGATAAGGGAGAACGCTAATTTACTGTGTCTCTTTCGCCAAGATCTTAAGAATCTCAATCACATCACGTCGCAAATGACATGAGCATGGCGGAATTCAGGAGATTCTGCAAGAGGGTTTGGGATGGAGGACTTTACAATTTCGTCGTGATCGATTTGACTAGCGAATTTAACCTTGGAAAATATCGGAGTGGATTCTACAAGTTTTATGTTTCTGATGATAATAAGATAGAGAGCGAAAACAAAAATTAGAAAATAATAAATCATCAATAATTTAGTTTTGAAAAAATAAAATAAAAAAATTCAAAATAGAATGTTCGAACAAGGAGAATTGTTAGAACGGATAGCCGAGAATACGGCTGCAAAACAATCCATTCAAATCGTGGTGAGTCACGATTCGACTCGATTTGCGACAAAATTCGAACCTTCCATCAAACTGAATAGAGAGAAAAGATACAAGATGTCGTTGGTGAATCTGGAGACGTATTATTCCTTTCCCAACGTCACCGAAAAGAATAACTCGTTCAAGTATTCTGACGGAGTGGATTGGTTGGAGATTCGAATTCCCAAAGGAAGTTACGACATACACGATTTGATCAATTACGTTCAGACGCGAATGAAGAGAGATGGAAAGGGAAGCAACAAGATCAGACTCATTCCCAACCCTAATACCTTACAGACTTTGTAGGATTTGGAAGATAATTTTCGAGTGGATTTCAACACGAATGATTCTATAGGCAAGATGCTGGGATTCAATCGAAAGATGTATCGAGGCCACACGGCATCTGAAAATACGGTCGACATTCTCACAGTCAATAGCTTTTCTGGTGAACGTGGAGTGATTGCTGGAAGCTACGTGAATGGTAGTGCTCAAGTGATGATCTACTCATTCTTTCCAAACGTGTTGCCGGGTTATAAAATCGTGGAATGACCTCGAAATTTAGTTAATCTACCGGTGATTTTAGACACGTTGTATAGTCTCAAAGCCACGTTGACGGATCAAAATGGTGAACTTTTAGATCTTCGTGGAGAGAGGGTGACGATACGATTTCACATAAGAGAAATATAAAAAGCAACCCCAAAAAAATATTGTGTATATATATAAATAAGAAAATAAAATAAACGCAAAATTAATTTTACAAAAAATATTTAATATATATAATTATCATTAAACAAAAAAACAATTGAACAAAATATATTTAAAAAAAAGAAATATGACTGAATACGTGGTTAAAGACATGAACATATCCAAAGGACAGAGGAAGAAACTTGAGACAGCGTTAACTCTAGGCGAGCCGGTGAGATTCAAATTCACTCCTGAAGATCCGACGAGTGGCGCTGACGATCGAATCGCCTGGACCAGAACTCAAATCAAAAGGATGGAGAAAGCAAGCAGTGATGGAAGAGGGTTGAAGGTGAGATTGAGTCGCGCTCAATTGAAATACAGTTTGAAAATGAAATGTGGTTTCCTACCACTATTGGCAGGAATCACCACAAAGCATTGCCCTTTGCCGCAAAAGCATTGCCCTTTCTTGGAAAGACTCTCAGCATGGGAGCTCTCTCGGGACTCGCGAGTTCGGCAGTTGAGAAATTAATGGGTGGCAGCAGACTGTTTCTGAAGAAGGGAGGAGCCGTGTGTCGCATCCACATAGACGACAACGGTGAAGAATTGTATCTAGAACCCGTTAGAGGGGCAACTCTTTCAGTGGAAACAGTCTCTATCTGAAGAGTGGACAGAATGTTGAGAGACTGGGTAAGGGTTTGCTGTTTGGTGAGAATTCGACGTTTAAGAATATACCAATTTTGAGTATGTTATTATTATGTAAAAAAATTATATAATCATATCAAATATAAAAATATAAATCATAGAAAGTATAAAAAAAATGATATAAAATGGATAAAAAGGTGGAAAAACAATTAGACGATAATGATGAATATCATGGGATAGAGTGCGAAAAAGATGTGGAAAAACAATTAGACGCTAATGATGAATATTGCGGGATAGTGTGGGAAAAAGATGTGGAAAAACAATTAGATGCTAATGTGGATATCTTAGGAAAGAACTGAGAAAAGATTTTAAAAAAGAGTGGGATAGATGGCTGAAATTTAAAAGAATGAGACGTTTTCCACTGCCACCACTACCTTCTGAAGAGAATGGTAATGATGCGAGTGTTACCAAGAGATGCACCACATTCGTTCATAATTATGATACAGATAAACAAATGTGTTCTTATAAAAAAGATAATATATCACAAAAAAAAAGAAAAGAAGAATCGACGTCGAAATTTGAGAAAAAAGGGAACATTATTATAATATATATGGGCGATAGTGAAGAAGAAGAAGAAGAAGAAAGAAAACAAGAAAACAAAAAAAAAGTAATGAGATCTAGAGATGTTCAACCTCTCCAGATCTCATTACTTTTTTTCCTTCTTCTTCGATAAAAATCAGTCTCTCTATTGTTTTATTTTTTCAAGTCCGTTATTAGCATGTTGATGGCCGTGTCTTCTCCTTTTTCGAAAATGTGTTGAATGTTTATCTTTACTTTTGTGAGTTTTTTTACATCGTTGAACGCGCTCTCACCACCTGAATTGTTCACAAGTTCGAGAGAGATTTTTGGATATATGTAACTTCCGTAGGGCAACAACAAATCGTCCTTGTCAAATTCTCTGTCTTCGGCAACGACGATGTGCTGTAGATCGCTTTGGTACTCATAAAACAAATCAAGCGTGGCTTCGTCCAATTTCAAAGGCATGCTATATTTGTCGTATTTGTGCTCTAAGCCCTTCATCCCCCGTTCAATTCGATGGCGTTGTGTGATTGTAATCTATAGATTTTACAAATGGATTTCTTACATGTTTCAACTCGTTTCAATTTCAATTCATATCTTTTAGGTGTTGTTGTCATGATCGATTATTTTTTGTTTTTTGTTTTATGAATTATTGCAAATAATATATATTTTTGGATTTTGTGTTTAAATAATAATTTGTTAAAAAGTTTGTTATTTTTTTACTCTATATATATAAAAAAGTTTTAATTTTTTAATTTTCTTTAATGTGAACATTTTTTTTTGTAAAAGTGTTCTCTTTATATAAATAAAAAGTTTAAATTTAACGTCCTTTTTTTCTCATATTAATTCAATTTTTCTCACGGTAAGGAACATAAAAAAAATGATTAATTTTTTTTTGTTTTTTGAATTTTATGTTTAGATAAAAATTTATTAAAAAAAAAGCTTTGTTTTTTTCTCTATATATATACAAAAAAGTTTTTAATTTTAATTTTCTTTAATGTGAATTTTTTTTTTTATATATATATATAAAGACTATTTTAAAACTTTTTAACAAATTATTATTTAAATACAATATTCAAAAAAAAGTATATTCTTACAAATGAAACAAACAAATAAAAAAATGGAAAATTTAAATGAGAAAGCCATACCTCAGTTAAACGAGATGTACAGAGAATTAAACATTCCACATTTCAGAAATCATAGAACCAAATCAAAAAAAATTGAAATCATATAGGAGTATCGTTTGTGAAATGATGGAAAGAAAAAATCGAAAGATCGAAAGTGGACAAACTTAAACAGACTCGAATTGCAAAAAGAATAAGCTGATAACAGTAGTGCCTGAGGAGAGAAACGAAATGTGGAGCATGATGAAATTAGAAAGATCATGTGTGAGGAGATACATAGTTTGCTCGATGAAAAGGCAAAGGAAATAGCAACGACGTCAAAAAATGCTTCGGTTGTAAAAAATGAGAAGAAAAAGGTAGTAAAAGGAATCGAAATGCCGATGTCGAAAAAAACAAAAAGCGTTTAGGTTGTAAAAAATAAGAAGATGACTAAACGAAAAGCCATCAAAGAACTTCAAGTTTCAAAAAAAAAAAAAAAAATAAAACGAAAACGAGTGATGCAGTTCAGAATCTACACAAACGAGATATATCGAACGAAATTCAATGAGCAATCGACGAAGGGAAAGGAGAAGAACATGTAGCATGAGTCATCATGGAAGCATTCCAATCGAATCCTGTAGAATGGGAGAGTGCGATCAAAGGCATTTTTAAAACTTTCAATGTGGTTCCCTCGTTCAAGAAAGTCGATCCGAAATTGTTCATGGGATGGGTGAAGAAAAAAGTATTGGATTTGTTTCATGAACACATCAAAGTGGGACAAAAAATTAAGATGATACTCCATTGTGTGATGAATAAAATCGATGTGAATTCCGGCGAGAGCATCGTGAAAAATGCATATTTCAGATCTAATATCGAACCCGTATTTTGAGGTTCAGATTTATCAGACTTTTTCAAAACGATGAAAGATAAGATGTTGACGTCTCTCGTGAATTATCAACATGAAGGTAGTAATTGGACGTTCGATGAAGTGTTGAAACTCAAAATTCATATAACTGAAAACGATTCGTTGAAAGCATCTTCCTACGTGGAATTACCGTATTTCTTAGTTAAAAAACACTGTGGTCAACGTGAGAAATAAAGATGATCAGTGTTTTAAATGGGCAGTCACCTCTACTTTATACCCCATCAAAATCCATCCCAAGAGAGTTTCTTGTTACAAGGAGACTTCTAAAAATCTCGATTGGACCGGAGTGACTTTTCCAACGCAATTAAAACACATCAAACGTTTTGAGGTTCAAAATCCCACCGTAGCGGTGAATGTCTTGGTATACGACAATGAAAAACGAATGATCTGTCCTCTCAGACAGACTTCGTATCTCGAAAGAGAAAAGACGATTATTTTATTATTGATTTTGAATGGTGACAATTGTCATTATTGTTGGGTTAAACATCCGAGCCGATTACTGTCGACACAAAATAATAAACATGAACATAAGACATGTTTATGTTGCAACTGCATGAACACGTTTCACAGCGAAAAATCATTAGCGAAACATCAGGAATATTGCAATGGAAATCAAGGTGAAGCCATCGAAATGCCCAAACCCAACACCATCATAAACTTTCAAAATCATAATAGAAGGTTAAAAGTACCATTCGTCGTGTACGCCGATTTAGAATGCTTCAACGTGAAAATGAGTTCCTACCAATCCGACGGTCTTCGAAGTTACGTCAAAAGATATCAAAAACACACGCCTTTGGGCTATATTGCATTTATGTGAAATGCGCTTTCGACTCGGAACACGACATGGGTTCCTTCACCTACATGAAACAATGTGAAGATGACGATGTGACTCAAAGGTTCGTGGAAGAGTTAGAATCGAAAATTCAAATGTTATACAACAAATTCAAAACTCTGGCAAAAATGATCATCACGCAAGAGCAGCAGGACGAAAATAACAGAGCCACCGAATGTCACATATGCAGACAATCGTTTGACGAGAATTCGGCGGAAAATAAGAAGGTCAGAGCCCACAATCATTACACGGGTCTGTATCACGGTCCAGCTCACAGCAAGTGTAATTAAAAATATCGAGACGCCGTTTTTTATCCGGTGATATTTCACAATCTCTTGGGTTACAACAGTCATCTGTTCATGAAAAATCTCGGCCCCACCAACGAAGAATTAAACTGCATCGCGAACAACGGAGAAAGATACATTTTCTTCACGAAATGGAAGCTCATGGAGAAGAAAAGAGCAATCGACGGAGAGACATTGAAAGAAAAAACGAAATCCATTCATAGAGCCAGACATTTCATCAACAGTTTTAAATTCATGTTGACCGCTCTGGAAAAATTAGTCGATAACATGAGCAAGGATAAATTTAAAATCACAAACGAACACTTCGGAGAACGAGTAGACGTCATATTGAGGAAAGGAGTCTATCCTTATGATTACATGAACGATCTAAAGAGATTCGACGACACCGCGCTACCTTTGAAAGAAGATTTTTATTCGAAATTATACGAATCCAACATTTCCGATGAGAATTATGAACACGCCAAAAACGTGTGGAAATCATTCGATATGAAAACCATGAGAGATTATCATGATCTCTATCTGAAGACTGACGTTCTGCTCCTGGCAGACGTGTTCGAAAATTTTCGAGACGTCTGTCATCAAAATTATGATCTGGATCCGGCTTGGTATTTCAACGCACCCGATCTGGCGTGGGACGCTCTGTTTAAGACCATCAAAATCCAATTGGAATTATTATCTGACGTGGACATGTTGCTCATGTTCAAAAAGGCCCCAAGAGGTGGCGTCTCGATGATCTCTCACAGATATTCTGAAGCCAACAATCCTTACATGAAAGAAAGTTTCGATTCGGAATGATCAAATAAATACATGCAGTATTGGAACGCTAATAATCTGTATGGTTGGGCCATGAGTCATCCTTTACCGATTGGAAATTCAAATGGGTGACGGAACCGGAAGAGATACAAAAATGGAGAGACTATCCTTGCATTTTAGAAGTCGATTTGGACTATCCGGAAGAGTTACACGATCTACACAATGATTATCCGCTGGCTCCTGAACGAATGGAACCGATCGAAGGAGACGAGGAAAACCTCATTCCCATTTTTTTAACAAACATAAGTACATCATCTACAGCAAGAATTTGAAACAATAAGTCGATTACGGAATGAAATTAGTCGACATACATCGCGTCATTCGATTCGACGGAGAGCCTTGGATGAAAAAATACATCGATCTCAACACGAATCTCAGAATTCAAGCCAAGAACGATTTTGAAAAAGATTTCTTCAAACTCATGAACAACTGCGTGTACGGTAAATGATGGAAAACATCAGGAAGAGAACCGACGTTCGACTTGTCGCATCTGAAAAAAAGCTAAAAAATTAGTGGCGAAACCCAATTACAGACACCGAACCATATTCGACGAAAATCTAGTGGCAAATCACATGGAAATGACACACCTGAAGTTCGACAAACCCTATTATCTCGGACCAATCATCTTAGATATCAGCAAGCGATTGTTGTTCGAGTTTCACTATGATTACATCAAATGGAAATTTGGTGAGAAAGCCAAACTACTGTTCACCGACACGGACTGTTTAGATTACGAGATCGAGACGAAAGACGTCTACAGAGATATATCTCCGGACATGGCAGCGTGGTTCGACACAAGCAATTATGCCGTCGATCACTCGTCCAACATTCAACTGAATGACAACAAGAAGGTGTTGGGTAAATTTAAGGACGAGAGCGGTGGTAAACAAACCGTTGAATTTGTGGGTTTGAGACGTAAACTGTATGCTTATCATCTAGAAGGTGAAGAGATCAAGAAGTGCAAAGGGGTTAAAACGTGCGTGGTGAAGAAAAACATCTCTTTCCAAGAGTATAAAGATTGTCTGTTAGGAAGTGGTCCAGGGTATAAGACTATGAAATTGATTTGAAGTGACAATCACGACGTGTATATCGAAACAGTCAACAAGATTTCGCTGCTGGCCGACGATGATAAGAGATTCGTGTTAGATGATAAAATAAGCACTTTGGCACTTGGACATTGGACTTTGGATATGATTATGGATGATAGGATTCCAGATAGGATTCCAGATATGATTAAGGATGATAGGATTCTAGAAAATTAAGAGGGATTAGACTGATTCAAGATTATGAAAGTCGATAGAGACATCGAGAGAGTTAGTTTAAAAAAGAAAAAGAAAAAAAATATAAAAAATATGGTAATTTTAGTGAATTATAATAAAAAAATAAATTAAAAAAAATATATATACACATTTATGAATAAGAAAATAGAGATATCCATAGAAGGTGTCGTCTTACCTAACAAACCCCTATCCAACATCAATCTGTCGTATGAGGCAAAGGATTTGAAAATCAAAGATTTTCTAGGCGTGTTTTCCAGAGATGCCTTGCCGAAGAGAAGACCTCGACAATTGGAATGCGGAATTTTAAATCTAGACGATTTATCAGGTGAAGGCACTCACTGGGTGGTGTGGTTCAAGAACGGGAAGAAGAAGAATTATTATTTTGACAGCTATGGAATCTCACCGCCGAAAGAAATAAAGCACTATTTCAATGAATCGATGGTTCATTACAACACGGAATGAGTGCAATCACCAGATCAAGTGTTTTGCAGTCACGTGTGTCTCTACGTTCTCAAGAGATGGTCAGAAGAAGATCGGTTTCAAGACATTGTCAATGATTTACATTAGAGAGAGATTTTTTTTTTATAGTATATATAAAGGTAAAAAATTATTTAAAAAAATATAATCGAATAAAAACAAAAAATAAAAAATAAGTGAAATAATTCATTTTTAATAAACTGCATTTGAAATACATTTTTTAAAACAAAAAAACTTCAAAACAACATGCCAGTCAATAAATTTGGTAGAAGTGACATTGAAAATCAACCCAAAAAGAAGAGAAAGATGCTCGAAGTTGGCGATGGTTATGACGTTGCCAACTTTGATGAACGTTACGTTCGGAGATACGAACCTCGAGAGGAACCTTTGAACATGAACGATAAGAAGCTCTACAATCTTCCCGAGCTGATAGATCTCACAGATGCGGCAATTAAAAAATATGTTGACAGGGGGAACGCGGATTTCGAATGAATCATGCTAGATAATTATGTGGATAAAGCCATGACCGACAATCTCAATCTAAAATCCAAATGTTTGGTGAACATTGCGAATACCATAATTCCACCGATGCCGCGACCAAGAAATACATGGACGACTCTCACGCACAATTCAGCGAACATCTGAGAAATAGATACATTCAGAAAATGATGCAATCGGAATTGAACGCCAATTCTAACAAGATAATGAACGTGGCCACTCCCACGAATCCCAAGGACGTGGCGACCAAACACTACGTACTTCTGGAACAGAGAAAGTCTGACAGACGAGAAATGAAATCGGATCTGAATGCGGGATTCAACAAGATATTGAATCGGTTGAAGGTCGACGATGCGGATGCGGACTCCACCGCGGTCAACAAGGGCTACATGGATTCTGCTGTGATACGATCTCAAGAATACATAGAATCACAAGTGGACGATCTCTACCTGAACAAACAATCTGGCAGAACCATGGAGGGTGGTATGGAGGGTGGCATCAACATGAACGGTCAGAATTTATTTAGTCTCGATCACGATCCCTAATTCGATTCCAGCATGGTCAGCAGGAAGTACGTGGACGACAACTCGGTCTGGAGAAAGGGCGACATCATGGAAGGTAAACTAGACATAGGTGGACACGCGCCCACGAATCTACCGGATCCCATGAACATGACGGACGCCTGCACCATGATTTCGGTGGTGGAGAAAATCAAATATGCTAGACAATTGATCACCGTGTGGGCCGAGGAAGCGGCATGTTAGAGGAGGGAAAAGCTGAGTGGTCTTTTGGAAACGGAGGTAGCAGATCGCAACATGGTCAGGTGGGATATCCCATGCCGTTGGGAGGTGAAATCATTCGAATGAGTCTGGCTTTCATGGATTTGAATAACAGAGCGGTCGTCAATCTCACGGTGAATGGAGTAGAGAGCGATAAGAGATACAGCATCGAATAGACCGAATCAACACTCGAATGTTAGCACATTCGGCACGCCTCTCAAAGTGAACGCCGGAGACAGGATTAATTTCGTTACGAAAACCAATAATCCCAAATGCGCCACTTCCATGGTGAGCATACTGATCGAACTAGATCCTCTGAACAAACAGTGACATGGAAATAATTAATTAAAAATAATGAGTGATTATTAAAAACAAAAAAAAGTAATGAGATTTAGAAAGATGTTCAATCTCTCTAGATCTCATTACTTTTATTTTTTTTTGTTTTTTTTGTTTTTAATAATTACTCATTACTTTTTATTTTTTTTTCACACACACGTCTCTCATCGAATGATCGACATCTTATTTCCATCCGATTCGAATTGTAATTCTCTATCCGACAGGACCAGAGTGAAGGCTTTGATTTTTCTCGGCACATTCCTATCGAATTGCATCTTGATCTGAATGTCTAAGATGCTACGCTTGAGTCGTTTGATCTGTTTACTGACATCAAATACGAACATGAGATACATCGACTTGTATTCAACGGGAGATATATTAGGGTTGCTCATCAATTCGTCTAGACCGTGATACTTCTTTCTAAAATCCGCGGCATCGCCGTACAGTCTGCAGAAATCGTTCTTGTCAAACGATGCGTTGTAATCGATTGGTGGATATCTCGTGGCGTTCAGAAACACTTGCAAGTTTCTCAAATTGCAGGGATCGAACAGCGATGCATTCTTTTCTTGAGACCCGTCCTTATCGGACTGAAACGCGACCACGATGAAACGCGGTCTTTCGGAAGCAGATTTCACAGTCAATCTCCAATCGAAGTGATTCATGGAGAGTGGAATGCTAGCCGTGTCACGCTGTCTCATTCTAAATCCCACAGGTAATTTACTCTTGGATTCTATGGTCTTGTAGAGACGCGTTTTTTTCACGATCGAAGGCTGCACATGCGGAACGAACCACGATATCTTGTGTAGAGTTAACTTACCCACATCGGTCATGGAGAGTCTCACTGTCGCGTCGTCGTTTCCCTTTCGAATCAACGTAAGATTGTGTTTGAATCCGTACATGATCTTGTTGTAATCGTCCACGAATCCGAAGATGTGTTTCAAAGGTATCCTGCACGAAAATGTTCCTTTGGGTCTGGACGTCTTGACAACGTAGTCGAATATCGTGGCGGCACTAGCGCTAGCAGGGCCGATGGTGTCTTCCACTCACAACTGATTAAGTCCTCTGGATTTCGAAAAATTATCCGGATACATCAAGAGTCCAAACATCGTGGTGGCCAGACCGGGATGAGACACAGATTCTATCTCTTGTCTGGATAGCAAGTATTTTATATTACTGAATTGATGCATGATGCCACTATTGGCTAAAGTAACAGTGTTGTCGTCGGCGTCTTCGGTCCCATCCTCCTTGGTGAGACGTCCCTGCACCACTATGTAACTCTCATTAGGATGAACGCATAGATCTTGGGTTTTGACGTTGATTCTTATCTCTCCCACATTGTTCAAATTTGTTCCAGTTATCGGTTCGTATTCGTGAACCTCGTATTCTTGAATACTTTCATCTTTCACTATGCTTTGTGCGATATCTAGTATATTTGCCATTTCTGAAGGTTTTTTGTGTTTTGTTTATTAATTTGCTAGCTTTATTATCTAAAAATAGTTTTAATTATTTTTTATTATTATTTTTTCTCTCCTTTATATATATATATATATGTGTAAACAAGAAAATGTTAAGAGAGTAAATAAAAAAAAAATTGTTTTCTTTATTAAAACTTCATCTTCAGCAATTGTTGTTCGTAAAACTTTCCAATGATCTCTTCACCATCAAAAGCTTCGATTTCGTAAGTCACCAGATCGGTGTGAAATATTCTGATTATCATGAAGGTTTCTGAGGTCCATCGAGGAGTGTAACCCTTTTCGAAGTGCTTTTTATAAGCGTGGATTCTCACTCGATCGCCGACCACAAATTTCCTGATCTTAGATCTCTAGGGATATAGATTCTCGTAGACACGTTTTTCGTTTCGAGGATCGCTAGCTTCCGTGGGAGTCATCTTGATCGATCTGAGTAGCATGTTGTTGTAATCTTCAACCAGACCTTTCAGAGCGTATATGTATTTCCTGGTCGAATTTGCCGTGAAGTATCTGTGCATCTTTTCCTTCATCGTTCGATTCCAACATTCCACGACACTAGCTTTCTCTTCATTTTCGATCGAGTAGAGGTCGACTAATCGACGAACGTCCTTGTTGTAGAATTCCTTCCCCTTATCTACCCACAATTTCTTCAGTTTTCGAGAAGACGAGTCGAACACGCTCTTCAGAGCCTCGGCGATGCAAGGTCCCAATTTATTCTTCAAAGCTCTGATCCAACCATATTTAGAAAACACGTTGATGACCGTCAATAGATATTTGATGCCCTCGTTCCACCTCCAAAACGACCTGATGTCGATCAAGTCGGCAGACCAAATATCATCCAGACCCTTCACGAACACCCTTCTCTTTCGAAATTTACGCACGATGGGTTTGTGTAACTCCTCGGCTAATTCGCTCGTCAATAATCGTTACTTCTTCTTTCCCGAAGCACTTTTTGTTTTGAACACCCCATCCGAATCGACGTTACGCACCGATCAGATTGCCGACCAGCAAATGTTCTATCTTCTCTCTCCTGGTCAGATTCGATATGCCTCTCAATTTCGCTAACATGTTTTTATCGCAGACGTTGTTGCGAGTCTTGGTGTTGGGATGTCCGGAGTAATCATACGCGGCCGCATCCACCCTATTCACGGGTTTGCTCCAAGATTTAGGAGTCAGATTGGCTTTGAGACTCTTGTTCAATTTCGTTCCAGGTCCCGTGAAACTGTGACCCGGCAGATGCATTTCGAAAGGTAGATTATTAATCATTTTATTCACGACGCCTTTGCCTCTGCTCGTTTTTTTTTTTTTTTTTTTTTGTTGACGAATCGAGTCTCGATCGAACCACACACATTGCAAATTTCGTGAAGCATCTGTCTGTCATTTTTAGTTTGTACTTCTTGAGAATTACCCATCTCGGTAACTCTCTTACACTTTACGTAATACATTTTTGAGAGTTATTTAAATTAATTTCATATTTATTTTTTATTTTATATATAAATTTAATATTTTCTTTTTTTAAAAATTCTGTTCTTATTATATATATATATGTTTTTCAATCGCTGCTCTTGAGTTCTATCAACTTACCAAATTCCTCCCTGGCCTCTTTCCTCCCCCTTTCCACGAGAGAATCCTTCATCTCTTCCTTGATGATCTGATGAGTCCTGATTCTCACGGCTTCTTTCATAGCATCGTACTTCGCTCAATATCGTGAAGTATTCTCTGTCCGATATCCTACCATCTTTCAACGCCATCGAGATCATTTCGGATATCGTGTTGATCTTGGATTCGGCCAAGACGTGAATCTTTTCGTGTTTCCTAGCCTTCAGATATAATTTCCTACTCAAAAAGTTTCCAAGCGTGCTAAACAATCCGGCGGCGAGAGCCATTTCTTCTATGGTCAACACGATCGGAATGCCGACCGCGGTCGACAACAATCTGATGCAGGCCGCATGTAAACCCATGGAAATCGCGATGAGTGTCATGTCGACCGCGTTGTCGAATTTCACGAGACGCGAATACTTCTTCTTGAGAGAACGACGAGAATCTCTCTCTCGAGTTAGATACAATTGGATTCTACTGATTTGATCGATGCGATATCTCTCTCCTCTTTCTTTTTCTTCTGGCGATGGCACCGTTGGCAAAACGCCGTTCGGCTTATCATCCTTGTCGGCATCTAACGTCGGATACAATTTATTTCTGGTTCTCATTTTTTATGCTTTTTTTTCTTTCTAATATTAGATAAAAATCTATGTGTGTATTTATTTTTTATTTTCTATTCTCCTTATTTATATCAACGAGAAAACTTAGACATCTGCTTCCTCCAGCAATAATTTCAAGACGCATCCCTTGTCTTCTAAAGTCAGACTTCTACGCGCCAATTTCATTTCTTTCGAATTGGTGGGCTTGTCTCGCCCCCTACAGAAGATTAATCTCCTCCAAAACTTGATCACGTCGTCGATTTGAACGCATTCGAACGCCGGTTCGAAATACTTGAGGACCATATCTTCCCTTTCCATCGTCAGACATGAATGATCCTCGTGATCGAAGTCTAGATGATCCCGACACCCGACACATCGTTTTAATAAGAGACGACCTAGTTGATCGTTCACGCAGAATGCGTAGGCTCTCATCAGCATTTTTAAAAGAAACCTTGCTCTCATAATCTGGGAATCGTTCATGATTTACGTATATTTTATTATCTATTTCGATTCTATATTTATTGTTTTTTAAATCACTATTTATTTATATATTTTTTTTCCTCTCCTATATATATATCAATCACTTTTTTTTTATTTCCTCTCGACAAAACCGATTCTATTACAATTCACCTCACAAAACTCGCGAGGTGAATCGGCAAATCGTTTTCGCCAATCGGATCGCACCCTCGACCGTCCGAAACGCGATCGCGAACGTCGGTGTCGCAGAACCGGCAAACCGCATTTTTTCGATGTACCGGAAGCCGAAATCGGTTTGCAAAAAAAATAAAAAAAATCCTCGATGAGTAACTACGCTTTACGCTCACTTTTCACCGTTGGCGAACGTCGAGAAAACGTTTTGAGATCGATTTTCCTGTCCTAGAATCGGCAAATCGGTTTCACCGATCGGATCGCACCCTTGACCGTTCAAACAGCCATTGGCGAATGTCGGTGTCCCAGAACCGGCAAACCGCATTTTTGATGCTGTCCTAGAATCGGCAATGCGTTTTTTGCCGGAGGTCGCCAACGATAGATCGAAGGTCTGATCCGCGATGGGAACGTTGAGAATTTTTTTTAAGTTTACGTTTTCTTCGAATTTCGTACATTTTTCTCCTTCTGAGCGATGTGTCGAATGTACTCGTTCGCCAACGGATGTTTGAACGGTCAAAAGTGCGATCCGAGAGGGTGAAAAGCGTTTGCCGGTTCTAGGACACCATGTAAAAATGACATTTTTTACACTCTGTACACGATTTAACACTGAATCCCTATGGCGGTACACGTACATGTACGTGTACGTGTACAGTTTTTGTAAATTCTGTCCTTGAATCGGCATTTTACACCTACTAATGTAATACAGCTCTGCCACATATAAATGCATGGATTTGGGTGTATGAAATGGAAATAGGATAGAAGACTGATGAGAAAGGAGAGTTCCTTTTGGAAACATTTCCCCACGACATGATTGACGTTGCTAATGGTATCTTGATAGCAACGACGTGATAGAAACGCTGACCGCTGTCCACTGTAAATCCGACATTACGATATTCGAATCAGGGTGTATCGGGCTACTCATACTGGACCAATACGGTAGTATAGGATGGGCGGCATATACCACTGCTGGTATACCGTTTAGTCTTCACTACTTTCAATCTGCTGGATGCGTTATTCCATCGTGTGGGTGGTATAGGTGATGCATCATACTATGTGATGTAGTGTCGTGTGGTATGTTTGGTTGTTTAGTACAGTAGTATAGGATGTAGGGTTTGTCACCAGTGGTCTTGTGACTCCTTTGTTCTGCTAGCCCCTCAAATGCTTTATTTTGTCGTATGGATGATATAGATAATGTGTAATGCAAACTCATACAGCGTTGTAGGATATGGGTGTTTGTTTGTTACAGTAGTTTAGGATTCGCGGCTGTACCCTTTTTTGGTCCACTGGCAGTTGTTAGAACAATCAACCCATCTAATGCCTTGTACTATTCATACGTTCTCCACTAGTAATGTCTTTGTCATGATAACCTATGGAAGAAGTCTTCTAAGGCTAATACAAAGTGTCTTAGTGAATGTAATGTCTCAAAGAATGAAACGTGACAGTCACACACCATAGACGGAAACCCTGTAAGATAAATCTGCATCGTCAGGCCCGAAGCCAGAACTTCAAATTGGGGCGAGAGTTGAAATATTCCGACAGTGTTCCACCATCTTTGACAGTCCATACGAATTTGAACCGGTCGTATCCGTAGTTCATTAATTCAGCAATTGAAAAAATAGTTTCCACAATTTTTCAATAAAACCATATCATGTGACCCCTCATTGGAACGAGCTTGTGAAAATTTGATCGAAAATTATTAAAAAAAACAAATTTTAATATCGTGTAAAGGGTTAAAATTAACGGGTTTTGGAGAAAACCTGAAATTTCTCCGACGGACAATACCATTTTCCGACAGACATTGTCGTGGCGGAGAGGGGGTGGGGGAAGGGGGGGGGGGTTGTTCCCAATGGCTTTAGACCTGTGCATCTTCGAAAAAATCTGAACTATCTAAAATGATTTAGCGTTATAACATGCAGAACGAGATATTATATCATGATTGCCTATTCTGTTATATGTAAAAAGCCTATGACATAAATTGTAGCTTTACACACCAACCGTGGTGAACACGCCAGCAATGGGATTTTAGTAGTTAAAATTTACACCTACAGTGGAACTACATCCAAGGTGACCTCGACTAGAATGCAAACTCGTCTAAATTTATCACTCGTCGCCACGCGAAGAGCGAAATGATTATTATGTTATTAAAGTGGAAGGGCCCCGTGATTTGCGTGTTTCTTTTTCCATTTCGTTTCGGCGACAAAAGTAACAGCTAGGACCACCCACGGTGCTCAAAAACAGATTCGCACATGTGAATATTGTATTATTTAACATTTAAACTTTTATTTATCTGGTATAAATAAAATATACCCAAAGTAGCTTGGTGTACCAAATGTTCACCACTCGCGAGGAAGTGGTGTAAACCGCGCGCCAAAGGCTCACGGGTAACACCACATTACCACCAAGCTAATATGGGTATATTCTATATTTAAACTTACACACTTTTATTTATGAACAAGACTTCATTGGGGCGACCCAAATAGAATTTACAGAATATATTCTAGTGTAAATAGCTGACTTAATAAATTATTGCGATGAGTTGGCGGTAACATGGTCCGAGGTTTGCGGCTTGGAGCTTATGTTCAACATCAGACCATGTTACAGTCAACTCATCACAATAACGTATATCTTCGAATAAGACACTACCCATAGCCGAAAACCAACATTGTGAAACAAGAGAGGCTTATTTACTAAACGTTTGATCGTTGAAAGTTGCCTCGTTTAAGGCAACTTTTAACGATCACAGGTTTCATTAATAAACCTTTTGTGTATCCCACGACGGCACTTGATAAATAAACAATAAACTAGATGAACTCATTCGGTCTCAGTTCAAATCGTAAATCGGTTTGTAATTAAAACAATACTTTATCAGGAACACCTGCTGCACGTGCGAAAAATACAGAAAAATGAAGCGGCTTGCTCGTCACTCCGTTGATGAAACAATTACGAAACGGACGACGTCATTTCAAATATTTTGCGACGTCAGATGGTAACACTTTGCTATTGGAGCATTAAACATAAAATAAACCACGCCTGCTTTCATCCAATCAGAGGGTGAGGATTTTACTCTTATTGGAACACTGCTGCTGACTCATAGATATTGTCAGCACTGTGAATTTGTTTCAGGAGTGCTGTATCGCAGGGACTTGCGGCTATTCTAAACTGGGCGAGTTTCGCCCTGTTCGCATTTTCTCTAAAACTGTGGAAACTTGATCCCAGAGGTTTGGAGTCCATGGTCCATCGGGTAGACTACCAGATGGTCCAAGAACTGAAATTTCCCATTTGAATCTCCAAATCTCTATTTATAAGTAATATACGTAGCATACGTGGCACAATATATCGAATTGTCAGGCCTCAGTGCATATACACCATAAAAATACACGAACCGTTAATATGTGGTTTGTCGATGTTGGACATCACCACGATAATGAAAATGAATGCCTAGAAAAGATATTTTCTAAAATGAATTTATAAAATATTTAAATTGTTAAACACAAAACAGCACCTCTCTCAGGATATATTATTTATTGTAAAACATACAAATGAACAAAAAGATTTAAAAGATGCATCACAAACTGGGATTAAATACCCTTTCTGTCCAGTATGCTATTTGGTGATTTCCCCCCTTATTGTTTCTGTTTACATTCCCCTTAAGCGGGAGTGCGACATACAACTGTACATACTTCCATGAAATTTCGTAACTAATCTATAGAGGTGGTCTATGTCCCTCAGACGTAGCATGTGTGGTCGCATTCGCCGCCATTTTGATGATTTACGGTTGATATTTCATTTTATTCCTTTGTAGGACTTGTTTAGTTTAAAAATATTTAATTGGGAAAAGAAGTATGAATACAAAAACAATGGTGCAATGAGTAGAGTAACATGAACAGTAATGTCATACAGACTAGACACAAGAGAGGATTCGGCAGCAAGCATCTTTACTTTTGTTAGCCGTCTCCGTGACAAAATTTGCAATCTCTGATAGTCATGAAGAGGGAGTTGATTTATGTATATTTGATAATTATAATTTATAATTTCACCCTACAATAGATTCGAACAATTTCAGCTTCCGATGCGTTGTTGGAGAAAGGCGATCAAATAAATAGGAAGACTGTTAATTGGAGGGATTGAGGGGTAGGCATGACCCGGAGGAATTGATAGCAACTCAGTCACATGTAAAGTGAATATTTTACTTGCCATCAGCAGAGCCGTTATGAAATTAAAATTAGTGTGCGCAACATTCTGTCAGGTAGTGAGTTGATGACACGTGTTTCAAGTGTGAAAGACAAAGTCCAAATCGTTACACACGACTCATATATTGAACAAAGTGCGGAGCACGCTACTAAGCTCAGAGCTCACGACTTGAGCCGATTGCAACTGCGAGGTATAGCAGTAGTATAGTATTTTGAATTATCATATGACTCGTCCATTTTGTTCACTTTAAAACATTTGATAGTTTGTTTTCATATTAATCAGTGATAAATAAAGCCTTCCGTCAATTTCATTGGTCAATTTCAAAACTAGACAATTTGATTTGCTAAACAAAAAAACAACTGGGTCACATTTGCATAATATCAGTAGGGAGAACTTACGTTATCTGTCCTATTTAGGGTGGGTTATATTGTATTAATCTTTTACCTACAAGAAAAACGCCATTCATTTTTTTTATATTTTCACTTTTTGCTTCAAAAACATAGGTTATGACCCCTCATTGGAACGAGCTCGACAAGCTCGTTCCAATGAGGGGTCATAACCTATGTTTTGGAAGCAAAAAATGAAAATTTTTAGTTATACGAGGATGTTTTTTCCAAGTGCCGTCTGGAACTTAAGTTAGGTGATGGGTTAAAAAGTCATACTAAGTGGCTAATTTGTGCGTGTGTGTGCCATATGATAAATAGAATATGAAATGAGTGTTTTTCTCATATAATATTTATGAAACTCGTCCGAATTTTCTTAGACTCGTTTCATAAATATTATATGAGAAAAACACTCATTCCATATCCTCTATCTACGTAATTTAATATTACGGGTAGCTTTGACGTCATCGAAGGCAGGTATAGCCCATAGAACGATTTTACACATTTGTATATGAGTATAAATAACCAGCTGACAGGCTGCGTACATGAGGTAGATCTGATTTATCCGACTAGATCAGACCGTTACGTTGGGTAAAGGGTTAACACTACCGTTCAGTAAAAATTCAGTATTAGAACTTGTTTGTTTGCCGTTACATCCCGGTTATTTTGTCTTTTCGAGACATACAAGCAATTGAACATTTCCGAGAGAACATTCGGCCGGGTGTTCAAGTGACGTCATTTGAATACCACTTCTCCATTGATTATACCTGATTCCGTGCATTTTGTTGATTCAAAGGGGCAGGATGGAAGTCGGTTACCAACCTGGTTGTCGTAATCTATACTACAATTCTGCCTGTCGTGGATTCTGTTTTATTACACGCCTGTTCTATGAAATCCCAATCTACAGCAACACTAAACCATGCGGAAAATGAAAATCCGTTCTGCAGACATGTGTGGAACGGAAATCGCTGACGGACTATTTTTAAATAGAAGCTAAATTTCACTGGAATTGTCTACAAGTCGTGCACCGCAATTACAATCCGAATCCCTAGCGATAGCTAAAAATCGTCCCCTGATTTGGAACTCAGGGGGTCGAAATAGTAACACGGGCTCCCCTCGAAAATTTGGTTGGCGATAAAATGTGTTCTTTGTATTGATAGCTGTCAAATGAGTTGCTGAGCACGCGCATATGACAGGGTTAATCGATATGGCACTTGTGCCATCGCGGAAGGATAAAACTCGTGGCCCGACGTGCCGTATCGATTAACCCAGTCACACACGCGTGTCGTTTGTGTATTTACGTGAGTGATGTGCCATATATCCTCAGCCTCTACGCGTCTGACGGACTTCAAACTCATCAAGTGTATGTATTTCTATCCAATATAATTAACTCGACATTTTTGAGCTGGGTGTATTTACTGCAGGTAAAACTATTTAGGAATACGGAGCGTTCTATGGACTAAGGGAGGTAACTCGAAACTGAATTGTTCCATTCATCGCGCGACAGGATTTTAAAAATACACTTCCATGAAATACCACCTGTCGAAACCCATTTCCCGCGGAAACCCCGGGAAGTGAAGCCGTGTTTGTTTACTGTGGTAAACAAGCACTGAATTACTGGTAAAATGGGACCAGTTACCAATGTTTGGGGTGAAAGTCCTCCAAAACGCCAAAATGGGTATAAACGATTCACTCAACTTGACCATATCTCATGTTGAGGTCACGATTAGACATTGTGCAGAAATATGTGATCTTAAACACCAATAAATAAATAAACTGAAACCCATGTGTAGCATGGGTCCATCCACTAGTTTCGTAAACCTGAAAAACCCGCTCCTTGCTGTAACGTGATTCGGGGTCACTTAACGCACGGGGTAATTATTACATATTAGTGTCTGACGAGATAGTGTGTTTTCAAATCACAGAATCAGCACTTCTAATATATTTTCCCTCACGAGCATACAGCTCTTGGCCAGTATTAGTATTGTGAATCTCGAATTCATCACATCATTCTTATTTATGTAGGTACATTTGTTTTGTTTCTTTAAAGGGTTGATTGGGCAGAGCTGTGACGTAAATGCTGATTGCATCATTCCGAGATCAGGTTGTCTAAACAGAATTTGTGAATGTTCGGGTGGATACGATTTCTATGCATCAACTCAGACCTGCGAAACAGGTAATTATACATACATCACCACAGGACCGGACTAGAGGGATTCACTGCAGCGTTTTCGCTTGTTATCCAGTAGGGTACATTGACGTTTTTTGTGTGTGGATTGGGTGGTGGAGGGTGACTGCTGGTTAAAATCTAACCACGACTTGAATTCTAAATGTAATTCACATGACAATTTAATTGGGGAGTATATTTTAATCCAGGAGTAAAACATAAAAACACCCTTCATTTGCATATGCTTTTAAAAAGTGGAGTCGTTTTTTGGTGAGGTGCCATTTTCAGCGCAGAAATGGAACGAGTAACGCATGTTAGAAGTACCAATTATCGATTCTGCAGTTTAAAGTGGTAATTGTCATTCTCTAGTTTGTTCTGTTTGCTTTGTTGCGGTTGTAATGGGTTCTGTCAACTTCTTTGCCAGTAACTGTTGTTGGTTGTATTGTGTTAGTAATGTTTTCAGTGGGTGTAGTTGTTGTCTGTGTAGTAGTTGTAGTGGTTTCTGTAATAGTACTTGTTGCCGTTGTTGTTGTTTTAGTTGGTTCTGTAGTAGTTGCTGTTGGCTCTGTTGCAGTAGTCGCAAAAACAACTTCTTCCAAACTGGATAGGGTTTATAAGCTATGTTTCAACAACTTTTTAAGCTCTGGATAATGATGTAAATTCCAACGACTATCTCCTTATTTGATCAGATTATTTCGAGAGAAATTCGCGAGTTCAATACGCAATTTACTCCTGGATTATCTGAAAATACAGTGCCTCTCTAGCTGAAGTATTTTTGAAAATTTTAAAGTCCGATTTTGTTAACCCTTTACCCAACGAATCGCCCGCATCCGCCCGCGTAATATGCAAATTCAGCAGTTGAAAAAAATATTATGTTTCAAAAAATTTCAACAAAACCATATCATGTGACCCCTCGTTGGAACGAGCTCGTTCCAACGAGGGATCACATGATATGGTTTTGTTGAATTTTTTTGAAAAATTTAAAAAAATGATATTTAAAATAATAAATTTTGTTATCGTCTGCGTTGGGTAAAGGGTTAATAATCCTGGATTAAAATTGTTTACTTAACCCTTTACCCAACGTAACGACCAAATTCACAAAATTAAAAAACAAAAAAAGAATTAATGCTTCAAGAATTTTATTTGCAAGTGTCGTCTGCTCTTCGTGTTAGGTAAGTGGTTAACTGAAAGTTTGATCTAGGATCATTTTTTAATCTAACGCGCACTATAATCCAGGATTGTATCTGGTCACGTGAATGCTGTAATATCTTACCTCCTACAAGTATCTGGGAATTTCATTGGTTCAAAGACGTCACATGCAGACTGCATATAAAACCATATACTGCCCGTCAACATCAATATACGCTAACAGCTATGGGTAATCTCCCCTTTGTTCATTGATTATTCAAAATGGCGGCAGCCGATAAATGCATCAAGTTGAAAGATTGAGTGTTGGAAGCCCATATTTGGTCTGAAGTGCAGGTTAGGTAACTTAAAAGGCTTCATATTCTGTGGATGTGTGTCATGTTAACTTCGAAATGAAACTATTTGATATGTATGAATTCGCCTTGTTACAATTTATGGGAGAGTGCCTGTAGGCACTCTCCCATAAATTGTAACAAGGCAAAGACACGTGAACACACTGTGAGAATTCTCTCATTTAATTTTAATCGCTGTTGTTATTAGTTCTGTGCATCGATGCAGCAGTCGGTAAGATATATTCGTCACACAATATGAAATTAACTGACATCATATATACCATATTAGGCCACCAACAAATTGTGTAACTAATATTATACTAATATTATGCTGTGAAGTAGGTGTGTTCCCTAAAATAATCTGGTCCAAGGTCAAAGGTAAAGACTAAAAATGACAGTTGTGTACCGAACTAACGATAGTTTGACACATAATGGACTCTCTGGACGCCTGGAACCTTCCCGGACCAGTCCAGCTCATTTCTGCACCGGACAACCGAAGTGATCCAGTTCGGGCCGCGGTTCAGCCCTGGACCGATATTTTTCGGCCTCATCCGCAACACCACTCATCACTATTTGATATTTCCCCATTGATACACATATATAGAGCATATCTACGCTCTTTTAGTGAATATCGAGAATTATTTCATGATTGTGAACCTGAAAGTTTTATTAAAAATAATAGATCCAGGTTCACACGAATGGGATAATACACGGTATTCACTAAAATAGCGTAGATTTTCTTTTTATTATATGCTACGTAACATTTTACTGCGCAATATTCAGTCCAATTCGACTGCAAACAGTTTCAGGACAATAGCAAAAATCTACTGATCGTTCCTTCAAGGCGACGTTCAAGGAGACGTCATGCGCCCAAGCGTAACGTCAATTAGGAAGCTACTGAAAAAATTTATCGTGTGGATCTGAAAATATTATTTTCACTACCGCAAGCGTTCTTGAATAATAAAACTTTCAGGTTCACACTTATGAGATAATTCCCGATACTGACTAACACAGAATAGATTTTATTTTTATTATATGCTGCGAGACATTTTATTGCACAGTATTCGTTTCAAAACAATAACAAAGACCAGCTTGTCGTTCCTTCTAGGCGACGTCATGCGCCGAAGCGTGACGTCATTTAGGAAGTTACTGAGGGATATTTCTCGATATATATCGAGTCGATGGATATTGAGAAATACATGTTAGATAATTTGCGATAATTCACAGGCTGGCATGTAATAAAAAGTAATCACTTTGTTGTACACGGCAATCCTCTTAGCGTGTATCAAGGGAATGCATTTATTCGGCACCAACACGGACGGACTGAATCGGAATATGAATTAATTTACGTTCATTAAAGAATGAGGTGGGGTAACTTTGTACAGTTTGTTGATGCCAAGCAGTTCAAATGTTTGTAATGTGTAGATCCAGATCTTTTCGGGTGATCGCCGTGTGGTTGTCGTGATTTCAGAATTCGGATCCCCAAAGAGGACTTATAATAATTTGAAAAGCTATGTCATTTAAGCTATGGCGGGTCTGCACAGATGTTAGATCGTTCTTGGAATTATTTCTTTAACTTTTCTAATATAATTTCATTACAGGTTCAGTTGGACCAAGCTGTTCTACCACCACTGACTGTGTGGTTACCGGATCAGAATGCAGAAGTGATGGCGTCTGTGGCTGTGTGGCTGGAATGAGTTTTGAACCTGCATCACAAACTTGTGTTACTGGTAAATATGGAAGGCATAAATGTCAATACTATACTATCTTAGTCACCCACACCAATCAGACAAACCCACCAAACAACCCGCATGCCCGATTCCAACCCATTAAGCCCTTTACCCATCGCAGACGATATCAAAATTTATTATTTTAAATATCATTTTTTCAAATTTTTCAGAAAAGACGAGCTCGTTCCATCGATGGGTCACATGATATGGTTTTGTTGAGATTTTTTGAAAAATAATATTTGTCCAACTACTGAATTTGCATATTACGCGGGCGGATGCGTCCGATTCGTTGGGTAAAGGGTTAATCCCAGTAAATGTAAGTTAAAATTTGATAGCTAACATTCAACTAAACTAGAATAAACAATGGCAGTCTCAAAGCCATAGAGGATTAACCAAAATTTAAACCGAATAAAATAATCAAACGTGCCAACAAACACAAACTCTACTCTATCCCAAACCGTAGAAACCCATCGCAGGTGCTAAATTAGCCTGAAACAAACAAAACAGACGACAGAAACATGTGCACTGTGTGGCGCTGAAACCACATTTCGCCTGAGCAACGACGTCACATGTTCGGCCGAACGCGTTTACCTAACTTCGCACATGTAACTCAGCATCTAATGCACTATGATGTTTTAGGAGTAAATAGCAAACGGAATTGATACAGTAACAACATATGCAATTCTTCCAATGTACACGATGGGGTTTACTTCTGCCTTTTGTAATTTACTTCTTTACTTGTCGACTACGGTTAAAACTAGATAAGCGCACAGTTCATTACAGGACTTCTAGTTTTAACTGTAGATGGCCAGTGTTACAAAGATTTCGAATAGAGGGTGATAGGTGAATCTCATCCTCGTCCATTACTTACAAGTAATTAAGATTCAGAGACAGCCAATTCAAGCGGCACTTTGAGTAATAAGCTCAACGTGTCGTAATTGCAACCACTTGCTTCGGTAAAATAGGCTAGAACGCTGTACGACGGCGAATAACGATACTGAGTCCAGACCCTGGACCAGTTAGTTTCTAAATTCAGGTCAGGGCTCAGACTGCCTCATAGACCTGACTCTACAACCATTGACAGTTTCCAGTCTGAAATAATAGTGACAGGACACATCTAGCGAGTTGTCACTGGAAGCGGGTTTAAAATGCTGGCTGGGGCTTCCAAAGGATGTTACGTTTGGGGCAATGTATTGGTTGAAATAAGGGCGGTGAAATTCACACAAACATTTCCCTGATACGAACCTTTTGAATTCGTAGAATAAAGATCTAAACTTCACTGGTTTAAAAGGAGCCCAGACTCTTTAGTAACGCTATTTTAGAAATGAGGAAAAAACACTAAAATATTTTTTGAAATGAGAAGTGATCGATCAGCATCTTATGATAGAAATTAACAGTGAACTTTGCCTCATTGGTTAGAATGTTTGTCCAGCGATCACAAGAAGTTTGAGTTTTTGGAGATACTGAGTTCAATATGTTATCTGAAATGAAACTTTGTTTGCGGTAAACGTTTACACGGTACAGTACAGTCGCTTGGGACTGGTCATAATGCGCGCTTGGGTAGTGATGTCTAGGCATGCCTTTACCAGGTAATAAAAATCATCAACAACAAAATTTCAGTTAATAAAGCACCGGGTTGTACCCGGTGCTTCATTAATTAAATTTTTGATGAGTATTCCTCTCATTAGTGTTTGGAATCTAATATTATTGCGTCCGTGGAAATATTGCCTACCTCGTGGAAAGTGACTAGTCCACGGCGGCCATACTGTATATCAGAGGCGTCGGAAGCTCCAAAAAGTGTGTATGGGGGGGGGGGGGGGCGGGTTACGTTTACATGGTATATGGTGAATAATTTACAGAAATATATAGAATAAAAGGTACACTGCATGGTAATAACGTGGCTCCGTGGGCTGTCTCCCTGCCATTCCTATATGGTGAATAATTTACAGAAATATATAGAATAAAAGGTACACTGCATGGTAATAACGTGGCTCCGTGGGCTGTCTCCCTGCTATTCCTAAATTACAAATGTAAGTCTGATTTCAAAACTGAAAGCAATCTGAAAAATTCTTGAAAAGCAGTTATGTTAAGCGATTGATTTTAACCACGCCTCTATAACAGAAATCATTAGGGAATGTGCACTGAAGCTATCAAGTAAGCTCCGCCCACCTTGTCAACTGAATATTGTGGGAATACCACATCAAACGCTACTGAAAGTGACAATTACCTTCAAGAATGAAGATGACTTGAAATCTTCGGTCTGTTAATAACAGTTCAAGCACTCTGTTCAGCGTCGTTGATTCAAGTGAAGGCTTGTGCTGATCAAGGAAGGTCACTCCTCATGGGCGTCACACTCGATTGTGAGGTGGAACGTGCTGTGGAACAGTATACTGGTCATTTGTACCACACTCCTCCCTTGCCTATAACAATTTTCCATATAATGTTTAATATACAGTGTATAAGTCTGTATGAAAATGTAAGATACCAGCAAGAAAGCAGATAACCTTCCTGCCTTAGTAAGTACAGCGTAAATGGTGATAAAAAAGCGGATTACCTTCGTGTCAATGTTCCTAATTTTATTGAAAATAGCAAAATAACAAGAAAGGAGAGTACCTTCCTGCCAATTAGTAAGTGCAGTATAAACAATGATAAGAAAGCAGATTACCTTCCTGATAATGTAAATCTCACCAACCACATTGTTATTGACTTCACGCACCAAATGTGTTTGTTGAACTTATTTACAGAAGTTTGTACATTTTTTTAATCTTTTCTTTCTTACAAATCATATAACGTGTTGACGTTGTTTGACGTGGATCCAACAGATCAGCAAGTGGCAATTATCTGGCTTCTGCTATTTGCTTGGCAGTTTCGATTTCACTCCAAGGTGTGCTAAATTTGCAGTCAGGGTCACTGGGAAGATATGTTGCATCTGGTTTCAATAGAAGTTTATTTGACTTTACGTTAAACAGTGTTTCTCTAGTCAGAGGGTATTGAAAAGCCTTACATGTGAAGCCAAAGTATACATTAGGAAGAAATGTTTGCCAATGAGCCAACTCCTCAACCGTTCCCATGAAGCAATTCCTGTGAAACGGCAGTGATGTCCGATGCAGCTCAATTAGGAGTTGTAATAAATCATGTGCAGCATCCCCTGTATTCTGATCACGACATGACGACTAATAGGTTTATGGTACTTTTCTGCAAATGGAAGAACCTTTCTTAAATGTTTCTCGGTCTACACTATACCTTGTCTCCACATGCAGGCTTACAACGACACGATGTTGTGTAATCTAGACCTACTTCACCCAATGCTGTAACTTTTCTGTCCTTTAGCATAATTTCCAACTGTGTTGCAAAGGATTCAACAACATTAGACAACAATAAATGAGGATGAACTTCCACCGTTCATGAGCTCGTTCCAATGAGGAGTCGCATGATATAGTTTTGTTGAAATATTTTGAATTTTTTTTTTCAGCTGCTTAATTTACGAATTACGCGGGCGGAAGCGGGCGATTCGTTAGGTAAAGGGTTAAAAGGCCCAGCTAAAGTGCCTTTGTCAAGAAAAGTAAAGGAATTTGATTCTGTTTGATTAACATTTCTGTAAATGGAGCTTAAAGATTCATTTTTCTTGGATAAAAGATCATGAGCATCTGCAATGTTTATCGCTGGTATATCACAATGACTTTTTAGCTGCTTTTTGGAAGCTTGGTGGTGGTCGGCTATTGTGCTTGCCATTGCTTCATTTGTATTTGAGCCATGCACCGTTCCCCACAATAGTCAGGAAAAAGTTCCGACCTTGATGGCGTAGGTGCAGGTTTATTTTTCGATGAATCAGCAGCAAGATTTTATCTATCAGGTATCAGGTGTAAATTGCACCTCTAGATTTTCTCAAAAAGCTTATGTCTTAATCGACGTAAGTATAAGGGTATTACTCGATCATGACAACATTTCAGACGATCATGATGAAGCACATAACTTCATTTCTGTCCTTGAATTTTGTATAAAGGAGCTTTATCCTCAAGTACCCAATAAGGCCCTAACCAAGCTGACCTTAACTTTGAACTCACACCAATTTTGGTCGAGGAATTTCTTGTTAACGCTCCATCGGGTTCGAAAAGTTTTTCACTGACTCGAAGCTCATAGTCTCTCTTCTGTTTCAACTGAATGTGACCCATGTTATTCCGAGCAATTTTATAAACGTTTCCAGTGGCCACTTCAATTTGCTTTACTCATTCTGCTGGGGTTGATTTATCTGGAAAGCCAACTCCAAGCATTAGATCTACTGGCTGAATCAATTCCCGACCAAACATTAGACAATTTGGCGTACACCCTGCAGTTCGGGTGACTGCAGAATGCAAGGCCACAGCTAAAAAAGTCAAATCCCCATCCCAGTTCTTTTTTCTGTTCGAGATGTAACGACGAAGCATTTGTAACAAAGTTCTATTGTAACATTCTACTTGACCATTAGCGGATGGGTGATAGGGTGTTGTTCTTATTTTTAGCAATTTCTAACAAATCACAAAGTGAATCAAATAAATGACTTTGAAAGTTCCTACCTCCATCAGTCTGTATTTCGAGGAGACAACCAAATGTTACAATAATGTGTACTAAAAATTCTGAGCAACAGTCAGGGCAGTTTGATCTGAAAGTGCTGCAAATTCAACCCATTTCGTGAATTAAAGGTACATATTTGTTTCCATTTGTGCTTTCCTTAAAAGGGCCAAGGATGTCCAAGTGAACTTTTTCCATGGAAAAACCTACATGGAAAGATTCGTGCGAACTCTGGGATTGACACTAGCTTTCTTATTAGCATTACAAACATTACAAACTTGACATGTTTTGACATAATCCTTACAATGATCAGCCATGTTATACCAATAAAAAAATTGTGTCAGTCTGGCTAGGGTTTCATTCTGCCCAAGATGACCACTACTTTTAAGATCATGCAACAAATACAAAACTTTTTCTCTCAAAGATGATGTTACTATTACAACTGGGCGATCACTTTCATCCTTTCTCCAGTTATAAAACAAGACATCTTCTCTGAATTTTAACTGAGGTCTGCATAGCCATAAGGATCTGACAGTTGAACTACATAATCGAACTTCAGCTTCCGAAGGCACTTCTCCTTTTTTCTACCCAATCCATCACAAGTTTCAAATCGGGATCCTGCAACTGAATTTCACGCAGTTGAGTATGTGAAAAAGACTGAAACCAAGTTTCACTCCTGTGTCTACAACAGGAATAGAATTAGTGCTATCTGTGTCTCACGTTTGGGAAACCTGAGAACCAACAACTCTAAAATCAAGTGGGAAGACATCATCTACATTGTCTTGAAACCTGGACCACTGAGAATGGGAACGTTGCCATTAATAACAGCATTGCCAAGGAAGAGAATCCAAATCAGAACCAGCAGAATAACAATAACAGTCAACATGTTTTGATGGTATCCCAGACAGTGTATAAACATTAAATAGAGAGTAATCGGTTGACTGGACTGGTTATATAAGATAATTCACGAGAGGTGAGGGACGTTGTACAAACATGAGTGCGCAAATGCGCACGGGTGTTTTACAATATAGTCCCTCGCCTCGAATGAATTATTTCACGTAACCAGTCCAGTCAAGCAATTACTCTGTTTATTACTTTTCATTATTAACGATAATTGCCAATTAATTTTCATTATTTTTTTCATTTTTGTCTCAAAAACATAGGTTATGACCCCTCAATGGAACGAGCTAATCGAGCTCGTTCCGATGAGGGGTTATAACCTATGTTTTTGAGACAAAAAATGAAAATAATAGTTATTCAAGAATTTTTTTTCATATTAGGTAAAGGGGTAAAAAACAATGAAGTCCCCATTACATCCACGGCAAAGCATCTTCATTTGCGCGCACGTATACATGACACAATTGTTGAGTGCATAATTCACTTGTGAAGTTATCGTTTGCAATCAAACCCGGAAATCCCAGTAAATCACACTTTGGAAAGTACTAATATGCTTTTACTGTCCTGTGAATTATCTGTATGTCAAACTGAGATAACTCTTCCATCCATCGGGCCAGCTGACCTTCTGCATGCTTAAACCACATAATCCAAACAAGACAGTTATTATCTGTCCTTACCACAAAAGCTGGGCCTAACAAATAATGCTTAAAATGTCGACAGAACTTAACAACAGCTAGCAACTCCTTCATAGTGGTACAGTATTTTCTTTGTGGTTTCAACAAAATATGACTAGCATAAGCAATCACTCTTGTCTTGCCATCTTGAATTTGAGATATTTCAGTCCCAACTGCACATTCTGAAGCATCAGTGTCCAACATAAATAACCCAGCAGGAGATGGAGAGGACAAAACAGGTGGGTTTGTCATTATTTTCTTTAGTTTCTCGAAAGCCAATTGATGTTTCGTCTCCCAAATGTATTCTTTACTGTGTGCTAATTCATATAAAACAGTGGACAACTCTGAAAAACCTTCAGTGTGATCACGATGGTAATTTACAAACCCCCAAGAAGGATTGTAAATAAGTTGCACGGCTTCAATTTTACTTGGAGCAACAGACACTCCTTCCCGATTAACCTTTTTCAAGAAAATGCAACCTCTTTTTGGAACAATTCGCATTTCCTGGGTTTAAATTTTAAATTATGCTCTTGAAACGTTAGGAGCACTATTTCTAAATTTTTGAAGGTATCTTCAAAATTTTCCCCTAACACGATTATATCGTCAAGATACACCAAAACCTTCTGCCAAGTGCGTCCTCGAAATACAAGCTTCATACATAGCTCTTTGAAAAGTTGAGGGCACATTACACAAATCAAAACCCATACGAGTATGCTCAAACAAGCCGTGACGTGTTATAAAATCTGTCTTATTCATGGCGTCTTCAGACAAGGGCATTTGATAATATCCTGATGCCATATGAAGTGTTGTGAGGAACAGTCTTTAATATTAGGTAATGGAAAACAATCCTTTGTAGTACACCCATTCAAGGCTCGAAAATCAATGCACCATCCAACAGAAAAACCTTTCTTCCTAACAAGAACTGAGGCAGAAACCCAACAAGAAACTGATGGCCATAGAACTCCTGCAGCAAATATTTTTTTGTAAATGCTCTTTCTCCTGGTCTTGAAAACCAATGGGTGTACATCTCATTTTATGCTTAATGGGAGGAGAAGAGCTCATGTCAATATCGTGAACGACTCCAGTGATACAACCTATATCTAGATCATGTTTAGCAAACACATAAGCATAATCTGTTAGAAGTCTACCCAGTTTGATTGCTTGGTAAGTTTCCAGTCCAACTATGGACTTTGAAAACAAATCTTTTAGATAACTAGGAATCTCAGACTTAATTGCGTCAAGCTCATCTTTCAATACAGGAATATCTGTTTGAGCCTCAACCACTTTGACTGAAACTTCATTAGAAACATGTTCATCTACTGAGTCTATTCCTTAAGCATTGCCCAAAGGTAATCCTTTTTTGAAACGTACAAAATAACCACTGACATTGAGGACACTAACTGAGGACCTGACAGACCTACCTATTGCGGAAGAAATAAGAGTACCTTTATATTGTACCTTGGGCTCAATAATAACATTACCTTGCAGAGAATCATCAATTTTAACTTCAAGAACTCTGATGGAGTTTGGAGGAACTCCTTATTTCTATACAGGAAATGTCATAATTTTTTTTATAATTTTTTTTGTTAGTCTGCTCGTGTCATTACAAAAATTATCAGAGATATGAGGCCATTTAATATTCAAACTGCCACAGCTGAAGAGTTCCAGCAGTTAAAAATATTCATGAACGAATAGCTGACAAGTTGTTAAAACGTAGGGAAAGAATGTCTGGAACTGAATGATTTGGAACGAAAATCTGGCTTGCGATTGAGTATTGGTCTCATCTGTTGGTGAAAGGGCAAATAACCCTCATACACCCATCATATGACGAAGCATCATGAAACACCAAATCTACGCTTCAAGAAGACTACTGACACGGTATTGTACAGCTTATGAGAGAGGAGGTGAAGCAGTTAGAGGAGAAAGTGAAAAACAAAGAAAAATTATGTCAAGAGAATTATTGGATAGCGTGAAAGAATGACAAGGACATTTGTGAATGAAAACCTGAAATCTCCAGATGAGGAAATTCTAACACCGACATGTAAACCGTTCCCTGAAAGTTTGGAAGAATGTGCCACTCAGATAACCACAGTGGATGAACAGTCGAGTTGCCATGTTGAAAATGACATCTCAAAACCTGCCCATGTCGATATAGCTGTTGAAATTTATAATGGACCATTGCGTTCTCAGATGACAGTAGAAGAGGAATTCAAACGAGTAACTTCTTTTCTCGGTTTATTTCATCTGCCCGGTGATCAAAGCAAACGTCAACGTCAGTTCCAAATCATCAACAGCAATAAAGGAGACTGGTGATGTTGTCGATCTCGGTTCTCCGCATAGTACAGAAGGGTTTAACCCTTTAAACCTCCGCGGCCGCTTTTCCGACCAGGAACATGATACATCATTACGTCATTAAATAGGATGGCTGTTCTGTAAGATGTCGGGTGGTAGATCAATCAATATTTTCAACGTGCAGCCCCGAGGCTGCACGTTGAAAATATTAATTGGTCTACCCCAAATAACGAATATGGACTCTTCTAATTGCTGCCATTGAACTGGCATGGAAGATACCACTAGAGTTCAAAGGGTTAATTTTAAATAAAGCTGAGTAACCTACCATGTTAAAGCATTATCAGCAAATAAGTAACTTGAAGTGAAAGAACTCGTGTGAATAAAGCCATACGAAATCTCGGAAGGGAGATAAATATTTGGCGAAATATATCTAATGGTATTCTAAAGGGTTAAACTTGTGATTGTTTACTAGCGTAGATGTGTGTACAGTGCAAGTGTAACTCGGTTTTGACACAGACTACGTGGATATTGTTGATAATCAACACAGATACAAACTATCAGATTATACTGATTTTATCCTTGTGCTGCTTTGATACAGCAGCCATATATGCTTAATGACATTAAACCCCAGTAAAGTTATACGTACTATTACTATGCAGAAAACGCATCTGTCCAGAATGTTCCTTCCACTGATTTTAAAATGTAAAATCCTGCTCAGTCAGCTAAGAGTAAACTCCAACAAAAGTAAACAAGTTTCCGTGCACGTTGCTTGAGAAAATTTACTAACCTGGAAGAGACAGCCATCATGTCGGTCCTGTCAAAAGAAAGCGAAAGAAAGACATAGGGAGAAAACATTCCAGAAAAACCGAGTCTCCTGTGTTGGTGAAAGAAACAAAAATGGCATGCCATGTCACCGGTATGCGCTTCTCAACAAAAGTCAACGTTTCAGCCAAATATACCACTAGACGTTTATCAAGGACTGAAAACGCACCGGAACAATGCGTTCGGCGAAGTAAACACTGTAACAGCCCACCAGTTCATGTTGTTCCTAATACTTGTGAAAGAAGCAGAGAAGCTGCACCTTTGCAGTCATCACAACATGTACTTGGTTGTGGTGGTCCGATAGTTATTGGCAAATTCTAACAATGTTATAAGCTATTACCACAGCTTTCTCTACCACAGACACTGTCACCACTTCTGCATGGTACACACCGACTCATTCCAACCAACTGCGCATTGGTCAATGCTCATCATCGACTGAACAATGCATATCTGGCTCTTACCAGACATCAATCTCCCAGTTCAGGTCTTGGTTTTGGACAAAAAATAATGCAGAGTTACATCGGAATTACGCCTTTATACCAACCCATCATTCTGGTGTTTCTTTTGTAATACGTTCATGGGAAACGGAGATACACGCATTACATAACTACACTACACACACAACTGCACACGTCACATTTTTTCAATGCAGGAAGGCTCTGTATGCTTTCTTGCCTGATAACATTTGCAGCGTCCATGAAAGACACACGAACAAATGCAAACACATTACACAACAGACATACACATACACAACATTATGTTTTCTGTGGGAAGGTCTGAATCGCTTCCTGACCATCATTACACCATGCAACTTTCGCTCAAACACACACACACACACACACACACACACACACACACACACACACACACACACACACACACACACACACACACACTCTCACATTCCGTTTTTATTTTTAATGTCCATCTCTAGTTATCTTTTAAAATCTTCACATTTTACTACTCCCAACAAAAATTTCTTTTAACAAACTGTTTTACAACTTTTAAACCATTGTGTCAGTTTATCTCAAACAGAGTGCAACGTTTTAACCCCTTGAACCCTAACTGCCGTTTTCCGGCAAGGAACATGATATGTCATAATTTCATTAAATAGGATGGATGCTAAGTGCATGTGTGTGGTAGACCAATCAATATTTTTCACCGTGCAGCCCGAAGGATGCACGTTGAAAATATTAATTGGTCTACCCCTAAATAATGAACATGGACTCTTCCAGTTGCTGCCATTGAACTAATATGGAAGTTACCACCAGGGTCCAAAGGGTTAAAAGTACTATGAACTATTCATTGTAAACTTCTCTTATAACCCTTTACCTAACCTGAAAAGCAGACGACACTTGCAAACATAATTCTTGAATAACTAATTTTTTTCATTTTTTGTCTCAAAAACATAGGTTATGACCCCTCGTTGGAACGAGCTCGTTCCAACGAGGGGTCATAACCTATGTTTTTAACACAAAAAATGAAAAAATGGTAGGATATCGGATGGTGAATACTTCGCGATATTGAGCGAGAAAACGAAATACGATGCCATGAAAGAAGCCGTGAGAATCAAGACTCGTCAGATCATCAAGGAAGAGATGAAGGATTCTCTCGTGGAAAAGGGGAGGAAAGAGGCCAGGGAGGAATTCAGTAAGATGATAGTACTCAAGAGCAGCGATTGAAAAAAAAATATATGTAATAAGAACAGAATTAATTAATTATTAAATTTATATATAAAATAAAAACGAAATTAATTTAAATAACTCTTAAAAAAAATGTATTGCGTGAAGTGTAAGAGAGTTACCGAGACGAGTAATTCTCGAGAAGTACGAACTAAAAATGACAGACAGATGCTTCGCGAAATTTGCGACATGTGTGGTTCTGTCAAGACTCGATTCGTCAAAAAAAAGAACGCGAGCAAAGGTAAAGGCATCGTGAATAAAATGATCAATAATCTACCTTTCGAAATGCATCTGCCCGGTCACAGTTTCACGGGACCCGGAACGAAATTGAACAAGAGACTCAACGCCGATCTGACACCCAAATCTTGGAGCAAACCTGTGAATAGGGTGGACGTGGCCGCGTATGATCACAATCTGTGCTACGCCGGACATCCCGACACCAAGACTCGCAACGACGTCTGCGACAAAAACATGTTGGGGAAATTGAGAGGCATATCGAATCCGACCAGGAGAGAGAAGATAGAACGTTCGCTGGTCGGCAATCTGATCGGTGCAAAACGTCGATTCGGATGGGGCGTTCAAAAAAAAAGCGCATCAGAAAAGAAGAAGAAACGATTATTGACGAGCGAATTGGCCGAGGAGTTACACAAACCCATAGTGCGTAAATTTCGAAAGAAAAGGGTGTTCGTGAAGGGTTTGGATGATATTTGGTCTACTTGGTCGACATGAGATCGTTTTCGAGGTGGAACGAGGGCGTCAAATATCTATTGACGGTCATCGACGTGTTTTCCAAATACGGTTGGATCAGAGCTTTGAAGAATAAATCGGGACCTTGCGTCGCCGAGGCTCTGAAGAGCGTGTTCGACTCGTCTTCTCGAAAACCGAGTAAATTGTGGGTGGATAAGGGAAAGGAATTCTACAACAAGCATGTTCATCGATTGGTAGACCTCTACTCGATCGAAAACGAAGAGAAAGCCAGCGTGGTGGAACGTTGGAATCGAACGATGAAGGAAAAGATGCACAGATACTTCACAGCGAATTCGACCAAGAAATACATATACGCTCTGAACGGTCTGGTCAAAGATTACAACAACACGCGACACGGATCGATCAAGATGACTCCCGTGGAAGCTAGCGATCCTCGAAATGAAAAACTGGTCTACGCAAATCTATATCCTGAAAGATCTAAGATCAGGAAGAAGTCTAGAACGCCGAAATTTGTGGTCGGTGATCGAGTAAGAATCTACGCTTATAAGAAGCACTTCGAAAAGGGTTATACTCCTCGATGGACCTCAGAAATCTTCGTGATAATCAAAATATTTCACACCGATCCGGTGACTTACGAAATCGAAGCTTTGGATGGAGAAGAGATCATCAGAAAGTTTTACGAACAACAATTACAGAAGACAAAGTTTTGATAAAGAAAACAAATTTCTTTTATTTACTTTCTTTAATATTTTCTTGTTTACACATATATATATAAGAGAGAAAAATAATAATGAAAAGTAATTAAAAACTATTTTTTGATAAAGAAAGCAAGTTAATTAATAAACAAAAAAACCCTAAAAATCCTTTAAAATGACAAATATACTAGATATAGCACAAAGCATAGTGAAAGATGAAAGTATTCAAGAATATGAGGTACACGAATACGAACCGGTAACCGGAACGAGTTTGAACAATGCGGGAGAGATAAGAATCAACGTCGAAACTCAAGATCTATTCATACTTCCTAGCGAGAGTTACATAGTGGTGCAGGGACATCTCACCAAGGAAGATGGGAGCGACTACGCCGACGATGACACGGTTACTCTAACCAATAATGGCATCATGCATCTATTCAGTAATATAAAATACATGCTATCCGGACAAGAGATAGAATCTGTGTTTCATCCCGGTCAGGCCACCACGATTTTCGGACTCTTGACGTATCCTGATGATTTTTCGAAATCCAGAGGACTTAATCAGTTGTGGGTGAAAGACACCGTCGGCCCTGCTAGCGCCGGCGCCGCCTTGATATTCGACTACGTCGACAAGACGTCCAGACCTAAAGGAACGTTTTCGTTCAGGATACCTTTGAAACACATCTTCTGATTTGCGGATGATTACAACAAGATCATGTACGGATTCAAACACAATCTGACGTTGATTCGAAAAGGAGACGACGACGCAATAGTGAGACTCACTGCGACCAATGCGGGTAAGATAACTCTACACAAGATGTCGTGGTTTGTTCCGCACGTGGAGCCTTCGATTGTGGAAAAAGTGCGTCTCTACAAGATCATAGAATCCAAGAGTAAATTACCCGTGGGATTTAGAATGAGACAGTGCGACACGGCTAGCATTCCACCCTTCACGAATCACTTCGATTGGAGATGGACGGTGAAATCCACTTCTGAGAGACCGCGTTTCATCGTGGTTGCGTTTCAGACCGATAGGGACGGGTCTCAGGAAAAGAATGCATCGCTGTTCGATCATTGCAGTTTGAGAAACATACAAGTGTTTCTGAACGCCATGAGATATCCAGCAATCGATTACAATGCGTCGTTCGACAAGAACGATTTCTGCAGACTGTACAGCGACGCCGCTGAATTTAGAAAGAAGTATCACGGTCTAGACGAATTGATGAGCAACCCTAACATATCTCCCGGCGAATACAAGTCGATGTATCCCATGTTCGTATTCGACGTCAGTAAACAGAGTGAACGACTCAAGAGTAGCGTCTTAGACATTCAGATCAAGATGCAATTCGATAGGAACGTGCCGAGAAAAACCGAAGCCTTCGCCCTGGTCCTGTCGGACAGAGAATTACAATTCGAATCGGATGGAAATAAGATGTCGATCATTCGATGAGAGATGAGTGTGAAAAAAAAAATATATATAAATAAAATTAAAAAATTATTATAAAAATGAATGATAAAGAAAGAGAATACTTAAGAAGAAACAGACGTGTTTTGATTAAAAATATTTTGCAAGATTCGTTAGCAATAATTCTAGACACTTTAGTCGAAACAGAACCTTTGATATTGACTGATTATATGAGGCGTGAAATCGAAAGTAAAATCTTGATAGAAGATAAAACCAGAAAACTTTTAGACATGTTGACGTATAGAGGACCGACTGCTTTTCGAGAATTTATAAAAGCTCTTTGAAATGCTAAAATAGATGTCGATGTGTGTTTCGAGATAGATGATCCAATTTCACGAGACGAAACATTATGAGAAATAACGTATTAAAACAAAACCTCAAAAAAAAAAAAAAATAAATAAATAAAGTAATGTGATCTAGAGAGATTGAACATCTTTCTAAATCTCATTACTTTTTTTTTGTTTGTTTTTTAATAATCACACATTATGTTTTTTTTTTTTAATTCATTATTTTCCACGCGTGCACTGTTTGTTCGAAGGAAATAATCTGATCAGTAGACTCACCACGGAAGTGGCGGCTTCGGGATTATTAGTTTTCGTAACGAAATTAATCCTGTCTCCGGCGTTCACATTGAGAGGTGTGCCGAACGTGCTAACATTCGCGTGTTGATTCTCAGTCTTTTCGACACTGTATCTCTTATCGCTCTCTACTCCATTCACCATGAGATTGACGACTGCTCTGTTATTCAAATCCGAGGAAGCCAGACTCATTCGAAGGATTTCACCTCCCAGCGGCATGGGATATCCCACCTGACCATGTTTCGATCCGCTACCTCCATTTCCGAAAGACCACTCAGCTTTTCCTTCATCTAAGGTGCCGGCCTCCTCGGCCCACACAGTGATCATTTGTCTAGCATATTTGACTTTATCCACCACCAAAATCCGGGTGTAGGCATCCGTCATGTTCACGGGATCCGGTAGATTCGTGAGCGCATGTCCACCCATGTCTAGTTTACCTTCCATTATGTCACCCTTTCTCCAGATTGAGTTGTCATCCACGTACTTTCTGCTGACCGCGCTGGAATCGAATTCGGGATCGTGACTGAGTCTGAATAAATTCTTACCGTTCATGTCGATACCACCCTCCATGGTTACACCAGATTGTTTGTTCAGGTAGAGATCGTCAACTTGTGATTCTAGGTATTCTTGTGATCGTATCACGGCAGAATCCGCGCAGCCCTTGTTGACCGCGGTTGAGTCTGCATCCGTGTCGTCGACCTTCGACAGATTCAATATCTTGTTGAATCCCGCATTCAGATCCAATTTCATTTCTCGTGTCAGACTTTCTCTGTTCCAGATCTACGTAGTGTTTGGTCGCCACATCCTTGGGATTCGTGGGAGTGGCCACGTTCGTTATCTTGTTAGAATTGGCATTCAATTCCGAGTGCATCGTTCTCTGAATGTATCTATTTCTCAGGTGTTCACTGAATCTCACGTGAGAGTCGTCTGTGTATTTCTTGGTCGCGGCATCGGTGGGATCTATGGCATTCACGACGTTCACCAAACGTTTGGATTTCAGATCGAGATCGTCGGTCATGGTTTTATCCACATAATTATCTAGCATGATTCGTTTGAAATCGGCGTTCCCCCTGTCGACGTATTTTTTAGTCGCAGCATCTGCAAGATCTATCGGCTCGGGAAGATTGTAGAGCTTCTTATCGTTCATGTTCAAAGGTTCTTCTCGAGGTTCGTATCTCCGAACGTAACGTTCGTCCAAGTTGGCAACGTCGTGACCATCATCGACTTCGAACGTCTTCCTCTTCTTTCTTAGGTTGACTTTTTCGTCGTCACTTCTACCAAATTTATCGACTGGCATGTTGTTGTGGGATTTTTTTGTTTTTTAGAAAAAATATATTCAAAACACAGTTTATTAAAAATGAACTATTTTATTTTTATTTTTCGTTTTTATTCAATTAAAATTTTTTAAAATAATTTATTATCTTTATATATACTATAAAAAAATCTCTCTCTAAAGTAAATCATTGAGAATGTCTTGAAACCGATCTCCTTCAGACCATCTCTTGAGAACGTAGAGACATAGGTGACCACAAAACACTTGATCTGGTGATTGCAATTGTTCCGTGTTGTAACGAACCATCGATTTGTTGAAATAGTTCTTTATTTCTTTTGGCGGCGAGATTCCATAGCTGTCGAAATAATAATTTTTCTTCTTCCCGTTCTTGATACTCGCCACCTAGTGAGTGCCTTCACCCGATGAATCATCTAGATTTAAAATTCCGCATTCCGATTGTCGAGGTCTTCTCTTCGGCAAGGCATCTCTGGAAAACACGCCTAGAAAATCTTTGATTTTCAAATCTTTTGCCGCATTCAACAGATCGATGTTGGATAGGGGTTCGTTAGGTATGACGACACCTTCTACGGATATCTTTATTTTCTTATTCATAAATGCGTATATATTTTTTTTTATTTATTTTTTATATTATAATTCACTAAAATGACGTTATTTTTTTTTATTTTTTTATTTTTCTTTTCAAACTAACTCTCTCGATGTCTCTATCAATTTCTATAATTTTGAATCCATCTCTATCGATTTCTATAATTTCGAATCCATCTAATTCCTCTTGATTTTCTGGAATCCAATCATCCACATTCATATCGTCTCTAATTAGATCTAAAGTCCAATGTCCGAGTGCCAAAGTGCTTATTTTATCGTCTAACACAAATCTCTTATCGTCGTCAGCCATTAGCGAAATCTTGTTGACTATTTCTGTATACAAGTCGTGATTTTTGCTTCGAATCGATTTCATAGTCTTATACACCGGACCACTTCCTAACAGACAATCTTTATACTCTTGGAAAGAGATGTTTTTCTTCACCACGCACGCTTTAACCCCTTTGCACTTCTTGATCTCTTCATCTTTTAGACGATAAGCATACAGTTTGGGTCTCAAGCCCACGAATTCGACGATTTGTTTACCACCACTCTCACCTTAAATTTACCCAACACCTTCTTGTTGCCGTTCGATTGAATGTTGGATGGGTGATCGACGGGATAATTGCTTGTGTCGAACCACGCGGCCACGTCCAGAGATATATCTCGGTAGATGTCTGTGGTCTCTGTCTCGTAAACTAAACTGTCCGTGTCGGTGAACAGTAGTTTGGCTTTATTACCAAATTTTGGTTTGACATAATCGTAGTGAAACTCGTACATCAATCGCTTGCTGATATCTAAGATGATCGGACCGACATAATACGGTTTGTCGAATTTCAGGTGCGTCTTTTGCATGTGAACGGCCACTAGATTTTCATCGAATATGGTTCGGTGTTTGTAATTGGGTTTCACCACTAATTTTTTAGCTCTTTTCCCAGACGTGACGAGTAGAACGTCGGTTCTCTTCCTGATGTTTTCCATCGATTTACCGTACACGCAGTTGTTCATGAGTTTGAAGAAATCTTTTTCGAAATCGTTCTCGGCTCGAATTCTGAGATTCCTGTTGAGATCGATGTATTTTTCATCCAAGGCTCTTTGTCGAATCGAATGATGCAATGTATGTCGACTAATTTCATCCCGTAATCGACGTACTGTTTCAAATTCTCGCTGTAGACAACGTAGTTACATTTGTTAAATAAATTGGGAATGAGTTTTTCCTTGTCTCCTTCGTTCAGTTCCCTTCGTTCGGGAGCCAGCGGATAATCGTTGTGTGGAATGTGTAATTCTTCCGGATAGTTCAAATCGACTTCTAAAATGCAAGGATAGTCTCTCCATTTTTGCATCTCTTCCGGTTCCGTCACCCATTCGAAATTTCCAATCGGTAAAGGATGACTAATAGCCCAACCATACAGATTATTAGCATCCCAATACTGTATGTATTTAATCGCCCATTTCGAATTGAAACCTTCTTTCATGTAGGGATTGTTAGCTTCAGAATATCTGTGAGAGATCATCGAGACGCCACCTCTCGCAGCCCTTTCAAACATGAGCAACATGTTCACGTCGGATAATAATTCCAATTGGACTTCGGTGGTCTTCAACAGAGTGTCCCACGCCAGACCGGGTGCGGTGAAATACCAAGCAGGATCCAGATCGTAATTTCGACGACATACGTCTCAAAAATTTTCGAACACGTCTGCCAAGAGCAGAACGTCAGTCTTCAGATAGAGATTGTGATAATCTCTCATGGTTTTCATATCAAATGATTTCCACACGTTTTTGGCGTTTTCGTAATTCTCGTCAGAAATGTTGGATTCATATAATTTCGAATAAAAATCTTTTTTCGAAGGTAGTGCAGTGTCTTCGAATCTCTTTAGATCGTTCATGTAATCATAAGGATAGACTCCTTTCCTCAACATGACGTCTACTCGTTCTCTGAAATGTTCACTCGTGATTTTAAATTTATCCTTGCTCATGTTATCGACTAATTTTTCCAGAGCGGTCGACATGAATTTAAAACTGTCGATGAAACGTATGCCTCTACGAATGGATTTCGTTTTTTCTTCCAACGTATTTCCGTTGATTACTCTTTTCTTCTCCATGAGCTTCCATTTCGTGAAGGAAATGTGGCTTTCTTCGCTGTTCGCGATGCAATTTAATTCTTCATGTGAGGTGCCGAGATTTTTCACGAACAGATGACTGTCATAACCCGAGAGATTGTGAAACATCACCGGATTGAAAGTGGCACCTCGATATTTTAAATTACACTTGCTGTGAGCCGGACCGCGATACAGACCCACGTAATGATCGTGGTCTCTAACCTTCTTATTTTCCTCCGAATTCTCGTCGAACGATTGTCTGCATATGTGACATTTGGTGGCTCTATTATTTTCGTCCTACTGCTCTCGCGTGATGATCATTTTCACTGGAGTTTTGAATTTGTCATATAACATTTCAATTTTCCATTCTAACTCTTCCACGGACCTTTGGGCCACGTCGTCATCTTCATACTGTTTCGTGTAGGTGAAGGGACCCATGTCATGTTGTGAGTCGAAAGCGCATTTCACGTAAATGCAATAGCCCGAAGGTATGTGTTTTTGATATCTTTCAACGTAACTTTGAAGAGCGTTGGGTTGACAGGAACTCATTTTCGTGGTGAAACATTCAAAATCGGCATACACGACGAATGGTACTTTTAACCTTCTATTGTGATTTTCAAACTTCACAATGGTGTTGGGTTTGGGCATTTCGACGGCGACACCTTGATTTTCGTTGCAATATTCCTGATGTTTCACTAATGATTTTTCGCTCTTAAACATCTTCATGCAGTTGGAACATAAACATATCTTATGTCCATGTTTATTATTTTGTTTTGACAGTAATTGGCTCGGATGTTTAACCCAACAATAATGACGATTGTCACCATTCGAAATCAATAATAAAATAATCATCTTTTCTCTTTTGAGATACGAAGTCTGTCTGAGAGGATAGATCGTTCATTTTTCATCGTCGTATCCCAAGACGTTCACTGCTACGGTGGGATTTTGAACCTCAAAACGTTCGATGTGTTTTAACTCTGTTGGAAAAGTCACTCCTGTCCAATCGAGATTTTTAGAAGTCTCCTCGTAACGAGAAACTCTCTCAGGATGGATTTTGACAGGGTATAAAGCAGAAGTGACTGCCCATTTAAAACACTGATCATCTTTATTTCTCACGTTGATCACGGGGTGTTTTTTAGCTAAGAAATATGGTAATTCCACGTAGGAAGATCCTTTCAACGGTTCGTTTTCACTTATGTGAATTTCGAGTTTCAAGACCTCATCGAACGTCCAATTACTACCTTCATGTTGATAATTTGTGAGAGACATCAACATCTTGTCTTTCATCTTTTCGAAAACGTCCGATAAATCTGAAACTCGAAATACGGGTTCGACGTTAGATCTGAAATATGCATTTTTCACGATGCTCTCACCGGACTTCACGTCAATTTTATTCATCACACAATGGAGTATCATCTTAATTTTTAGTCCCACATTCATGTATTTGCGAAACAAATCCAATACTTTTTTCTTCACCCATTCCATGAACAATTTCGGATCGATTTTCTTCAATGAGGGAACCATGTCGAAAGTTTTAAAATAACCTTTGATCGCTCTCTCCCATTCTATGGTCTTTGATCGAAATAGTTCCGCAGCGAGTTGTGCTAGATATTCTTTTCCTTTCCCTTCGTTTATTGCTCGTCGAATTTCGCTCAATATATCTCGTTTGCCTAGAATCTGAAGTCCATCATTCGTTTTCATTTTAATTTTTCTTTTCTTTTCTTTTGAAACTTAAAGTTCTTCTTCAACGGCTTTTCATTTAGTTGTCTTCTTATTTTTCACAATCGAAACGTTTTTGGTTTTTTTCGACGTCGGCATTTCGATTCCTTTTACTATCTTTTTCTTCTTCTTCTCATTTTTCACAACCGATGCATTTTTTGATGTCATTGGTATCGACATTTCGTTTGCCTTTCTTTCGTTTCGCAAATGTTTCTGTATGACTTCAATTTTTTTTGATTTAGTTCTATGATTTCTGAAATGTGAAATTTTTAATAGTTTACAAATCTCATTTAACTGAGGTACGGTTTTCTCATTTAAATTTTCTAATTTTTTTTATCTGTTTGCTTCATTTTGTAAGAATATTTTTTTCGAATTTGTATTTAAATAATTTGTTAAAAAGTTTTGTTTTTTTTCTTTACTGTGAAAAATATTTTTTGATGAAATTAATCAATTTTTTATGTTCCTTAACGTGAAAAAAACTGAATTAATATGAGAAAAAAAGGATGTTAAAAATTTAACTTTTTATTTATATATATATATATATATAAAGAGAAAAAACAAAACTTTTTAAACAAATTATTTAAATACAAAAATTTAAAATATACATTATTTGCAAGAATTCGTAAAACAAAAAAAAAACCCAAATAATCGATCATGGTGACAACATCCATGATGGAATCTCGACATAAATGTCGACGTTGTTTAATAAATTTTTATTCTCCAAAAAACCAAGAAGAAAAAAATCGTAATTTATATTTATGCGTTTTGAAAGAAAACGATATGATTTGCGATAGAAAATCGAATCGTAATACTATTAGCGAACAAAAATTAATCGACAATGTCGTTCGAACTATTAAAAAAGAAGAAGAAGGTTCAAGACAAATAGAACTCTTACAACTTTTATACGAAGTCTCGCACGAGGTTCAAAAACAAATTTCTGCGAAGCAGATGCGTGTTCATGTCACCCGATTCCTTCTCAATAGATGATGATAACTGCAAGATGCGAAGGCCAATTTTTAAATGTTCGAAGTCTTGCACGTTCTAAAAACTCGTCTGCTTCTTTCATGAATCGAATCAAATCTTCTAAAGTCAAGAATTGAGATAACATCTTGTTTTGCGTGATTCAATGTATTGTACAATTTCTTCCAAAAATTTTTCACATTAAAGAAATTAAAATTCAAAAACTTTTTTTTATATATATATATAAAGAGCAAAAAAAAAAAAAAAACAAAACTTCTTAAATAAATTATTAAAATACAAAATTTAAAATATACATTATTGCAAGAATTCATAAAACAAAAAAAAAACCCTAAATAATCGATCATGACAGCAACACCTAAAAGATGCGAATTGAAATTGAAACGAGTCGAAACGTATAAGAAATTCGGTCATAAAATCTATAGATTACAACAACACGATCCTATTGAATTGAATGATGTCGAGATGAAGGACTTAGAGCATAAATACGACAGATATAAGATGACTTTGAAATTGGATGAAGCCATGCTCGATTTGTTTTATGAGTACCAAAGCAATCTGCAGAAAATCGTCATCGCTAAAGATAAAGAATTCGACAAGGACGATTTGACGTTGTTCTATGGAAGTAACATATATTCAAAAATCTCACGCGAACTTGTGGACAAATCGAGTGGTGAGAGCGCGTTCACCAATGTAAAAAAACTCAAAAGAGTAAAGATAAACATTCAACACATTTTCGAAAAAGGAGAAAACACGAGTGTCAACATGCAAATAACAGACTTGGAAATATAAACAATAGAGAGATTGAAATGTTAAAATTTAACTTTTTATTTATATATATAAAGAGAAAAAAATCTTTTACTAAAAAATTTTACATTAAAGAAAATTAAAAATTAAAAAAAAACAACTTTTTTTATATATATATAAAGAGTAAATAAAATAAACAAACTTTTTAACAAATTATTTATTTAAATACAAAATTTAAAATATACATTATTTGCAAGAATTCATAAAACAAAAAAAAACAACAAATAATCGATCATGATGACAACAACACCTAAAAGATGCAAATTGAAATTGAAACGAGTCGAAACGTGTAAGAAATTAGGTTTTAAAATCTATAGATTACAATGACAAGATCCCATTGAATTGAACGAGGTTGAGACGAAGGGCTTAGAGCACAAATACGACAAATATCGCATGCCTTTGAAATTGGACGAAGCTGCGCTCGATTTGTTTTACGAGTACGAAAGCAATCTGCAGAACATCGTCATCGCCGAAGATAGAGAATTCGACAAGGACGATTTGTCGTTGCCCTATTGAAGTTATATATTTCCAAACATCTCATTCGAACTCGTGAAGAAATTGGGTGGTGAGAGCGAGTTGACTGAAGTAACAAAACTCAAAAGAGTAAAGATAAACATTCAACACATTTGCGAAAAAGGAGAAAACACGAGTGTCAACATGCTAATAACGGACTTGGAAATATAAACAATAGAGAGATTTATTTTTTTAGCGAAGAAGAAGGAAAAAAAAAACGTAATGAGATCATCTTGAAAACACGAGTGTCAAGATGCTAATAATGGGCTTGGAAATATAAACAATAGAGAGATTGATTTTTTTAGCGAAGAAAAAGGAAAAAAAAAAGTAATGAGATCATCTTTTAGATCTCATTACTTTTTTTTTTTTTGTTTTCCTTCTTCACTATTATCATATATTATAATAACGTTTCCTTTTTTCTTAAATTTCAGCGTCGATTCTTCTTTTCTTTTTTTCTTTTTTTTGTAATATGATACGTTTTTTTTTATAACAACACATTTGTTTATCCGAATCATAATTATGAATGAATGTTGTGCATCTCTTGGTAACACTCGCATCATTGCCATTCTCTTCAGAAGGTAGTGGTGACGGTGGAAAGCGTCTCATTCTTTTCATTTTCAACCGTCTATCCCGCTGTTTATCTAACTCTTTCATCAGTTCTTTCCTTAGATATCCATCATTAGCGTCTACCCATTTGTCCACATCTTTTTTTTCACACTCTGTCTCGCGATATTCATCATTATCGTCTAATTATTTCTCCACCTTTTTATCCATTTTATATATTATTTTATACTTTCTATGATTTATATTTTATATAAATTATATAATTTTATATTATAATAACATATTCAAAATCGGTATATTCTTAAACGGCGAATTCTCACGAGCAACAAACCCTTGCCGAGTCGCTCAATGTTCTGTCCACTCTTCAGATAGAGACCGTTTCCACTCAAAGAGTTGCCATCTCTAACGGGTTCTAGATACAATCCTTTACCGCTGACGTCTACGTGGATGCGACACACGGCTCCTCCCTTCTTCAAAAACAGTCCACTGCCACCCATTAATTTCTCAACTGCCGAACTCGCGAGTCCCGTGAAAGCTCCCACGCCGAGAGTCTTTCCGAGAAAGGGTAGTGCCTTTGCGGCGAAGGGTAATGCTTTTGCGGCGATTCCTGCCAATAGCGGTAGGAAACCACCTTTCATTCTCAAATTGTATCTCAATTGAGCGGGACTCAATCTCACCATCAACCCTCTTCCATCGCGAATCGCTTTCTCCATCCTTTTGCTTTGACTTCTGGTCCAGGCGATCGAATCCTGACCGCCTCTCGTCAAATCTTCGTGAGTGAATTTGAATCTCACTGCCTCGCCTCGAGTTGTTAACGCTCTCTTAAGTTTCTTGCTCTGTCCTGCGGACATGTTCACGTTTTTAATCACGTATTCTGTCATAATTCTTTTTTTTAAAATATATTTACTTCAATTGTTTTCATGTTTAATAATAATTATTTATATTAAAATAATTTTGTAAAATTAATATTGCGTTTATTTTATTTTTGTTATCTATATATATATACACAATATTTTTTTTTTTTTTTGCTTTTATATTTCTCTTATGTGAAATCGTATCGTCACCCTCTCTCCGCGAAGATCTAACAGTTCACCATTTTGATCCGTCAACATGGTTTTGAGACTATACAACGTGTCTAAAATCACTGGTAGATAAACTAAATTTCTAGGTCGCTCCACGATCTTATAACCCGTCGACACGTTTGGAAAGAAGGAATAGATCGTCGGTTGAGCGCTACCATTCACGTAGCTTCCAGCAATCACGTCCACGTTCACCAGAATGCTATTGACTGCGAGAATGTCGACCGTATTTTCAGATGCCGCGTGGCCTCGATACATCTTTCGATCAAATCCCAACATCTTGCCTGTAGAATCATCCGTGTTGAAATCCACTCGAAAATTATCTTCCAAATCCAACATCGTCTGTAAGGTATTAGGATTGGGAGCGAGTCTGATCTTGTTGCTTCCCTTTCCATCCGTCTTCATTCCCATCTGAATGTAATTGATCAAATCGTCTATGTCGTAACTCCCTTTGGGAATTCGAATCTCCAACCAATCCACTCCGTCGGAATACTTGAACAAGTTATTCTTTTCGGTGATGTTGGGAAAGGAATAATAAGTCTCCAGATTCACCAACGCCATCTCGTATCTTTTCTCTCTATTCAATTCGATGGAAGGTTCGAATTTCGTAGCGAATCGAGTCGAATCGCCACTCACCATGATTTGAATGGATTGTTTTGCAGCCGTATTCTCGGCTATCCGTTCTAACAATTCTCCTTGTTCCAACATTATATTTTAATTTTATTTTTTTTATTTTTTTCAAAACTAATTATTTGAAGATTTATTATTTTCTAATTTTTTTTTATTTTCACGCTCTATCTTGTTATCATCAGAAACATAAAACTTGTCGAATCCGCATCGATATTTTCCGTGATTAAATTCGCTTGTCAAATCGATCACGATGAAATTGTAAAGTCCTCCATCCCAAACCCTCTTGCAGAATCTCCTGAATTCCGCCACGCTCATGTCGTTTGCGACGTGGTCGCCGTAGATGTGCTTGAGATTCTTGAGATCTTGGCGAAAGAGACATAGAAAATTAGCATTCTCCCTTATCGTCTGTCTGGGCAATCGAAAATAATTCTGCGACAGGTAGAAACAGTCCACGTTGCTGTGCCGACCCCTAACGTAATACGATTCGCATCGGTTCTGTCTCTCCAAAAGCAGATCGTCGAAAATCATGAGATTCTTATCTTCCGATTTCAATTCTCTAGGATCCGGAACGTCGCTAGCGTTCTCATAAAATCGACACTCGACGTTCAAAGATGCATTTCTCTTCATCAGCTCCATCGCCGCACCGTCCAAAATGGTCGAAAGTGGAGCTTCACTCTTGTCGAATTCCTCCCTACAGTCAAAGATTCTGGCTATGACGTCCTTGGGAAATCTACGATCCATGCACTCTCGAAGCAATCTGTATTCGGGTTGAAACAAGCTCTTGCCATGCCAAACACGAACAATCTGTCGTAATCCAAACAGTCGGGTCGGGACAACAGATTCATCAACAGATTGGTCTTTCCACAATTCGATTTTCCCACTATCAAGCCTCTTATGCTTTTGGGAAAGAACTCATTAATCGACCTTTTGGTCGCGGTGTCGTTCCAAGACATATATTTAATGTTCATCTTTGTTTTATTTTTTTTTTTTTTGTTATTTTAGATTCTTTTCAAACACAAATTTTATATGTTTTTCAAACTCAGTTTTTAATATTATTATTTATTTATATCACACCGTCGCGAGTTCTCTTCAATCCTGATCCACTCGTCATTTTGGCTAAATCTTGTATGGGTACCACAGCATCCTTAAAATCTTTCCAACTTTTCGGCGTTCGCTCTAACGCAGCTCGCTTCGATCAACGCGTCGGCTGTCCTCTTGCCAGCCACAGAAGCTATCCTACCACTGGCTTCGGAAGCGGCTTTCTTACCAGCATCCAAAGCCGTCTTCTTACCGACTTCAAACGCAGTCGATGCGAGTTTTCTACCCGCATCGCTCGTGAACGCTCGCATTATAGAATCGACGATGCCAGAACCGCCTTGAACGTAAGTTCTGACGTATCCCCTGTTCTTTATCGCCAACATATTTTATTTTTATAATATATTTTGTTTTTTCACTGGTAAATTGTTTTGTTGTTTAAATACTTTTATTATTCTAGTGTAAAAATTTACTGTTTTATTTTTGTTTGTTTGTTTGTTTCTCTCTACTTATTATATACACATCAATCCTTCAATTCGTTCATCGGCCTTTTATAATGGTTTTTATTCAAAACCTTCTGTCTTAACAATTCGTCAGATATAGTAACTATCTGATTATCTAATCCTGTGTTACCAGCCCGTCTGCTCGCCATCAACAAACTCAATCTCTGAGACAGAGCGTCGGAATCGCTCGGAAGAAAAGTGGTTTTCACCCCTTTGCCAGTCACCGATTCGACGAACTTCTTATTCATATCCCATATGGGTTTCACCACTTTCGTCCACTTGTAACCTCTGTTGGCTTTGGGTCTCGTCTCTCTGGCATCGTTATTTCTCTTTATGGCGTGGGTCTGAACCAGAATGTCGCCGCAATTGTCGAAATCCTGTTCCGTGTAATCACTAGGCTTGTCGTAAAGGAGCAATCAGTCAATTCGTATCTGTTCGAACCCACGATCAATTCATCATCGCCTATTTCTACTTCTGTGTCTCCAATAAAAGTATTATTGTCCGAATCCTTAAAAATTCATACAACAGATCTCTCTTACCACCATCATCAGACGATGCGACGCTATCAGTGGTGATAGTCGAAGCTGTATCGGTGTCGGTCTCGCTCAAATCTGTTTGAATTCCCATGGGAACGTAATCCGGTGTAGATTGAATGGAATGCCGATTTCCAAAACTACCGGGCAACGAACCCATTCTCAAAGAACTCTCTTTTATGGGTCTCAATTCTTCGACTATCTCCTTCCTGCTTCGCTCTTGACCCTCCGTCATGGGTTTAAATATTTTTGTGGCTTCGCGTTTGAGTTCAATCTCACCAAGACGTCTGCTTCTGTCAGCCGACTGAATGCCCTTCTTAGCACGTTCATACTCCTCTAAAATTTGATTGCGACGTCTAAAATCCATCTGTAAAGACATTTTTCGTTTTTTAACTGTTAATGTTCCTTTCAGTATGCTAATGCGAGTTATTTTATTATTTTCAAAATTAAATGTATAATTATATTTTTATGTTTTAAGTTAATAAAAATCTTTCTGTCTTTAATATAATAAACTAAAAATATTCACATCTCAAGTCAGTATTGATTGAATTGGGAAAGTTTAAAATACGTTTTAAGCACATGACAAACCGGTTTCTGATTTAACGCATTTGAGAGTAATTTCCGTTTGTTAAAAGGAATTCCATTCACATATCAAAAAACCATTCACTCAGTGTCGAATTAAGAGAGAACCTTTTGATGACAGTTAAAACATTCCAGCACATAAAAGAAACTGGTTTGTCTAATTTAACGTTAAAGGAATTCATTCATTCATTCATTCATTCAAATCTCTCTGATCGTTATCATGAATATATTTAAAAATTTACCACTCAAACCTAATTGAGTGGAAAATGCGTTTTATTATAACATGAAAACGATCCATTAAAACGAAAAAAACCTTCATTCACGCCACAACAAAAACATAAGCAACATGTTTTCATTCAAACATTCCATTAAGGGTTTATTAAGATTACTTCACAAGAATTAATAGTGACAAACGCGAACAAACAAATTTTTTACCACTGATTCTTTTCTCTAATTGTCTCTAAACTCAATCTCCTTTTGTTACATCGAAACAAAACACGAATGTCTATTTTTACAGATCATATTTTATAGTTGACTCTTTTGAACGAATGCCTAAACTCAATTTCTCTTCGTTACATCGACACAAAACACGAATGTCTATTTTTACAGATCATATTTTATAGTCGACTCTTTGAACGGATGCTTTTCATTCACGCAACTCCTTTTAAAACTGACGCTCATATTTTATAGTCTACTCTTTTGAACGAAAACCTCTTTCAGTCATAACAATAACATGTGTTAGTTTTACTTCAGGAAACGTGACAGTGGGTTTGCCGGTTCAGAGACACGATTTTGATTTCCAATGTAAAATCCGCAAATGGATTTCCGTGTACGCCTCCATAGGATTTCAGTGTTAAAATCGTGTACGGACGCGGATGATTTAGAATCAGCAAGATGATGGTTTAGAAACGGCAAAACGTTTTTTTTGCTCGCAATTTAACACCGAATCCTATGGGGAAACCCATTTGCCGATTCAAAGACAAAACGGTACATGTACACATACGTAGAATTTCATGCGTTTTTTTCACTCTTGGATACAATCAGTGGTCTTTGAATCGGGAAAGCCGATTATAAGACACCCTAAAAAACGTTAGAATCGTGTACAGGTACACGATTTTAACACTAAATCCTATGGAGGTGTACATGTACACATACACGTACATGTACACCTGTCCCTCAATCGGCCTTTATCACCTACTATCGACGCTTTTATCAAATCAGTTTGGATTTGATGAAGTTTTTAATAATGTTAAAGGTATTACTCAAGATATATCGTCAGTGAGTATGTTCATTTCACCAAAGCAACAGATTCAACCGAAGAGGTCTCAAAACGTCTGTTCTGCTTCTCTGAGAAGCCAGGTCAGGGGAGAGTTTAGTGGAGTCTCCTGCGAAGACAATTCAATGGCTGTTAAAAAAGACATACCGAATTGAAAGACGGACGGCAAGAACTGTGGTCTTCTCATTTGGAAAGTACACTTCCTTATATGGCTTGGAGTGATGGTGTCGGCACTGAACCCCGTAGTGGTTTGATGTTTAAAACTGACAGCTATGGATTCCTGCAAGACGTTATCCGATAGCTCAACGTGTGGTGAATTCAGAGATTAACAGACTGCAAGTTGCTGTACTAATTCCGCAGATGTGGTGAGAATGGATGTCTCAAATTACGTGGAAAAACCTCTGTGGTCGGTTATAGCTGACACAATAATTGTTCCACACCGAAGCACCCATTGTCGCTGAATTTGCAGAATAAATGTTACTGACATTCAAATCGGCAGCACCGTTTCGTCAGTTTCACGACGATTTAAAAAAATACTGTCAGTTTAATACTCTCAAAGCCCGAGTCTGTGTCGAAAGATGTCTGCTTGTGTTCTGATAACAATAATTAGAAAACAAGTTCCCTTTTGACATACTGTACAGAAATAATGGCAATATGTCCTGTGTTCACATTGTTTAAAATGTGCAAAATTTGCAATAACTCCATTCAAACATATTATTCTGCTTCTAGTATTGTAGTAAAATGATACTTAAAAAATATTTGGGTCAGTTGTGATTGGAGGTTATGTACTTTATATCACAATTGATCTAATATCCATTGGCAAGATCACAATAATAGTATATATTGTGTGTATGCTCATGGAAAGAGTATATGTAATACACGTGTTACACTTCACATTTGCATTCATTGTGCTTGCACGAACACTAAAAGTAGTTGCAACCCTTTCAAACTGATAAATGAAGGGTTCCCATTTGAGACAACTATCACCTACAAATACTGACATTTCTGGCCTATTAGGACTCTTGCTCTGATTAAAACGTCTAGGCCTTCTGTGTCTGGCATTTGAGTGTGAACAAGAAGAGGAGCTATCTGATCCAGAATATTTACTGTCAGATGAACATCCTCCTGATGGGCGCGGTGGCGTCACGGTAACCGGTTCTCGTCAGATCATCGAAGTTAAGCAACGTCGCGCGCGGTTAGTAGTTAGATGGGTGACCATTTCAGCGACTGATTCGCGCTCCCGCGTTGTGTCCTTGGGAAGGCACTTAACCCCGATTGCCTACATATGGGCAAGGTGACGCCGTGTACTAAGGCGTACTGCACGTCGAAGATGCGCATGTCTTCAACCAATCTAACCCTGCCTGTGCCGCGGTGCAGAGTTCAGGGTTACGATGTTGGAGAGCTGACAGCTGCTCGTCGTTGCTCGGTGGTTCTCTCCAGGCACTTCGGCTTCCTCCACCCGTAAAACTGTCACCGACATGATATGACCCTGGCTGTTAATGTGTCGTTAAACCCTAATAAAAAAATTCCTCCCGATTCATTATCAGAACTACCAGTTAACGGCGAGCGAGCATGTCTGTGTCTATGATGCTAACAGAATGACCTAGATACAGCTTCATGTGGTGAGTCAGACATAGAAAAATCTAATCTCTGTGAGTCCTTTTCAGTGAAAGGGTGGTTTATTTGAATTGGACGTATTTTGGAGTGCTGTAATTGGAGGCATTCCTTATGTAATGACCATCTGGTGGAATAACTTCCAGAATTTTGAGAGATGTGGTTAAGATTCAGGCCAGTGAGTGCAAGATTACTGGCTGTTTCCTGAGTTGATAAGTGGAAAGAATATTCTGTTCTTTCTTTTCTCAATTCAAATGCTAACTTATCATACTTCTGATTAAATTATCTAGGCTTAGGTCTAATTTCCAAGTTTGAATCATGTTTAACTCGTTCCATTTGTTTGTCCTTAATTTTTATGCGGGTTTGTAAAATCTCATTTTCAGCGAAAGAAGCCTGAAAGTTTTGTGACCAACTCTCGTCATTTGCGATTAGCTTTTGCTCCATATGATCTAAACGCGCCGAGAGTTCTTTGATAGTACTACTTTCTGGATTCTCTTTTAACGTAATTTTACCCTGAGCTAACCAGTCTGCCAGGGTTTCTAACGGAATTTCTCTTTCCTTTGTTAAATCATTTAATTCTAAATGGTTTTTTTTCTGATCTCTACATTTTATAAGCTTATCAGCTTTTGTTTGCCCTCTACCATATATTTGTTAGGCTCTTCACAAGTAGCTATTTGTAAATTAATTGTAGTCATTGTAATTAATAGGTCTGAGAATGTGAATATGTAGAAATTATAACCGCCACCTTTGCAAGTACTGAGTAAAATGATTGTATTAAAGAGAAGAAACAATGTTCAAAAATAAACAATCAAACATTATAATAATGTTGCTTTCAGAATTCAAACAAAAATAGTTCATAAGAAATGCATTGACAACGCGGGGAAATGCGACAATTTTAAAAAAAAAACAATGAAATACTTATAAAAACGAGGTTGTCAAATCATTTAAACAAAGAAGTGCGCAATGAGCCTCCCCGTTTACTTATGTGAAAAAAAAGAAGTGAATCTCGAATACAAAATTCAAGAAATTTGTGAAATCTTACTCACAAATAATAACTGAAAATAATGTAATACGGAATTTCTCTGCGTTGGATCGAAGCATTCTCGTCGCCAAATGTGGGAACGTTACTCAAAGTAACAATTACATTCAAGAATGAAGATGATTTGAAATCTTTGACCTGTTAATGACAGTTCAACCACTCTGTTCAGCGTCGCAGATTCAAGTGAAGGCTTATGCAGATAAAAGGAAGTCGCTCCTTAAGGGTATCACACTCGATTGTGAAGTGGAGCGTGATGTGGAATAGGATACTGGCCATTTGTACCACAGTATGCATTAATCGACAATCAAATATTAGCTCGACGAGTAACAAATATTATTTTATTTTAAACAAACAATAATTTAGTATATAACTTTTCAAGTTTTTGTGGACCTGTCTATCCCAGCGTCTTCACGTACCGTCCGTTGATGTTATCGTCTGCATTCAAGTACGCTAAATAATAAAAAGTAAAAGAACCAGCGATTGACAATTTTCCCAATTGTTACAAAGAAAACCACCATCAAGGGCACGAATATGAAAATAATTAGATTACAAGAAGACACAAATGATGACTTTGTATCGTTTTCAAATAGAGAAAACCCGGGATTTAACCCTCTACCTAACATGAAAAGCAGACGACACCTGCAAAAATAATTCTATTCTTGAATAACTATTTTTTTCATTTGTTGTCTCAAACACATAGGCTATGACCCCTCATTGGAATGAGCTCGTTCCGATGAGAGGTCATAACCTATGGTTTTGAGACACAAAATGAAAATATAATGAAAATTAATTGGCGATTTTTGAGAAAAGCGCTGACCGGTTTGACCGTTACGTTGGCAAAGGGTTAAACGATTGTCAGGTGAACAGTTGAGTATGTTTGATGACGGCCGACAATCATATTATAATCTAAAAATACAGTGCTGAAGTTGACCAATGAAGGAACGTTCTGTGATTTGATTGACATGACCCATATGTGTCACGGGCTGCTGTGTTTGCTGAAAAAAAAATAAATTATTTTTGTTTAAATAAGCGCTGATTATACACTTTATTTATCTTTCTCGATATCTCTCTTTTAAATTATAAGAAATAACTGTTGTTTCTGTTCGGGCTATGTGATATAAACCGAAAATTCTCAGCACAAGCTTAATCATAACTCGCAACGTGAGTTATGATGCTTGTGTTGAAAATTTTCGGTTAAATATCGCATAGCCCGAACAGAAACATATTTCTTAAAAACATGGCCCGGAGGGCTGTCTTCCTGCCATTCCCATATTAAAAATGTAAACCTGACTTCAATGGTGAAAGCAATTTGCAAAATTCTTGAAGTGCAGATCTATTATTTAATTATTCAACCCTTTACCAGATACGAATAAGAAACACTATTTACAAAATATATCCTAAACTAAAAAAAATTGAATTTTTGATTTACCGTCATTTGACATACAAATCATGTCCTTGTGGCCGGAGCAGGAAACAGAATGAAATATAAGTGATTATACCAAAAGCCAGTGCTGGCCGGCATAGTCATTAGGACAAGAAAAGAGCCAAAAAATTACATAAATTGCATCATCCAATTAGTAAAACCCACTTTCAAGAATTTCGAGATCCAGTGGATATGGAAGACCAATCCGGATACAATGGGTTAATACAAGAGGTATTTGTTAGTCTGCCCCTCCAATAATTTCTAATGTGTTGGAGAAATTAAAAATTCACCACCATTGTAAACGGAATTCGCACGCCCAAGTCTTATTTTCTTTTGGTTCATAACCCGGAATCCACAAGCCCTGAAATAGTTTTCATCTTGAGGAATAGTGGAAAAGCTGTTTTTGAGAAATTGATTCGCTGATCGAGTTATTGTATGTGACAAAGCGTAGGCTGAATAAGAATGGTATAATTTGGATGGGATTTCAGAGAAAATCCGCTCGACAATTTTTCTAAGAAATTTTCAGGAAAGAAACTCATAATCTACTTGTTTCAATTTCTGTCAAAGATGGAGACAAGTCTCTAAATACGCATTATCTGGAAACCGTAAGTAAGGCTACGGCAAGAAACAAGAATGCTCCCACTAACCCTAAAAGGGATTGTTAGCAGGAACGCATTAATTAATTGCGTCAGCATAGCAGTATTGCGTTCAATTAACTGGTAATCTTAGCCTTTGGCGAGGTCCAGACCCTGTGTTGTAAATTTCGATATAAAGTGCCAACAAGCTGAAGATAAACACAAAACGACACACGCGTGTGAATGGGTTAATCGATATGGCACGAGTGCCAGCGCGGAAGGATAAAATGAGAGGTAACAGGCCTCGAGTTTTATCCTTCCGCGATGACAGAAGTGCCATATTGATGGACCCATTCACATGCGCGTGTCGTTCTGTGTTTATTACACGCCTTCACGCCTATACAAACAATTATTGGAATGACACTCGGGGGGGGGGGGTGGTCTTCCAAAAAATTCCGGACACAAGGCCGGGGTGGGTGGGTGGTCGGATGGGGGCCAAAACACCTTTTTTCCTGGAGTTGCAATTTTTTTCCTGGTGTTTGTTTTCAAATTATTTTCACATAACAAGGCTATATTGTTGCTTAGTAGTCTAATAGGTACCTCTTTGTCAGGTAGGGTTAGTGAATAAGGCCCCACTAGGCTGATTAGGGGATTTGTTCTCTTTTTTGTAAATTAAATTAGATGCATTAAAGAATAGTGTACTCCAGTTTGACTAAAAACAATCAGTGGAAATTTATGAATTTTAATTTGGGAATGGTTAACATAATTTTCATAGCTGAATCATCACGGCACAATTTGGATTTTACAATGAGTAGCAATGTGTTTAGCAGAACATCTAAAATAATGTAAAGAAATTACGGAAAATAATCTAAATGCCCAGTTTCTCTGAGTTGAGCTCTTGTAACCTGAAACTAATGAAAATTCTCACTGTGCATCTTTGATATAAAGCCCCACTTACTTAATTCAAGCTCATAGTGATAGTACCAGGGTTTTCACCGGGGTTTTGTCTGGCTATCTCATGAAAACATGAAACAACAGTTACAGTTAATATTTGAATTGAAAACTGACCCTGACTGAGCCAGAGTATATAGATGAGTAGCTGAGCATAATACTATGCAGCAAAAGAAGATTATTTTAATCCTGTATTTGATGTTCACAAATATAGTCTAATTCTTACATTATATGCTGTTATAGGCAGAAATCAATGCTGACATTTTTTCGGAGATGGACCTGGACGGACAGTGAGATTTACAATAGTGTTAGGTGACAGATTTTCCGCTTTCCTACGCTATCTACTATCTTTTGAGTAATGACAGTTGGCTGAAACCTCAAGCCTAGACACTTAGCCTGTAGTCAGGTCATTAAAATTAAAACTTCTTCACTAAATTTAAACTGTTTCTTCAGTCTCGGAACTTAACACACGAATGATAATTATTATGAGAGCATTGAGGCCAGAACTTTCCGTTCAGCATTTGTAATTCATGCACTTCAATAATATGCCAGTATACACTACGCCATAGTGTATATATGCATATTATTGAAATGCATGAATTACAAGTGCTCAACTGAAAGTTCTGTCATCAGGTATTAGAACCACCAGAACATAAAGATGTAGAAAAAAACAGTTATCAGATTAGGATTAAAATTAAGGCAAGGATTGACAACTGGAAGCTCAGTGCAATAATTTTTCATTACCCACTGTGGTGATACACTGAAAAAATATAGGTGGTGGAGTGGATGTCCAAGTGGTCAGAAGAAAAAAATATTTTTTTTGCACGTGGGTGGGTGGGTGGCGGTCAAAAGGTGGAAAAAAGTATTTTAGGCCTTGTGTCCGGAATTTTTTGGAAGACCCCCCCCCCCCCCCTCCCTGTGACACTCAGCAATTTATTTCACAACTATTAACAAAAAGAACGCATTTCATCGCCAACAAAACTTGCGAGGGGCTCCCGTGTTACTATTTCGTCTCCAGAACTCTACTGGCACATAAAACACATTGGAACTCAGGGGATGATTTTTAGTTATTGCTAGCATTTTAAATTGTAATCGCGTTGCACGATTTGTAGACAGTTCCAGTGAAATTTCGCTTCTATTTAAAAATAATCCGTCAACGATTTCCGTTCCGCACACATGTGAGGAACATATTTTCATTTTTTGCATGGTTTAGTATTGCTGCAGATGGGGATTACATAGAACAGACGTGTAATAAAAAACAAAATATATTTTACATATTGATGTTGCATTTAGGGTTTAATCCCAGGAACTGGAATTCCCGGGTTCCCGGTTCCGAAAGCCGTTCATGATGCCCGGGAAATCTACAGCACGGAACCGGGAATCACGCATGCCACTGTTTGTGTGTTGAACTCATGTTTTCTAAATTTAACTATCCAACGCAAATTGTAAGATTTCGTCAGCCCTTACACGCTTGAACCTTCTACAATCCTGCTTCTTGGGGAACCTTTCTCACCAAATCACTGCAGTTCCGTAGGACTCCTCTCTTCAACAGCAAGATCTTCACTCGCTTCAATTTCCAGCCTCGTCTTAATTTTTAAGTATCAGTAGTATCACTCACTACCCACTTCCTCCTTCAACATCAACTCCTTCTTCACTGCCGTCACCAGTCTCCTCTGCTTTAAGCAGAGGAGACTGTTGACGGAAGTGAAGAGAAGAGGGAGTTGAAGCCGGAGGGGGTAGTGATGATAAAACTATCGATTCAGAAAATGAAGACGTGTTGGAAGCGGTTTTGGGTTTTCACACTTCTCTTAGGAAAATAACTTTTCCTTGTGGAGAAGGCACGAAAATAAATAGAGGATATTCACGAAAATTTGATGAATACCGAAAATATCTCGTGAGTGGCTACAAAGAAATATGATGATCTTCACGAGCGACGCAGTCGCGAGTGAAGATCCTCATATTTCTTGTAGCCACGAATATTTCTTGTAGCCACGAACGAGATATTTTCGGTATTCATCAAATTTTCGTGAATTTTCTTTTTATTTAATGCTCTACGACTACAAACTCTCCAATTTGTGGCCTTTATTTGCCATTAAGGCGCAAAATTTATGTGCCGAACCGGTTACTATCTTGCACGTGCAGGTTAGCTATCTTGCACGTGCAGGTTAGCTATCTTGCACGTGCAGGTTAGCTATCTTGCACGTGCAGGATAGCTATCTTGCACATGCAAGTTAGCTATCTTGCACGTGCAGGTTAGCTATCTTGCACCTGCAAGTTATTATCTTGCAGGTGCAGGTTACCTATCTTGCACCTGCAAGTTAGTTATATAAAAAGTCATATTTGAAGTCGAGTTCATCAAAAGTAGTATATAAGGGTCCATCCTAGCCCCAATTTGCCGGCTGGACCTAGGTTCGGATTTGTCGGCCCCACTCCCGGACTACGGAAATTCCTATCGCCGAGACAACCACTATAGGCTCATTGGCCATGTCTAGCCGCCTGGATATGTACGTTTCGCATCGCCAGCTAGGTGTGGATGCTTTATTCTGGGGTGTGAATGGGAAAAGTCAGGCATAAAGAGTGAAAAACGGTTAGAGTTGCAATGACGTCGGTGGCGTCACGGTGAGCTCGCGACGTCATGACGACGTTGACCGCAGTCGATGTCCGCAGAGGTGAGTGACTGGACGTCCGTAGGGTCTTTGAATAGCCGATGTTTCCCTATAGGTGGCCGTGCCGTTGGTAGACCATGCTGGGCAGGGTCTCAATACCCCTTAACAGGAACAGGAACAGGGATGTCCCTTTTCTAGCTTTCGACCCTTCTTCTCCCTGATCGATTCTGTCCTACTCTGTCGGCTCGAAACAAGGAGCCACTAGAGCAGCCCCTCGAAAATTGACACCTCGAACGACTCATACAGATGTTTGACTGGGGAACTGCCCCAGAAGCAGCTTTTCGAACGACTCACTGAAATGAGCCTTCGAGAACATTAGTAATCAAAGAGTTAGTCCCAGCAACTCTTCGAACGATTCTTCTACATCTGGATTATAGTGATCACCAGCATTGACTGACCTGTCAGGCGACTGTTCGAACTTGTTGAGGTAGGGCTACTGGAAGATGGGGAAGAGTGGCTGTGCCGCTCTTGATCGGAACGCTCGGTGTAGGGTTCCTGGTTCACTGGCGCAGGTCGCGGAGGCCCGGGTCGTGGAATAAGGTCGACGGGTCTCTGATGTGATTGGGAGTATTCGGTCGAGAAGGCAGGGTTAGGGAATCGTGGCGTGAAGGGCTTCTGGAACAAGGGGAAGGGCGACTGTGTCGCTCTTGGTCAAGCGGCAGAGGTAAGGACACCGGGTCAAATACGGGAATGTAAGCCTCTGGACAAGTATGGGGAGCCGGGTTTTCTGAGATAGGATGGCTGTCAAATATGGGAATGTAAGCCACTGGGGCAAGTTTGGGGAGCCGTGGCTTCTGAGATAGGGTGGCTGGGGTGGATGTCGCAAGATAACTAACCTGCAAGTGCAAGATAACTAACCTGCATGTACAAGATAGCAACTTGCAGGTGGAAGATAGCAACTTGCAGGTGCCAGTCACCCATTTCTGTGGACATCGACAGCGGTCAACGTCGTCATGACGTCGCGAGCTCACCATGGCGTCACCGACGTCATTACAACTCTAACCATTTTACTCTTTATACCTGGCGTTTCCCATTCACACCCCAACATAAAGCATCCACACCTAGCCTGCGATGCGAGCGATGCGAAAGGTATATAGCCAGGCGACTAGACATGGCCAATGAGCCTATAGTGGTTGTCTCCGCCATAGGAATTTCCGTAGTCCGGAATGGAGGCCGGCAAATTCGAACCTAAGTCCGGCAAATTGGGGCTAGGTTGGACCCTTATATATTAATTTTGATGAACTCAACTTCAAACATGACTAAAATGATGTTCCTCAAACATAACTAACTAGCAGGGTATTCCGCGTTCCACGGGAAAATGTAAGGGTCATATGAAAAGTACCCCCCCCCCCCCAAAAAAAAAAAAAATATAGGGGCCGCGTATTTTTCGACCCAGCCCGCCCTACGGGCGGCACACTCCTTCACACGACCTTCAATCCCGTCACTTTTTAATCCCCCACCATTAGATTCCTGGTAAAAAGTTACCCTTGGTAGACCCCTTTGAGGACCTTTTTCAGTGAAATCCATCAATTTTCCCTCTCCCCACCCACCCCACCCCGCCATTTTTTTAAACACCACCATTAGATTCCTGATAAAAAGGTACCCCAAGTAGACCCCTTTAAAGACCTATATCGGTGAAAAAAATTTGGTCTAACTTTCGGTGCCCCTCCCTGCCTCCACTCCACCCGCACACTTGTTTAAACCTGACGAGGACCTCCGCCATAAAAAAGTACCCCCCCACTCCCCCCCCAAAAAAAAACAAACAAAAAAATAGGGGCCGCGTATTTTTCGACCAGCCCGCCCTACGGGCGGCACCTTCGATCCCGTCACTTTTTTAAAACCCCCACCATTAAATTCCTGGTAAAAAGTTACCCCTAGTAGACCCCTTTGAGGACCTATATCAGTAAAATTTACCAATTTTGCCCCTCCCTACCCCACCCCCGCCACTTTTTTAAACACCACCATTAGATTCCTGATAAAAAGTTACCCCAAGTAGACCCCTTTGAAGACCTATATCGGTGAAAAAATATTTGGTCATAACTTTCGGTGCCCTTCCCTGCCCCCACCGACACCCAACCGCACCCCGCACACTTTTTTTAAACCTGACGAGGACCTTCTCCATAAAAAAGTACCCCTAGTAGACCCATTTTGGGCACTCTGGATGGCCCCATATTCATTTCTATAGCGGACAGGCAGACAGACAGACAGAGAGACAGACAGACATTCTAAAATATAGTATAGACTTGTATATATAGACTTGTATATAACTTGCAGGTGCAAGATAGGTAACCTGCACCTGCAAGATAGTAACTTGCAGGTGCAAGATAGCTATCCTGCACGTGCAAGATAGCTAACCTGCACGTGCAAGATAGTAACTTGCAGGTGCAAGATAGCTAACTTGCACGTGCAAGATAAAAATAATACTCAACTGGCGCCTCAACGCTTCCGAAGGAATTACATCGAATAGGCGTGTAATAAAATCTGATTCTCTGTATTGATCGATTCACACCCGATAAAAAGTGTTTCAAAAGAGATGAGAAAATACAGCCCTTCTTATAACGTTATCGATGTGCTGTGTTTATGAGGCGGTGTTTTGCAGATCGTCTGCTCGAAAAATAGTCCCCAATAACAAAGATATTTGAAAACATTCATGCGGCTAATTTTATTGAAACAATGGAGCTATACCAAAATGCCATATTCTCGCGACGAAGTTTATGTACAGTACGTGGAGAGTGTATTATCACTAAATCACCCGCAGAGTGGAGGTTCCACCCGAGCAATAGTTGCAAATTTGTTGCAAAGCATAACCAGCACCAGCAAAGTTTCAGCCAGTGGACCTGCAGGGTTAAACCCGGAGGTCCATTGGCTGAAACATTGCTTGTGTTTTTTGTCGATATGTACAAAATTTGAAAGTTATAGCTTGGGTGATAACTCCACTCCGTGGGTGGTTTAGACACAATCCACTCTCCACGTACTGTAATGTAAGAGAGACAAATGGAGGTCAACATTCAAGTTTCGCGCAGGTGTAAATCTTCGAACTCTTGGTGAGTACTTGTAGGTTGTTTTGAATAACGTGCTGTACCTCTTTTAAAGTATGAGTTTGAAAAAGTAACTCCTGTGATAATATGAATCCCTTGAGAGTACAGTTAAAACTAGAAATCCTGTCACGAATAGTGCGCTTATCTAGGCTTAATTGCGCGTTGGAATTGCGCGCAATTGCCATATCGAATGGCTTCCAAAGCACGGCAGATTCTCTTGGTTACTCATAGCAAACACATGCAATGTTTCTGCCAATGGACCTCCGGGTTACGCGGAGGTCCATTGGCTGAAACATTGCTTGTGCACAGGCCATATGTACAGAATTTGATAGCTTTACTTGGGCCATAACGCGTACATTAACGCGTATATCAACGTGCTATTTGTGCGCATTTCATGACAGGACTTCTAGTTTTAACTGTATGCCCTGGCCGTCTGACATATGAGGTATACCAGCGCATCTTTGTGCAGCATTTTCGTTTGAAAAGTTCTTCGGATGAACCAAACTGCTTCATTTCGCCAAGATATCTGGCATGATATTGTGTTGTTGTTTTGGCCATTGGTGGTCAATCCTTGGGTGCCTTGTTGCACTGAATGGACGATATGTGACCCAAGAAATTTTTTGACAGTGTTACTACCAGTAATAGATACTGTTCAAGCCCAACAAAGTAGATCTTCTGTTTCTCATGTCATTTATTTTTTGTAAAATTGCACGTGGACGTTTTTGTCATTTTATTTTTGTAATTATTTCTTTGCCACCAAAAGTTCATGTTTTTGGTTTGTTTTATGTTTTAGGCATCATGATCTTCAGAATAGCATGAGTGGTGGTATATTTCGTCCCCGGTAGGCAAATGGACCATGCGGGAGGTTCTGTGAAACAGGTTTTTATATTTTAGGCCTTATATCCGTAACTGGGCGCTTCTTGTAAGTGGATCAGTTTTTCTCAGTCAAGCAGAGTGAAGTTCACATTTTTCACAGCCACCGAAAGTGCTATGATGGGTAAATGGCCAATCTTCCATTCAAAATCAGTTTAATAACGCGATCTTCACTCGAGTTTTTAAATACAGCTGATCTGTTTGGCCTGTTTGGGTGATTTCTGAATTTCACATGTTATAGTGACTGATACTCGTTCGTCACAACTCGGGTGATTCTGTTCCTCTATTATTATGAGAATCAAATAGGCCTTGGAAACTGAAAGACAAATGATTGTCACTGACAGTGAAGTAACCGTGCTTCGGTCGAAATTCTGGTTTCGCTTTCTGTTAGCGTTCCCGATGTAAGGCATCACTAACCATAAAAACGCCTCGCAAAATGCGACATGATTCTAAAGTTACTCCCTGAAACTTATCAAGTTATTAAATTGTAAGTACAAGTTATTAAATTGTAATTACTTGTTAGCTAACTTGAAATTAAAAATTTACTAGCTTGAAATTTTAAGATAATGACTTGTAATCACAAGACAGTAATTTGTAATTGAAAGTTAATATCTTTTATTTAATGCTCAGGCATCAATTCACGCTGAAAAATTAAGTCATATTCCCCTGTCGGTCGGCAAAACGAAATATCAAAATGATATTTAGAAATCGATATTTCATCGTAGGTTCGGATGACGAATCACATGTACTTTAAACGAGTCAGCACATCAGTAATGAATTCCAGAGTCCCAAATACAAACGAATTCGAATAATTGATAGTGACAGTGACTAAATCAATTCATTAGATCAGCGGTTTCAAAGTTTGACTTTCTCATTCACCTTCCAGCGAAAAGCCGAAATCACTTTCAAATTTCTTCAGTTCAACTTCACACGTCTTCAGTGCATTGAGTTCAAAAAAAATAAAATGACGTGTCTTGTTATTGAAAATAAGAAAGTGGTGTTTTTTGTTATTGTTCTATTTCTTCGAAACACATTGCGATTATTTCAATTCGCCAGCCTTGGTAAATCGTAAAGTTAGGGGAGAAATAAGACGGGACTACTTTTTGTGCGGATATTCACACATTCCAATGGTTGGAGTTTGGTTGTTGTAATTTTTGTATGGACGCCGGTTCGGCACATAAATTTTGCGCCTTAATGGCAAATAAAGGCCACAAATTGGAGAGTTTGTAGTCGTAGAGCATTAAATAAAAAGAAAATTCACGAAAATTTGATGAATACCGAAAATATCTCGTTCGTGGCTACAAGAAAACTGAGGATCTTCACTCGCGACTGCGTCGCTCGTGAAGATCCTCATATTTCTTTGTAGCCACTCACGAGATATTTTCGGTATCCATCAAATTTTCGTGAATATCCTCTATGTATTTACAATTTAGTATTTTGTAACTACAAGTTAGTATACTTAAGTTACAAGTTGGTATCTTGTAAATGCAGTATAATAACTTAAGGTCAGTGGCGGCCCCACGATGCGGCAAGTATGTGTAAATTTATATTAATCTATTAAGCAAAACAACACAATAAAACTACAGCAACTGAATTTAATAAAAAGAAATTATATCAACCCTTTGAAACCTAGCGGCCTTTTTCCGGCCAGGAACATGATGCATCACAACGTCATTAAGTAGGATGGCTGTCCAGTAAATGACAAAGCAATATTTTCAACGTGCAGCCCCGATTGGCCAACCACAAATAATGACTATGGACGTTTCTAAATGTTGCCTCTGAACTGGCATAGAAGATACCACCAGGGTTCAAAGAGTTAAAACTAAAAGTAACATATAATTAACCCTTTACCTAACATGAAAAGCAGACGACACTTGCGAAAAAAATTCTTGAATAACTAATTTTTTTTCATTTTTTGTCTCAAAAACATAGGTTATGACCCCTCGATCCAACGAGGGGTCATAACCTATGTTTTTCAGACAAAAAATGAAAAAATAAAGAAAACTAATTGGCGATTTTTGAGAATAGCGCTGGCCGGTTTTGGCCGTTACGTTGGGTAAAGGGTTAACTTTTGAAAAAGCAAGTCCAGGAACGTAGGAAGTATATCTCATTCGAGCAGAGGGTGTATGGAGATACACTGGCATCCACACCCTGCTATTTCTGCAAAAGGTTTGAGGGCTGCCTCGACCCTCCGCGTCCCCGAGCAAATTCTTATCGGATTATGTGAACAGAGAAGTCGATAATACCTTCTACTTGATTTCAATCTTCACTCTAGAAGTCTGAAATGCGACTTAAGTGACATTATGACGTGAATTAGATGCTTTGACACAAAACAGTGCAAAGCAAAAAAGTATGGAGACCGCCGGAGGTCATGTTTTTCTTTAGATATGAGCTTCATTCACTTAATTCAAGTTTAACTCTTAACCCGCTGAGTATTTTCAAAATATGTTTCACCAAATCTAGACACGGCTGCTGTGAAGCAGCCGTGACTAGATTTGATAAAATATTCATCTACATTTACCTCCAGAAAGCATTGGTCAAAAAGTCCATCCATTCGATTTAGGTGAGAATGTGCCGACATTATACTTATTTCAGTGGCTAGAGATTTCATGTTCTGATAAGAATAACCCTCAGCAGCATGCAAGGGATTAATCGTACACAACTTGAATCATTGATTCTAATCTCCCATTGTCCAAACCTCGTTGTGTTCCGTTTCAATCTCACCAGTCACACAGCTACAATATTACAAATATTTATGTTATTAACACTTTTCCTATCGTCCTGCAAACAACAGGACAGTGGTATTCACATATAAATGTGCATTCAAAATTTAAAACAAAATGTACTCAAAAACATATCTTAGGACTCCTCATAGGTACGAGGTTGTTTAGTTCATTCCAATGATTGGGTTATGTGCTATATTTTTTTCCGTTCGCGATAAGACTATACATAGAAAACAACACATTGATTTACAGGACGATACATTAACTGAAAGTTTGATACTTGTACTAACGAACTCTCATATCACCAGTCTAATTCTATAAAAAAATTATTATGGCTAGTTTATGAATCAGTTTAGACATTAAATAGTCCATTGCCTATGTTTCAATATATTTAGATTCACTCATCTGGAATATTTCAGTTGATCGGAAAGGTGAGGCAACGGTTCATTTTTCTGATCAACCGATATATTCCAGATGCTTGCATCGAATAGATACAACACAAACATTAATTTTCCTTGAATGTGCTGTAGAGATGTTGCTCAATCTGGACTTGAATTGACTGAATTTTTGTTAGCATTGACGGCTCACCACAAGTGAAGTTTTGTGATAACGCAGATAATTTCAGTAGTAAGGGATGATACTTTGACGAACTGATTTATCACTAAAAACTCCGAAAGGCTACCTGGATGACACTTTGGCGAATTCATCAAAGTATCACCCAGGTCGCCTATGGGAGATTTCGGTGTTAAATCAGTTCGCCAGCGTGCCATCGCCTCTTAACCCTTTACCCAGCGAATCGGCCGCATCCGCCCGCGTAATATGCAAATTCAGCAGTTGGAAAATATTATTTTTCAAAAAATTTCAACAAAACCATATCATGTGACCCCTCGTTGGAACGAGCTCGACGAGCTCGTTCCAACGAGGGGTCACATGATATGGTTTTGTTGAAATTTTTTGAAAAAATTCAAAAAATGATTTTTAAAATAATAAATTTTGAAATCGTCTGCGTTGGGTAAAGGGTTAAAATGTTATTCCCTGGATGCACTCTGGTTTACTGTTTTAACACGGAAGTTCCCATAGGCGATCCTGGATGCATTCTGCCGAAATTGAAATATTTTATGCCAAACTGTTTTTAAGATATCATGTTTCTAATTCCCTGCTTTTTTAGAAAAGCCAAAAATAGTATGCATTGTGGCCAGGTTGTTTTTAATATTTATGATCATGTGATTGTCTATAAACTTTTCATATTTTGAAAAAAGTTTTTTTCGAAATATACTGTTCAAAAAAAGTAGGGGACATCTAAACTGATGTTGATATTTTCGGAAAATGGTATTGAATACGCGTGATTGGACACATCAATATGTTACAAGGCTTAGTGTGGATCATGAATGTCACCGGCCGACGAACACTTCGTGCAGGTTTTTCGCACGAGCACCGAGTTAAAGTTAATGGAGTACGTTTTGAAATTTTCATTTGTTCTGGACGGGCTTTTTTGCAGGTCTCATCATTATTTTCTTGGCATAAACTCGTTCATCAATAGTTTTTTGGTCGACTGACACATGACGAACGTTTACGTGCCGTTGGCATGTAGGAAGCTGGCAACAGACAGACTGCAGTCGCTTAAATTCTCAAAGTTACTCAATCTGTAATTAGCAGGTTGTGGTCACGCTACCGTCAGACAGGCAATGTTGATGATAGACGTCGGCCAGGTAGTCCAAGCGCAACAATTGCCAACCAGGATCGTTTAATCTCAACCACACCATGACGTAACCGCCATCAAAGTGCCCCAGGAATTGGACAGCAGCTGCACCGAGCGACATATATGCGAGTCAGTGGTCAGACTATCCGAAATCGCCTACACAGCTGAAATTTGTACGCTCGACAACCTCGAATAATTCCACATTTGACTGAACGTCACATCGTAGCAAGGCGTAATTGGTGTGGAGCACGAGAACGCTGGGGGAATCGTTGGTTCAGCAACGGCATGTTTTCTAGGTCTACTTTCGACCTCCAGGCGAAACAGAGTGTGGCGGCGACGGAACGAACGATACCGTGACGTAACTGTTAGGCTGTACGGCCGTTTTGGTGGTGGATCGGTTATGCTGTGAGGATGCATAACCATGAGAAGAAGAACAGCATTGCATGTCATCCAAGGACGTATCACAGGGCAGTACTATCGTGACAACATGTTGGCAGCTCCTGTGGTGCCATTTGCTCAACGTCACGACCGTCGATTCATTTTCCAAGATGACTTCACACAAGACCCATGTCGCTACAGAGTTCCGCCAGGAACAGAGCACCACTACACTGCATTGGCCAGTACTAAGTCCAGACCTTTCACCAATCGAGCACGTCTGCGATATGCTAGGAAGACGCCTATAACAACGCCAACAGTCACCTACCAAGTCCAGGAACTCTCCGCTGCACTTCAGGAAGAATGGAATAACATCAGTCAAGCTGATATTGGACGTTTGTTGAGAAGTATGCCACGTCGGATCCGCGCTTGTCTCGCGAACCGAGGAGGATTTACAAGGTATTCCAGGTCTTGGACGGAATGTGGTAAATTCTCTGACTGACCGACCGTCCATGTCGTCTACAGCTCAATGCGTGGAATGTGTGGTCGTCAGACACCCAACTATCGCTGAAATCATTCACCAGATGTCATAGTGCAATGCCTCAACTGTTTTTTTTTGAAAATATAAATATTTTTCTCCATATATCACACTTTTATCAAATATCCTCTACTTTTTTTAAATAGTATATTAAATATGACAGAGATGCATACAATATTAACCTAGCACTCGCAGTAAAAAGAGAAATTACTCTTGAGAGTATTTTATATCAAACCTCTTTAGGATATCTTGTTTCTACTTCTCTGCTTTATTAGAAAAGCTAAAAAGAAAAAAAAACAAAATAAAAAACTTGATGGCACGCGTTGTGGTCGACCTTTTCTGTGACAGTTGTCTTAAATGGAAAATATTTATGGTTATATGATTGTCTATCAACTTTCACATTGTTAAAAGGCGGTTTTTCAAAATATTAAATTTGATAGAGATGCATACAATATTATCCTAGCACTCACTGTAAAAGAGAGAAGTGACTCTTTACTGGTGGGATGTGTTGGAGGCGGTGATAAAAAAATATTATAGGACTAGCCTAACAATTCGACTAAACTGTCATAGATGTTTAAACAAATAATAAAAATTATTTAAAGTTAATTCAATATGTTGTCATGAACTGAACACATGTACATCGATATCTTAGTTTACCTTGCAAAAAGAATTCTTGAATAACCATTATTTTCATTTTTGGTCTCAAAAACATAGGTTATGACCCCTCATTGGAACGAGCTCGACGAGCTCGTTCCACTGAGGGGTCATAACCTATGTTTTAGAGACAAAAAAATGAAAAAAATAATGAAAATTAATTGGCGCTGGCCGGTTTTGGTCTTTACGTTAGGTAAATGGTTAAATAATATAATTGTCGTTAATAATGAAAAGTAATAAACAGAGTAATCGCTTGACTGGACTGGTTACGTGAAATAATTCATTTGAGGCGAGGGACTATATTCCTTTATGCTTTCAAAGAACGTTATCACATCATCTTCGAATAATATACTCGTGTTTGTACAACGTCCCTCACCTCTCATGAATTATTTCACGTAACCAGTCCAGTCAAGTGATTACTCTCTATACATTGTTATGAACTGAACGTATGTACACCGAGATCTGAGTTTACCTATCCATGAAAAATCCTATTTATATCGAGATGTTTAAAAAAACTGAATGAAAGTATTCAGTCTCTCATCTAGTGTATGAATGAAATAAAAATAAGAACGAAATAAAAAATCCTACTTGTGTTACATAATGAATTTCTATGATATTTATATAATAGATGGATGACTTTTTACTATCTTACAAAAATAAAATAAAAAAATATAATGGAAAAAATACCTTTGGAGTTTTGTTTTGACACCTGATGTTTTTATTCCTGCACAGTCATTTTAAATATTGTCTATAGTTTTGCTCATACCAATGTAGAACATTTCTGTCGTTTTCTTGGAAATGTTTTGGATGAAATTTGATAGTAAGAACTGTCTCTAAATCATATCCTTTTGCAAGATAATCTAAAGCAAATATACTTTACATTCCATGTACACCACTAAGATTACTTGTAGTCCCATTGCATTTATTGTCCTGGAAGCTGTGTTTTTCACTATGAAATTGTGTATGTCTCGATCCATTACAGATTAAGTATAGTATATGTTTTTTTCTCCCTTTAACCAATATTTTACTTGATCAAAGGTAATAGAATTATCTTTTCGATGTGCTGATTTATATAAATGTTGTACACCACCATAACCAGCAGGAGGTTTTGCATTGTAATACAATTCACATAACAAATTTTAAAGTGGATAGCAGAATGATTGTCTTTAAAATATATTGCTATCCAATTTCTGGTCGTAAACCATTTTCACGTAACAAATCATTCAATAGGCCTTCCAATTGTAAGAACTTTTACATCTAGATAATTTACGTTTTAATAATGATTTTGGTGCATCTTCATTCCACTGTGTTTTCTTACTTTTATGTGTTGGAGATGTTGATAAAGGAGAATCTGACCAACTATCTTTAGGAGAACTTTCATATTAACTGCTAGGTTTATGAGTGTGTTTTCTATGCATACATAGCCAAAGTTCACGATTTCCTACAAAAGCTTGTGGTATATTTATGTCTTTTAATCCACGAGTGAATAATTCCCATCCTCTTGGCAATAATGTTTGAACGTTGTATGGCTTCCCTATCATAACGGTTTCCCATACTTAAGTTCTTTCTCACTTTATGATAACTCTGAATTGTCTAATACTGATGATAAATTATTCTGAAGTTGTGCAGTATTTGTAACTTGTGGGCTAGGTGGTAATCTAGAACGTTGATTTTTCATTTCTGAACCGTTGCATATCTTCTAATAGTTGATAAGGTACAATAGCCATTTTCTTCATATTTTACTTACTTATGTGCAGGATTGATTGCAAGTTCAATGGGAGCAAGTAATCAAAGTAAAAGCTAAGTAATGGTAAAAAAACACCTTTCTGATTTAATATTTGGGGTTTTTCTTAGCAGAAACCGATTTACTAGCAAATGTTCTTAGCTCTTTACACCCCGGATACAATTTCTGTTTCTGACTAGGTGTAAGATGTACATTGCCTTTTAAGAGATTATGACAACATTCTGACAAACAAGTAATTCATTCTTTAGGTGCATTTCTTATTATTTCTTTTTGAAAAGATGGAGGAGTTTGGGTCAATGCCAATAACATACCACCATATTTTTTCACTTCAGGATTTTTTTGTTTCTTATTTCTCTCACCATCCTTATGGATGAAATGAAACAAATAAGTTTGAAGAAAGCACTTTATTTATTAAAACATTTCGCTTAAAGTAACATCTTATTCCACGAAGAGGTTCAGAAGGATTTAAAGTTGTAAAACGTGTCATTGTGTGAATCTTTTCTTTTAGTGGAACATACTCTGTATTTTGTACAGAATGCTTTGGTTACTTTTTTCACCATCTTTTGTTATTGACACTACATGTGTTAACTTACTTGTTGATACTTTTCTTGTTTTTGAAGATTTTTCACGAGTAATGCTTTTGATTTTTGTATGCTTGGTAGCTGGATAATTATGTGGTGCAATTTCAAAACTTGTTACATGTATGTAGGTCCTACCTTTCGTTGATTTTTTATCTCTCTATAACTTGAGGAATTTGAGGAATTATTTGATGGTTTTTAAGTGACTTTCTTTTCTTATGCGTTTTCTTCTTCTGAAATACTGATTGAACGTTTCTAGTTGTTTCATAAGCATCCCATCGAATTAAAATACAAATAATAACACCACCAAAAAGCCCACCACCATCTGGTTTTAAAATTATGTTTCTTTTTGTTTCGAGGTCTACTCCTGGATTTGCAAGTTGTTTAAGGCCTTGTTTATGTTTATCCATATAGGTAAAAGTTTGTTTTGGCAATTTAAGTTTTTTATTAAGTATGATTCTACTTGCTAATGTAAACCATTTTATATTTCTTTGAAGTCCTTTCTGAAGTAACCTTTCTCTTTCAATTGAATTTGTCTGATGACTAAGTTTTTTTCCAACGAATGTATGAAAGGTACAATGATGATGATGTGTACTCGTTAACAGATTTGAAACAACTGACACAAATATCATCACACTACCCTTTTTATAGTTTTGTATACATGATGGGTCCACGTTCATCTTGTGGTACCCAGGGATTTATTTATTTATTTATTTATTTATTTGTTTATTGGTGTTTAAGGTCACATGCTTATGCACAATGGCTAATCATGACCGTGACAGTTTTACGGGTGGAGGAAGCCAGAGTACCCGGAGAGAACCACCGAGCAACGACGAGCAGCTGTCAGCTCCCCAACATCGTAACTCTGAACTCTGCACCGCAGCACAGGCAGGGTTAGATTGGTTGAAGACATGCGCACCATCGACGTGCAGTACGCCACAGTACACAGCGTCATCGTGCCCCCCCTGTAGGCAATCGGGGTAAAGTGTCTTTCCCAAGGACACAACGCGGTTGCCGCAGGTTGGATTCGAACCGAGGACCTCTCGGCTTGCAGCCTGCACCTCTACCAAATGAGCCACCGCGCCCCCAGTACCCAGGGATGGAAGATATCAGTTCTTAATCTCAATGAATCAGGAGTTCTTGGATGAAAATCAATTAATAAATAACCATGCTCACTGATTGTTGCATCTTGCTAAGCTGTATTTAAATTTTGTAATTGAACTTGATTTGTCAATACTTCAATTTGTCCTCTATCTTTTGAACTTTGAAATAAAATCATTTAATGTGCATTTAAACTTATGGTACAACTAGATTTAGGTTGTTGAAATATATTTTGTGTTATGTGAATAACATTTGCATTTCAATGATGCCGTTTACGAGTAAACCATAATTTGATTTTCTCTTCATCTCTGCCGCCTATCGTATCATCGAAAACTACAGTGGTATACTGACATCATTGACAATGTCATATTCATATTCACCTCCTATAAATGTTGTAGCTTCACTTTCTTTAAGTAAAGTATATGTATTTTGCTATTTTTTAAAACACCAAGTGATTTTTTAGGTACAATTTGAAATAAATCATGTTTCATATCAATCGGCTTTTTAACAAATTCTCTTCTCCCTGAACCACTAGGTCCTGAGATGAACATATAACAGTGATGTTGAAACAACAAACACTCTTGGTGCCATATTGGTTTTTGTGAAAACAGTTTTGTATCACTAACTTATATACTACTTTCTTCCATGGATTTGGTTGGAGAGAATTTTCAGTAAAGGTAATTTTAACTCAAATATGGTTTCTGAAGAATCTATTCTTTGATCAATTTGTGGTACACGCTGTTTACATAAATAATCTTTGATTTGTTCATCATAAATAATAAAATCCCACATAACTCTTGTCATATTTTCTAAAACTGCCTTTCTAAAAAGCATTCATCATGTAAAATGTATTACAAAATTCAACATTCATTTCTGTTTTGTCTAATTGTTTTTGAATAACATCGTTTGTTATTGTTTGGATACTATGAGTAATAAGTTGAAAAACATCCAATAATATCTTACATGAGATCTTGTTTTCTAAACAACATCCTGCCTGGTCCATGGTTGAAATTCAAATGTTCCATTGACATTATAGGTGGGGGTTATTTATACCTTTAACCTGTATGGACATGTCTCATATTTATTTTTCACATAACGTTTTGTGTATACAAATCGAAATGTTTTGGTTTGTGTTTCACTTGTGACTTCTCTATTCTTGTTACGTTTATTTCTATGTGTGTATTTTATGTGTTTATTTTAGGGCTGTCACGATTTTTTAATTTAATCGATTAATCGTCGCAAATAATCGACGATTAATCGTACCTAAATGACCACTCCCCCTCCTCTCCCTCTCTTTGAAGTCGATAAAAATGAAGTTCAAGTCAGTTGACCTACCTCAAGGAAACAACGAGGACGATCCTTTTTAGGTGCATTCAAAGCTTTGATGTTCTGAACTTTTGAACTGTCAGTGTAATAATCAAGACCGGTCGGCAGTTGCGAAGTTCGCAACTACCGACCGGTCTTGATTATTACACTGACGGTTCAAAAGTTCAGAACATCAAAGCTTTGATGAATGTACCTGGAAGACTATTGCTTCCAACAGCGTCTTGGGGTTTAACATCGATGTTCTTAACTCTTTACCTTTAGAAACAATAGTTTTTTCATCAAACTTTCAATTATTAAACATCCAAAACGGGATACAATTTACCGATTATTCGACAACGAAAAATACTAATCGATTTCGCCGTGACCGATCAACAGTCGATTAATCGATTAATCGTGACAGCCCTAGTTTATTTAGTAACTCTGTCTGTCTTGCACACGTTCAACCATACTTTCAAACTGAATTGACTTTTTTGTGGTGTGTTGAAAGCTAATGTAATCCCTTTGACTTTACAAGAAGTGTGTATTGTCCATCTGTAATGTATTTATAGCCATAATATTTAGGACCTAAACCTACATAATCAATGATTTTTGTATCTGGATGTTCATCTGTCCATTGACCTAGCCTACTCTTTATAATTGTTGTATGCCAAAGTGATGGGTTATGTATATAAATGCAACTATCTGTGTCAAAATATAAAACCCATTTACCTAATCGTCTTCTAACCTTATACAATTTCAAATGTACATATACTGTGACAAAATAAGCTATAACAAAATTAGTTGAACAGTGGGGCTCGTACATTAGTTTTATATCAGTGTAATTAACGTCAATAAATAGATCATCCTCAAATATTTATACATTTTTAACAATGATATTTGAGTCCTGTATCATGTCAAAATATTTAGATGGATTATGTATGTACTCTGTTTTAGTTTTGATATTGTTTTGCGCATTTTCCCCTATAAACAGTTTAGAATGTTTTTTGCAAATGATCGTTTTCTTGGAATGTTTCAATATCTTGTAAATTTATGTTTTCAATTTCTGCATAATCTTTTTTAAAAATGTCTTTATCTGTATCTGTTTTCACCTAGTCTGGATACCCACTGGCTTCTTGTTTCATTTTTAAATATTTATTCATATAATGTTTGTAAATTTCTGTAGACCATTCTTCCCAGTGCCAAATATGATAAGTGTCAAGTATTTTGTAACCCATCTCTGTTGCTTTGAAAAGTTTTAAGTTGTCCATGTACCTACAAGACTGTGTTGTACTGTGATGTGTTCACAGTGATTATTTTCTTGTTTGCACATGTATTGTACAGTGTGAAAGCTATTTTCTTGTTCGAGTGAATTGATAAAACTGGCATGTGAAGATTTTGTGGTGGTAAAATTTTACGTTTAATGAATCCTCTATACTGTCTTAAATTATGTGTATCTATGTTTTCTTTTGTTACCATTTTTGGATAAAGTACTGGATATTCTCTGTGTTTATTAACTTACAGATAAAGTGAACAAATATCTATGTATTTTATTTCAGTGTTTGAGTTTTGATCTATTTTATGGTATAATTTAATGGCATTTGTTCTTCCTCCAAATAATGCTTCCCGTGGTTTAATTGGATCCATGTTTGGAGAAAAGGAATTTAATGTTTCTTTAATTCAGAATCTGTTTTGCATAAAGTGTCATATTCATGTTCCAATATCCCCTTTGAGATGTACCCAAGTGACTTAAAAAGTTCTATGCAATCCTGTGTCTGAATGTATTGGATTTTGTAACATTTGAAATTGACTGGGTTTTTTACATTTCTGTCTGGATAGCATTTTTCATTCACAAAAATTCAAAAATGGTGTTTGTGTCTTTGCGAAATCCATCTACATAATAATCTCTTATTTTAATTTCCCCACCATTCAGTGCATGTTGTATGTGTATCTGTTCTTCTTGTGCAAGTAACTGTAAATATCAGATGGCAGCTGGGTAACCGATGTCTGAAATGATGACGTGTGTGTGTTCTGGCATTGATGTTTTTCTCCAACAGATTCTCTGAAGGCGTCTATTCCATCACTATCTAAAACACTCTGTCTAAATTCCCCATACCCTCTTTGTAAGATATCTACATCTGATCGATGGTACATTTCCATTTTTTTCGAAAGTTAAATCTAATATTGGTGGTGAATTTCTGTTTATGCCATTTGATGAATTCTTTCGTATCCAATGGAGAATCAAGCATGTAAAACTTTGCATCTAAATAAGGACCAATATAATTTTGATAAGTTTGAGTGTTTGCCAAATCAGAGAAATAAACTTTTGCTAATTCAGTCAAACGAAATGTTTTAGGGAATTTTGCCAACTTCATGGAAGGAAAACTTAAAGAATCAATTAGTCTCACACCATAAGCTTGAAGTAGTATAATTTTGTTTCCTGAGTTGCGCTATCATTTTCAACAAGATGTCTTAAAACAAATTGTCCGTCAAACCCTTTTCTTAAATTATGAGCAATAAGTTCTTTACGAAAAAGCCATTCACACAAATCTGTCAAAGTAGAATCCCTTTTAAATATTGTTTCTATTTGTCCAAACTGATCACATGAACTACATTTTTGATCTATGAGGGTTTACTGATACAATCTGCACAAGCATGATGAGCAATACAGAAATATGGAATGTGAACTCCTGAGTTTTGAATGGTATCAAAATTCAAAAATACAAAAGGAAAGTTTGGCATTCTGTCATTATTAGGTGAAGTGTATTTTGGAAATGAAACACTTATGTTCAGAATTTACTTCTTGATGAAAATATTTACATTTTTTAAAACCAACCTTTCCTGGAATAAATTAACATGTTACAATTTTTGCATTTTTGCACTAGTTCTTTTCTGTTTTTTCCTTTTTTATATGGATAAGGTTTTGATAACATGCCGAACTTTCAAGCTGTCCATTGCAACTGTAACAGGTGATAGAGGGCATAGCAAACAGAACCAAATTTACGCATATGTCGTTCCTTAGATCCGTACCCTTGATTGCAAAGTTCACAATAATACTGATACCTTAAAACCATGTTATGTTGGTAATGGTGTCAAAGTGCTGGTGATGATGGTATATATGTATAACTTTATTATCCTCAGTAGTTTTTGGAGGATCAAATAAGAAATCGGTTTTATATTGGGTATGAATTTTGATGACATAGTCTGGAGAAAGCAGATCTTGCATTTTATACTACTCCTCATATCCACAAGGAGTATTATAGTCAAGCCCTGCCTTGTCCATCAATGTCTTAGCTTCAGTTTCTGGAATTTGATTTTCTAATTTTTTGCCATTTCTGTTGCCAAAGTTCTGAACCATCTTTATCAACATGACACTTTCCTACCACAATCGCCCATGCGAGACACATTAACATTTTGAATTTCAACAATACTTCTTTTATTGCCAACCATTTTATCAGCCGATTCAAATGATTTTGCTTTACAGTTAAAACTAGAAGTCCTGTCATGAAATGCGCACAAATAGCACGTGGATATGCGGGTTAATGTATGCGTTATGACCCAAGTAAAGGTATCAAATTCTGTACATATGGCCTGTCCACAAGCAATGTTTCAGCCAATGGACCCCCGGGTAACCCGGAGGTCCATTGGCAGAAACATTACATGTGTTTGCTACGAGAAACCAAGAGAACCTGCCGTGCTTTGGATGCCATTCGATATGGCAATCGCGCGCAATTCCAACGCGCAATTAAGCCTAGATAAGCGCACTATTCGTGACAGGACTTCTAGTTTTAACTGTACATCTGGTAAGGAAGTGTGCATTACTTCTATAGATAATTTCCCATCATGGATAGTAAAGTTATCATTGGATTGTACATTTTTTCAATTTCATCCAACACTGTATTACCAGTAATAGAAGATGCTTTGTTAAATGGAATAAATATACCTGTATCCAATACCAGATGACTCACAAACACTCTCATGTGGTCATTTTCTTCTATCATACATTCATCTTTAATCTCTGCTAACATACGGTCAAACACTTTGGACAGGTTTCCAAATGGATTCTTCTCATCAAAGTCTTTAAATGTTATTCTATATACACGTGACTTTGAATAGAATTTTCTTGATGTTCTTTGCATCTGAGGATGGATTGTATACCATTCTCTTTCATTCTCTAATCTTAGTCCCTTGCTCCTCTATTGACTTCCTCTGTTACACACTCTATCTCACTGTTATCTTCAAAACCTCTCTTCATCTTCTGTATTCACTTGTGAAAAATCAGTCTTGGCTTCTTGTCGTCCAAAAAAGCAAGTGTGAGATAGGTGAGAATTACCTCCTTCTTTTTTACCCTTTTTTCTTCACAACAAATGCTTACAATTCACTATTGTAATCCCATATCTTCTTCATCTTGAGGTGAAGTACTTTGTAAGTCCGCATAATCATTTTCTTTACAATCTATGAACATTTTGTCCAACTTAGCTTTGAATTTATTTGCAAGTGCAGCTTTTCTTACAATCACATCACTAAAAGATATATTTACATTATTTAATAACATGAGTGACGATAGAAAATTAGAATATGGAATATCATTTAAAGTCTTGTCATATATTTTCATAGCTGAAAATATTTGTTTTAAACTGTATCCATAATCCATGACTGAGAATATTTTATCTGGAAGTGTTTGCATGATAGTGATTTGTAAAAGTGACAGTTTCTAATAAGTTGAATATAAGAACAATTTGGTGACCCCCTAATCATGTTCTTGTAAAGGAAGATCTTGAGGTTCCCAATTCATTAAACCTTGCCCTCAAACGAAACATTATACTTTACCATCTCCCATATAGAAAAATCCAACTTAAGCTACTTCTTCTTTCTTGGGTTGTAAAATAGGATTTGTAGCCATACTAAAACTCGAAAGTCTTGTAAGCTCGGATAAGTACATAGGATATGCAGGATTAAGTGGCAGAGATGTGTTGCCTGTTCAATGTTTTACTTTGACATTTTTGTAGAAAACTAAAACTTGGCTTTTTATAGCCATAAAATTCATATGTGGTATGAAATGTTAATTACTGAAAAAAACGTGTGCATTTGTCACATCACACTGGAAATAAAATATAAAATGTAATGAATTGCAAAAAATTGCATTTATTACAATTTATTTTCAGTGAGATGTGACAAATGCACACGGTTTATTTCAATAATTACACGAAACATTTCTCAATAGGAAAATATAAAAGGCCATCGATTCTCAGCTTTCTTCACACTTGCTTTCAGACTATCAAGAGGTTAAGACTGAATTTCATACTGCTTCAAAGATGTATAATGTGAGAGATCCAAGATCGGAAAAAGCAAGTGATCCAACAGTATTTTTTTATTAAATGAAAGAGAGAGCGAGATCCACAAAATAGAGAAAACAAGTAATCCAAACAGTATTTATTATTAAGAAGAAGGGAGATGTCCTGTAGGGGAACTCTATGAGATAATACCTGATACATGGCATGAGGCAAAAAGTATTGTCAATCAATTTTACGGGCCTTTTGTAAAGAGAGCGGACATCTGGCTAAAATATGTCCAAATAAAGGAGCATGTTATTATTGCAAACAGAAAGGACATTGGATTAATGAATGTGCATTGAAAAATTATCCAATCAACCAAAGTAGGGGACACCAGCTGTTCCAACACCTACTACAGGTTTGGCATTCATCCAGGACACACAGAACGAAAGATTTTACCACTGGATATCACAACACATAATACCTCACCAAAACAGCCTGACGATAATGTGTTACCAGATTTTGATGATGAATCAGATGCTTTGTTATATAATATGGATATACCTAGTGAAACAAAAGCAGATGATGAATTAGACACATTATTTCCAGAGAAAGAGACACCGCCAATGAAAGTTTCAAGAAAACGTAAAGCCAAGGACAGTGTCGAAACGGCCTAAGAAACTGAAATGAACATTTGAAAAGTGACATTCAAAACATGACATTCAGAAAGTGAAACATTACTGTGTTGTATCACAAAATATTCATGGAATAAAATTCAGAAAAGGTAATGATCTTAGGTTTATTTCTCGGTTGGGAATTTGTTTTTTTATACTTGCCTGACAATTAGCTTTCAAGAAAACTGTTTTTCAGGCAAGTACAAAGACTTTGCGGAGAACTAAAAACTCAAAAAATATTTTTCTGTTTGCAAATTATTTTGCAAAAAACGTTTTTTTTGTTTTGTATGTTTTAATTTTCTATGAAATTATTTTTTTGTTTATTTTTCTGAAAAGTGTTTTCTGTTTTACAAAAAAAAAAACATTTTCAAAAAAATACTTTACAAACCAAAAAGTAGTTTTTTTCTGTTTGCAAATTATTTTGCGTAAAGTAAAATAATTTCATGCTAAAATAATTTGATGTACAATGCAAAACGTATATGTGTTACACATAAGTTTTTTTGATTTTCAGAATTTGTACAATGCACAAATTTTGAAAACAAAAAATAATTATGTGTATCACAAACACGTTTTGCGTTACATCATTTGTAAAATCACAAAGTATATGACCTCATACTAATGTTATTACAAGGGAATAGATCCAAACTTTTTTCACCACAATGAAAAAAAACTTAAATTGTCAAAACATGAGGGAACTGTGAGGTTTACACCTCTAGAGTTGAATAAAGTCTTGACGCCAAAACTCAAGTACGGAACTGCCAAGCACGTGCGTCAAGAGTTTTCTCTTTTTTACAATATGCAGTGGCCCTGAAAAGGGCATTTGCTTTGTTTCTCTTTTTAATCGCTAACCCAGCATATTTATTCCATTTGTCTTACATCCTCTGTTAACATAATCTCTAGTAACCATGGCTTGTTCACCACCTCTTAATCTTGTGTATCGGGTGGTGTGCCCGATGAGATTCTGAAAAAAGTGTTGTAAATCTTGGTGAATTTCGTCAAATATTAATGGTGAATTTCTCTCGACTCTAGCGCTTCTTGCAAGTCGTCGTAAATTATTTCTTGGAATAGTAATGGTTGATTCCTGCTTCATTCCACCTCTTCCAATTCTATTTCTTCCCTTGAATATCTTCATCTCTTTGAATATCTGTATTTCCATGGTTAGTTCAGTATCAAGTAATAACTAAAGATGAAATGGTTTCGCACAGGGATGCTATGGGACAAGCCCCTTTCGACCATCTTTAACTGTAGAATATAGTTTTTTGAAACTAGAAACTTGTCCAGCCGCGTCAACGGAGGAAAAGGGTCGGGTACTCGGCAGATGTCCGGGATTATGGTGTTCTTGGGAGTTGTGGCTCGTCTTTTTGAAGTTTTCTTGTCTAAACCCTCGGGTGAGGATCAGTGCGAGAGGGGGTCCTCTCAGAAAAGGTGCTACCTCTCCCCGAGGGTGCAGTGATGGTATATTCAGGCAAGTATAATCTGCCACTTATAGGATGATCTTGTTATGGTGGGCCATCATTGGTAGGTATAGTCTCCCTCAGGCTATCGATGGTTGGCGGAGTTGGTGGGCCATCATAGGTAAGTATAGTCTGCCTCAGGCTATCGATGGTTGGCGGAGTTGGTGGGCCATCATTGGTAAGTATAGTCTACCTCGGGCTATCGATGGTTGGCAGAGTTGGTGGGCCATCATTGGCAAGTATAGTCTGCCTCAGGCTATCGATGGTTGGCAGAGTTGGTGGGCCATCATTGGCAAGTATAGTCTGCCTCAGGCTATCGATGGTTGGCAGAGTTGGTGGGCCATCATTGGCAAGTATAGCCTGCCTCAGGCTAACGATGGTTGGCAGGGTTGGCTTCTTTGTTTGCTTCTGTTTTTAGGATTACACCAGGTCGTGGAGAAAAGCAACAACGGCCCCTTTCGGGGTCCACCCAGAGAAAGACCCGGACTTTCCTGATTCGGGGGCAGGCCTGCATGGTAACCTATTTGGCCGGGGTAGAATGCGCGCTACTGGCGCTTACAAAAAGGGGCAACAGTGGGACGCAGGACCAACGCTCGCCTCCCAGGAGGTTGATGACCACTTCTAGGGATGGGGTGAAAGATGCTAGTTATAACTGAGCTCGAGTTGACAGTTTTATACTCCAAGGACGTGATAGTAAAGGTCGTAAAGGATTGACTTTTTTCCCGCCTTATAATCAAAAAAGTACGTGAGCGCTCTTTGGAGAGATTTTGATCCGAATGACAGCTTGTTTTGCCTATAAATACTACGTTCCAAAAACAATTGATGATTTCATCACATCATTCATGTCATGGGTTGCTTGGCTATCCATTTGATCATACCTACCTGTGAAAACTCCTAATAAACATAATTAGCGACATGGATTTCCTCACGGTACAGACGAAAGAGACGTCGTTGGTACTGAACGCAGGTTCACCCTTCAATTGGAATGTCCAGATTGATGGTGACAGTGTTCAGATCACCATCAGATATCACGTGGATGTATCCAAGAGTAGTGGTAGTACCTTTCGTGGGCCTTGTCCCGCACTGGTACACACACTGGAAATCCTGGAAAGTGCCAGCAGCAAAAGAAGAAGACAACAGAAAACCACCGTCCGCCAAACGCCGGGATGCCAGGCGAATGGAGGCGTGTTTCGAGAAGAGAAGATCTGAGACGATAAAGCAGGAGAAGGGGAGGGAAATAACCACCTTACCATCCTCACCACCTTCACCACTCTCGCCAACCAATTTTCACTACACCGCAGATGACGGAAGGCAAGGAGGAGGAGGCGGAAGGCGAGATTGAAGTCTGCCGATCCGAACCTGTTTCTCCAATTAGATCTGATCAATCCACCGCAGCTGGTCTCCTGTCATCCGAGGAGAAAGAGGAGGAAGGACATCGGGACCACGACAACCAGAGCATGCCCTGGGAAGACTTTAAAGAACTAATAGACCTCTGCTTCAAAGAACAATACCAGCTCTATTTGCTCTATGAAACAATACTCGGAATGTGTACAAAACTACTTGCCAGAAGAATTCCAAGAAATGATACTGATCCGTTTCATCAAGACAGAGCAGGTGTCACAAATTTCGGAACCAGTGCTTCCACCGCTACATGACCTACCTGTCTTCCTAACTCCTCACGCTTTCCCTCCTTTACCACGTCCAGACATAATTGAAATTACACCATTATTGTATCATGATACTGCTATGGTGAGTCGAAAAGGGCTTGCCCACGCAGTCCATGCCCGTCTTCGGCGCGTCTAAAACTATTCGATTCGAATTGATGAATGTATTTGTTCAGTCAATAATCTATGGCAAAGGTCAATATTTTATCAGACTTTAGCGATTTAATAAGCACTGATCATGCAATACTAGCATCAGATGGAAAAGAGGAGTCTATAGCGAGTGAATAAGCACCAACCACTACTTCAACAATTCGTAATAGAGGTTTCGTGAAGGATATTTTAAAAGTTCATACAAGAGATGAAATCCTGTCACAACCAAATAGTCCTATCAGCATCCGGGACCATGCTGCAATCAAACTAGGTAGCTGTCCCCTCAGGTATACACCCATCATGCGCAGGAATTGAAAACAAAAACAAATTGGGATTTATTTATTTATTTATTGATGTTGAAGGTCACATATTTATGCACAATAGCTAATCATGACAGTTTTCGGGGTGGAAGAAGCCGGAGTACCCGGAGAGAACCACCGAGCAACGACGAGCAGCTGCCAGCTCCCCAACATCGTAACTCCACTGCAGCATAGGCAGGGTTAGATTGGTTGAAGACATGCGTACCATCGACGTGCAGTACGCCTGAGTACACGGCGTGATCGTGCCTCCACGCGGGCAATGGAGATGAAGTGTCTTGCCCAAGGACTCAACGCGGGTGCCGCAGGTGGGTTTCGAACCGAGGACCTCTCGGCTTGCAGCCTGCACCTCTACTTACTGAGCCACCGCGCTCCCAAACAAATTGGTATCTTTCTCGTGACATTCGGGATGTGAAACTCCCCTAAAGAACTCCATCAAACGCCTCAGAACTGGAAGACCAAGGCGCGGGCCTCGAAAAAATAATGAACACGACCCTAGACAAAATATGTCCCAAAGAAGAAGTGCGTTTTGGAGAAGAACAATCTCAGGGGACACCTTTTCACTAATAACAACTAAGCGTACCCCCCCCCCCCCCCCCCCCCCAGCATTAAAATATGAAAGTAACCCTGACAAAAAAGCAGAGCTCAAAAAACTTATAACCGCCTTCACGTCGAGGTGAAAAAGGCCCTCCAAGCCGAACAACAAGCTGAATAGGAAAATTCCACAGCTGGAGAGGCCAAACATTTTTGGAACACCTTCCAAGTGTTAACAGACCAAAAAAAGAAATGCAATAAAACAACAACCAAACCCCTTACTAAAGAGGATGGCTCCACTGGCGACAATGACAAGAAGGCCGACACTTTCGCCGACCTTCGTAGGAAACCCACCACCCACAGGAAGGTCCCGGGTACGACGAAGCAGTCAAAGATGCGATAGACAGCTTATTTAATGAACACCCCGATGTTTATTGTGACCCTAAATTCGACATCGAACCTGAAATTGGAGACGAAGATGAACTTGTAGCCCCTATCACAAACGACGAAATCACTAACGTAATAAAAAATTGCTAAAACTCTTCCTGACCCGGCGAGGACGAGGTTAACTTCAACATCCTAAAACAAAGTCCTAACTCGCTAAAATCTAGCCTTATAACCCTCTGTAACGTATGCCTCACCCAAGGCCACGTTCCATGGGTGAGGCATGCGTTATAGAGGGTTACAAATCAGCCATGTTGGAAATCAGCCATTGGTGTCATGATACCCAAACCGGAAAATGACACGTCTTATCCGTCTAACTACCGCCCATATCCCATTTCTCCGTTGAATTTGGTAAGGTCTTCGAAAGAGTCATTAACAATCGACTGAAGGAGCACCTTGAAGATACCGACTTCTTTAACGACTGGTAAAGAGCGTACATGAACCGTATGGAAGGAATGGAGCACGTTCATCGCCTTGTGGAATAAATGAAAACTGCCATTAATAATCAACAAATAGGCGCATCAAACCTACTTGATATCTAGAAAAGGCGTTCGATTCCGTTTGGCACAACGGAATACGCCTCAAACTGTCCAAAATGAAACTCCCAATGAAACTGGTAAGACTACTCTCCTCCTTTCTTAACGATCTTAAAAAAAATCAGAGTCAACAATGAAATGTTCGACAGTGTCCTCCTCGAAAGAGGTACCGCTCAAGGCTCTGTTCTCAGCCCCATCCTCTATATCATCTATGTCAACGACCTCAAAATCACCGACAAGCGCGTTCAAATTTCACAAATTACAGATAATAAGGGACTTTGGGATTTTAATAACACTGCTAATCAAGTCCAAAAATCTCTCCAACGCGCTCTGGGTGACCTGGGGCTATCATGTGCGAAGTGGAGAATTATGCCAAAACACAGACAAAACCCAAAGAATCACCTTCACGTGTAAAAAGAAAAAACGCGAAGTTGATCTCAAACTACTGGATAAAGTCCTCCGAGAATGTACCGAGGCAAAATTCCTCAGAATCCTCATTGATCAAAATTTGACCTTTACCATTCATTCCAATAATATCGCCATTAAGTCAACTGAACGTATCATTCTTCTAAAGATGCTTCGCGGCACCTCCCGGGAAGCCAATGAGGCAGTCCTACTTAAACTCTACAAAGCATTTCGAGCGTTCGGTACTTGAATATGGGGCACTCGTCCTCAGTGAAATAAATAAAACCAACATGGGCAGACTCTAGAACCACGCACTAAGGGTTGCTCTACGCGCCCCGTGGGCCTCCCCAACCAAACTACCCCACGAGCGGGCTGATATTCAAACGATAAAAGACCGCCTAACTACTCTAGCCACCAAAAACTGCGAGCGCCCAATCTAATATCAGAACTAAAGGATATCTGTGCCAGTCGACAATAACCGAAAAATGCGTTAAAATAATCAGCCCAAACCCAATTCAACCACTCCAGGACTGGTCTGTTCGAGAGTAGGCCCGAACCGTTCTGACCAGCAGGGCCTGAATCGAATCGATTCAGACCCGCCTGGCCCGATCGCTTCCGGTCCACTCTCGCCTAAAATGCTGACCATTAATGATTACGACTCACCACGGAAGCAGTATTTGCACCTATGAGTGTGATGCGTTATTGTAACTACATGTAGCTGCTCTCGACGTAAGTAGGTAATAAATGCGGATTCCCAGCCACTTTGTACATGTACCGTACACGTACACGTACACGATGCGTTTACCAACGTGGGATTCAGTGTTAAATCGCACGCTTGTTCACAAACAATGTCGGATGGCCTAGAATCCGCTGTTTATTTTTTTTTTTTGAGACTCCTAGATCGCACTTTTAACGTTCAAATACTCGTGGTGAACGTCGAATGTACACGTTTTTTCCAAAAAAGTGAAAATTGTACATTTTCACTTTTTTTTTTACTGAAAATTTTTTTGTCTACGTTCCCATCGCGGATCAGACCATCGACCCATCGTTGGTTAACGCGAGCAAAAAATGGTTTGCGGATTCTGGGCCAGCATCAAAAAACCGGTTTGCGGATTCTGGCCTAGAATCCGCTATTGTTTTTGAGGCGGTGGGTTTTTCAAAAAAAACTTAACAGACTACTATTGGACGCTTCCATTTCTGACGTAAGTGGGGGGAATACCCGGATTTTTTCCAAACTTAACAGACTACTATTGAGCGCTTCCATTTCTGAAGTGAGTGTGGGGGGGGGGGGGGGGGGGGATACCCATAGTGAGATTTTCCAAAAAACTCAACAGAAAAAAAATAAGTTTTTTGAAAAAATCCCACGATGGGTATCTCCACTTGTACAGTATAAATAGAGTTCCTGCGCGCTACAATCATCATTGGCGAAGATACTCCAGGATCGGCCACACGAAAAAAAAAAAGGTGAGAAGAAATCTACGTGAATCCAAATGTAAAATAACAATACATTTTATCAAAATAATGTGTATCATTACACCGAGTTACTCTGCGATGAAGCTCGTTCTGACACGTGAATATAATTTTTATTTTTATTGTTCAGTCACTGAGGGTTGAAAGGAGCTTGTTCCCCATACCGTTCCTGCGCGCCTTCGGCGTGTTAAACCATTTCATTCGAATGTTAGTCTACAATCATCAGTCTGTGTTTTTATCAAAACTGACAAGCAGGTCGCATGTCAAAGTGATATTTACTGTATAAACACTTACTGAGAACGCTATTTTGTCACGCCTGAAATGTATTACAGGTTTTTATTCAAATGAGATTAATTGTCAGTTAAATGGTTTATCTGAAAAACTATTTCTATGGATCAAAAGCGGAAACAATTCAAAAAATTAATTGATGTTAGGTTATATTTTTTTTTTTTTTTTGTTGAAAAGCGTTACATTTACTGACATGATTTATTCGAGATTATAATTATTCATGTTCTTTCTGATTTTTAACACGTTTGAAACGGACGCTATTTTAATATTTTTAACTATTTATCGAGGTTTCATTTTGTAAATGTTTTTTTCTCAACTGGTTTTTAGTTATTATATTAAATACAGAAGATTTTTATTTAATTAAAACATAAAACATAAAAATAATTATACATTTAATTTTAAAAATAATAAAATAACTCACATTAGCATACTCAAAGGAACATTAACAATTAAAAACGAAAAATGTTTTTACAGATGCATTCTAGACGCCGAGATCAAATTTTAGACGAGTATGAACGTGCCAAGAAGGGCATTCAATCAGCTGACAGAAGCAGACGTCTTGGTGAGATTGAACTCAAACGCAAAGCCACAACAATATTTAAACCCGTGACGGAGGGTCAAGAGCGAAGCTGGAAGGAGATAGTCGAAGAATTGAGACCCATAAAAGAGAGTTCTTTGAGAATGGGTTCGTTGCCCGGTAGTTTTGGAAATCGGTATTCCGTTCAATCTACACCGGATTACGTTCCCACGGGGATTCAAACCGACTTGAGCGAGAGCGGCGATACAGCTTCGACCATCACCACTGATAGCGTCGCGTCGTCCGAGGAAGGCGGTAAGAGAGATCTGTTGTATGGATTTTATAAGGGTTCGGACGGGAGAACTTTTGTCGGCGACACAGAAGTAGAAATAGATGATGATGAATTAACCGTCGGCTCGAATAGGTACGAATTAACTGATGGACTGCGTAGATTGCTCCTTTACGACAAGCCTAGTGATTACACGGAACAGGATTTCGACAATTACGGCGACATTCTGGTTCAGACCCACGCCATGAAGAGAAATAACGATGCCAGAGAGACGAGACCCAAAGCCAACAGAGGTTACAAGTGGACGAAAGTGGTGAAACCCATATGGGATATGAATAAGAAGTTCGTCGAATCGGTGACTGGCAAAGGGGTGAAAACCACTTTTCTTCCGAGCGATTCTGACGCTCTGTCTCAGAGATTGAGTTTGTTGATGGCCAGCAGACGGGCTGGTAACACAGGATTAGATAATCAGATAGTTACTATATCTGACGAATTGTTAAGACAGAAGGTTTTGAATAAAAACCATTATAAAAGGCTGATGAACGAATTCAAGGATTGATGTATATATAATAAGTAGAGAGAAACAAACAAACAAACAAAAATATATAAATTAAAAACAGTACATTTTACACTAGAATAATAAAAGTATTTAAACAACAAAACGATTTACCAGTGAAAAAAACAAAATATATTATGAAAATAAAATATGTTGGTGATAAAGAACAGGGGATACGTCAGAACTTACGTTCAAGGCGGTTCTGGCATCGTCGATTCTATAATGCGAGCGTTCACGAGCGATGCGGGTAGAAAACTCGCATCGACCGCATTTGAGGTTGGTAAGAAGATGGCTTTGGATGCTGGTAAGAAAGCCGCTTCCGAAGCCAGTGGTAGGATAGCTTTTGTGGCTGGCAAGAAGGCAGCCGACACGTTGATCGACAAGTTGATCATTCCGCCGGCGAAGCGAGCTGCGTTAGAGCAAATGCCGAAAAGTTGGAAAGATTTTAAGGATGCTGTGGTACCCATACAAGATTTAGCCAAAATGACGAGTGGGTCCGGAATGAAGAGAACTCGCGACGGTGTAATATAAATAAATAATAATATTAAAAAGTGAGTTTGAAAAAACATAAAAAATTGTGTTTGAAAGAATCTAAAATAACAAACAAAAAAAAAATAAAACAAAGATGAACATTAAAGATATGTCTTGGAACGATGCCGCGACTAAGAGGTCGAATAATGAGTTCTTTCCCAAAAGCATGAGAGGCTTGATAGTGGGAAAATCGAATTGTGGAAAGACCAATCTGTTGATGAATCTGTTGTCCCGACCCGACTGGTTGGATTATGACAGATTGTTCGTGTTTGGCAAGAGCTTGTTTCAACCCGAATACAGATTGCTTCGAGAGTGCATGGATCGTAGTTTGCCCAAGGACGTCATAGCCAGAATCTTTGACAGTAGGGAGGAATTCGACAAAAGTGAAGCTCCTCTTTCGACCATTTTGGACGGTGCGGTGATGGAGCTGATGAAGAGAAATGCATCTTCGAACGTCGAGTGTCGATTTTATGGGAACGCTAGCGACGTTCTGGATCCTAGAGAATTGAAATCGGAAGATAAGAATCTCATGATTTTCGACGATCTGCTTTTGGAGAGACAGAACCGATGCGAATCGTATTACGTTAGGGGTCGACACAGCAACGTGGACTGTTTCTACCTGTCGCAGAATTATTTTTGATTGCCCAGGCAGACGATAAGGGAGAACGCTAATTTTCTATGTCTCTTTTGCCAAGATCTCAAGAATCTCAATCACATCTACGGCGATCACGTTGCAAACGACATGAGAGTGGCGGAATGCAGGAGATTCTGCAAGAGGGTTTGGGATGGAGGACTTTACAATTTCGTCGTGATCGATTTGACTAGCGAATTTAATCGCGGAAAATATCGGTGCGGATTTGACAAGTTTTATGTTTCTGGTGATAATAAGATAGAGTGTGAAAATAAAAAAAATTTAGAAAATAATAAATCTTCAAATAATTAGTTTTAAAAAAAAAATAAAATTAAAATATAATGTTCGAACAAGGAGAATTGTTAGAATGGATAGCCGAGAATACGGCTGCAAAACAATCCATTCAAATCGTGGTGAGTGGCGATTCGACTCGATTCGCTATGAAATTCGAACCTTCCATCGAATTGAATAGAGAGAAAAGATACGAGATGGCGTTGGTGAATCTGGAGACTTATTATTCCTTTCCCAACGTCACCGAAAAGAATAACTCATTCAAGTATTCCGACGGAGTGGATTGGTTGGAGATTCGAATTCCCGAAGGGAGTTACGACATAGACGATTTGAACAATTACATTTAGGCGCGAATGAAGACGGATGGAAAGGGAAGCAACAAGATTAGACTCGCTCCCAATCCTAATACCTTACAGATGATGTTGGATTTGGAAGATAATTTTCGAGTGGATTTCAACACGGATGATTTTATAGGAAAGATGTTGGGATTCGATGGAAAGATGTATCGAGACCACGCGGCTTCTGAAAATACGGTCGACATTCTCGCAGTCAATAGCGTTCTGGTGAACGTGGATGTGATTGCTGGAAGCTACGTGAATGGTAGTGCTCAACCAGCGATCTATTCCTTCTTTCCAAACGTGTCGCCGGGTTATAAGATCGTGGAGCGACCTCGAAATTTAGTTTATCTAACAGTGATTTTAGACACGTTGTATAGTCTCAAAACCACGTTCACAGATCAAAATGGTGAACTGTTAGATCTTCGCAGAGAGAGGGTGACGATACGATTTCACATAAGCGAAATATAAAAGCAAAAAAAAAAAAAAAAATATTGTGTATATATATAGATAACAAAAATAAAATAAACGCAATATTAGTTTTACAAAAATTATTTTAATATAAATAATTGTTATTAAAACAAGACAACAATTGAAGTAAATATATTTTTAAAAAAAAGAATTATGACAGAATACGTGAAAAAAAAGTGAACATATCCGCAGGACAGAGGAAGAAACTTGAGAGAGTGTTAAGAACTCGAGGTGAGGCGGTGAAATTCAAATTCACTCACGAAGATCTGACGAGAGGCGGTCCGGATTTGATCGCCTGGACCAAAAGTCAAATCAAAAGGATGGAGAAAGCGATTCGTGATGGAAGAGGGTTGACGGTGAGAATGAGTCCCGCTCAATTGAGATACAATTTGAGAATGAAAGGTGGTTTCATACCGCTATTGGCAGGAATCTCCGCAAAAGCATCACCCTTCGCCACAAAGGCACTACCCTTTCTCGGAAAGAATCTCGGTGTGGGATCTCTCACGGGACTCGCGAGTTCGGCAGTTGAGAAATTAATGGGTGGTAGCAGACTGTTTTTGAAGAAGGGAGGAGCCATGTGTCGCGTCCACGTAGACGACAGTGGTAAAGGATTGTATCTACAACCCGTTAGAGGTGACAACTCTTTGAGTGGGAACGGTCTCTATCTGAAGAGTGGACGGAACGTTGAGCGACTCAGCAAGGGTTTGTTGTTTGGTGAGAATTCGCCATTTAAGAATATACCGATTTTGAATATGTTATTATAATGTAAAAAAATTATATAATTATATAAAATATAAATCATAGAAAGTATGAAATAATATATAAAATGGATAAAAAGGTGGAAAAACAATTAGAGGATAATGATGAATATCGCGAGATAGAGTGTGAAAAAGATGTGGAAAAATGGTTAGACGCTAATGATGGATATCTAAGGAAAGAACTGATAAAAGAGTTAAATAAAGATCGGGATAGACGGTTGTAATTTAAAAGAATGAGACGTTTTCCACCGTCACCACTGAGATGTTTTCCACCGTCGCCACTATCTTCTGAAGAGAATGGTAATGATGCGAGTGTTACCAAGAGATGCACACCATTTGTTCATAATTATGATTTGGATAAACAAATGTGTTGTTATAAAAAACATAGCATATCACAAAAAAAAGAAAAGAAGAATCGACGCTGAAATTTAAGAAAAAAGGAAACGTTATTATATTATATGGGTAATAGTGAAGAAGGAAAACAAAAAAAAAAAGTAATGAGATCTTAAGATTATCTTATTACTTTTTTTTTCCTTTTTCTTCGCTAAAAAAAATCAATCTCTCTATTGTTTATATTTCCAAGTCCGTTATTTGCATGTTGACACTCGTGTTTTCTCCTTTTTTGAAAATGTATTGAATGTTTATCTTTACTCTTTTGAGTTTTTTTACATCGGTGAATGCGCTCTCACCATCCGATTTGTCCACGAGTTCGCATGAGATTGTTGGATATATGTAACTTCCATAGAACAACGTTAAATCGTCCTTGTCGAATTCTTTATCTTTAGCAATGACGATTTTCTGCAGATCGTTTTGATACTCGTAAAACAAATCGAGCATGGCTTCATCCAATTTCAAAGTCATCTTATTTCTGTCGTATTTAAGCTCTAAGTCCTTCATCTCGACCTCGTTCAATTTGATGGGATCGTCTTGTTTTAATCTATAGATTTTATGACCAAATTTTTTATACGTTTTGACTCGTTTCAATTTCAATTCGCATCTTGTAGGTGTTGCTCTCATGATCGATTATTTAATTTTTTTTGTTTTATGAATTCTTGCAAATAATGTATATTTTAAATTTTGTATTTTTAATAATTTGTTTAAAAAGTTTTGTTTTTTTTTTACTCTTTATATATATATAAAAAAGTTTTTAATTTTTAATTTTCTTTAATGTGAAAATTTTTTTTTTGTAAAAAGTTTTTTTTCTTTTGTTTTATGAATTCTTGCAAATAATGTAAATTTTAAATTTTGTATTTTTAATAATTTGTTTAAAAAGTTTTGTTTTTTTTTTACTCTTTATATATATATATAAAAAAGTTTTTAATTTAATGTATCCAAGAGTAGTGGTAGTACCTTTCGTGGGCCTTGTCCCGCACTGGTACACACCCTGGAAATCCTGGAAAGTGCCAGCAGCAAAAGAAGAAGACAACAGAAAACCACCGTCCGCCAAACGCCGGGATGCCAGGCGAATGGAGGCGTGTTTCGAGAAGAGAAGATCTGAGACGATAAAGCAGGAGAAGGGGAGGGAAATAACCACCTTACCATCCTCACCACCTTCACCACTCTCGCCAACCAATTTTCACTACACCGCAGATGACGGAAGGCAAGGAGGAGGAGGCGGAAGGCGAGATTGAAGTCTGCCGATCCGAACCTGTTTCTCCAATTAGATCTGATCAATCCACCACAGCTGGTCTCCTGTCATCCGAGGAGAAAGAGGAGGAAGGACATCGGGACCACGACAACCAGAGCATGCCCTGGGAAGACTTTAGAGAACTAATAGACCTCTGCTTCAAAGAACAATACCAGCTCTATTAGGTCTATGAAACAATACTCGGAATGTGTACAAAACTACTTGCCAGAAGAATTCCAAGAAATGATACTGATCCGTTTCATCAAGACAGAGCAGGTGTCACAAATTTCGGAACCAGTGCTTCCACCGCTACATGACCTACCTGTCTTCCTAACTCCTCACGCTTTCCCTCCTTTACCACGCCAAGACATAATTGAAATTACACCATTATTGTATCATGATACTGCTATGGTGAGTCGAAAAGGGCTTGCCCACGCAGTCCATGCCCGTCTTCGGCGCGTCTAAAACTATTCGATTCGAATTGATGAATGTATTTGTTCAGTCAATAATCTATGGCAAAGGTCAATATTTTATCAGACTTTAGCGATTTAATAAGCACTGATCATGCAATACTAGCATCAGATGGAAAAGAGAATTCTATAGCGAGTGAATAGGCACCAACCACTACTTCAACAATTCGTAATAGAGGTTTCGTGAAGGATATTTTAAAAGTTCATACAAGAGATGAAATCCTGTCACAACCAAATAGTCCTATCAGCATCCGGGACCATGCTGCAATCAAACTAGGTAGCTGTCCCCTCGGGTATACACCCATCATGCGCACGAATTGGAAACAAAAACAAATTGGGATTTATTTATTTATTCATTGATGTTGAAGGTCACATATTTATGCACAATAGATAATCTTGACCGTGACAGTTTTCCGGGTGGAAGAAGCCGGAGTACCCGGAGAGAACCACCGAGCAACGACGCGCTGCTGCCAGCTCCCCAACATCGTAACTCCACTGCAGCATAGGCAGGGTTAGATTGGTTGAAGACATGCGTACCATCGACGTGCAGTACGCCTGAGTACATGGCGTGATCGTGCCTCCACGCGGGCAATGGAGATGAAGTGTCTTGCCCAAGGACTCAACGCGGGTGCCGCAGGTGGGTTTCGAACCGAGTACCTCTCGGCTTGCAGCCTGCACCTCTACTTACTGAGCCACCGCGCTCCCAAACAAATTGGGATCTTTCTCGTGACATTCGGGATGTGAAACTCCCCTAAACAACTCCATCAAACGCCTCAGAACTGGAAGACCAATGCGCGGGCCTCGAAAAAATAATCAACTCGACCCTAGACAAAATATGTCCCAAAGAAGAAGTGCGTTTTGGAGAAGAAGAATCTCAGGGGACACCTTTTCACTAATAACAACTAAGCGTACCCCCCCCCCCCCCACCCCCGCCGCCCACCCCCCCTCCCCCCCCAGCATTAAAATATGAAAGTAACCCTGACAAAAAAGCAGAGCTCAAAAAACTTATAACCGACTTCACGTCGAGGTAAAAAAGGCCCTCCAAGCCGAACAACAAGCTGAATAGGAAAATGTCACAGCTGGAGAGGCCAAACATTTTTGGAACACCTTCCAAGCGTTAACAGACCAAAAAAAGAAATGCAATAAAACAACAACCAAACCCCTTACTAAAGAGGATGGCTCCACTGGCGACAATGACAAGAAGGCCGACACTTTCGCCGACCTTCGTAGGAAACCCACCACCCACAGGAAGGTCCCGGGTACGACGAAGCAGTCAAAGATGCGATAGACAGCTTAATTAATGAACACCCCGATGTTTATTGTGACCCTAAATTCGACATCGAACCTGAAATTGGAGACGAAGATGAACTTGTAGCCCCTATCACAAACGACGAAATCACTAACGTAATAAAAAATTGCTAAAACTCTTCCTGTCCCGGCGAGGACGAGGTTAACTTCAAAATCCTAAAACAAAGTCCTAACTCGCTAAAATCTAGCCTTATAACCCTCTGTAACGTATGCCTCACCCAAGGCCACGTTCCATGGGTGAGGCATGCGTTATAGAGGGTTACAAATCAGCCATGTTGGAAATCAGCCATTGGTGTCATGATACCCAAACCGGAAAATGACACGTCTTATCCGTCTAACTACCGCCCATATCCCATTTCTCCGATGAATTTGGTAAGGTCTTCGAAAGAGTCATTAACAATCGACTGAAGGAGCACCTTGAAGATACCGACTTCTTTAACGACTGGTAAAGAGCGTACATGAACCGTAAGGAAGGAATGGAGCACGTTCATCGCCTTGTGGAATAAATGAAAACTGGCATTAATAATCAACAAATAGGTGCATCAAACCAACTTGATATGTAGAAAAGGCGTTCGATTCCGTTTGGCACAACGGAATACGCCTCAAACTGTCCAAAATGAAACTCCCAATGAAACTGGTAAGACTACTCTCCTCCTTTCTTAACGATCTTAAAAAAAATCAGAGTCAGCAATGAAATGTTCGACAGTGTCCTCCTCGAAACAGGTACCGCTCAAGGCTCTGTTCTCAGCCCCATCCTCTATATCATCTATGTCAACGACCTCAAAATCACCGACAAGCGCGTTCAAATTTCACAAATTACAGATAATAAGGGACTTTGGGATTTTAATAACACTGCTAATCAAGTCCAAAAATCTCTCCAACGCGCTCTGGGTGACCTGGGGCTATCGTGTGCGAAGTGGAGAATTATGCCAAAACACAGACAAAACCCAAAGAATCACCTTCACGTGTAAGAAGAAAAAACGCGAAGTTGATCTCAAACTACTGGATAAAGTCCTCCCAGAATGTACCGAGGCAAAATTCCTCAGAATCCTCATTGATCAAAATTTGACCTTTACCATTCATTCCAATAATATCGCCATTAAGTCAACTGAACGTATCAATCTTCTAAAGATGCTTCGCGGCACCTCCCGGGAAGCCAATGAGGCAGTCCTACTTAAACTCTACAAAGCATTTCGAGCGTCCGGTACTTGAATATGGGGCACTTGTCCTCAGTGAAATAAATAAAACCAACATGGGCAAACTTTAGAACCACGCACTAAGGGTTGCTCTACGCGCCCCGTGGGCCTCCCCAACCAAACTACCCCACGAGCGGGCTGATATTCAAACGATAAAAGACCGCCTAACTACTCTAGCCACCAAAAACTGCGAGCGCTCAATCTAATATCAGAACTAAAGGATATCTGTGCCAGTCGACATTAACCGAAAAATGCTTTAAAATAATCAGCCCAAACCCAATTCAACCACTCCAGGACTGGTCTGTTCGAGAGTAGGCCCGAACCGTTCTGACCAGCAGGGCCTGAATCGAATCGATTCAGACCCGCCTGGCCCGATCGCTTCCGGTCCATTCTCGCCTAAAATGCTGACCATTAATGATTACGAGTCACCACGGAAGCAGTATTTGCACCTATGAGTGTGATGCGTTATTGTAACTGCATGTAGCTGCTCTCGACGTAAGTAGGTAATAAATGCGGATTCCCAGCCACTTTGTACATGTACCGTACACGTACACGTACACGATGCGTTTACCAACGTGGGATTCAGTGTTAAATCGCACGCTTGTTCACAAACAATGTCGGATGGCCTACTAGAATCCGCTGTTTTTTTTTTGAGACTCCTAGATCGCACTTTTAACGTTCAAATACTCGTGGTGAACGTCGAATGTACACGTTTTTTCCAAAAAAGTGAAAATTGTACATTTTCACTTTTTTTTTTTACTGAAAATTTTTTTGTCTACGTTCCCATCGCGGTTCAGACCATCGACCCATCGTTGGTGAACGCGAGCAAAAAATGGTTTGCGGATTCTGGGCCAGCATCAAAAAACCGGTTTGCTGATTCTGGGCCAGTGGCCTAGAATCCGCTATTGTTTTGGAGGCGGTGAGTTTTTCAAAAAAAACTTAACAGACTCCTATTGGACGCTTCCATTTCTGACGTAAGTGGGGGGGAATACCCGGATTTTTTCCAAACTTAACAGACTACTATTGAGCGCTTCCATTTCTGACGTGAGTGTGGTGGGGGGGGGGGGGATACCCATAGTGAGATTTTCCAAAAAACTCAACAGAAAAAAAATAAGTTTTTGGAAAAAATCCCACGATGGGTTTCTCCACTTGTACAGTATAAATAGAGCTCCTGCGCGCTACAATCATCATTGTCGAAGATACTCCAGGATCGGCCACACGAAAAAAAAAAAGGTGAGAAGAAATCTACGTGAATCCAAATGTAAAATAACAATACATTTTATCAAAATAATGTGTATCATTACACCGAGTTACTCTGCGATGAAGCTCGTTCTGACACGTGAATATAATTATTCACGAAGGAAGCGCTGTGGATTTTTATTGTTCAGTCACTGAGGGTTGAAAGGGGCTGGTTCCCCATACCGTTCCTGCGCGCCTTCGGCGTGTTAAACCATTTCATTCGAATGTTAGTCTACAATCATCAGTCTGTGTTTTTATCAAAACTGACAAGCAGGTCGCAAGTCAAAGTGATATTTACTGTATAAACACTTACTGAGAACGCTATTTTGTCACGCCTGAAATGTATTACAGGTTTTTATTCAAATGAGATTAATTGTCAGTTAAATGGTTTATCTGAAAAACTATTTCTATGGATCAAAAGCGGAAACAATTCAAAAAATTAATTCATGTTAGGTTATATTTTTTTTTTTGTTGAAAAGCGTTACATTTACTGACATGATTTATTTGAGATTATAATTATTCATGTTCTTTCTGATTTTTAACACGTTTGAAACGGACGCTATTTTAATATTTTTAACTATTTATCGAGGTTTCATTTTGTAAATGTTTTTTTCTCAACTGGTTTTTAGTTATTATATTAAAGACAGAAGATTTTTATTTAATTAAAACATAAAACATAAAAATAATTATACATTTAATTTTAAAAATAATAAAATAACTCACATTAGCATACTCAAAGGAACATTAACAATTAAAAACGAAAAATGTTTTTACAGATGGATTCTAGACGCCGAGATCAAATTTTAGACGAGTATGAACGTGCCAAGAAGGGCATTCAATCAGCTGACAGAAGCAGACGTCTTGGTGAGATTGAACTCAAACGCAAAGCCACAACAATATTTAAACCCGTCACGGAGGGTCAAGAGCGAAGCTGGAAGGAGATAGTCGAAGAATTGAGACCCATAAAAGAGAGTTCTTTGAGAATGGGTTCGTTGCCCGGTAGTTTTGGAAATCGGTATTCCGTTCAATCTACACCGGATTACGTTCCCACGGGGATTCAAACTGACTTGAGCGAGAGCGGCGATACAGCTTCGACTATCACCACTGTTAGCATCGCGTCGTCCGAGGAAGGCGGTAAGAGAGATCTGTTGTATGGATTTTATAAGGGTTCGGACGGGAGAACTTTTGTCGGCGACACAGAAGTAGAAATAGATGATGATGAATTAACCGTCGGCTCGAATAGGTACGAATTAACTGATGGACTGCGTAGATTGCTCCTTTACGACAAGCCTAGTGATTACACGCAACAGGATTTCGACAATTACGGCGACATTCTGGTTCAGACCCACGCCATGAAGAGAAATAACGATGCCAGAGAGACGAGACCCAAAGCCAACAGAGGTTACAAGTGGACGAAAGTGGTGAAACCCATATGGGATATGAATAAGAAGTTCGTCGAATCGGTGACTGGCAAAGGGGTGAAAATCACTTTTCTTCCGAGCGATTCTGACGCTCTGTCTCAGAGATTGAGTTTGTTGATGGCCAGCAGACGGGCTGGTAACACAGGATTAGATAATCAGATAGTTACTATATCTGACGAATTGTAAAGACAGAAGGTTTTGAATAAAAACCATTATAAAAGGCTGATGAACGAATTCAAGGATTGATGTATATATAATAAGTAGAGAGAAACAAACAACCAAACAAAAATATATAAATTAAAAACAGTAAATTTTACACTAGAATAATAAAAGTATTTAAACAACAAAACGATTTACCAGTGAAAAAAACAAAATATATTATGAAAATAAAATATGTTGGTGATAAAGAACAGGGGATACGTCAGAACTTACGTTCAAGGCGGTTCTGGCATCGTCGATTCTATAATGCGAGCGTTCACGAGCGATGCGGGTAGAAAACTCGCATCGACCGCATTTGAGGTTGGTAAGAAGATGGCTTTGGATGCTGGTAAGAAAGCCGCTTCCGGAGCCAGTGGTAGGATAGCTTCTGTGGCTGGCAAGAAGGCAGCCAACACGTTGATCGACAAGTTGATCATTCCGCCGGCGAAGCGAGCTGCGTTAGAGCAAATGCCGAAAAGTTGGAAAGATTTTAAGGATGTTATGGTACCCATACAAGATTTAGCCAAAATGACGAGTGGATCCGGAATGAAGAGAACTCGCGACAGTGTAATATAAATAAATAATAATATTAAAAAGTGAGTTTGAAAAAACATAAAAAATTGTGTTTGAAAGAATCTAAAATAACAAACAAAAAAAAATAAAACAAAGATGAACATTAAAGATATGTCTTGGAACGATGCCGCGACTAAGAGGTCGAATAATGAGTTCTTTCCCAAAAGCATAACAGGCTTGATAGTGGGAAAATCGAATTGTGGAAAGACCAATCTGTTGATGAATCTGTTGTCCCGACCCGACTGGTTGGATTACGACAGATTGTTCGTGTTTGGCAAGAGCTTGTTTCAACCCGAATACAGATTGCTTCGAGAGTGCATGGATCGTAGTTTGCCCAAGGACGTCAGAGCCAGAATCTTTGACAGTAGGGAGGAATTCAACAAAAGTGAAGCTCCTCTTTCGACCATTTTGGACAGTGCGGTGATGGAGCTGATGAAGAGAAATGCATCTTCGAACGTCGAGTGTCGATTTTATGAGAACGCTAGCGACGTTCCGGATTCTAGAGAATTGAAATCGGAAGATAAGAATCTCATGATTTTCGACGATCTACTTTTCGAGAGACAGAACCGATGCGAATCGTATTACGTTTGGTGTCGACACAGCAATGTGGACTGTTTCTACCTGTCGTAGAATTATTTTTGATTGCCCAGGCAGACGATAAGGGAGAACGCTAATTTTCTATGTCTCTTTTGCCAAGATCTCAAGAATCTCAGTCACATCTACGGCGATCACGTTGCAAGCGACATGAGAGTGGCGGAATGCAGGAGATTCTGCAAGAGGGTTTGGGATGGAGGACTTTACAATTTCGTCGTGATCGATTTGACTAGCGAATTTAATCGCGGAAAATATCGGTGCGGATTTGACAAGTTTTATGTTTCTGATGATAATAAGATAGAGCGTGAAAATAAAAAAAATTTAGAAAATAATAAATCTTCAAATAATTAGTTTTAAAAAAAAAATAAAATTAAAATATAATGTTCGAACAAGGAGAATTGTTAGAATGGATAGCCGAGAATACGGCTGCAAAACAATCCATTCAAATCGTGGTGAGTGGCGATTCGACTCGATTCGCTATGAAATTCGAACCTTCCATCGAATTGAATAGAGAGAAAAGATACGAGATGGCGTTGGTGAATCTGGAGACTTATTATTCCTTTCCCAACGTCACCGAAAAGAATAACTCATTCAAGTATTCCGACGGAGTGGATTAGTTGGAGATTCGAATTCCCAAAGGGAGTTACGACATAGACGATTTGAACAATTACATTCAGGCGCGAATAAAGATGGATAGAAAGGGAAGCAACAAGATTAGACTCGCTCCCAATCCTAATACCTTACAGATGATGTTGGATTTGGAAGATAATTTTCGAGTGGATTTCAACACGGATGATTTTATAGGCAAGATGTTGGGATTTGATGGAAAGATGTATCGAGACCACGCTGCTTCTGAAAATACGGTTGACATTCTCGCAGTCAATAGCGTTCTGGTGAACGTGGATGTGATTGCTGGAAGCTACGTGAATGGTAGTGCTCAACCAGCGATCTATTCCTTCTTTCCAAACGTGTCGCCGGGTTATAAGATCGTGCAGCGACCTCGAAATTTAGTTTATCTAACAGTGATTTTAGACACGTTGTATAGTCTCAAAACCACGTTGACAGATCAAAATGGTGAACTGTTAGATCTTCGCAGAGAGAGGGTGACGATACGATTTCACATAAGAGAAATATAAAAGCAAAAAAAAAAAAATAAAAATATTGTGTATATATATAGATAACAAAAATAAAATAAACGCAATATTAGTTTTACAAAAATTATTTTAATATAAATAATTATTATTAAAACAAGAAAACAATTGAAGTAAATATATTTTAAAAAAAAAGAATTATGACAGAATACGTGAAAAAAAACGTGAACATATCCGCAGGACAGAGGAAGAAACTTGAGAGAGCGTTAAGAACTCGAGGTGAGGCGGTGAAATTCAAATTCACTCACGAAGATCTGACGAGAGGCGGTCCGGATTTGATCGCCTGGACCAAAAGTCAAATCAAAAGGATGGAGAAAGCGATTCGTGATGGAAGAGGGTTGACGGTGAGATTGAGTCCCGCTCAATTGAGATACAATTTGAGAATGAAAGGTGGTTTCATACCGCTATTGGCAGGAATCTCCGCAAAAGCATCACCCTTCGCCACAAAGGCACTACCCTTTCTCGGAAAGAATCTCGGCGTGGGTTCTCTCACGGGACTCGCGAGTTCGGCAGTTGAGAAATTAATGGGTGGTAGCAGACTGTTTTTGAAGAAGGGAGGGGCCGTGTGTCGCGTCCACGTAGACGACAGTGGTAAAGGATTGTATCTACAACCCGTTAGAGGTGACAACTCTTTGAGTGGGAACGGTCTCTATCTGAAGAGTGGACGGAACGTTGAGCGACACGGCAAGGGTTTGTTGTTTGGTGAGAATTCGCCATTTAAGAATATACCGATTTTGAATATGTTATTATAATGTAAAAAAATGATATAATTATATAAAATATAAATCATAGAAAGTATAAAATAATATATAAAATGGATAAAAAGGTGGAAAAACAATTAGACGATAATGATGAATATCGCGAGATAGAGTGTGAAAAAGATGTGGAAAAATGGTTAGACGCTAATGATGGATATCTAAGGAAAGAACTGATAAAAGAGTTAAATAAAGATCGGGATAGACGGTTGAAATTTAAAAGAATGAGACGTTTTCCACCGTCACCACTGAGATGTTTTCCACTGTCGCCACTATCTTCTGAAGAGAATGGTAATGATGCGAGTGTTACCAAGAGATGCACACCATTTGTTCATAATTATGATTTGGATAAACAAATGTGTTGTTATAAAAAACGTAGCATATCACAAAAAAAAAGAAAAGAAGAATCGACGCTGAAATTTAAGAAAAAAGGAAACGTTATTATATTATATGGGTAATAGTGAAGAAGGAAAACAAAAAAAAAAAGTAATGAGATCTAAAGATTAACTCATTCCTTTTTTTTTTTCCTTTTTCTTCGCTAAAAAAAATCAATCTCTCTATTGTTTATATTCCCAAGCCCGTTATTAGCATGTTAACACTTGTGTATTCTCCTTTTTCGAAAATGTGTTGAATGTTTATCTTTACTCTTTTGAGTTTCTTTACATCGGTGAATGCGCTCTCACCATCCGATTTGTTCACGAGTTCGCATGAGATTGTTGGATATATGTAACTTCCATAGAACAACGTTAAATCATCCTTGTCGAATTCTTTATCTTTAGCGATGATGATTTTCTGCAGATCGCTTTGGTACTCGTAAAACAAATCGAGCATGGCTTCATCCAAATTCAAAGTCATCTTACATTTGTCGTATTTATGCTCTAAATCCTTCATCTCGATCTCGTTCAATTCGATGGGATCGTCTTGTTGTAATCTATAGATTTTAAAATCTAATTTCTTACACGTTTTGACTCGTTTCAATTTCAATTCGCATCTTTTAGGTGTTGTTGTCATGATCGATTATTTGTTGTCTTTTTTGTTTTATGAATTCTTGCAAATAATGTATATTTAATTTTCTATTTTAATAATTTGTTTAAAAAGTTTTGGTTTTTTTTTGCTCTTTATATATATATAAAAAAAATTTTTTTTAATTTTAATTTTCTTTAATGTAAAAAATTTTTTGTAAAGTTTTTTCTCTTTATATATATAAATAAAAAGTTAAATTTTAACATTTCAATCTCTCTGTTGTTTATATTTCCAAGTCCATTATTTGCATGTTGACACTCGTGTTTTCTCCTTTTTTGAAAATGTGTTGAATGTTTATCTTTACTCTTTTGAGTTTTTTTACATCGGTGAATGCGCTCTCACCATCCGATTTGTTCACGAGTTTGCATGAGATTGTTGGATATATGTAACTTCCATAGAACAACGTTAAATTGTCCTTGTCGAATTCTTTATCTTTAGCGATGACGATTTTCTGCAGATCGCTTTGATACTCGTAAAACAAATCGAGCATGGCTTCATCCAATTTCAAAGTCATCTTATTTCTGTTGTATTTAAGCTCTAAGTCCTTCATCTCGCCCTCGTTCAATTCGATGGGATCGTCTTGTTGTAATCTATAGATTTTATGACCAAATTTTTTATACGTTTTGACTCGTTTCAGTTTCAATTCGCATCTTTTAGGTGTTGCTCTCATGATCGATTATTTAATTTTTTTTGTTTTATGAATTCTTGCAAATAATGTATATTTTAAATTTTGTATTTTTAATAATTTGTTTAAAAAGTTTTGTTGTTTTTTTTTACTCTTTATATATATATAAAAAAGTTTTTAATTTTTAATTTTCTTTAATGTGAAAATTATTTTTTTGTAAAAATTTTTTTCTTTTGTTTTTTTTTGTTTTATGAATTCTTGCAAATAATGTATATTTTGAATTTTGTATTTTTAATAATTTGTTTAAAAAGTTTTGTTTTTTTTTTACTCTTTATATATATATAAAAAAGTTTCTAATTTTTAATTTTCTTTAATGTGAAAATTTTTTTTTTGTAACAAGTTTTTTTTCTTTTGTTTTTTTTGTTTTATGAATTCTTACAAATAATGTATATTTTAAATTTTGTATTTTTAATAATTTGTTTAAAAAGTTTTGTTTTTTTTTTACTCTTTATATATATATAAAAAAGTTTTTAATTTTTAATTTTCTTTAATGTGAAAATTTTTTTGTAAAAGTTTTTTTCTCTTTATATATATAAATAAAAAAGTTGAATTTTAACATCCTTTTTTTCTCGTATTAATTCAATTTTTTCAGGTTAATGAACATAAAAATTTTCACATTAAGGAAAATTAAAAATTCAAAACTTTTTTATATATATATAAAGAGTAAAAAAAAAAAACTTTTTAACAAATCATTTAAATACAAAATTCGAAAAAAAAATATATATTCTTACAAATGAAGCAAACAGATAAAAAAATGGAAAATTGAAATGAGAAAACCGTAACTCAGTTAAATGAGATTTGTAAACTATTAAAAATTCCACATTTCAGAAATCATAGAACTGAATCCAAAAAAATGAAGTCATACAGAAATATTTGCGAAACGATGAAAAGGCAAATGAAATGTCGATAGCAACAACGTCAAAAAATGCATCGGTTGTGAAAAATGAGAAGAAGAAGAAAAAGATAGTAAAAGGAATTCAAATGCCGACGTTGAAAAAATACAAAAACATTTCGATTGTGAAAAATAAGAAGACGACTAAACGAAAAGGCGTTGAAGAACTTCAAGTTTCAAAAGAAAAGAAAAGAAAAACTAAAACGAAAATGAGTGATGCACTTCAGATTCTAGACAAACGAGATATATCGAGCGAAATTCAACGAGCAATCGATGAAGGGATAGGAAGAGAATATGTAGGACGACTCGTCATGGAACTATTCCTATCGAAGCCCATAGAACGGAAGAGTGCGATCAAAGGCGTTTTTAAAACTTTTGACGTGGTTCCCTCGTTCAAGAAAGTCGATCCAAAATTGTTCATGGAATGAGTGAAGAAAAAAGTATTGGATTTGTTTCGAAAATATATGAACATGGGACTAAAAATTAAGATGATACTCCATTGTGTGATGAATAAAATCGACGTGAAGTCTGGCGAGAGCATCGTGAAAAATGCATATTTCAGATCTAACGTCGAACCCGTATTTCGAGGTTCAGATTTATCAGATGTTTTCGAAAAGATGAAAGACAAGATGTTGATGTCTCTCGCGAATTATCAACATGAAGGTAGTAATTGGACGTTCGATGAGGTGTTGAAACTCGAAATTCATATAACTAAAAACGATTCGTTGAAAGGATCTTCCTACTTGGAATTACCGTATTTCTTGGCTAAAAAAAATGCTGCGATCAACGTGAGAAATAAAGATGATCAGTGTTTTAAATAGGCAGTCACCTCCGCTTTATACCCTGTCAAAATGCATACCTATAGAGTTTCTCGTTATGAGGAGACTTCTAAAAATCTCGATTGGACTGGAGTGACTTTTCCAACAAAGTTAAAACACATCGAACGTTTCGAAGCTCAAAATCCCACCGTAGCGGTGAACGTCTTGGGATACGACGATGAAAAACGAATGATCTATCCTCTCAGACAGACTTCGTATCTCGAAAGAGAAAAGACAATTATTTTATTATTGATTTCGAATGGTGACAATCGTCATTATTGTTGGGTTAAACATCAGAGCCGATTACTGTCGAGACAAAATAATAAACATAAAGGAAAGATATGTTTATGTTGCAACTGCATGAACGTGTTTCACAACGAAAAATCGTTAGCGAAACATCAGGAATATTGCAACAAAAATCAAGGTGTCACCGTCGAAATGCCCAAACCCAACACCATCGTGAAGTTTGAAAATCATAATAGAAGGTTAAAAGTACCATTCGTCGTGTACGCTGATTTCGAATGTTTCACTGCGAAAACGAGTGTTCCTGTCAACCCAATGCTCTTCAAAGTTATGTCGAAAGATATCAAAAACACATACCTTCTGGCTATTGCATTTACGTGAAATGCGCTTTCGACTCGCAACACGACATGGGTCCCTTCACCTACACAAAACAGTATGAAGACAACGACGTGGCTCAAAGGTTCGTGGAAGAGTTAGAATCAAAAATTCAAATGTTATACGACAAATTCAAAACTCCAGCAAAAATGATCATCACACGAGAGAAGCAGGACGAAAATAACAGAGCCACCGAATGTCACATATGCAGACAATCGTTCGATGAGAATTCGGAGGAAAATAAGAAGGTCAGAGACCACAATCATTACACGGGTCTGTATCGCAGTCCGGCTCACAGCAAGTGTAATTTAAAATATCGAGATGCCGTTTTCTATCCAGTGATATTTCACAATCTCTCAGGTTACGACAGTCATCTGTTCATGAAAAATCTCGGCACTTCCCACAAAGAATTAAATTGCATCGCGAACAGCGAAGAAAGATACATTTCCTTCACAAAATGGAAGCTCATGGAGAAAAAAAGAGTAATCAATGGAGAGACGTTGGAAGAAAAAACGAAATCCATTCGTAGAAGCATACGTTTCATCGACAGTTAAAAATTCATGTTGACTGCTCTGGAAAAATTAGTCGACAGCATGAGTAAGGATAAATTTAAAATCACGAGCGAACATTTCGGAGAACGAGTAGACGTCATGTTGAGGAAAGGAGTCTATCCTTATGCTTACATGAATGATCTAAAGCGATTCAAAGACACCGCACTACCTTCGGAAAAAGATTTTTATTCGAAATTATACGAATCCGACATTTCCGACGAGAATTACGAACATGCCAAAAACGTGTGGAAATCATTTGATATGAAAACCATGAGAGATTATCACGATCTCTATCTGAAGACCGACGTTCTGCTCTTGGCAGACGTGTTCGAAAATTTTCGAGACGTCTGTCATCGAAATTACGATGTAGATCCCGCTTGGTATTTCACCGCACCCGGTCTGGCGTGGGACGCTCTGTTGAAAACCACCAAAGTTCAATTGGAATTATTATCCGACGTGAACATGTTGCTCATGTTCGAAAGGGCTGCGAGAGGTGGCGTCTCGATGATCTCCCACAGATATTCTGAAGCTAACAATCCCTACATGAAAGAAGGTTTCGATTCAAAACGATCAAATAAATACATACAGTATTGGGATGCTAATAATCTGTATGGTTGGGCTATGAGTCATCCTTTACCGATTGGAAATTTCGAATGGGGGACGGAACCGGAAGAGATGCAAAAATGGATAGACTATCCTTGCATTTTAGAAGTCGATTTGAACTATCCAGAAGAATTACACGATCTACACAATGATTATCCGCTGGCTCCCGAACAAATGGAACCGAACGAAGGAGACAAGGAAAAACTCATTCCCAATTTGTTTAACAAACGTAACTACGTCATCTACAGCGAGAATTTGAAACAATACGTCAATTACGGGATGAAATTAGTCGACATACATCACATCATTCGATTCGACGAAGAGCCTTGGATGAAAAAATACATCGATCTCAACACGAATCTTAGAATTCGAGCCGAGAACGATTTCGAAAAAGAGTTCTTTAAACTCCTGAACAACTGCATGTACGGTAAATCGATGGAAAACATCAGGAAGAGAACCGACGTTCGACTCGTCACGTCTGAGAAAAGAGCTAAAAAATTAGAGGCGAAACCCTATTACAAACACAGAACCATATTCGACGAAAATCTAGTGGCCGTTTACATGCAAAAGACACACCTGAAGTTCGACAAACCGTATTATCTTGGACCGATCATCTTAGATATCAGCAAGCGATTGATGTACGAGGTTCACTGCGATTACGTCAAACGAAAATTTGGTGATAAAGCCAAACTACTGTCCACCGACATGGACAGTTTAGTTTACGAGATAGAGACAAAAGACGTCTACTGAGATATATCTCCGGACGTGGCCGCGTGGTTCGACACGAGCAATTATCCCGTCGATCACCCGTCCAACATTCAATCGAATGACAACAAGAAGGTGTTGGGTAAATTTAAGGATGAGAGCGGAAGTAAACAAATTGTCGAATTTGTGGGCTTGAGACCCAAACTGTATGCTTATCGTCTAGAAGATGAAGTGACCAAGAAGTGCAAAGGGGTTAAAGCGTGCGTGGTGAAGAAAAACATCTCTTTCCAAGAGTATAAAGATTGTCTGTTAGGAAGTGGTCCAGTGTATAAGACTATGAAATCAATTCGAAGTGAAAATCATGACTTGTATACCGAAATAGTCAACAAGATTTCGCTGATGGCCGACGATGATAAGAGATTCGTGTTAGACGATAAAATATGCACTTTGGCACGCGGACATTGGACTTTGGATCTAATTTTAGACAATATGAATGTAGATGATTGGATTCCAGATATGATTGTGGATGATAGGTTCCAGATATGAGTAAGGATGATAGGATTCCAGAAAATCAAGAGGAATTAGACAGATTCGAGATTATGGAAATCGATAGAGACATCGAGAGAGTTAGTTTTAAAAGAAAAAGAAAAAAATGAAAAAAAAAAAAAAATAACGTCATTTTTGTGAATTATAATATAATAAATAAATAAATAAAATATATACGCATTTATGAATAAGAAAATAGAGATATCCGTAGAAGGTGTCGTCTTACCTAACGAACCCCTATCCAACATCGATCTGTCGAATGTGGTGAAGGATTTGAAAATCAAAGATTTTTTAGGCGTGTTTTCCAGAGATGCCTTGCCGAAGAGAAGACCTCGACAATCGGAATGCGGAATTTTAAATCTAGACGATTCATCGGGTGAAGGCACTCACTGGGTGGTGTTGTTCAAGAATGGGAAGAAGAAAAATTATTATTTCAACAGCTACGGAATCTCACCGCCAAAAGAAATAAAGAACTATTTCAACAAATCGATGGTTCGTTACAACACAGAACAAGTGCAATCACCAGATCAAGTGTTTTGCGGTCACCTGTGTCTCTACGTTCTCAAGAGATGGTCTGAAGGAGATCGGTTTCAAGACATTCTCAATGATTTACATTAGAGAGAGATTTTTTTATAGTATATATAAAGATAAAAAAATTATTTTAAAAAATTTTAATCGAATAAAAACGAAAAATAAAAATAAAATAATTCATTTTTTAATAAACTGCATTTTGAATATATTTTTTAAAAAAAACAAAAAAATCGCAAACACAACATGCCAGTCGATAAATTTGGTAGAAGTGACGGCGAAAAAGTCAACCTAAGAAAGAAGAGGAAGACGTTTGAAGTCGACGATGGTTACGACGTTGCCAACTTGGACGAACGTTACGTTCGGAGATACGAACCTCGAGAGGAACCTTTGAACATGAATGATAAGAAGCTCTACAATCTTCCTGAGCCGATAGATCTCGCAGATGCGACTAAAAAATACGTCGACAGGGGGAACGCCGATTTTGAACGAATCATGCAAGATAATTACATGGATAAAACCATGACTGACGATCTCGATCTGAAATCCAAACGTTTGATGAATGTCACGAATCCCATAGATTCCACTGATGCCGCGACCAAGAAATACGCGGACGACTCTCACGCGAGATTCAGCGAACACCTGAGAAATAGATATGTTCAGAAAACGATGCACTCGAAATTGAACGCCAATTCTAACAAGATAACGAACGTGGCCACTCCCACGAATCCCAAGGACGTGGTGACCAAACACTACGTAGATCTGGAACAGAGAAAGTCTGACAGACGAGAAATGAAATTGGATCTGAAAGCGGGATTCAACATTGAATCTGTCGAAGGTCGATGACACGAATGCAGACTCAACCGCAGTCAACAAGGACTACGTAGATTCTGTTGTGATACGATCACAAGAATACCTAGAATCGCAAGTGGACGATCTCTACCTGAACAAACAATCTGGCGGAACCATGGAGGGTGGTATCGACATGAACGGTAAGAATATATTCGGACTCAGTCACGATCCCGAATTCGATTCCAGCGCGGTCAGCAGAAAGTATGTGGATGACAACTTGGTCTGGAGAAAGGGTGACATCATGGAAGGTAAACTAGACATGGGTGGACACGCGCTCACGTGAACATGACGGATGCCTGCACCCTGATTTCGGTGGTGGAGAAAGTCAAATATGCTAGACAATTGATCACCGTGTGGGCCGAGGAGGCCGGCACCTTATATGAGGGAAAAGCTGAGTGGTCTTTCGGAAATGGAAGTAGCGGATCGAAACATGGTCAGGTGGGATATCCCATGCCGCTGGGAGGTGAAATCCTTCGAATGAGTCTGGCTTCCTCGGATTTGAATAACAGAGTGGTCGTCAATCAATCTCATGGTGAATGGAGTAGAGAGCGATAAGAGATACAGCGTCAAAAAGACTGAGAATCAACACGCAAATGTTAGCACGTTCGGCACGCCTCTCAAAGTGAACGCCGGAGACAGGATTAATTTCGTTATGAAAACCAATAATCCCGAAGCCGCCACTTCCATGGTGAGTCTACTGATCGAACTAGTTCCTTTGAACAAACAGCGAACGCGTGGAAAATAATTAATTAAAAAAAAAAAAAATAATGTGTGATTTATTAAAAACAAAAAAAAAGTAATGAGATTTAGAAAGATGTTCAATCTCTCTAGATCACATTACTTTATTTATTTTTTTTTTGTTTTGTTTTTTTTTATTTTTAATAATTACTCAGTACTTTTTTTTTGTTTTTAATAAATCACACATTATTTTTTTTTCACACTCATCTCTCATTGAATGATCGACATCTTATTTCCATCTGATTCGAATTGTAATTCTCTGTCTGACAGGACCAGGGCGAAGGCTTCGGTTTTTCGCAGCACGTTCCTATCGAATTGCATCTTGATCCGAATGTCTAAGACGCCACTCTTGAGTCGTTCACTCTGTTTACTGACGTCGAATATGAACATGGGATACATCGACTTGTATTCGCCGGGAGATATGTTAGGGTTGCTCATCAATTCGTCTAGACCATGATACTTCTTTCTAAAATCAGCGGCGTCGCCGTACAGTCTGCAGAAATCGTTCTTGTCGAACGACGCGTTGTAATCGATTGCTGGATATCTCATGGCGTTCAGAAACACTTTCATGTTTCTCAAATGGCAGTGATCGAACAGCGATGCATTCTTTTCCTGAGACCTGTCCCTATCGGTCTGAAACGCAACCACGATGAAACACGGTCTCTCGGAAGCAGATTTCACTGTCAATCTCCAATCGAAGTGATTCATGGAGAGAGGAATGCTAGCCGTGTCTCACTGTCTCATTCTAAATCCCACGGGTAATTTACTCTTGGATTCTATGATCTTGTAGAGACGCGCTTTTTCCATGATCGAAGGCTCCACGTACGGAACGAACCACGATATCTTGTGTAGAGTTATCTTACCCGCATTGGTCGCAGTGAGTCTCACTATTGCGTCGTCGTCTCCTTTTCGAATCAACGTCAGATTGTGTTTGAATCCGTACATGATCTTGTTGTAATCGTCCGCAAATCCGAAGATGTGTTTCAAAGGTATCCTGAACGAAAACGTTCCTTTAGGTCTGGATGTCTTGACGACGTAGTCGAATATCAAGGCGGCGCCGGCGTCGGCGCCGGCGCTAGCAGGGCCGACGGTGTCTTTCACCCACAACTGATTAAGTCCTCTGGATTTCGAAAAATCATCAGGATTCGTCAAGAGTCCGAACTTCGTGGTAGCCTGACCGGGATGAAACACAGATTTTATCTCTTGTCCAGATAGCATGTATCTTATATTACTGAATAGATGCATGATGCCATTATTGGCTAGAGTAACCGTGTCGTCGTCGGCGTAGTTGCTCCCATCTTCCTTGCTGAGACGTCCCTGCACCACTATGTAACTCTCGCTAGGATGTATGAATAGATCTTGAGTTTCGACGTTGATTCTTATCTCTCCCTCATTGTTCAAACTCGTTCCAGTTACCGGTTCGTATTCGTGAACCTCATATTCTTGAATACTTTCATCTTTCACTATGCTTAGTGCTATATCTAGTATATTTGTCATTTTAAAGGATTTTTTGGGGTTTTTTTGTTTATTAATTAGCTTGCTTTTTTTTTATCTAAAAATAGTTTTTAATTATTTTTTATTATTATTTTCTCTCTAATATATATATGTGTGTGTAAACAAGAAAATGTTAAAGAGAGGTAATTAAAGAAATTTGTTTTCTTATCAAAACTTTGTCTTCTGTAATTGTTGTTCGTAAAACTTTCCGATGATCTCTTCTCCATCCAAAGCTTCGATTTCGTAAGTCACTGGATCGGTGTGGAATATTTTGCTTATCACGAAGATTTCCGAGGTCCATCGAGGAGTATAACCCTTTTCGAAGTGCTTCTTATAAGCGCAGATTCTCACTCGATCACCAACCGCAAATTTCGGCGTTCTTGACTTCTTCCTAATCTTAGATCTTTCAGGATATAGATTCGCGTAGACCCGTTTTTCATTTCGAGGATCGCTAGCTTCCACGGGAGTCATCTTGATCGATCTGTGTTGCGTGTTGTTGTAATCTTTGACCAGACCGTTCAGAGCGTATATGTATTTCTTGGTCGAATTCGCCGTGAAGTATCTGTGCATCTTCTCCTTCATCGTTCGATTCCAACGTTCCACCACGCTGGCTTTCTCTTCGTTTTCGATCGAGTAGAGGTCGACCAGTCGATGAACGTGCTTGTTGTAGAATTCCTTTCCCTTATCCACCCACAATTTACTCGGTTTTCGAGAAGACGAGTCGAACACGCTCTTCAGAGCCTCGGCGATGCAAGGTCCCGATTTATTCTTCAAAGCTCTGATCCAACCGTATTTGGAAAACACGTCGATGACCGTCAATAGATATTTGACGCCCTCGTTCCACCTCGAAAACGATCTCATGTCGACCAAGTCGGTAGACCAAATATCATCCAAACCCTTCACGAACACCCTTCTCTTTCGAAATTTATGCACGATGGGTTTGTGTAACTCCTCGGCCAATTCGCTCGTCAATAATCGTTTCTTCTTCTTTTCCGATACGCTTTTTTTTTGAATGCCCCATTCGAATCGACGTTTCGCACCGATCAGATTGCCGACCAGCGAACGTTCTATCTTCTCTCTCCTAGTCGGATTCGATATGCCTCTCAAATTCCCCAACATGTTTTTATCGCAGATGTCGTTGCGAGTCTTGGTGTCGGGATGTCCGGCATAGCACAGATCGTGATCATACGCGGTCGCGTCCACCCTATTCACAAGTTTGCTCCAAGATTTAGGAGTCAGATCGGCATTGAGTCTCTTGTTCAATTTCGTTCCGGCTCCCGTGAAACTGTGACCAGGCAGATGCATTTCGAAAGGTAGATTATTGATCATTTTATTCACGATTCCTTTACCTTTGCTCACGTTCTTTTTTTTGACAAATCGAGTCTTGATAGAACCACACACGTCACAAATTCCGCGAAGCATCTGTCTATCGTTTTTAGTTCGTACTTCTCGAGAATTACTCGTCTCGGTAACTCTCTTACACTTTACGCAATACATTTTAAGAGTTATTTAAATTAATTTCGTTTTTATTTTATATATAAATTTAATAATTAATTCTGTTCTTATTATATATATATTTTTTTTTTTCAATCGCTGCTCTTGAGTACTATCATCTTACTGAATTCCTCCTTGGCCTCTTTCCTCCCCTTTTCCACGAGAGAATCCTTCATCTCTTCTTTGATGATCTGACGAGTCTTCATTCTCATGGCTTCTTTCATGGCATCGTATTTCGTTTTCTCGCTCAATGTCGAGAAGTATTCTCCGTCCGATATCCTACCATCTTTCAACGTCATCGAAATCATTTCGGATATCGTGTCGATCTTGGAGTCGGCCAAGACGCGAATCTTGTCGTGTTTCCTTGCCTTCAGATATAATTTCCTACTCAAAATGTTTCCGATCGTGCTAAACAATCCGGCGGCGAGAGCCACTCCTTCTACTGTCAACACAATCGGAATGCTGACCGCGGTCGACAACAATCAGATGCCGGCCGCGTGTAAACCCATGGAACTCGTGATGAGTGTCGTGTCGATCGCATTGACGAATTTCACGAAACGCGAATACTTCTTCTTGAGAGAACGGCGAGAATCTCTTTCTCGAGTTAGATATTCTTGGATTCTACTGATTTGATCGATGCAATACCTCTCTCCTCTTTCTCTTTCTTCTAGCGACGGTGCCGTCGGCAAATCGTCATTCGGCTTCTCATCCTCGTCGTCCACTAACGTCGGATACAATGTATTTCTGGTTCTCAATTTTGTGTTATTTTTTTTGTTTTTTTTTTTCTTTCTAATATGAGATAAAAAATTTATGTGTGTATTTATTTTTATTTTCTATTCTCCCTTATTTTTATATCAACGAAAAAACTTAGACGTATGCTTCATTGAACAATAATTTCATGACACATCCCTTGTCTTCTAAAGTCAGACTTTTACGCGCCAATTTCACTTCTTCCGAAACTGTGGGCTTGCTTTGATCCTTACAGAAGAGTAATCTCTTCCAAAACGTGATCACTTCGTCGATTTGAACGCGTTCGAACGCCGGTTCGAAATACTTGACGACCATATCTTCCCTTTCCATCGTCAGACAAAATTGATTCTCGTGATCGAAGTCTAGGTGATCCCGACATCCGACGCATCGTTCTAACAAGAGGCGACCTAGTTGTTCGTCCACACAGAATGCGTAGGCTCTCGTCAGCATTTTTAAAAGAAACCTTGCTCTAATAGTCTGGGAAGCGCTCATAATTTACGTATTTGTTTTTTTTTTTATCTATTCGATTTGATATATTTATTTTTTTCAATAACTATTTATTTATATTTTTTATTCTCTCCTATATATATCATCATTTTTTTTTTTTTATTTCTTCGGGTATTCCCCCCACTCACGTCAGAAATGGAAGCGCTCAATAGTAGTCTGTTAAGTTTGGAAAAAATCCGGGTATTCCCCCCACTTACGTCAGAAATGGAAGCGTCCAATAGTAGTCTGTTAAGTTTTTTTGGAAAAACCCACCGCCTCAAAAACAATAGCGGATTCTAGGCCACTGGCCCAGAATCCGCAAACCGGTTTTTTATGCAGGCCCAGAATCCGCAAACCATTTTTTGCTCGCGTACACCAACGATGGATCGATGGTCTGATCCGCGATGGGAACGTAGACAAAAAATTTTTGAGTAAGAAAAAAAAAGTAAAAATGTACAATTTTCACTTTTTTGGAAAAAACGTGTACATTCGACGTTCACCGCGAGTATTTGAACGTTAAAAAAACGTAAACGTAAAAAAACAGCGGATTCTAGGCCACCCGACATTGTTTGTGAACAAGCGTGCGATTTAACACTGAATCCCACGTTGGTAAACGCACCGTGTACGTGTACGTGTACGGTACATGTACAAAGTGGCTGGGAATCCGCATTTAATACCTACTGACGTAAATTAAGCTAGTCGGCTCCTCGAGCCAATCCTGCACACATCAGAAGCAGTTACTGTACATCGTGGTGTGATATGTCTACGTCGTTGGCTGCTTCAATAAAAAAGAAAAAAATAGCCAGCAACAAATGATAAATGGTTTCTACTCACCACGAAAGCAGTATTTACACCTATGTGTCTGATACGTCATTGTAACTAGTTGCTATCGAGGCAAATTAAGCTAAACGGGACGACAAGCCAATTCTGCATACACCAGAAGCAGTAACTGCACCTCAAGGTGCGATATGCCATTGTCGCTGGCTGCTTCGACAAAAATCGAACCAGCTACAAAAGATTAATTCTCAGCACGATAGCAGTAACAGCACGTATGAGTGTGATACGTTATTGTAACTAGCTGCTCTCGAAGGATGATTAGATGCGACTATGTGTTCCCGCCAGACGGTGACGACAACATACTACCAAATACCTCATATCCATTCACTTATAAACAAATTACTAATTAACTTTTCTTCAATCCAAGCAGGTACTCACAGAATTTTTTTTTGTCTCCCGCTTTTTGAAAAAAATGGGAGATATTAAATTCGGGTGTCCTTTCATCCTTCCGTCCTTCCGCCCTTCCGTGTTTTCCGTTTCCAGACTCTAACTTTCCTTACAGTGACCGGATTTCGATGAAATTTGGTTAGTAGGTCACTTTTATCAATTGTGGGTCTACGTTCGAATATGGGAATTTTCCGCGCATATTTAATTAGGTTGCTGAAATTTGATTGGCTGACGGTTTTTAGACCCTAACTTTCCTTAAAATCAACCGATTTCGATGAAATTTCATGTATGGATTACTTTTATCAATACCTAGGTCAAGTTCGAATGTGGGAAATTTTGTACCGAAAATCTGCTCATCTGCCTGTCCGTCTGACCCGGGCGTCAACGCACCTCGGACTAAAAGCCGTATTTATGAACTAATCTTCACGAAACTTCTTAGGTATCTTTGTTATCATTGTGAGACCAGAATATGTGTTTTGGGGTTTGGTCCAAAATTCAAGATGGCCGCCAGCGGCCATTTTGTTCCGAAATCGGTTGTAATCAGTTTTTTGTACAGAACTTCTAGATGAAAGTTCGGATTTGAATAAATTTTTGTATGAATGTTTAGTAACATGCAATACATCGCATATAATACGGGTTTTGTTCTCGTGAAAAAATTATGTAAATTAGGGAAACTTTGATTTATTCAGTGCTACTACTAATGCACAGTAAGTACACACCTTCCGTGTTTTTCGTTTCCAGACTCTAACTTCCCTTACAGTCAGAAGATTTCGATGAAATTTGGGTAGTAGATCACTTTCATCAATTGTGGGTCCAAGTTCGAACATGTGCATTTTCCGCGCATATTTAATTAGGTTGCTTAAATTTGATTGGCTGATGGTTTTCAGACTCTAACTTTCCTTAGAGTCAACCGATTTCAATGACATTTCATATATGGATTACTCATCACATCAGTTTAATGTAATATGTCTTATCATACAGTATTATTTTTTAGTGATTCTCACAGTTATACTCCACATCACTTTACTTGCGTTGACAGTGACCTCCGTGAAAATAAATCTGATAACCACAGTGTCTGAAGCAATGTCTGTCCTGTCTCTTCTAAATAACTTCCACTTACAACTCAACTATATTCCACTGGGTGCATTAATTCCCCTTGAAACTGCTGCCCAGCAGGAGACATGAATTCACTGAATTTGTTTGTTATCCCCCAATAACCGTCAGTGAATTATTATAACCGCCATGGATACTTAGTAACCGCTATGGACTCTGATCATCCTTCACTCCATCCCTAGAGGTGGTCACCCACCTCCAGGGAGGTGAGCGTTGGTTCCTGCGTCCCGCCTCTGGTCCTTTTTGTATACGCATTTAGGTCCAGACCAAATATATTAACATGTAGGCCTGCCCCCGAACCAGGGAAGCTCGGGTCTTTCTTTGGGTGGTCCCCGAAAGGGACCGTTGTTTGTTTACTTGATTCGGCCTACTCCTGTAAAAGAAGTCTGCATGTAGAATCCAGCTCAACCTCCGACAAATGCCTGAGGCAGATTATATTTGCCAATGATGGCCCACCAAAACAAGATACCCTTACAATAGGCAGACTACACTTACCTGAAAACATCGATACACATCATCCTCGGGGTGAGGTAGCACCTTTGTCGAGAGAATCCCCTCTCACACTGGTCCTCATCCGAGGGAGAACATCAAATATCATCACAGAAATACCACAACCACAACATCTCGACTAACAACTAAGAATACCAAGACACCGGACACCTGCCGACTGCCCTTCCTTTGACGCACTCTGACATGTTGTGGAAACAATATTCTACCGTTAAAAAGGGTCGAAAGGGGCTTTCTCCACCAAGTCCCTGCACGTCCGCGGCGCGCAAAACCATTGATTCTTCCTATGTTCTCATCATTTCTTCTTCCATGAAAAACGAATGTAACGTTCTCTCCAGATCATGAAGTTTACAGAAAGTGGAGGACCGGGAAAATATCTGATAACGAATGGAATAAGCGATTGGGAGAAGAACATGAAAGAATAGAGAAAGAAAAGATGCAGCGAAGACAGTTATCGGAAGATTGTTATGGACATATGTGACGTACCGGTCCTCTGGAGTATACTCGTCAGTGGTGCCAGCAAGCAAATTATTGACAAATTGGAACGACGCGCGAGGATAAGACTGTTCTTAGTGCCTCCGTGGAGGTCCTTTTCAGGGCTCAAATCTTCTCAAATGAGTTTCTCTGAAAAGCACATTACAGTCTTTTTTTCTAAAAAACAAAAGTCTCAGAAAGAGAGACACGGTTTCACTATCCATTCGGTGAGTGATTGTTGTTCACCAGAGTACCTCCGGGGTCATCTATGGGAAAACCAGTGTTAAGAGCCGATGGCACATTGACGACCTGGATGACACTTTGGCGAACTGATTTAACACTGAAAACTCCAATAGGCGACTTGGATGACACTTTGTCGAATTCGAAATCACCAGAGTGTCATGCAGGTCGCCCATGGGAGATTTCAGTGTTAAATCTGTTCGCCAAAGTCTCACCCTTTACTACTAATTTCCACCAACTTTGTTAATGCCTTGGTCGTTTAAAGGTGAATTAAACACTTATTGATTGGAATATCCCCGACTAGAGCACGCGAAAAATATCTGGACATCTCTGTGAGTGTGGGAACATCATATTACATCAACGGTAGTCTGCACGCAAACTCCACGAAAAGTGAGTAAACAAACAGGTTTTAACCCTTTACCCAACGTAACAGCCCAAACTGCCAGGGATATCCTCAAAAATCGCCAATTAATTTTCATTATTTTTTCATTTTTGTCTCAAAAACATAGGTTATGACACCTCGTTGGAACGAGCTCGTCGAGCTCGTTCCAAGAGGGGTCATAACCTATGTTTTTGAGACAAAAAGTGAAAAAAATAGTTATTCAAGCATTTTGTTTGTAAGTGTCGTCAGCTTCTCATGTTAGATATAGGGTTAACAGCTTCAAATTCCTTACAGAATGATGGTCTGAGAACTTGGTATACTACTGTACGTGGATGAAATATTTACGGAATTAACTTTTTATGTATTTCAAAGAAGGGGCAAAGGAACTGGGGACATATGTGGCACATGCCCACAACTCTTCCAGAAAAATAGTTGAGAGAGAGAGAGAGAGAGAGAGAGACGGGGGTAGAAACAGAAAGAGAGAGAGTGACAGAGAGATTAGGTCAAGTTTATCTTTACCAAACCCTCATTACAATCTTATTGGGAACTAGCTGAAAGAGGGTTCACACGACACTCTTCACTCCTAAAATATGACTGAAGTTGTCTTTGTTTGATTTGCCGCTTCCAAGGCCTTTAAATGGTTGAGAATGGACATATTTGGATCAATATTCATTAAATTTCATCCAGCTTTGTGTATTGTATTCTTACGGACGTGACAACCGTTCCTTGTTCCAACTACCTTATTCGACATTTTTGATTGGTAATGAATGTTGAATAAGGAACCGGGAATGCGTAACAATTGTCACGTCTCCGGTATTTCAACCATATCACTAAGACAGATGCGTCACCGCTAATATATAGTGATGGAAAAAAGAAATGCTAGTTAAGTTTTGGTAATATAATATATTTTGGTAATATCATTTTTAAATTTAATTTTTTTATCCGCAGACCAAATGCAGTAAAATTTTATTCATAGCTACCTCAGTGTTCTGTGTAAAGAATCTTTGGTTAAAGTTCAGTCAATTATGACCTCGTGCGACGCTGCATGCTTTCAACATATTTTTCGACAAAGCGTGTATGTGTGGCACTCCCGCGTGCTATGGGTTTGAAAACCATACCAAATCAAATTTTGAACAGTACGCATCGATTGCGCAACATTTCATTTCAGCTCGTTTAAAAGGCAAATTGCCGGGAATGTCCAAAGTTGATAGGGGTAGGGCTATTGCTCTAATTATGCAGGGGCAATCGCATCGCCTCGTCGACCAGCAATTTGGGGTACAAGAGTCAACGATACCTCGATAGAAAGACTAGCCGACCGTCCCAGGAGCGGACGTCCGCGCATTTCGTCGCCACGTCAATATTGAGGTATACGTCTCGCACACCTCCTTAACCGATTTCAGATGGCGATGGAGATGCCGAGTCAGGATGAAAGCACTCATGGTCGCCGAATGTGTCCAAGAACAGTTAGGAATCTGTTGCAGGAGTTCAGTTTAAGGACGACGTCCCGACGTTGGTCCGCAACTTACACCCAGGCGACACCAACGTCGACTGCAATGGCTGCTGCCACATGCACCAAATCGGTTTCACTTGGCCCACTGGATACGTGTGTTATTCACTGACGAGTCTCAGCTCACGCTTTACAGGTCAGGTGGACGACAACGTTGCTATCAACGTCGAGGTGAGCGATATTCTGACGCGTGCGTTAGGAAAAACGACAGATTTGGGGGCGGACCTGTTATGGTTGGGGGAGGGGGAGGAATTTCTCATGGCGCGAAAACACCTCTCGTGGTCATCCAGGGCAATCTTGCAGCCGTAAGATTTCGGGATCAGGTCCCCATGCCTCACGCCCTTCCAATTATACATGCGCGTAACCTTACCTTGCAGCAGGATAATGCGAGGCCGCACGATACTAGGGTTTGTCGTGACTTCCTCAACCAAAACTCAGTTCTCAATCAATTAGCCACCCTACAGCCCAGATTTGTCCCCGATCGAGCATTTGTGGGACGAGCGGGACAGGATGGTCAGAAAGCGCGTCAGCGTCCCAAACAACGTTGTTCAGCTCACACAGGCCATTCTTCGGAGGTGGAATAACACCTAACAATGGACCATAAACAACTTGGTGCGGTCAATGGAAAGGAGAGTAAGAGCAGCGACTGAAGCCCGAGGTGGGCACACCCGCTATTCATTTTGATCATGGAATGGGTACTCACGTTTGAACGTCATCCATGCAAACGCCGTTTGTGTTAAGACAACAAACAACAACATTTAATCAGTAATGAAGAAATAACCTCAAAATCCAAACAATGAAATAATCATCCATAACACATTTGAGTTATTTACCACTGACAAAAAACTTGCATTTCTTTTTTCCGCCAGTATACATCAGTATTTGGGTTGCCTTCTATATCTGTGCCCCCCCCCCCCCCCCTCCTCCCCGTCCTTTAGTTCGAAATGCTTTTCACTTCCCCGTTTCAACGTGCGCGTTGAATGGGTTTGAACATAAGAATTGAATGATACATTTTTATTCGTCATTTCAGATTGTACTCAGTATGGAAATGCTTTCCAAATCTTCAGTGGAATGGGTATAGAAGGATTTAACAAGGAAATATTTAAAAATATACCATTGACGCAGTGCGAACAGAAATGCATTGAGGCGGTGGGCTATACTTGTCGATCATTTGATATTATACTGCCGAACGATTGCTACTTACAGGAGGTTGACGCCTCAACCAACCCAACAGCATACAAAACTATTTCAAATACTGAACATTACCAACGCAATTGTTATTAATTTGAAGTTGAGTGGTGGGGAAGGTCTTATGAAAGTTCGACTTGTTATATCAACAACATGTTTGTAAAAAGTAAAAAAAATCTGTTTCTCAGGCCCTCCCGCAGAATTCTTTTGGCTGCCTCATGCTCCATTTTACAGCCAATGCAACCTTTAAAAAAGTAAAAATTAAATGGCTGATGTCTGATACTTTATCTAACTTAGAGAAATAAATTTGTCCCTTGAGTGCAACAAGGCTTCGCTATTTAGCATTGCAAAGCCTTCTTGCACTCAAAGATGAAATACACCACAACCTATGCAAGTCTGTACAGTTAAAACTAGAAGTCCTGTCGTGAAATGCGCACAAATAGCACGTTGATATGCGCGTTAATGTACGCGTTATGGCCCAAGTAAAGCTATCAAATTCTGTACATATGGCCTGTGCACAAGCAATGTTTCAGCCAATGGACCTCCGGGTAACCCGGAGGTCCATTAGCAGAAACATTGCATGTGTTTGCTATGAGTAACCAAGAGAACCTGCCGTGCTTTGGATGCCATTCGATATGGCAATTGCGCGCAATTCCAACGCGCAATTAAGCCTAGATACGCGCACTATTCGTGACAGGACTTCTAGTTTTAACTGTAGGTTATGAGGCCTAAAACATAAAACAAACGAAGAAATAATTACAAAAATAAAAAAAATAAATAAAACAAAACTGTCTCCCACATGCAGTTTGACATAAAATGGTCCGCGAAACAGAAGATCTACTTTGTGGAGCCTTATTAACTTAATGTGGGTGTCCGAGAAGGTTATTGAAGTCGAGACCACGTATCCAGGCATTTATCTAACAATCATATTGGGAGCGCGGTGGCTCAGTTGGTAGAGGTGCAGGCTGCAAGCCGAGAGGTCCTCGGTTCGAATCCCACCTGCGGCAACCGCGTTGTGTCCTTGGGCAAGACACTTCATCTCCATTGCCCGCGTGGGGTCACGATGACGCCGTGTACTAAGGCGTACTGCACGTCGATGGTACGCATGTCTTCAACCAATCTAACCATGCCTGTGCTGCAGTGCGGAGTTACGATGTTGGGGAGCTGGCAGCTGCTCGTCGTTGCTCGGTGGTTCTCTCCGGGTACTCCGGCTTCCTCCACCCGTAAAACTGTCACGGTCATGATTAGCCATTGTGCATAAATATGTTACCTTAAACATCAGTAAATAAATAAATAACAATCATATTGATTTTGGCCTGAAAAACAAGAAAAACGGTATGTATCACATAATGTGTTCCGATTCCGTATCATATAGACGACCCATTCTGATTCTGTATCATATCGGCCTAGACGACTCGTGTCTGGTAGCGCGGGGTGGGGGGGTGGGGGAGGTATCATAACAGGCGCATGAATACGTTCTATGTGCGTTTCAGTGATCGACTCAGCTGATAGCTTACAAAACAAAACAAAATTACTCACAGTTAGCGATAGAACTATTAATAGCCAATGACCCTCCACAATAAACACTGATTAAACGAAATAAAAACAAACCTTTACTAGTTAAATTGTTGGAATGGGCAAACTATTTAAAAATAAAGTGACACTGAGAGTGAATAATTTGACAACACAACTTTGAAAGTTGCATTGACCGCGTTACTCATTGTTTGTTAGAATGCACAACAATACAGTCCCATAAAAACTTCTCTTTTAAACATTTTTCTCTCCCAACATTATGTCCCAAAACTGTATTAATAGTTTAAAACTTAATCTTGTTATGTGACAGAATTGTTAGATAAATGAATTATCATGATAATGTGCATGTACTGTGATTTGCATCACATTTTCGGTGGAGTCCAAAAAAGGGATTACAACTTGCCCGCAAAGCCGGCTCGTTGAGATCCTGGACACCACCTCGAATCTGATACAAATCAGAGGACATGCACATTATCATGACAATCTGTATATATGACCCAGAATCTAGGTGGCGACTTCAAGGCACCATCTATCAGCTACTTTACATCTGCCAGCTACTTTACTAAGTCATCCAACCAAGGAATAACTTGTGGCGATCGTCGGCCTATTGTTTCCTTTTTTTCTTTTTTTGTTCAGCATTTTACAGCCACACTGTAAAAGATACATTGACCAAATTTGGTACACTTGTTAAGAGTGATATGTAGTTATACAATTAGCAATTAGTGTTTTTATATCTACCCTTTACCCAAAACAACATCACTTTTTTTCTCTATGTTTTCAATGCAATGACTGTATCAAGCATCCTACTGTCAAATTTTGTGAATCCCATCTCTGACAGAAAAACATATCTAAAAATACGGGGCCGTCATGGGAAATTCCCAACCGTTATGTCGATCTCTGGAGTGACGTTACAGAGGGTGATAAGGTCAAATTAAAATTAAAAAATATTTTTTGAAATTTTAGTATGTTTTTAAAAGATAGCTGTTTTTAGTTTGTTTTTGTATTTATCGACATTTTTTACCTTTTAACGTCACTTCGAATTTAGGGGTTTTTGCGAAAATTTCTTATTGGAAATGCTGAATATGCAGATTTGCAGGAATGTTCAGTTCCACATAAATAATGCATGTAGCAATGAAATTGCACATACCTTTACTTTGACGATGTCTCAGTAGTATGTAAGGTGTTCGGATGAAGAGCAAGAATTCCTTAAATAGGTTCAGAACTATCAAAACAGGACAGAAAAGCCAAAAATAGTAATAATAAGCAAAACTGTTCCAATTTATAGGCTCTACTTGGGTAATTAGATGCTGTCTCAACGCGGTATATATCACTACGGGGCTTCCCCAGGTCCGTTTTGGTAGTTTGGGTAGTTTTTGGTGATTTGGGTTGAATGTCGGGTTGTTTTTAGTAATTAGATTTACTCCTATTGAATCGAATATACCCTATAAACATATCTTTGTCCTACTGTAGGCCTTGGATAACATAGCAACCACCTGCTACCATAGAAACCAACACGGCGGCCTCCAGTATACAAAATGGACCACCTTAACACGCGCTGCGCATGCGCACTAACCCCACGTATCACTATGGTAATGACGTCTCAATATGGCGGCTCACGCGGGCTATCATGACAACCAAACATGGCGTAACTAGGTCACATGACTATGACGTCACATGAGATCATGCATACTTTTCTCTACTAAATGTCTTTGTTACAATTCCAAATTTAAATCTTTGTCAAAAACATAATGTCAGTATGACGTTTTTTTCATTTAAGAATTGAATGCAATTTTTATAATCTTTATTGGAGTGTGAACGTGTGGGAATGGGTACAAATTGTATCCCTTTGGGATTCATACATAATTTATACCCATTCCCACACGTTCGTACTCCAATAAAGATTATAAAAATTGCATTCAGTTCTTATAATTACATTTCGTAACTGTTTAAACTACTTTTTACCAAACAGCAAAAGCAGAAAGACGAAATAAAACATGTACGAACGAACGAGGGGAAAAAAACACTCTCACGCAAAAGACAAAGCCCACAACTCTGAGTTGAGCGCCGGTTTTCGGCATTGACCCAAATTTGTCAAATTGCCTTCTTTCGCAACGAAACTTGGAATGTTCAAAACAATTTATTTAACACATCAGTAAACTTTAATCACCTATGAAACGACAACAAGTTCAAGAATAAATCACTGAAATAATTTCACACTGTCGATTGACATTTCTTGTAAGTTGTTTGAGATATCACAAATTATTAACTTGAACGTAAATGCGGGTCAAAGTTCGACCAAATGTATTCATTGAAAAATGAATTACATTTGGTCATGACGTTTTCACCCAGCTGACCAATGGGAATTGAGTATTTAGACCCAAAACGTATAGCTACATTAACAATGTAATTATAAACCTTTAATATCTGACTGCTTGTTAAATGCTCACTCTCGACATTTTGGAAATATATTCTCCAATAAATACCATATCTAAAAATACAATCAGTTTTTAGCAGACGAAAGCTACGTATGGGGCTACCATTCGGGCGACGGGAGGACGTCAATTTCGGAAACCTAAAGGAATTTTAGTATGTTGTAGATCTAAGAAAATAAAAATAGCTCTCTTTGGAATATTTTATTGAACGTCATTTTTGATGGTTTTTCGTCTTTTCGAAATTTGATTTCTGGAAATGCACCCTTCTTGTTATTCACATAACTCAGAAAAAAAGATACCACTGTTAAATTTCGCGGACAGGTCAATGTGCACTTGAAATGGTGCATAGCCATTTTTGACTTCCATTGACTAATATATATACTTTAATAACCAAGGTCATATCGTGTCAGTGACAATTTTACGGGTGGAAACAGCCGGAGTACCCGGAGAGAACCACCGAGCAACAACTCCGCCCTGCAGCACAGGCAGGGCTAGATTGGTTGAAGACATACGCACCATCGTGCCCCCATGGACAATCTGGGTTATGTGCCTTGCTCAAAGACACAACGCGGGAGTCCGAATCGATCGCCCAGACGGTCACCCATCCAAGGACTAACCGGGCTCGACGTCATTTAACTTCGGTGATTATGACGAGAACCGGTACAACACTGTCAACAACAGCAATAACGGCAATGTTTTATTAAGCAAAGGCAGGGGCAGGTCTGGCAAAACCATCAACAAATAATCTCCTGCTACTAATAATGAAAAGCCAAGAAAAGAGTCGAGAAAGAGTAAACAAAAACAGGGAGGTGGAAGCGAAAAAATATTTAACCCTCATACCACTGATCAGCTATCTCGACAGGAGAATAGAAAATCACAACCAATCACGATTGAGTCTTCTGATGATGTATTTTTTGTTCGCGTGTTAGCTGTTATACCACTAGGTGGTGTGTACAATCCAACCGCACTGGACACAGGGAACAAACAGGGCTCATCTAAAACAAAGCGAAGATGCACGAATCAACAGAGGTGAAAAACTATATGCCAAAATTCAAGAAAAAGTAAAAAGTTCGATTCACCTGAAGACATTTCAGAGAATTGCTTCAAAAATCTCCAGCTCGATGGCGCCTCTCCTTCAGAAAATAAGGAATTTGAAAAGCTGAAATTATCTCTGCTAGAAAAGAGGAGGGAAAGCAGAGCAGGGCTTATATTTCGTTTAAATTTGTGAGAATCCATTTAGATTCTCGTGAAAATGGTTGCGAGAATCCATACCAACTATGAGTGTCCCAGGATCCCATGACGCCACCGTGGTTGAACCACTGTTGTATACTGATAACACATGTTAACATTTTACCCAAAACACCTTTTTAATTTTTAAAACTAAATTTGATAATTTGTAAACAATAAATAATACATAGATGATAAACTTATTAAATGAACAATATTTACCAATAAAATCTTACAAATATGGCTGTCGTTGGAACCGGCTCATTGAGCCGGTTCCAACGACATCCATATTTGTAAGATTTTATTGACATAGTGTCAGGATATTTCAGGTCATGTTAGCCTTCTGCTGGTTAATTTGTTGCCGATGTGTTAAATAAAGGGTTAAATTGACTCAATTCTTTTCACGCGAATCCTAGCAGAGGTGCAGCGAGAATCTACATGGATTCTCGCCGGTTTTATTGCGCGAATCTTTGTGCGAATCGATTCTCGGATTCTCCTCGAAATTTTAGCTCTGCAGAGTCCAGCATAAAAAGGCAAATACTACAAGGGAGATCGACGAAAAGGTTAAGCGTTGGACTTCTCAACCTCCGGACCGTTCCATCATGGGCATTATCATTAAACCATCAACGCTTTTATCAAATGAGTTTTGATCTGATGAAGTTTTTAATAATGTTAAAGCCATTACTCACGATATATTGTCAGTGAGTATGTTCACTTCACCAAAGCAACAGATGCATCCGAGGAGGTCTCAATCAGTGGAGGCGCTACGGGGGGCATGGGGGGGGGGGGCATTTGCCCCCCCCCCCCCAACGTAGGCTTTGCCCCCTCCCCCCAGTTGCCTCCCCCCAACCATCTCGCATGCATTTCCATCCACCCTCACACACAAACACATTCAGTCACTCTCTCACACACACACACACACCCTTCTCTTTTTTATTCCCATACACACTTAGCCCAAAGCCTCAGGCTAGCTGATGAACACATCCAGGCAGTAGAGATTAAAGACTCGGATGCAGATACTTATAAGGTATAATTAAGTTATGAGCCAACAATGGCATGTCTATTCATATCCCTTGTCTAAAAAAATTCATGGATTTCGCATTATGACAGACGGGCAGTCTCTCTCTCTCTCTCTCTCTCTCTCTCTCTCTCTCTCTCTCTCTCTCTCTCTCTCTCTCTCACGCACAGACCCACCAGACGCGGATCCAGGATTTTTTGAAAGGAGGACCGCTAATTACCATTACATTTAGTCGAAACTTGGACCCAAAGTCCGTAATATAATTTTTTGGTTTGGTACGTCCACAGGACGTACCAAACCAAAAAAGTATATTACGGACTTTGGGTCCAAGTTTGGACTACCTCGTAACAAAGTAATGATATGATCCTTTACGTATTTGCCCTCCTTCATGGGAGTCTGCCCCCCTAGTTGCCTCCCTCCCCCCCCCCCCCCCCCCCCCCCCCCACAAAAAAATTTCTGGCGTCGCCACTGGTCTCAAAACGTTTGTTTTGCTTCTCAGGGAAGCCAGGTTAGGGGAGATTTTAGTGGAGTCTCCTGTCCAGACAATTCAGTGTTTGTTAAAAACAGACACACCGAATTTAAAGACGCGTGGCAAAAACTGTGGGCTTCTCATTTGGAAAGTACACTTCCTTATATGGCTTGGAGTGATGATATCGACACTGAACCCCGTAGTGGTTTGATGTTTAAAGCTGACAACTTTGGATTCCTGCAAGAAGTTATTTGATAGCTCAACAAGTGGTGGATTCAGAGATTTAACAGCCTGCATAATGCTCCGCTGATTCTGCAAATATGGTGACAATGGATGTCTCAAAGTATGTGGAAAAAACTTTGTAGCCGGTTCTAGCTGACACAATAACTGTTCCACACCAAAGCACCGCATTGTCGCTGAATTTGCGGAATAAATGTTACCGACATTGAAAGACAATATGTCAAAATTCAAATCGGCATCATCATTTCGTCTGGTTTACAACGATTTCAGGCAAAATAATGTTAGTTTTATAATTCCAAAGTCTGAATCAATCGAAAGATTTCAGCTTGTGTTCTGATAACAATAATCAGAAAACAAGTTACCTTCGGAAAATCCATGCCACTTTCTTGAAGCATGCCAATTGTGTGTATGCTCTTTCCCAGGAGCATACAAAAGTAATGCATGGGTTACACCGCACATTTGTGTTCATTGTGTTTGCATGAACACTGCAAAGCAGTTGCATTGTCTTAAGTACAGTCACAAAGACACCTACCTTTTATCAATTTCTTTCGTTTAACACGTTGCACCCACACACGCCTTTCTTTCAAAACTTGGCACAAGGTTTTACAAATTTCTGCAACATGTTACTTTCTCCACTTGTTTAATTTCATAAGCAGAACAAATTACATTATATGTACATACATGTAATTGCCAACAACTAAGTTTAAGATGTCACTGCTTTCGGCCTCCATGTGTCGCTGGATGAAGCAGTCAGGTTATGTGAACGCCTGTATAAACTAGTGACGAAGATCAGAAGGTTACATCTTTCGGTCACCGCCCAATCTGATAGTCTAATGACTATTCTTCTGAATTTGTTAATCAGGCTTAAGTTAATTGTCATTATCGGGCAAGAGAAATTACCTTTATGTACATACATAACGTTTTACTATTGATAAGATTGCAATGAAACAGCCCACGTGGTGGAGCATATTTCCACTCCTCTCTCAACAGAATTTTATGCACAAAAGTTGATAGTTCATTCCAGCAAGCTTTATTTGAATTTAAAAGTTATTTTGAACCATTACTGGTCTTGTTAGAACTGGAAATTTAGTTTCACAAAATGGGGAGGAGTGCAGTGAGAACGACTGCTGGAGGTGGGTATTTCTCGAGGTAAACACTTCCAGTGGTTTGGTTATCTCCCTTGATATGCTCTTTGAGATTAACTCTATTCTTGTCATTCATTAAAGTTACTTCGTACCGACAAGACGTTTCAATTTAGATTCCCACATATTGGTAATTCTTAAATCTGAACGTAGTGTTGCTGTTTCTTTAATGGATCACTGGTAAATTATCTACCAAATTTACCACAAAACATTAAAAGGGCGTCCCTAGTATAACCGAGTGTCATTCTCTCGTTCGCACTAAGGATGATGTGTCACTCTTCTTTTTTTAGTTTTTTTTTTAGTTTTTTTTTTTTGGGGGGGGGGGGGGGTTGTTATTTCCTTCTTTTTCTCGCTTTGCTTCGTGAGGTCTGGATCTTTAGTACATGTCCTGGTAATAATTAATACAAGGGTTACTCGTCAGAATGAAATTTATTTACAACACTATTTACAGTAATTACGTCTAAAGATTTTATGCAATCCTGAATCGAGAATAACCCTTATATAATCCTTTTTACTGAAAAGCTCCCTCGTTCACCAGGTAACTATATCGTCTTGTTTTCACAACCCTTTTTAATAGCTTAAGACCATTAAATGTTTTTGTTAATCAATGCCATTTGTCAATTAAAGCTAGGGCTTAGAGACGGTGAAAGTGGAGGGGACAGAAATTTCCAAGGCTACCACGGTTCGGACGAGCATGCCGCTGTGTGGTCACTATCCTGTCCATTTCTTCTACTTCAATCATCTTCCAACCCGAAGGCTAGCCTTCGGGTTGGAAGATGGTCGAAGTATAAGAAACAGACCGAAGCGAAGCGACTGAAAGTGGGATTCATTGGCCAAATGTTGTTTGAATTTGCATATTGGCACGTTTGCATGTGCCCCTTTTAACTTATGGTGTAACCACGCAACATGTCCAGGGACAAAAGTGGGGGACACGTATCCCCTGTGCCCTCCTGGTTCCGCCGACTCTGCTAGGACTGTTATATTTTCCTGGCTCAAGAAAGCTGCCTTGAGTTACCCGAATTAACACCTTACACGTTTTGGTAATCAATGTCGTTTGCCAATCATGGCTAAAGTTATTCTACTTCTCTAACCCAGGAAAGCTGCTTTGGTCTACCTGAATTAGTAGCTAAACAAACTATACAAGTTATTAACACGTGACACCTGGTACATAGCAGTAAAATCTTTTAAGTCTAATGTCCTTGGAATCCTATCACAAAGCCTTGTGATACTAGTACCGTAACGCAGTTTTTTTTTTCTCAAACGTTAAAACCACTATGATAAACACACTCGTCCCTAAACTTCGTTTTCCAATAATTGTTTGACCACTTGTTGATTCCCAGAATTTGACTTTCACCCTTTACCTAACATGAAAAGCAGACGACACTTGGACGCAAAATTCTTAAATAACTATTTTTTTGTCTCAAAACATAGGTTATGACCCCTCATTGGAACGAGCCAGTTCCAAAGAGGGGTCATAACCTATGTTTTTGAGACAAAAAAAAATAATGAAAATTAAATGGCGACTTTTGTGAATAGCCTGACGGTTTTGGCCGTTACGTTTGGGTAAAGTGTTAACCAGACAGGTAACAGTCATATGACGAATAAAGCTGGCGTTATATTGTGGTTTTGTGGAAATATAACGTTGTGTCGCATGCCTTCCATTGTACAAGTCTATTTTATTTTCTATAAAAAGGCTCCGATTAGTTTCCTAAGTTTTTGTGAAAAAATCATCCACCACTTGTATCGAGATTCCCGGTGCCTTTAGTATTCATTAGCATTAATCTCATACATATATTTTTGTTTACAATTTTGTTACCTGACTCGGATGTTTGAATATTTTATTCTGTGAGGTTGCAATGCTGAACATTTGATGGAAAGAGGATATGGAATGAGTGTTTTTCTCATATAATATTTATGAAACGAGTCTAAGAATTTTCCGTTTTGGCGAGCCTCTGGCGAGCCCAAACGGAAAATTCGGACGTGTTTCATAAATATTATATGAGAAAAACACTCATTTTATATTCTATTTATCATATGACACACACACGCACAAATTAGCCGCTTAGTATGACTTTTTAACACATCACCTGACTTGAGTTGCAGCCGTACTTGGAAAAAACAGCCTCGTGTAACTAAATTTTTTTTATTTTTTGCTTCTAAAACTTAGGTTATGACCCCTCATTGGAACGAGTTCTTCGAGATCGTTCCAATGAGGGGTCATAATCTATGTTTTAGAAGCAAAAAGTGAAAATATAAAAGAAAATGAATGGCGTTTTTCTTGTAGGTAAAAGATTAATACAATATAATCCACCCTAATAGGACAGATAACGTAAATTCTCCCTACTGAAATTATGCAAATGTGACCCAGTTGTATTTTGTTTAGCCAATCAAATTGTCCAGTTTTGAAATTGACCAATGGAAGCTCCCTACTCTAATTATGCAAATTATGAAAATGTGGCCCAGTTGTATTTTGTTCAGCCAATCAAATTGTCTAGTTTTGAAACTGACCAATGAAATTGAAGGAATGCTTTATTTATCATTGATTAATATGAAAACAAAATATCAAATGTTTTAAAGTAAACAAAACGGACGAGTCATATGATACATTTGTTTTCCCTCGATTTCTCTCCAAGGTGTTTGGTTGTTATCTTCATGAGTGTATACGTTTAGGTGTATATTGCATTCCGGAATAGTATTATATTTTGGATCATTTGTATGACGGGTCACAGGGGTGGATTTCCTGTGAAAGGGGTAGGGAATACCTTGATTGCTTTACCAATATTGACTTGGGTTGCTTACGAGGTACCCGCAATGTATATGTTATTTTTCTTTTAGTCGTTGGTAATTGACAAAGTATTTTATTTATGTGAATACAATAAAGTGCTATGTGTTACATAACAATGTATTCATGTGAATTGTATACAAACAAATAATAGAGGTGGTGTGTTTCCTTGTCCATGAACCTTGGATATGTCGATGTAAGTGATATTTGAAACAACCACTTCCATGTGATGTCACTACGGGAATTATTATGGGATTGTCTTAGCTACTCTCTGTGTTTAATATTCTGCTGTTTTGATATGGTATATATGCGTCCATGCGTTCCTGCTGTTGTATTAAGGGGTGGGGTCGGTTGAATATATGTTTCACCCACTCATCACATCCTATGGCCCAGCCTACGCCCCTTCACATCCCCCGGTCCTATTCTAGACTAGCAGAAAATCTGCTTCAACAATTCAACCTACAACACCAAAAAAATGTTAGAAGACTTGGAATGCATATCACTGAAACTTTCAAAAGGATAAATAGAATATATGAGCAAAGTGTTGCAAAATCTATGTGGTGGCTAAATGTCACTCATTGTTACTGACGAAACCATAAGCAAAGCAGAACTCAGAAACGTTTTTGTTTCTCTAACTGAATGACCAGAACATAGAACAACTTTCTACAAGAAGTGATATCAGTGAAAATGTACAGCACTTGTGCCACTTGAAAGTACAGTTAAAACTAGAAGTCCTGTCACGAAGAGTGCGCTTATCTAGGCTTAATTACGCGTTGGAATTGCGCGCAATTGCCATATCGAATGGCATCCAAAGCACGGCAGGTTCTCTTGATTACTCACAAACACATGCAATGTTTCTGGACCCGGAGGTCCATTGGCTGAAACATTGCTTGTGCATAGGCTATATGTACAGAATTTGACAGCTTTACTTGGGCCATAACGCGTACATTAACGCGCATATCAACGTGCTATTTGTGCGCATTTCATGACAGGAATTCTAGTTTTAACTGTAGATATAGAATCTGAAAAGGCAAAAACGGATAATGTAAGCTTTGATATTGAGTCCCTCTACAGCAACATTCTACACTCACATGGGCTGGAAGCTTTAAAATTTTTGCTCTAAAACACCCAAAGTTAAGAAGGAAAGGCATGGATAATTTTATACTCGAGAGCATAAAATTCATTCTCGAAAACAGCACTTTTAACTTTGGTAGTACGAATTTTAAACATGTGAAAGGAACAGCAATAGGTACTAGAATAGAATGGCACCCATTTATGTTACACCGATCCTGGCCTACCTATTTATTTATTTATTGATGTTTAAGGTCAGATATTTATGCACAATGGCTAATCATGACAGTAACAGTTTTACGGGTGGAGGAAGCCGGAGTACCCGGAGAGAACCCCCGAGCAACGACGAGCAGCTGCCAGCTCCCCTTGGCCTACCTAGAACAACGACTATACTCAAGGATAGATGATCCTTTGGCTTAGAGATCATGCAAAAATGGAAAAGATACCTCGTTCACTGTTTCGCAATTGTCACTGACTAAAAACAAACACTGCGAGAAATCCACCATTCCCTACAAACCCTATACCCGGTAATTAAATTCACAATGGACCAAATCAAACACTCCCTCTCCTTCCTGGATATTCTAATCACGCTGGAGGAGGAAGTACTTCTAACAGACATATACAACAAATGACGAGGTAATAAACAATACCTGCACTTCAGATCCTGTCACCCCGGTCATACAAAAAGAAATATACCTTCTAATCTTGCTCGGAGAGTTTGTACAATTGTTGCAAACCAGAACTTAGAACTAAAAGGCTTAACATATTGTATTTATGCAACTCATTCATTTTCTTGTACATAATGTTCATTTCTGGTTTATTTACATTATATGATAAAAGAGTCATTGAGATAACTGGGATGTGTTGATTGTTATTCATTGAGCTGGAAAAACCTATTAATTAGCCCACATCGGATACGTAGTTCCTCTGTAAATAGATTGCATGACCTTATTTGACCTGGACAAATAGTGATTGCATTACAAAATAATTTTTCAGGAGATGTATGTGAAAGATTTCACACTTTGAGAGCCATTAAAAAAGTCGGTAAAGCATGCAGGTGAGGTCTATTTATCAGCTTTGGTCGTAACGACCAAAGCTGATAAATAGGCCTCGCCTGTATGCTTTACCAAACGTTTACAGCAATTATACTGTCTGTGCCTTATCTTGTCTGGGGGTGGATTTGGTACTTGTGTGACTGTAAGATTACGATCTACTTCAGTTAACCGATTTATTAACAGTCTGTATACATTTTACCGTTTGCAGCCACTTACTGCAAAACATGATCCGAAATCCACAGAAACTGAACCAGTCCGAGAGAAACTTAGCTGGCGAAAATATGGGGGAGGCTCTGGATCTGCCCCTTGCTTCACCAGTCATTTTGTGTTTAAATATCTGCATACAGAAAAACATGACCCGCCAAAAAAAGTGGAGAGGCTGAAGACTCCCTCCTCAGCCCCCCCCCCCCCCGGTTCTGCCGCCTCTGAGTTATCTCACAACAGAAACTAGATGTGTGTCGACCAGTAACTGTGTAGAATGTTTCTGGTATCGCACGAAAATAGAACTCTCGCAATGTAATTAACTCAGCCTCTGCCCCAGTGATTATATGTCCATCGGGTTAATACTATTGTGAACGCGTATCGGGTTTTCGGAAGTATTGTCTCTATTTTGATGGTGTTTGCATAATTCTATCTCCCCGGCGAAGTTTACTGTTTCCCCCTTGACACTCTCCCTTGACCCCCACCCCATACCTGAGCACTATAGTTATAATCGTTGCCCGACTGTCGGTAATATCGTTCATGTATGAGTTTGTTGCGGAACTAACGCTTGTAAAGGTTTTGAGCAAAAATATATGTTTGTTACCCGACTGACGCCTGTATATTATCCTATTTTGACAGTCTGACAACATGCAGTTCTGCAACATTAAAATTATACTCTATATGTTTTTTGGCACATTTCAAAGTTTTCATGATCAACAAACATAAAACACAAGTCCAATTGCATTAACCAAACTAGAGTCGTCCCCCTTGATGCGTTGCTAGGTGCAGCTATTTTGTGAAAAGCGGCATTCGTCGAAAGTAATCAGGCAGAAAGCAGTGGCGGCCGGTCCATAGGGCCTGGGTGGCCAATGGCCAGGAGCCCCGGGCTCCAGGAGGGGGGGGGGGGGGGGCAAGGGCTTAAAGGAAAAAGAAATTTGTTGTATTTTTTTTTTTTGGGGGGGGGGGGTGGGGGCCCTCTTTAAACAATTGGGCCCCCCGCAGAGAATTTAATAATTGACAGTCTCAATGTGCATAACTGAAATTTCTCCGCGCGCTTCGCGCGCCGGAATAGAGTTTTTGATCAATATCAATATGCCGTTCCGTAGTCTCCGCTTTCAGTAAACTGAAAGTAATACACGATGACAGCTAGTAAAAAAAATCAAGCGTAATTTACATCTCCACAGAAAACCCAGGCATTCATGTACAGAGCTCAATATTGCATGTGCAGTGTGGGATTCTTCCTTTAACCCTTTACCGAACGCAGACGATATCAAAATTTATTAGTTTAAATATCATTTTTTCAAATTTTTCAACAAAACCATATCATGTGACCCCTCGTTGGAACGAGCTCGACGAGCTCGTTCCAACGAGGGGTCACATGATATGGTTTTGTTGAAATTTTTTGAAAAATTAAATTTTTTCAACCGCTGAATTTGCATATAACGCGGGCGGATGCGGCCGATTCGTTGAGTAAAGGGGTAACAGACAACTGAATTCTCCTCCCTGGAGTGAAGGATTTGGCGTTTTTCATCCATAATTTTCAAAATTTTCTCACACCGGGCCGAATCATGCTCGGCCCGGTGCGTCCTGTGTCCGAGGGCCCCATCATAATTATGGCCAGGGGCCCCCAAGGGCCTCCCGTCGCCACTGCAGTAAGTCAGTAATATGTGGCATTAACAAGCGAAAGGAAGTAGTTTTGGTATGGTAAGGAATTAATGATGGCAATTAGTAAAAGAAAAGAGAATAGAGTTTTATCTATTGACTAAAGTGAATTTTTTTATTTCATTGGTTGATAGATACGTGGTATGAGACCATATTCATTGAAACCCACGATACGTCCGCCCAGCCACTGACAATTCCCCGTACCCAGTGGAAGCCTCGTTCCGAAATCTACAAATTGTCCATTTGTCATTCCAGTTTTACAGTGTACATGTATTACATTTTAATTTTTTATCTCCAAAATATAGCTCATGACCCCTTATTGGAATGAGCTTGTCGAGTACCCTCCAATGTGGGGTTCATGAGCTATGTTTTTGAGACAAAAAAGAAAAAAAGAAATTCAATAATTTTTTTATACTAGTCATATCGGCATATTTTCACAAAAACTCTTTTGCACAAAAATTCCACAAAAACCTGTATGGCTCAACAATGGAAGATAAAAGATCTTATGCTGTGTGTGTTCACACATGAAATAGATTGCACTTCTAAAACGGAAAGTCAATAGATAAATTCGTTACCCCGTGACTGATCACGTGGTACGGGTTTTTACCTACCCGAAGCCAGCCGTATCCCTTCGGCCTCATGGGATACGGCTGGCTTCGGGTAGGTAAAAACCCGTACCACGTGATCAGACACGGGGTAACTAATAGTACACAGAATCCAGCACAAACTAAGATACAGAGTCGATGTGAGAGTTGAGAAAGTTCAGCTATCCGAACGTCGCGGATTCCCCACTGAGGAAGCTACTACATTCGGATGACTGAACTAGAAGAAGAGCAGACTTTGGACTTTATAAAAAAAGAATGAGAAACAATAGCACTCTCAGAAAACTGTGAGAGATCTGAGAACATTGTGTAATTATTTGATTTGGCTTAATAAATAAAGAGGTTATTATTTGCTTAGTTTCATATTATACGAGATACCAGATCGCGATAACTTCTCGGTGTCAGGCTGATACGAAATTACCCGAGGCTGATATCTCGGCCGATATAAAACTAACCAAGAAATAAACAATACGTATCAGTATCATGTTTAAACTAAAAACGGAAATGTGACAACATTTGAATATCAGTTGTTTTTGTCTGGTTTTCTTTCCCAAGACATGGATTTGCAATATTATATTTATGATATATCTTACCTCCGACAAGTATCTGGGAATTTCATTGGTTCAAAGACGTCACATCAAGGCTGCATATAAAACCATATACTGCCTGTCAACATCAATACACGCTGACAGCTACGGGTAATCTCCCCTTTGTTCATTGATTATTCAAAATGGCGGCAGCCGATAAACCCTTCAAGTTGAAAGATTGAGTGTTGGAAACCCATATTTGGTCTGAAGTGCAGGTTAGGCAACTTAAAAGGCTTCATATTCTATGGATGTGTGTCACGTTACCTTCGAAATGAAACTGTTTGGTATGTATGAATTTGCCTTGTTACAATTTATGGGAGTGTGCCTGTAGGCACTTTCCCATAAATTGTAACAAGGCAAAGACACGTGAACACATTGTGAGAATTCTCTCATTTAATTTTGATCGCTGTTGTTATTAGTTCTGTGCACCGATGCAGCAGTCGGTAACATATATTCGTTACACAGTTTGTTGGTCTCGTCCAATATGAAATTAACTGACACCATATATACCATATTAGGCCACCAACAAACTGTGTATCGAATCATATCCACCTACAGATAAAAGTGTGAAGAGACCGGATGCAGAAGAGAGGCCACTTTAGTCATCGCAGTACTGAATTCTTAGACGTAAATATCATTGTGCTGTTAATTAATGCCGACGTTTAATGTATTCCGTTATTCTAGGAGAACTCATTATAACGTCTTTGTGCAGGAATCAGGTACCAAACCACGCCTTTCCTTTTCATTTTGCACCTCCCGCCCAGTTGGCTCACTTTGGTCGGTTAATCAGTATCTATATTATTACATCGACTTAAGTGCAGGGTTATTGATTCAGTTTGGTGCTGAAAAATTGAAAAGTTTGATATTAATGCTTCAACGGGATACACTGAGGTGGCTATGCAATCAGTACTTTGTGTGGTGGGTAAACTACATATATTAGGGGTTTTAATTCTTATATATAAGTCCCAGAGTGGCATTTTCCTACAGAATATTAGTTAGAATATCGCTGAACAGAGACGGCCAAACAAGGGGGTACATGGGTCACGTGCCCCTCCTCTCTTTTAATAATAATAATAATATGGAGTTTTTGTCTTGTCTCTTTTCTGCAGACATGTTGCGCTTTTACACAATGAGTTAAAATGGTCGCATGCAAACGTATCAATATACAGCCATTCCTGTAATTGGCAAATCCAAACAACATTTGTCCAAAGAATCACACCTTCGGTCGCTTCTGTCCATTTCTTCTACTTTAACCATCTTCTAACCCGAAGGCTAGCCTTCGGGTTGGAAGATGATTGAAGTAGTAGAAATGGACAGTGGCAATACCCGGCACGCTCATCTAAAATGAGAGATTACAGTGTGTCATGGTACATTTAGCGATCTACGATTGTAACTTTTCCCCGACTGAACCGAACCAGGGGAGCCTTGAACATCTGCGCCCCTCCACTTTTATCGAGTGGTCGCCCCTTCTGTCGCTGAATCAGTCTTGTCTTCCAATGGAGGCTAGTTAATATGTCAACCCTACATCCCTAATTACTACTATAGCTTCTTACTATTTGCCGTTTGTTGCGATGCCTCGCCGTCCTTTACTTAAAACTCTGTGCATACTATTTTCGAACACTGTTGACAAAGAGCGACTGCGAATGTATCCAACTTTTACATTTTATAAATTTAACCAAACAATCATTCATTTGGTATATCCTTATTAACGCCACCACGGCATGAGCATTACATAGCTTTTATACTGCTCTTTGAATCTGACTACATTCCACTGCTCATTAAGTGGCCATACCCAACTGAAAACAGAAGAACTATACTGAAAAATATATGTTCAAATCCGACTCTGACCTTATAATATTATGTACGCAATTTACACCAGAAGCCTAGAGGGGTGAATTGGATTCGATTGCCAACCCACACCAACAAAAGTTCTGAATACTTTTTATATAAATATTATATTGTGACAGTGTAAATATTTTTTTAGTTCGCTTCGTTACCAAAATATAGTGAGCAGAGGTCTAGGAATACCCTTCCCAACAGTTATTATACCATCGCGTTTCATTGCCAAAGTCAATGATCGGTCAGTCTGCTTCTGATTAACCTTTCTCTGAAATGATGGGGCACATGGGAGGTAGGTTAATATTGATTTTAACGCATTAATGTTGATATTAAATCCACGTTACGAAGCCTTGGACACTGTAGTGCTTTTCTTAGGTGGCTATTGTGTATCTGAAGATAGACTGAGAGAGCCCTTTCCGAAAGTGTGGTAAATCCCACACTTCCATTTCCAAAGTCTACGAGCTCGTTCCAACGAGAGGTCACATGATATGGTTTTGTTGAAATTTTTTGAAGAAAATGTGCAGTTCGTGTAATCGTTCTTGTCATACCGCAATGAGAACTGTCGTGTATTAATTGACTACGGTAGGATCTTTTGTCGCGGTACATAATGTTTTTCCGACCCACATCCACCTATCCCAAGATAAAGCAAGAAAGATGAAGGGTGAAATAAAATATCAACACTCGAAACATTTTTAAACATTGTTTGCTTTGATGTGATCAAGAGAGCTTTCTCAGCATGACAAATTCATTTTTCAGGTATTTGGCAGGATACACAACCCTATGCACTCTGCTTGCGGGTGATGGTACATCCAACTCTGGCAGGGTGCACGCGGGCTGTGTACCCGGCCAACAACCTGTATAACGATTAAGGTGCGCATATCCGCTTTACAATGGCTATATTCCATCGTTTAGGGCAAACAATTATGCGATGTATTATGCCAGTAATTGTTACTGACCAATCAGCTTCAATATCTAGTGACCGTATTTGAGACTGTGTATCGTCGAGCTGACCATATATAGAGCTTTTATTATACCAGCTAATGAAATTCGCCAATCACAGTCCCGAATAGTGGGACGGTACTGAGCCGTATTGGGTCACCTGCAGCCCGAGGTGACTTAATACGAAACTCGTATTAGGTCAGTACCGCCATTTGTTTCGACGTGGAAATTCCTCACCTCACGGTGCTTTTATATCCATATTGAAGAAATTGCAGTACAATCAAACGTCCCTCCGTGTCTATATGTCTCATTTTCTCTCGTTTTATAATAAATTTATTGTGAAATTTATTTTCTAAATGTAAATTTAATTATTTGAGAAATACTACTGTATTCGATCTACCGATAACGGATAAGTCGGCCTGGCCCTAACTTGACATAGAGTCTAAGCTTATTGAGGCTAACACACAGCAGTGTGGGTACGGTGTTCGCCTCGATATTTTAAAAGCTTTAGAAAAAAATATATAACCCATAAATGCGTTGTTAGAAAGTTGAAAAATATATATAGTGTGAATAAATAAACTGAGAAAAAAATTGTCTCATCCCGGGAATAGATTAATTTCATTTTTTCTCATTGAGCTCATTCTGTAGTCTCTGTTGTGGTAAATGGATAACGTCGCTTCGAAAATGGATTTAATTTCATTGAATAATTATAAGATTGCACAATGATGAAATTGTAGGAAAATGAATGAAAGTCAATGGGAAAAAATGTGAGATACATTTATTTTGATCGAATTCTATAAAATCGGACGTTTCGGACATTTTCTGCACACTCAAGGCAAAGTGACAGTTCGAAGAAAAGCGTCTTTCGCTGTTGTCTGTGTTGTCAAGGAAATTATACACAAACAGGGAGACAACTGTGTACGTTTGTTACAACTTACATAGCGTTTTGCACCAGTTTTGAAAATGTGCCGGCGTTCAAATTTGATTGTTATTTTGTTTTCGCTGGCATAATAAATACGTTACAGGACGTTCAGGTGGCGGATACGGTGTCATATGAGGCTCGGCAAAAACAACATTGGACTCGGCGTACCGCCTCGACCAATATTGTTTTCATCTCGCCTCATATGATACCGTACCCGCCACCTGAACGTCCTGTAACTTATAATATACGGTCAGTTCCGACATTTTGTTTTTGACATCCAACGCTCGCTTCGATGGTTTTTCCTAATTTCGCGTGTTCAACGAACAACAGATAATTTCGCATGCGTGTCTGTTCAGAAACGTACAACTATAATACGTTTCTTCCAGTCTTTGAGAAATTTTAATAAACAAATGTAAATAAATACAATAAATAAACCACTAAAACGACATGTATAGAAGCCATCTGGCACTGTCTGAGACGAACTCAAGCGAGACTCCTTACCCGAATAATCTTCCCTTCTCAGTTCATGCAAATATTTTCGAGTTACTCCCCCTGGACTGTAAATTTTATCGTCTGTTTTGTTTTGATTTGAATGATTGAACTTGAAGGTTGATCGATATCGAACATAAATTACTCTTATGGTTGTGTCCCTTTCAAAGGACTGGCATAATAATTACGTGATGGGGCTTAGAGGGGCGGATATAGTGTGATGTAAGGTTCAGCGAGATCAATATTAGGCTCGGCCGAGGCTAATATTGATCTCACTGAGCCTTACATCACACCATATCCGCCCCCTGGCGAGATCAATATTAGGCTCGGCCGAGCCTAATATTGATCTCGCTGAGCCTTACATCACACTATATCCGCCCACTGAAAGCCCCATAACTTATAATATACCACTGTAGAAGAGATTCAAATACAGGAAACTTAAATAAAATTAATGAATACAAAGAATTCCTCCAAGGGTCTGTCTTCAATCAATTATAACCCTACTTGTGCGGAGTTAATACTTTGAGGAGTCTGACAATTGCTGTCCGCTGATCTGTGGTTCCCTCCGGGTACTCCGGCTTCCTCTAACCGTAAAATTGTTCTACACGAGGTGATCCTGGCTGCGGAACATGTCGTTAAACCACAATAAATAAATGAATAAATAAATCCTCCAAGGGTAAACTTACATGCTATTTGTCTATAGTCTTGTAATGTGTGCGAAACAACATGAACCGATATCCGTATCTCCTAATGCCGTTGTGCGTGGAACTAGTCTAAACCTTAACTTTTTGTACACGAGATGCCTCTTTTCTGGCCCAGGGACATGGTAGATACTTTCTTTGAGTAGAATGGCTGCGAAGTGAATGTGTTGGAAAGACCAATCAATAATTGCAGCTCCAATATTAATTGGACTTCCCTCAAATAATGAAAATGGACTCTTTCAATTGCCGCTACTGCACTTACATGGAGGAAACAGCCAGGGTTTAGCCCTTTACCCAACGCAGACGATATCAAAATTTATTAATTTAAATATTTTTTAATTTTTTTTTCGAAACATTTCAACAAAACCATATCATGTGACCCCTCATTGGAACGAGCTCGACGAGCTCGTTCCAAAGAAGGGTCACATGATATGGTTTTGTTGAAATTTTTTTTCAAAAAATAATATTTTTTCAGCTGCTGAATTTTCATATTACGCGGGCGGATGCGGGCTATTCGTTAGGTAAAGGGTTAAAGAGTTGAATAGTTGGTTGCCTATGTTTAGATTTAATCGTCTGGAATATACGTACGGTTCGTATTTCCGACCACTGAAAAATTCTAGAACGTTGAATCTAAAACATACCATGCACATTCATTTGCTTTGAATCCGTAAATATTTATATTTATTTATTTATTTATTGGTGTTTAAGGTCACATACTTATGCACAATGGCTAATCGTGACCGTGACAGTTTTACGGGTGGAGGAAGCCGGAGTACCCGGAGAGAACCACCGAGCAACGACGAGCAGCTGTCAGCTCTCCAACATCGTAACTCTGAACTCTGCACCACAGCACAGGCAGGGTTAGATTGGTTGAAGACATGCGCACCATCGACGTGCAGTACGCCTCAGTACACAGCGTCATCGTGCCCCCGTGTAGGCAATCGGGGTGAAGTGTCTTGCCCAAGGACACAACGCGGTTGCCGCAGGTGGGATTCGAACCGAGGACCTCTCGGCTTGCAGCCTGCACCTCTACCAACTGAGCCACCGCGCCCCCTTTGAATCCGTAAATGAAATGTTTCTCGACTGAGGCTGGGTATGACCGAATCTTTGTTGACTTGATTAGTACTATTAACCATGTTTGTTTACTTAATACTTACGAAATAAGACTCGCCACGGCTGTGGTTACATTACTACGCCATGTAGTTCCACCAATTGTATTAATATCTTAGTATTTTTAATGCGATTTAAATACATATTGGTTGGAATATCTATAAGTGAAGTACGAACGGATATCAATATATTTGTAAGTAAAGAGACGTCACATTAAATCGCGATTCTTTGCACGCGAACTGCACAAAATGCACGTAAACAAACACACCACAACAACGTACGTTTCCTTGCAGAATTAGTCTGGTGACCCGAAAGATTGGCAGTCGATGGGCAAATTATTCATTCAGTTTTCACTGTAGATATGAAATGTGGAACCAATACCTCCTAGCCATGGTTTTGACGATTACATATAGAAAATACCCATAGTAGCTTGGTGTACCAAATGTTTACCACTCGTGGTGAAGTGGTGTGTTAACCGCGAGCCTTTGGCGCGCGGTTAACACCACTTCACCACGAGTGGTGAACATTTGGTACACCAAGCTACTTTGGGTATATTTTATTTATACCATGATCGTCCGATTATTAAGAGTCGCTATTATTTTTTCTCCATTTTACTGGGCAGCAGACGTACATACGTGCGAATCTGTTTTTGTTTACACGAGAATCGGTGGGCGGTACTTCCGCTGTCAAATTTATCGCCGAGACGAAATGGAAAATGAAACGGACCTTTTTTCATTTTAAGAGCATAATAACATACCATTTCGAGTTATGGATGCTTTATTAACATGGGACTATGCATGTTTGTTAATTTTGGGTGTCTTATGGCCGGGGTAAACTCATTTAAAAACGTAATAAATAATTGTCACTTTCATTTCACTCTTCGTGAGGCGACGAGCGAGAAATTTAGACAAGTTGCATTCAGTTCGACGTCAGCAAAGGTCAGCTTGGATGTAGTTCCACTGCAGGTGTACATTTTAACTATTGAAATCCCATTGTTGGCGTGTTAACTACGGTTGGTGTGTAAAGCTAAAATTTATGTCATAGGCTTTTCATATATTGTAGAATAAGTAATCATGGTATAAAACACAGTAACTATAAAATAGGATGACGATGAAATTCATGAATCGCTAGATTCCATCATCATCCGTAATTCAACTTGTCCAACTGATATCTGATCAACCAACCTTTTCTATGAGTTCCTTCTGCGATACATATCAGTTGAACCCAAAATGCAATTTTAACAATGAAGATTTATTCTTTCGTGTAGTATATACCATGGGATAATCCTAAATGCAATTTTAACAGTGAAGATTTATTCTTTCGTGTAGTGTATACCATGGGATAATCCTAAATGCAATTTAACAGTGAAGATTTATTTTTTCGTGTAGTATATGACACCATGGGATAATACGTGTCAGCGTTCTCATCAGATAATAAAAGTGTGTGTGAGGTTTGTCGATGACAGTCATTATTAAGGGTGGTATTACAAAAGCAATAATATTCCCTGCAATTTCTTGCGTGCAATTCATTTCAACCACATACTGCATGGAAGTTTGCTCATGTAAAATGTATTTACTGCATCAATTTATTGATGCAATTTATTGAAATAATTCAGAACCTGTCTCTATTTTCTGCAAGTTCATAATAATGTTGAAAGTGAAACTTTTCTTCTCAGCCAATCAATGTGATTGCAAGCGCAGTGCTGCACCTACAATTTTTGTGTTAGAAAAGAACAAAAATATTGGCGCGATCTGTTCATGCAGTTTATTGGTGCAATTTCTTGACCGTCTAAAACCACTTTTATTTATGATACACTGTTTACAGACAACGTTCCAAGCAATCTTTCGACGAGCCATCTCTCCTGTGGTAAGTTGCGCGCCATCGCATCTTCAATTTTTACTTTCTGCGAACAGACAACAGCGCGATTTGGTTTTACCTAGCGACCGATTACCCTTAACTAACGAATCGGCTTCGTCCGTCACGCAATATACAAATTGTATAGCAAAACGTTTTAAAACTTAACAAAACGATATCATGTGACCCCTTCATTGGAGCTCGCTCCAATAAGGGGGTCACATGATATCGTCTTGCTGATTTTTTTAAAAACAAATTGTCGAACTTTTGATATCGTGCGTTTTCAGTGAAGGATTTAATTGTGTTCATGAGGAAATATGCCAAATAATACATGATGCACAAAAATGAGAAAAAATCACCATGAATTATTAGCTGTAACATTCCAAGATTTCAAACCAATCAAACTTCACTAACTTTCCCAGAATTTCTCGTTGTTGCGCTTACGATTAGCTATTGTGCTGTAATATGTGACCTAAAACACTAATAAATAAATAAATAAATAAATAAATAAATAAATAAATAAATAAATAAATAAATATTCCGAGAATTCGTACGTAAACAACATAATTCGATAAACTGCAAAGTTCAGTAATATACCAACTGTCTTTTCTATCGTGCAATCCATGGAAAATCATCTGATTGTTTTACGATTGGTACACTGCATTCCAAGTATTATACTGAACTCGAAAAAAATTGATTATTGCTGTGAAAAGCTTATTCGAAAAATCGAGTAATATTGTTGGAATCCCGACTTATTGTGCACCAGCGGAGTGAACGGTGGGAAGATGTTCGTTGATGTTTTTCTTGAAAACATTTTCTCTGTTCCGTAACATTAGTGCCCCTCACTTCAAATAGTAGAGAGCAGTATACTGCCCGCCCCTACTCTCAGAATCGAAGAGTGGTTTCTGTATTGTCCCGATATAGAAGAAGATGGACTGCTGGCGAGCATCCTCCATCAGTAATATCATAATATTCTGAGTCAAGAAAAAAAGTATAATAGAAACAAATGTGAAAAAATATCGTAAAGGACGCAATTTCATAGTTCTAATGTTGCATGTCTGTGAACAAGAAGTCGTGCAAAGAGTTTAATGACATGTTGGTGTTGTCCACACAACCGCATACAATTTTGCTACGGATTTCAAAACAGGATGTGCTGCCCGAGATTGTCAAATTGAATGGATGACCGACGATTTTCTTTGTCTTATGTTGTTCTAAAGAACCTGGGTTATTGAGAAAACACGCTAGTTTTTGTCTTCCGACATTTTAAAACATGCAGAGGTTAACCGAAAATCAGAGGTTGCGTGCCATTGGGCTGCCGCCAGATGAGCTCGCTGTTGAGTTCGGAGTCTATGTGGCCACTATTTACAATCTCACTGGAAGGTATAGAACCACTGGATCTACTGCCGACCGACCGCGTTCAGGTCGACCAAGAGTTACGACCCCTGCACGAGACCGACACAATAGGGCGTCTCACGCTTCCTTCCGGCGACAAGGACAGCAGCAATTACTCCTGGTAGAACTAACAATAGAATCAGTGCACAAACTGTCCGCAACAGACTCACTGAACACGGCATCCGAAGTAAGCGTCCATACCACGGACCAATCCTTACCCAACGTCATCGTACTCTCAGAATGGAATGGGTACATCAGCATGTTCGCTGGATTCAGCAACGTCGACCACAGTTCGTTTTAGTGATGAATCACGAGTTTGTCTGCGGGAAAGATTGTATCGCCGACGAGGAGGACGGTTTTCTGATGCTTGCGAACGGAAATGCGACCGTTTCGGCGGGGGTAGTGTAATGGTTTGGGCAGGAATGTCCTTGCACCATCGAACGCAGTTGATCTTCATCGATGGTAATCTGAATGTACAGCGATATAGGGACGAAATTCTTAACGCTGTTGTTGTCCTGTTGTTCAAGGCTAACATCGGATTGCAGTTACTCCAGCAAGACAATACCCGATGTCACGTGGCACGCATCTGTCGTGACTTTCTTGAGGAGCAGAGCATCGAACGTCTCTTCCCTGGCCCCCACTTTCGCCAGATTTGTCGCCAATCGAGCATAAATTGGAACGTCGGGTACGACTTCATGATCTTCAGACGTTAGGCGATTTACGTAATGTTCTAAGACAGGAGTGGAACGCAATACCACAGTGTGACATCTAGAGACTTATCAGGTCCATGCGAGGTCGATGTCTTGCCACCCAAGAGGCACACGAACTCGGGACCTCTAGCGTAGAAGTCCAACAGTCTACCACTGAGCCACCGCGCTCCCCCTCCAACCTACAGAAGGACGAAATTATCCTCAGGTACAGTCTCACAACAACCAATAAAATGAGTGACAAATGAAACCCTCTTATGAGTGTTGCAAATGTGTGCGTCTCATTGATGAAATCGGAGAAAACACTGTAGTGCTTTTATTAAACACCATTTTACCCAACTCAAACGCCTCGTTCCAATAAGGGGCCGTAAACTTTGTTTTCGTAAATGAAAATAAATTTGAATGGCATTTTTTGTGAAGCGCGCTGGCAGGTTTCGCTTTTCGTCACATAAAAGGTCATCATGTTTTCCAAACAGTCAGAAAATTGTCGTTACGTGATGTGACTGAGTATCAATTTATTTTCTCTGCGCAGCCCTACTCGGCGCATGACAATACGAGTTAACCCTTTACCCAACGTAACGGCCAAAACCGGCCAGCGCTATTCTCAAAAATCGCCTATTAATTTTAATTATTTTTTATTTTTTGTCTCAAAAACATAGGTTATGACCCCTCATTGGAACGAGCTCGTTCCAATGAGGGGTCATAACCTATGTTTTTGAGACAAAAAATGAAAAAAAAATAGTTATTCAAGAATTTTTTTTGCAAGTGTCGTCTGCTTTTCATGTTAGGTAAAGGGTTAACAATGGAGGACTATTGATGAAAACATTTACATCGTTTAACTCTTTACCCAACGCGGACGATATCAAAATTATTTTAAATATAATTTTTTCAAAGTTTTCAAACAATTTCAACTAAACCTTATCATGTAACCCCTTGTTGGAACGATCTCGACGAGCTCGTTCCAACGAGGGGTCACATGATATATTTTTGTTAAAAGTTTTTAAAAAATAATATTTTTTCAACTACTGAATTTGCATATTGCACGGGCGGATGCAGCCGATTCGTTGGGTCAAAGGGTTAAATCAAGTAAATATTCACAATGCTAAAATGTTGCCGAGTCGTTATTGATAGTGACAGAGACAAGTGCTTAGGTGTTCTCCATTGTGCGCCGTAGGTTATTTATTTATTTATTTATTTATTTATTTATTTATTTATTTATTTATTTATTTATTTATTGTTTAAGGTTATGTACTTATGCACAATGGCTAATCATGACCGTGACAGTTTTACAGGTGGAGGAAGCCAGAGTACCCGGAGAGAACAGCCGAGCAACGACGAGCAGCTGCCAGCTCCCCAACATCGTAACTCCGCACTGCAGCACAGGCAGGGTTAGATTGGTTGAAGACATGCGTACCATCGACGTGGGGTACGCCTTAGTACACGGCGTCACCGTGCCCCATGTGGATAATCGAGGTTAAGTGCCTTGTCCAAGGACACAACGCAGGAGTCCGAATCGATCGCTCAGACGGTCACCCATCGAAGGACAAACCGGGCTGGACGTTGCTTAACTTCGGTGATCTGACGAGAAAAGGGTTACCGCAACCCTATCGCGACCCCAGGTTATAGTGATTCGCCGTCTTTGTTGACTGTATTATGATACACAGTAATAAATATCTATAATATTAGCATCCATCTTATTATTTTTCCTTACCAAATGCCATATTAGGCCAAACAAAATTAAACAATTGATTCTCGGGCAATTTTTTTTTTTAAAACGAATGGGAGGGGGGGGGGGGGCGGTTTTAATTTTTAGTTTTTATTCCTGATATAATAGTTGCCGATGCCTAAGACCCAGTTGTGAGAGCCTAAAATTAAATGCTAGGGCTTTCCTGTTGATTTCACTGAGAGTTGTGTTTTGTAACAATTAAAATGGAGGTAAAATATAATGAGTTTTTCATCTGTTTGAGTGCTAGAAGCCACAGTTAGTCCATCCTAATTCGTCTCGAATTCGCTGAGCAGTTTCTCTGATTTTTCCTTAGACCGGATGTTGTCTGAACTTTCGTACTCGATTCATCGTCTTAAATAATTTCATACAGAGGGAAGCTCTCACACTGTCTTTAAGAGCTTCCTTGGTCGCTTTGGTGGCCTCGTCTCTGGGCAAGCCATTTTCTATGTAAGTAGTATGTCTCGTATGTTTCACCTCCAGGTTGGGGGTCCTCGGTGGGGAACCTCGGAAGTGACGTCATGTCACGTGACCTAGTGGCGCCATGTTGTGTTGTGATGGTAACCCGCGTGAGCGGTCATGTTGTGACGTCATCTCCATAGTGATACGTGGTGTGAGTGCGCATGCGCAGCGCATGTTGTTAGGGTGATACGTGTTTCCGTCGTCCATTTTGTATACTGGAGGCCGCCATCTTGGTTTCTATGGTAGCACGTGGTTGCTATGTTACCCAAATTTTCTGCAATAGGACGGGGTATGTTCGGAGGGTATGTTCGATTGTAGAAGAGTAAATCTAATTACTACAAACAACCCGACAATCCCTCCAAATCACCAAAATCCACCCCAACTTTTACCATTTCGAATTCTTGCTGAATTCTCTGCTTCTATCTTTATATGCAACGGTTTTCGTCTATCTGGCCATGTTCCTTTGTTCTGGAGTATACTCCAGTAGCGTAGAAGAGCCTACCAACTAGAACAGTTTACCTTATTGTTACTATATTTAGCTATTTCTGGTCTATTTTTGTTAGTTCTGACCCTATTCCAAGTACTCTTGTTGTTTCATTTGTATAGATTATTTATATAGATTATAACTAACCAATCAGATTGCTTGATTTCCCATAATCTGTATGCAGAGTTATCTCCCTTCTGTACAACAAAAGCCTATATCATTCCCAAAGCCAATAAGCGATCGAGCAGTTTCTGAAAAGTCATTGCTCGAACGACTCTAAGCCCTTCGAGCAAATGAGCTTTGAAGCAATTGCTCGATCGAGTGACTCCTCATAGTGCTCGAACGACTCGAATCCCATCGAGCAAATGAGATATCGAGCAATTGCTCGATCGAGTGACTCCTCGAACGACTCTTCGACTCATTTCAGTATTCGAGGATACCTATGACAATTCAATTCAATTCAATTCAATATTTTATTTCACAGCATACATATACAAAGGAATGAAACACGGTTACAAAAAACAAAGGTAGATGTACAAATGTATACTGTGGGGAATGACATAGCCTTATGACTGTCTTCCTGTCATCCCCTAGACAATAAAAATAAAGACTAAATAGCAAAATGGCAAATGGCAAATGATGGACTCAAGTAAGGTAAATCTTGACAGCAGGTAGTACATTGTTTTTTGTTAATATTGTATTGATATATATTGAATACTAGGTCATTGTGGATCAAACTTCCAGATGTTCTGACTCTGGTTATTTAGATCTGTGGATTGTGGATTAACCGTGTTTTAACCGTATTTTAACCGTATTTCTGAATCAATGAAGTAAATAAGCGTCGTTGGTAAACCATTATAATAATCGCACGCTAAAGGAGTGAAGTAAATGACCATAGGTGACAGTATCAACCTGGTTATCTGCTTGCTGGGAGAAAAGAGGAGAATATGATAACACCGAGAGTCGTAACTAGCCGAGGCAGTCGGGACATCTTGGGTTTGAACAGCTGATATTGGTGATATAAGTATTCAGATATTGTTCAGTTAATATTTTTTTAAAGGATGTTCGGGTAAGGGTTTTTATCGTTGTATCAAGGTCATTCCACAGTTTAGGAAACGAAAAATATGGAAGTGCGGCTGAGAACTGAGTGCGAGGTTTATGGGTGTTTAAGCTTCCACATTGCCTCGTAGTCATGCCCAAGGGATTCCAGTACACTTGAAACGTATCATTGAAACTGACGGGGAGATTGTTCTGCGACCAGTCGTGCATAAATAAAAGTGAATGTAATTTGTACAGATTGTTAAATTTAAGAATTTTTAAACGTTTGAACAGCGGGTCAGTATGTGAGTTGAACTTTTTGTTCGCTATGATACGTACAGCTTTCTTTTGTAAGTTTAAAATTTGTTTTGTAGCTGTTGCGTTGCCCCATATTTGAATACCATAAATTAAGTGGCTTTGAATTAAAGTGAAATAGAGTAGACGAAGTGTCTCGGGCGGTAGAAAATTCTTGGCTCTATTCAAGATATAAATTGCTCTGGATATTTTTGTACAGAGTGTAGATACATGGTGATGAAATTTAAGGTTCTCGTCCATTTTGATTCCTAGAAATTTTATGAATTTGTGGTCACGATTGTTACCTGCTATTATTAAGTCTGAGTTATTCAAGGTAATGTGGGTTTGAACGTTATCGTAATTGTAGTTGTCATTTTGGGGATGAAGAAGTATGACTTTAGTTTTGTCAGCATTTAAAGATAACTTGTTCGCAGAACACCAGTGGTTGATTTTTGATAATTCATTCTTTGCCATCTCCGTAAGGAGGTCAAGGTCGTTCCCAGATGCATGGGCTGATGTGCCATCTGCAAAGGATAAAATACGCATATCAGTTGATTCACTGATGTCATTGATATAGAGGACGAACAAAAGAGGACCAAGTACAGAGCCCTGGGGTACACCTGTGACATTGAGTAACTCCGACGATTCACCAGTGAATTGAACATATTGGGATCTCCCGGAGAGATAGTTCTGAAACCAAGAATTAACTATACCTCTTATACTATAGTGTTCAAGTTTTCGAGCCAGTATTTCATGATCAATAGTGTCAAATGCTTTGGAAAAATCTAAAAACATGGATAGTGTGCAATCTTTAGTCGCTTTGTTATTCATTAAGGAAACGTGGTTGATAAGATGCATTATTGGGTGAAATGTCGAGTGTCCCCTTCTGAATCCAAACTGATAGTTATAAATAACGCCGTGTGCATCTAAGAAATGTGATAACCTTTTATGCATTAACTTCTCTAAGACTTTAGAAAAGGAAGGAAGAATACTTATTGGACGATAATTGTCGAAAGACTGTTTAGCCCCGGATTTAAAAATTGGTGTTACTTTCGCGATTTTAATTTTTGATGGTACAATTCCAGTTGAAAAAGAGGTATTTATAATGTGAGTTAAAGGAACAATAATTTCTTGTATAATGTCTTTTAGTAGTTTCGGTGAGATGTTGTCCTGACCAGCAGATGTTTTCCTAGGAAGACATTTTACGGCGGATATAACTTCATCATGGGTTGCAGGTGATACAAAAAAAGAGTCGGTGACGCTGTTGTTTAGGTAATCAGAGAATCGATGTGTGGGACTTACCATGTTGTTGGATACACGATTTCCAATATTGATAAAGTAGTTGTTGAATTTCTCAGCAATTTGGATGGGGGCAGTGTACTCCTCATTGTTTTCAATAAACGATGATGGTAGAGGGGAGGAATATCTGACTTATTTATTGCCTTGCGGAGAATTTCCCAGGTTTTCTTGATGTTTCCCCTCTTTTCTGAAATCAGCTGGCTGTAATAGTTCTTTTTAAGTTTACGTTTAAGTTGATTGAAGATTTGGCAGTAGTTTTTGTATCTTGTGATATTGTCAATGGTTGGGGACTTATATTTTTTTTCAAGTAATTTGTGTTTATTTCGGGAGGACTGTAGTAGACCGTAGGTCATCCATGGTTCTCTTTTTACGTATTTTTTTCGGGGTTTTTAATGTTATTAACGGAAAGGCTTGGTTAAAAGCCGTATTTAGAGTTGTTAGAAATTTCTCATAGGCTTCGTTAACACTGTCCTCTTGGCATACATTGCTAAAATCAGATTCAGATAGTAGCTGTTTGAATAAATTAATAGTTCGTGTGTTAAAAATTCTCTTAGGCTGCTGTATATTGTCATTATGGTTGGTGCTCTTGAAATTCTCGGTATAAAATGTAGCGAAATGATCGCTCACATCAGTAATGATTATTCCAGACGTATGTAAATTGAATCTATTACAAAAAATATGGTCAATTATAGTTGCCGAATGACTTGTTATTCTCGTTGGTTTGGTTATCATCGGCGTGAAACCACAGCTGAATAGGGCTTCTAAATATTGGTCGGTTTTTTGGTATTTGTGAAAATTGAGTAGATCTAAGTTGAAATCTCCCATTAGGTAGGTTGGTTTTCTCTCAGTATTGATTTGATCAAGTAGATTTGAATATTGAGCTAAGAACAAGTCCAGATCAGCTTTGGGAGCAGTATTCGGACGATAAATAATTCCTACAATAGATTTGTGTTTTCCATTGAGTTCTATGAATAGAGATTCAAACACATGAGGAATGAAAATGCTTAAGTCGTTCCTTATTTTGAATGGTATAGAATCTTTAATAAAGGCACCAACCCCACCCCTACCATCATCACCGACAGGGCGAGAACGTAGAATAAGAGGATGATAGCCATCTAATGTGTAAGAGATATTTTCTTTTACGCTAAATGTTTCAGTAATACCTACGATGTCAAAAATGTTTTCATTTTCTTGGAGATCACAGAGCAGATTCTTTAGTTGATCAAAATTGGCATTTAAGCTTCTGCAGTTAATGTTAAGTAAGGCAAAGGATTTGTTAAACGTGTCCACTGCTGTAGAAAACGTTTCCGCAGTGTAGTATTTGCAGGTGTTCACATCGGCATTAAGGGGGGTGATAGGATCATCTTCAGAAGCAGAAACACGGTTAACTTCACGATTGAATTGTGTTACAAAGTCGAAGTCTGCATCATTCTGTACTTTATCAAGCGAGACTGGACTGGTCATCATGAAAATTGATACATAGTGGAGGAAACAAAAGGTTATAATAACACGTGTGTTCTACTCTGCTGTCGAGAATATTGTAACTTGGGCTGTGGTAACTTAGGACAAGACTGAAGTGTGAGTTTCTGAAGTGAATGTTGGTGTATGAATGGGAGTTGAATGGGTGAGTAAAGAGAATCGAGTTGATATTGCTAAATAATGTTCATAATTTATCTCTCATTAATCACTGAGTTAGGTGGGAAGGTGGGAAGGGCTAGAAAAAATACAAAGTAGTGAACTAATAACAATAATAATAATAATAATAACAATAACGACAACAACAACAATAATAACAATAATAATAATAATAATTATTATTATTCTCATTATTATCATTACCACTACCACTACCATTACCACCATTATCATTACTATTATTATTATAATAAAATTTATTATTATTATAATAAAATTAGACAAGCTGGATCTATTCTTCTTCTTTCAGGTTAAGGGATACATGGTTTCATGGGGGGGGGGGGGGGAATTGAACTAGTAGATAGTCAAATACGTGGAGTGTAATCAAAACATTAAAATCGGCAGTACCTATCAGTTGTGGAGATGTTCATGTTGCAAATAAGATGTGTAGACAGTTATCAGGTCATTGTAGCCTTATATTGTGTACATTTCCATGTGACATGTCAAGGAATATTTGCATAAAGGCACGGAGGCAAGATAAAATCACTGCATATAGTAGAGGACATTAATATGAAATTTGCTATAAGTTATCAAATGTAGAAGTACACGAAGCATTAGTATGTACATTGATCTGGATATCACTTTTGTATTATTTTTCAGTTTGTTCTCAAAACGTAGCGTGACCGCCCCACAGCAGCCATGCCACAGTTTGAGAACAAACGGAAATCACTTTAGATTGTGTACATATCAGTTTGTACCCAAAACGTAGCGTGACCGCCCCACAGCAGCCATGCCACAGTTTGAGAACAAACGGAAATCACATTAGATTGTGTACATATCAGTTTGTACCCAAAACGTAGAGTGGCCACCATGCAGCAGCCACGCCACATTTTGAGAACAAACGGAAATTCCATTAAATTGTGTACATTTCCAAGTGACATTGTCAAGGAATCTTTACATAAATACATATAGTGGAGGGCATTAATATGAACTTTGATCTGAGTTTTCAGATCTGGAGAAGTACATGAAGTATTAATATGTACATTGATCTGGGTATCAGTTTAGAATTTTTTTTCAGTTTGCACTCAAAATGTTGCGTGGCGGCTGTCCAGCAACCACGCCACAGTCTGAGAACATACGGAAATTCCATCAAAATGTGTACATTTCCATGTGACATTGTCTAGGAATATTTGCACGCATAAATGCACGAACGAAAGATAATATGACTGCATATAACGAACGGCATTAATATGATCTTTGATCTAAGTTTTCAAATCTAGATAAGTACACGAAGCATTAATATGTACATTGGTCTGGATATCACTTTTGTATTATTTTTTCAGTTTGTTCTCAAAACGTAGCATGGCCGCCCCACAGCTGCCATGCCCCAGTTTAAGAACAAACGGAAATTCCAATAAATTGTGTACATTTCAGTTAGCACCCAAAATGTGGCGTGACTGCCGCGGAGCAGTCACGCCTCAGTTTGAGAACAAAAGGAAATTCCAATAAATTGTGACCATTTCCAAGTGATATTGTCAAGGAATATTTACATAAATACTCGAGCGCAAGATAAAATGTCTGCATATAGTGAACGACATAAATATGGTCTTTGATCTAAGTTTTCAAATCTAGGGAAGTACACGAAGCATTAATATGTACATTGATCTGGATATCACTTTTGTATTATTTTCCACTTTGTTCTCAAAACGTAGCAAGTCTGCTCTGCAGCATCCACGCCACAGTTTGAGAACAGAAGGAAATTCCATTAAATTGTGTACATTTCCATGTGGCTGTGCCAAGGAATTTTTTGTATAGATACACGAACGCAAGATGATATGACTGCACGTAGTGGAGGGCATTAATATGAACTTTGCTCTGAATTTTCAAAAATTGGAGAAGTGCACGAAGCATTAATATGTACATTGATCTGCATATCAATTTTGAATAGTTTTTCAGTTTACACTCAAAATATAGCGTGGCTGCTATGCAGCAGTCATGCCACAGTTTGAGAACAAACGGAAATCCCATTAAATTGTGTACATTTACATGTGACATTGTCAAGGAATATGTGCATAAATGCACGAACGCAAGGTAATAGAAGAGGGCATTAATATGAACTTTGATCTAAGTTTTCAAACTGGAGAAGTTTACAAAGCATTAATATGTACATTGATCTGGATATCACTTTTGTATTATTTTATTAAATCCCATTAAATTGTGTACATTTCAGTTTGTACACAAAATGTAGCGTGGCTGCTGTGCAGCAGTCATGCCACAGTTTGAGAACAAACGGAAATTCCATTAAATTGTGTACATTTCTAGGTGACATTTGTCAAGGAATATTTACATAAATACACGAGCGCAGAATAATATGACTGCACAGGTGGAGGGCATTAATGTGAACTTTGGTCTAAGTTTTCAAGTCTGGAGAAGTACACGAAGCATTAATATGTACATTGATCTATATCACGGTGATTATCACCTTTGTATTGTTTTTCAGATTGTACTCAAAACGTAGCGTGGATGCTCTGCAGCAGCCATGCCACAATTTGAGAACAAACGGAAATTCCATTAAATTGTGTACATTTCCAAGTGACATTGTCAAGGAATCTTTAGATAAATACACAAACGCAGATAATATGACTGCATATAGTGGAGGGCATTAATATAAAATTTGATCTGAGTTTTCAAATCTTGAGAAGTACATGAAGTATTAATATGTACATTGATCTGGGTATCAATTTTGAATTGTTTTTCAGTTTGTACTCAAAATATGACATGGTTACGTATCAGTTGAGGATACCTTTCGAGGATACTTTTTATAGGATACTTATTTGAAGATATCTGGTCAACCTATTTCGCAGGGTATAAAAGCGAGGATGCCTCCAACATTTTGTCATTCCACGTTTAGCCAGCGATGGATAAACAACACAACTGTGAAGACTGCCAGAAAACGTTCACAAAGAAATGCAATCTTTATCGGCATAGGAAGGTTGTCCACAGGACTAGAATCTACCAGTGTGTGAGATGTCCAAAAACACTTAACAGAAAAGACAACCTAAAAAGACACAAGAAGGTCCACTTACCACAAGAACTGCGGCAAATATGCAGAAGAGAAGAACGCAAAGAAATAAGCCAAGTTGAACCAATGGAACTGCCAAAACCGTACCAGGTGAATACTCATAAACCAACAAGAAACCTTAAGGTACCAATGCCACCAACAGAAATGCCTCATGCAGTAATGAACGGAATGGGTAATAAACCAGAACCAGAGCATAATCCAACAAGTGAAGACAAAAAATACGTTTTGGTCGAACCCAGTCTATTGGAAAGTTTACTAGATCGACAGTGTTTAATGCGTAGAGAACTCAACGAACGTGCCTCGATGGACCTGAATAGAGAACTGAGGGAGATTACAGAATCTAGAACCATGAACGAGACCGAGAAGATTCTTCGCTACAACCAGATTTTACAAAGATATAGAGAATTCTACAATAAAGCTTCGCAGCCAACAGCGATCAAGATACAGAACCGATGATGACAATAGAGAGAATGAAGCTGAATGAGATCGAAATGAACGGAACAGACTACAAAGAATGAAGAGAAGATCGAACTGAAGTGATCGAAGATCGAACACATTGAAGATAACAGAATAAACAGAACAAATATTGAACTATATAACAAACAGCGTACAGAAAAGTCAATACATTTTTAAAATATAACAGAAATTTTTGTTTTTTTTACTAGCAGGGAAGGGGTTTACCCTGCGAAATGGGTTGACCAGATATCTTCAAATAAGTATCCTATAAAAAGTATCCTCGAAAGGTATCCTCAACTGATACGTAGCCATGTCATAGATATCCTCAAATACTGAAATGAGTCGAAGAGTCGTTCGAGGAGTCACTCGATCGAGCAATTTGCTCTAAGGCTCATTTGCTCGATGGGATTCGAGTCATTCGAGCAATATGTGGAGTCACTCGATCGAGCAATTGCTCTAAGGCTCATTTACTCGGTGGGCTTCGAGTCATTCGAGCAATGACTTTTCAGTAACTGCTCGATAGCTGATGAGGAATATTTGGGATAGGTATGTCTTGTGGTACAGGTAATAGTATCCTCAAATAAGTATCCTAAAGTGATCATATTCAGAGTCAGACAATAGTGACACAACCACTGAAAGCGAATATTCAGAAGACGAAAATGATGAAACGAACCTAATAGACCCTTTAATCATAAGAGCATATGAAGATAATGAAAGTGTAGTATGAAGAAAATTGCTTGCCCAGAGACGAGGCCACCAAAGCGGCCAAGGAAGTACACATAGACAGATGTACAGACAGATTGAGCTGATAACTAGAGGAAGTCCAGAACATCAACAACAACAACAAACTGCCCATTTCAGGGCCAAAATACAGTTACTGAACATTTAAATATGGTTACCCGTAAAATTATTGTAAAACTACTTATTGTTGTAAAATTACTTATTGTGAAATTGTAAAATTACTTGGAAAAACTCATTGTAATTCTATTTTCACTTAATGTAAAACTGATTTTAATGTCTTTTTTTGTAATAAAATGTAATAGGGAAAAAATTCAGAGTTGTTAATTCTTTTTCAACTTCCACTACCAAACCATCATCAGGCACCCTTATAACCAACAGTTGTTTTAGCCATTCATAGAACGCGTGCGTGGGATTATTTTACAACACGCTCATCTATTGGTCATGTAGAAAATACCGACCTGTGCTGTAATCTGATTGGATAATTGTTTGACCAATCAGACACCGCCTTGCTCTCATTGGATAACTGCTTTGACCAATCAGACACCGCGGCGATCTTACTGGGTTATCAAACACCTGCACATGACACTATCTTATCTATGACATAATCAAACCTGCCAGATGGTCTTTATCATCACAAGCCTCTTATAAACAAAGGAGACCTTTATCATAATCCCTTAACAAAGGGAACTTTCATCTAGTTACCCTTATCATAAGCTTCTTACATAACTATACAACGCAACATTATCAAGAGCCTCTTATAAACAAAGATTCTCTCTATCTTAATCACCTTGATCTATGCAATACATAGATAAAGACCAGGTGTTCTCTATCTTAATTCCTTTATGACATGTCAAAACAAACCAGGTAGTCTTTATATCTAAAGTCTTTTGTATGTACATAACACCAGATGTTTCAGTATGGGTTTTATCATAATCTTCTTACATAACTGTTTAGTCACTCCAAGTAGCCTTCAGATTACTCTTTTTGTTTGTATGCAGTTACATGTACATGTCCTTGACGACACCTATCTCTTAGAGACATAAATTTACCAAGAAACAAAGTTATTCTATTTCTTGGGGAAATCTTTGTTAGCACTCATAGGGGCACCTCGGATTGGGGCCCCGGCTTTGGGCTAGCCTTGAGAGGGCTTTGAATGAACGGCCCATACACGGGCTTTGGTGGGGAGGGACTGGGCTTTTGAAAAGGAGTGCCTAAATACAGGGAAAGCCAAAATTATATGGAGAAAGCCTAAATGAGTGTTAGGCTACACATAGCCTGGGCTCCTTTGAAGGGGTGGGCAGGTCCTGAAATGGGCTTTGTGAGGGATAACCTAAAAATATGGTACATACAGGGCGGGAAGGGGAGAGGGCGCCTAAAAATATGGTACATACAGGGCGGGGCGAGGTGCCTAAAAATATGCCTAACGGATTTGGGCGCCAAGGTCAGGGGTCCGGGGTCCATGACCTCGGTGTCAGTGTCCGGGGGGGGGGGGGGGTCTGGGCGATAAGGCATATTTCTCGCATCTATACTACTAATAAGGTTACAAGGATCTTGAAGCAACCATTTCAAACCTATAGAGGGGAAATTTTCTTGCTCTTATAATTTTATTGCTGTTGGTATCGGACATAGCAGGTTGTATATGATATCAGCAAATTCCATATTTCAATATGAAAGTTATTGACACCCTTTGTACCATACACCTGGCCGTTGAAAGTATCATTAAACCCCAACAAAAAACAAACATATACCATATGGTTCACTTACAAATTGTGTTACAAATATTACCTATCAGGGCGCAAAGATTTTAGTTTAACTCTTTACCTAACATGGAAAGAAGACGACACATTTTTTAAGTCAAAAACATACCTTATGACCCCTCATTGGAACGAGCTCAATCAGCTCGTTCCAATGAGGGGCCATAAGCTATGTTTTGACGCAAAAAATGAAAAAAATAATGAAAATTGAATAACGCTGGCCGGTTTTGGCCGTTACATTAGGCAAAGGGCTAAGTAATGGGTTAGCACAGGAAACTTGATCAACGGAATATATTATGAAAAAACAATGTATCACATTAACATACTTATTCTTAGAAAACAAAACAAAAACAGGCTCTGCCGATGCGGACCATTGTGTTTATGTGCCGGTGCTAAACGAGACATTACGCATCGTTGCATTCGAACAAAAATCTATTTCCCGTTACTTACCATATTTCCGTATCGCTTGAACAATGATTGCCTTTTGGAGTGAATAATTCAAAATCGATTTTTTGCGTATGTTTTCTCTTCGTCGCCCTTAAAGAATGATAAAGATACCTGGCTATAATTGCAAGATAGCTTTGGCGGTCCACCTGGGGCACTTCGGTTCTTAAATCTCAATACCCTGATATAGCATATCTTCTCATCAGTATGGATTAATGTATTACCTGTTTTCTATAGTCACGGGAACGGGAATGGAATTACACTCAGATCCGGGAACCGGAAAAATATCCAGGAAAATATCATGTGAATTTGCAAGAGTAACAAGATGAATTTATTTTCGTGAAAATGAAATTATTTTATTAGCGATTTGCCAATTTTTCCAAAGAGAAGTCTGAAAACCCTAACCGGCTTCCACTCCCGTCTTCATTTTCAGAATCGCTCGATTGTTTCACCACTACCTTGTCCGGTTTCAACTCATTCGGCACTGCCGTCACCAGGGTCCTCTGCTGCAAGCAGAGGACACTGGTGACGACGGTGAAGAAGGAGTTGATGTTGAAAAGGTAGTAAACAGTAAGTACTAGTGATTCTGAAAATGAAGACGAGTTTGAACTTTGACGCAAATGAAGAGCTTGCTGTTCAAGAGATGAGTCCCCCGGAACTGATTGAGAGCTGCGGTGAATTGGCTAGAAAGCTTCCTCATGAAGCAGGATTGTAAAAGGTCCTGCGTGTAATGGCTGACGAAATCTTACAAAGTTATGTTCGGCAGTTTTCCAATTTAGAAAACTCGAGTAGAGCTCAACACACAAACAGTGTCATGCGTGATTACCGGTTCCGTGCTATAGATTTCCTGGGTATCGTGACCGGCCTTCGGAACCGGAAATTCCCGTTCCCAAGATTAAACCTTACTCAGCAGTAATGTCTTCCCACTGATCGGTCTGCAGCTAACAAATTACAGTATATTTTCTGAGCTCAAAGATACAATAAATGTTAAAATAACAAAAGCGCCCCATACATATACTGACCAAGTTTGTTTCTCTGCGCCTTTTCCGGCTTATGGAGAACACTCACAAATGAAAATATGTTAGGATGAGCACGCTGAATAGTCTTGTTTAAGTGGCAATGCCATCCCTCGAGATGGTTGTTAGTTCTTGGTCCGGTATTGTTGTGATAATTCCACAGGGCTGGAGGAAATCGTGCATCATCATCAACCCAGTTCTGCAAAATATAGTCATTAAAAGCAGTTGCTTGTAGAATGTGTGGCGTTTCGTTCATTACGTCTATCCATACATACTGCACTTGTTCAAATGGTAACAATGGAAGTGCAGCAGCACGACGCACCCACTGGTGAACTTCTTCATTGTCTTTGTATTGATTCACCATTTCAAGTTTTTGCAATTTCATTCATACAGATTGAGTGTAATGGAAGAATCACCCACGAATGTCACAATTAGGAAAAGTCTCATCAGGTGCCCTGATTTATTCGAACAATAAAAGTCTTGGATAAAATTTTGCTTTATTCACCTTGTAGCAGCTGCTAATAGGGTGATAAATTTTCCCCGTAGGTGTAACAGTGAAATAATTCATTCCTATTGTAGAGACGGACTTGTTGACTTCTGAGCTCTACCGCATTCATGTTGTCATGACCTGTTTTACGTTTGTGGGATAAAAAATGAACTGACATTTATCAAACGATGACCGTCACTGAAACGTTTAGTTTTAGAATATATGACACATTTCAACTCTGTCAAACAATAAAACGAACAACAAATAACAAAGAAACACAAAGTAAATCATTCGAAACCAAACGTTGAAAAGCATACAAGTTCGATTGTGAAAGGCGGGGACATGATGAGTGATGTTTCATTTTCAAAATTAGGAAAGTGGAAATAAACAAATGCACGTGTCGTCTGCTTTGTTTATAAAACTCAAGTTGAATCGGCGACGAAAAAAAACAACAGTCAACAACGAAAATAAGAAAGATAAACATTGTTCATTTAATAAAGTATTTTTGCAAGTTTAGCTCAAGTTTTAGGGAAATTATTATTTTTAGACAGAAATGTGTCACTGCGCCTTGTTCATTGTTGGCACTTTTGCTTGTCGATGGACTTGGACCAATGTGCTCCTCACTTCTCACATTGGTTTGTAGCCTGTAACAGCACGCTTTCGCCGCGACTGCCCTGTAAATGATTTATGGTATAACCAAAATAAACGTATAGTGTTTTCAAGTAAAAACATTTTTCTACTCGTAGAGCCAGAGGCTCGTCGGTTTCATTCTTAATCCTATGACTAGAATAAAGGTTTTACTTGAAAACACTATACGTTTATTCTATATGTAATTTCGAATATTGTGGCACCAAAGGTGGCGTCCGGCAAGGGTAAGTTAGTAGACATGTTCTTCTTTTGGTCCACATAAATTACAGAGCTGCAACTATCCGTAGGCTGTTAGACTACGATCCTTATCTAACAGAAAGAACATCTGACTTATCTCACCTGGAATCCAAAATATCGAACTAAACAAACCAATGAATGGACGGATGCATGGCTGGTGCTCTTCAGTGCTAAAATCTCAATGTGATGATGAATCACATGTCAGCATTAGCTCCCATCCTCTTCTTCGGTTAAAGTAATAATCCAATCAAATCTTTCATGGTTATCTCATAATGATAAAATTTGCAAGTTGGCTATTTCAACGATACATACCCAAATATGGCATTAACTTATGCTGTGTAGATTTACTCCTGTGTGGCGTCCCAACGTTTCGTACAGTAGTGAATGTAGAAAAAATATTCCATGCTTCCCATAAATGTATTTACGACTCACATACACATAGATCTGATGAAACCTGAGAAATAATGCTCTTGTCAGCACAGAGTAGAAAAGAAAGCGTCCTTCAGCTGTTAAGCAGTTTTTTCGTTCTTTGGATTACAATTTAGGTACGATTGTACCAGGACACAGGTTCGGCCATGCGAAGCTTCGAAAGTTGCTTCGATTCGAAATCTTCCAAACGATTTGATTCGATTCTGGACAAGCCGATTCGGAAAGCTTCGAATTATCGAGATGGTCTCAAAATCCTACCAACTGTATCATCTTGGATTCTCCTTCTAGCACCTGGTCTTCTGTACAGGAGACCTGATGATGGAAGGAGAATTCAAAGAGGTTCCGTTTCTTAAACTACTTGCAATATTCCGCTTTTTTGATTGACTTGCCCAAAACAGACGACCTGCCATTGAATACAATACTCGAGTGGAGACTGGCAATATTTATGGTTGTAAGAAGGTGAGGACAGTTGAGCCCACTTAATTAGATATCTCTTAACTGAATAACTCTGTTAATTGAATATACTTTTCCAACACAAAACAATTTACCATACCTCCAGTACAAATTTGACATTTTAATTGAATATTGGTTAGTGTAAACTCCTGTTAATTGAATAAAAAATATTGTAACTGGTCGAAGAATTACACTGACTCGCGACAGTTTTCCTTTGTTTATAGACCTATGTGGCCTCAGTACATCCAATACAGGCCTTTAATCTATTTTATCTTGTTTGACAGAGCTCATGGAGCTCTGTCAAACAGGATATACTAGATTTAATGCTACGTTTATCTCTAGAATACGGGAAAGTGGCACAATCCCTGTTAATTGAATACTCATGTTAATTTTTTTTTACAATCTGAAGAGCTGCAAGACTAAGACATTCATTTCAAGATTCGATTCGTTTCGAAATCCTCTGATTGGTTCAATTCGATTCGACCTGAAAGTAGAGACACGCAGGATCCTAGTCGCAAGTTTTCATGCAACTTGAATAAATATATAACTTGTATAACTGTCGAGCCATACATGGCTTACTGCTCGCAAATCATAGAATTGCATTTTAGTAAGGAGAATATCAGGGCTGATAGAGTCAAAGGTCTTTTCTGACAGATCAATGAGTGTTGATAGAGGTGAATCCTTTGTTGATATTCCATTTTTCTCAGCTATAAAGTTTATTAGTTTCATTTATGGAAAAATGTTTGTGTGATTCTTTCTGAATCTGTTTCTATTGAGAATTTCTATGTTTTCAAGGGAGCTATCTAGTCGTTATGTAATGATCGGTTACAAACATTTGTTAGACAGTTATATCAAACTAAGACTTGGTCTAATTGACACGTCTTGTTTATTTTTATTCTTCGATACACCGTTCGTCCTACGTGGCGGGCAGACGTTCATTATTTTGAACATTGGCAGGGGGTAATCATTATGCTGATATCATTACATCTTCCCTCTTTAAAATAAAATAAAAATTGAAGTTCGAACCAATAATAAAATAAATAAAAAATGTAGGCTGTTTTTTTTTAATAGTTGGAAAGATACAATTTTGATCGTTCTTTACGGCAACAAAACCGGTGCACCGACAGGCAGTGTTTAGATGCAGGTACCAGCTAACTAAGAACCTTGTCAGTTGTGTCTTGGCAAGTCATGCCTGGACACAACTATAAAGACACAGAATGAATGTAGACTATCAGAGGGTTAATTTGGAGGTAATATTTTTTTATTCTTTATTGGTTTCTTTTCCTCCAAAACAAATTCCCAATTGGTGTCTTCATGCATGATACAAATTTCCCAAATAAATGGGTGTCGGGCCATTTCCCAAAGACGCCAGAAGAATCCCTGGCATGCCGGTAGTCATCCATAGTTCGCGTTTAATCCTTTCCCCAACGTAACGGCCAAAAGCGGCCAGCACTATTCACAAAATTCACCAATCAATTTTTATTACTGTTTCATTTTTGTCACAAAAACATAGCTTATGATCTAATTGGAACGAGCTCAACGAGCTCGTTCCAATGATTGGTCATAAGCTACGTTTTTGACGTGAAAATAAAAAAAAAATAGTGCTTCAAAAATTTTATTTGCAAGTGTCGTCTGATTTTCGTGTTAGGTAAAGGGTTAATACATTTTGTGAGGTGCGTGAATTCTCTATTACTGAGCTAGTGAAATTACCAACTCTGAAGGACTGCACACTAAAAACTAAAGTGTTAAAACTGACACTTTCAAGGTGTTAAACCCATTCTAACTCTTAGGGTTTGATTTTAACACTCAAAGTACAACGCTTTAAGCACTTAGACATTACAATCGTCAGACATCTGAAACTTAAATGGATGGCACTTCCCATGTGTCTAGCATTGGTGGTTCTTCCAGAATCGTCCATAATTTGATTTGCGCTTGGTGGGTACATAATTAAATGACACAACACAGATGATGCGGATCAGGCTCGAGAGTTCGAGCCTGATCCGCGTCATCTGCGTTGTTTCCTTTCAAGTGTCTCGACATCACACTTGTCAAGTGGTATTATTGTAACACTTGTCAAGTTCTGGGATATCTACACTTGAACAAAGTGCTAGTTCAGCACTTAGTAAGTGTTAAATACAGCACTTCAGGTGTAGTTTTTAACACTTTAGTTTTTAGCGTGTGTATACTCAAATACTGGGTTTCAACTACCAGTGTGTACCACATGATAATCAAGATGCCATGTACAATAAAAATATGACCACCATTCCCAGGTTAAGTTTCTATAATTATTTTCGGCGACTACTACATGCGTACTCCGTAATAATTAAATTGCACTAACAATGAAAGTGCGACTCGTCCCCCACACCCACCAGACTAGGCTTCCACAAAATATCAGTGAGATTATTAGAGAAGAGGGGTCCGTTATATGTTTTCATTGGTCATAAACTACCATAATTACCCCAGATCAAGTTACATTTAGGTCTAATTACAGTGAAATCAATGGCCGTGCAGGAGACTGTTACATGTTACCATAAATCATAAACTAAGGAAGACGGTTTTATCAAATACTGGATTCCTCTTTCAGAGTTTTAAAACTTATTGACCCAGGGGCCCAGTGAGTGTTTTTTGTATTTCCTTGGTCCAGAGAGCACCCTTCAACATCAGCCCAACAGGCACCATGCTAAGAGTTATGCCCTGCGCCAGTTCCATAACCATCAAGGGAGGATTGTGCACTCAAATTTTGGATTTCAGCAATCAACATGAACCCCGTGATGATTAACTTATATACAGTAAACAGATGGTGTAACGATAGTGAGAGTATTTTGGGGGTATTACAATGTCATGTTACAACAAAGTCACAAACCAAACATTTTATCTATTTAGTCACCGTGGTGGAGATAGTCTACATGACTTTTCAGGGTACTGCCCCCAGCACCCTGAAACCGCTCAATCCTTGGTCGTCTGGGTATCACATAGCGTGAATAGGGTGAAGTTATTAGGTGTGGCTTTTTTCACCTGTTTGTTCACTGTGGTAATATGTTAGAGGAAGTTGAGCGGTTTTTTCAAGGTACTATCGCCCGCCCCAGGAGTCAACGATCCATGAGTTGTCTGGCGAATCAAATTATACTAGACGAGGCTACTCTTTTCAGGGTACTGCCACTTACATTCCGAGAGACACGCAGAAAAGTTGGGGTTTTATTCTTATTGTGTTTCTGTTTTACTTTACTGACTTTGGGTGTATTCATCAGCAGTCCACTCCTAACATAAATGTCCTTTGGGTGTTTAACTTTTTGCAAGCTGCTGGCGGATATTCTTGCCCAGCACAGGGTTTCTCTTGTTACTGAAATAAGAATAAGTAGGGCATATTTAATCGTATTTGCCCCATGTAAACAGAATAGATTTTTTCGCCAATGATTTTTTGTGTTATATTGAGATTAATTTTTCATCAAATCTAGTCATGGCTGCTTTACAGCAGCCATGACTAGATTTGATAAAAACTATCTAGAAAATACTCAGCAGGTTAAGAGTTAACCCCGTACCTGACGCAGACAATATCAAAAGTTATTATTTTAAAAATAATTTTTTCAACTTTTTCAAAATATTTCAACAAACCTATGTCATGTGACCTCTTCGACGAGCTCCTTCCAGTGAGGAGTCGCATGATATGGTTCTGATGAATTTTTTTTTTTCAACTTCTAAATTTGTATATTACGCGGGCGGGTGAGGTCTGTTCGTTAAGTAATGGACATTAACCGCGACTCATTTAAATGTGACATAGATAAAAAATGGGATTTACCTGACACAATGGCTCCCCAGAGTGACTCAAACACCCATGTTACAAAGTGTACTCAGGTCAGTGAAACCATCAACTGTGAAAAACTGGGGACTTAGATAAAGGAGGGAGGGCAAACACCTATCGCGTATATCCCCCATCCCGTCTGCCATTGAGTATCAATACATGAGAATAATCACCACGCCTGGATTTGAAACATTCCTCACTTTCAGGGAATCTACCAATTCTATGAGAAGTGCTAAAATCATCCTTTGAAGTACTGAGCTGCAGAGATTGGTGAAGTTCATGCAGTACCTTATTCACGCATTGAGACAAAGTTTCACCTTATTCATTATCATCACCATATATTCCACTACTGTCCTGTCTTGTGTGCTGCTCAAGCCTATTGCTTTTAGCCTCTCATTTATCAATTATGTCTGTCAAAGTTTCAATAGTACCAGTTTTTGCTGAACATTCACTTTGGTATCTCCTGGCATTACTTATTATTTTTTAAGTCTTTCGTCGTGCTATGGAAACCCATTTTATGGCCTTCGAAAATTCACTCATTTCTTCAATCATCCTGTTTTAATATCGTCTTCGTTCCCTCCATATCATCCCTTTTCAGCAAGCCTAGTTTTTCTACAGCTTTTTTCAGTGCACTAACGATGGTATCTCAAGTGATAACTTTGTCGACCTTGCTGTTTCTCTCTTTCATGATTGAGTCTACTTCCCTGTGGTGCAATGTTGAATGATGAGCTTGTTGTGACTGTAGCTATAGATGTGGTTGATGTGGTCGATGTGATAGTGCATTAGGTAAGTAGGTAATAAGGACACGTTGTACATGTACCGTACACGTACACGTACACGGACGTTTACCAACGTGGGATTCAGTGTTAAATCACACGCTTGTTCACAAAAATGTCAGGTGTCCCAGAATCCGCTGTTTTTTTTTAGACTCCTAGCTCGCACTTTTAACGTTCAAATACCCGTTGGCGAACTCGAATGTACACGTTTTTTTCAAAAAGTGAAAAATGTATGAAATTGTACATTTTTCACTTTTTTTTTTTTACTTAAAAATTTTTGTCGACGTCCCCATCGCGGATCAGACCATCGATTCATCGTTGGTGAACGCGAGCAAAAACGTTTTGCGGTTTCTGGGACAGCATCAGAAAAGGTGGTTTGCGGATTCTGGGACACTGCCCCAGAATCCGCAAACGGGTTTTGAGGCGGGTTTTTTTCCAAAACTTAACAGACTACTATTGGGCGCTCTCATTTCTGACGTAAGTGGGGGGAATACCCGGATTTTTTCCAAACTTAACAGACTACTATTGGGCGCTCTCATTTCTGACGTAAGTGGGGGGAATACCCATAGTGGATTTTTCCAAACTTAACAGACTACTATTGGACGCTCCCATTTCTGACGTAAGTGGGGGAATACCCATAGTGGGGGAATACCCATAGTGGATTTTTCCAAAATTTAACAGACCACTATTGGACGCTCCTATTTCTGACGTAAGTGGGGGGAATACCCATAGTGGGATTTTCCAAAACTCAACAGAAAAAAAACTTAGTTTTTTTGGAAAATCCCACGATGGGTATCTCCAATTGTACAGTATAAATAGAGCTCCTGCGTGCTACAATCATCATTGGCGACGATCCTTCAGGATCGGCCACACGAAAAAGAGGTGAGAAGAAATCTACGTCAATCCAAATGTAAAATAATAAAAAAATTTATCAAAATAATGTGTATCATTACACCGAGTTACTCTGCGATGAAGCTCGTTCTGACACGTGAATATAATTATTCACGAAGGAAGCGCTGTGGATTTTATTGTCCAGTCATTGAGGGTTGAAAGGGGGTTGTTCCCCATACCGTCCCTGCGCGCCTTCGGCGTGTTAAACCATTTCATTCGGGTGTCAGTCTACAATCATCAGTCTGTTTTTATCAAAACTGACAAGTAGGTCGCATGTCAAAGTGACATTTACTGTATAAACTTACTGAGAACGCTATTTGTCACGCTCGAAATGTGTTACAGGTTTTTATGCAAATGAGTCAATTGTCAGTTAAATGGTTTAACAGAAAAACTATGCTATGGATGAAAGCGGAAACAGTTCAAAAGATTAATTGATGTTATTTTATTTTTTTTTTGAAAAGCGTTACATTGACATGATTTTATTCGAGATTTTAATTATTCATGTTCTTTCTGATTTTTAACACGTTTGAAACGGACGCTATATTAATATTTTTAACTATTTATCGAGGTTTCATTTTGTAAAATGTTTTTCCTCAACTGGTTTTAGTTATTATATTAAAGACAGAAGATTTTTATTTACTTAAAACATAAAACATAAAACATAATTATACATTTAATTTTGAGAATAATAAATAACTCACGTTAGCATACTCAAAGATATATTAATAATTTAAAAACGAAAAATGTTTTTACAGATGGATGCTAAACGTCGAGATCATATTTTAAACGAATATGAACGTGCCAAGAAGAGCATTCAGTCGGCTGACAGAAGCAGACGTCTTGGAGAGATTGAACTCAGACGCGAAGCCACAAAAATATTTAAACCCGTGACGGATGTTCAAGAGCGAAGCAAGAAGGAGATAGTTGAAGAATTGAGACCCATAAAAGAGAGTTCTTTGAGAATGGGTTCGTTGCCCGGTAGTTTTGCAAATCAGTATTCCTTTCAATCTACACCGGATTACGTTCCCACAGGGATTCAAACCGACGTGAGTGAGAGCGACGATACAGCTTCGACTATCACAATCTGTTGTATGGATTTTATAAGGATTCGGACGGTAGAACTTTTGTTGGCGACACAGAAGTGGAAATAGATGATGATGAATTAACCGTCGGCTCGAATAGGTACGAATTAACATCCGGACTGCGCAAATTGCTCCTTTACGACAAGCCTAGTGATTACACGGAACAGGATTTCGACAATTATGGTGACATTCTGGTTCAGACCCGCGCCATGAAGAGAAATAACGATGCCAGAGAGACGAGACCCAAAGCCCACAGAGGTTACAAGTGGACGAAAGAGGTGAAACCCATATGGGATATGAATAAGAAGTTCGTCGAATCGGTGACTGGTAAAGGGGTGAAAACCACTTTTCTTCCGAGCGATTCTGACGCTCTGTCTCAGAGATTGAGTTTGTTGATGGCAAGCAGACGTGCTGGTAACACAGGATTAGATAATCAGATAGTTACTATATCTGACGAATTGTTAAGACAGAAGGTTTTGAATAAAAACCATTATAAAAGGCTGATGAACGAATTGAAGGATTGATGTATATAATAAGTAGAGAGAAACAAACAAACAAACAAAAATACATAAAATAAAAAACAGTAAATTTTACACTAGAATAATAAAAGTATTTAAACAACAAACGATTTACCAGTGAAAAACAAAAATATATTATAAAATAAAAAAAAAATATGTTGGTGATAAAGAACAGGGGATACGTCAGAACTTACATTCAAGGCGGTTCAAGCATCGTCGATTCGGGTAGAAAACTCGCATCGACCGCGTTTGGGGTCGGTAAGAAGACGGCTTTGGATGATGGTAAGAAAGCCGCTTCCGAAGCCAGTGGTAGGATAGCTTCTGTGGCTGGCAAGAGGACAGCCGATGCGTTGATCGACAAGTTGAACAGTCCGCCGGCGAAGCGAGCTGCGTTAGAGCGAATGCCAAAAAGTTGGAAAGATTTTAAGGATGCTGTGGTACCCATACAAGATTTAGCCAAAATGACGAGTGGATCTGGATTGACGAGAACTCGCGACGGTGTAATATAAATAAATAATAATATTAAAAACTGAGTTTGAAAAAACATAAAAAATTGTGTTTGAAAAAAATCTAAAATAACAAAAAAAAACAAAAAAAAACAAAGATGAACATTAAAGATATGTCTTGGAACGACACTGCGACCAAGAGGTCGAATAACGAGTTCTTTCCCAAAAGCATAAGAGGCTTGATAGTGGAAAAATCGAATTGTGGAAAGACCAATCTGTTGATGAATCTGTTGTCCCGGCCCGACTGGTTGGATTACGACAGATTGTTTGTGTTTGGCAAGAGCTTGTTTCAACCCGAATACAGATTGCTTCGAGAGTGCATGGATCGTAGATTGCCCAAGGACGTCATAGCCAGAATCTTTGACAGTAGGGAGGAATTCGACAAAAGTGAAGCTCCTCTTTCGACCATTTTGGACGGTGAGGCGATGGAATTGATGAAGAGAAATGCATCTTCGAACATCGAGTGTCGATTTTATGAGAACGCTAGCGACGTTCCGGATCCTAGAGAATTGAAATCGGAAGATAAGAATCTCATGATTTTCGACGATCTGCTTTTGGAGAGACCGAACTGATGCGAATTGTATTACATTAGGGGTCGACACAGCAACGTGGACTGTTTCTACCTGTCGCAGAATTATTTTCGATTGCCCAGACAGACGATAAGGGAGAACGCTAATTTTCTATGTCTCTTTCGCCAAGATCTCACGAATCTCAATCACATCTACGGCGATCACGTCGCAAACGACATGAGCGTAGCGGAATTCAGGAGATTCTGCAAGAGGGTTTGGGATGGAGGACTTTACAATTTCGTCGTGATCGATTTGACTAGCGAATTTAATCGTGGAAAATATCGGTGCGGATTCGACAAGTTTTATGTTTCTGATGATAATAAGATAGAGCGTGAAAATAAAAAAAATTAGAAAATATTAAATCTTCAAATAATTAGTTTTGAAAAAAAAAAAAAAATTAAAATATAATGTTCGAACAAGGAGAATTTTTAGAACAGATAGCTGAGAATATGGCTGCAAAACAATCCATTCAAATCGTGGTGAGTGGCGATTCGACTCGATTCATGACGAAATTCGAACCTTCCATCGAATTGAATAGAGAGAAAAGATACGAGATGGCGTTGGTGAATCTGGAGACTTATTATTCCTTTCCCAACGTCACCAAAAAGAATAACTCATTCAAGTATTCCGATGGAGTGGATTGGTTGGAGATTCAAATTCCCAAAGGAAGTTACGACATAGACGATTTGAACAATTACATTCAGACGCGAATGAAGAAGGATGGAAAGGGAAGCAACAAGATCAGACTCACTCCCAATCCTAATACCTTGCAGACGATGTTGGATTTGGGAGATAATTTTCGAGTGGATTTCAATACGGATGATTCTATAAGCAAGATGTTGGGATTCGATCGAAAGATGTATCTAGGCCATGCAGTATCTGAAAATACGGTCGACATTCTCACAGTCAATAGCATTCTGGTGAACGTGGATGTGATTGCTGGAAGCTACGTGAATGGTAGCGCTCAACCGACGATCTGTTCCTTCTTTCCAAACGTGTCGCCGGGTTATAAGATCGTGGAGCGACCTTGAAATTTAGTTTATCTACCAGTAATTTTAGACATGTTGTATAGTCTCAAAACCACGTTGACAGATCAAAATGGTGAACTGTTAGATCTTCATGGAGAGAGGGTGACAATACGATTTCACATAAGAGAAATATAAAAGCAAAAAAAAAATATTGTGTATATATATAAATAACAAAAATAAAATAAATGCAATATTAATTTTACCAAAAATTATTTAATATATATAATTATCATTAAAACAAAAAAAACAATTGAAGAAAATATATTTAAAAAAAAGAATTATGACACAATACGTGGTTAAAAACGTGAACATATCTGTAGGACAGAAGAAGAAACTTAAGAGAGCGTTAACAACTCGAGGCGAGATGGTGAGATTCAAATTCACTCACGAAGATCTGACAGGTGGCAGTCAGGATTCGATTGCTTGGACCAGAAGTCAAATCAAAAGGATGGAGAAAGTGATTCGTGATGGAAGAGGGTTGATGGTGAGATTGAGTCCCGCTCAATTGAGATACAATTTGAGAATGAAAGGCGGTTTCCTACTGCTATTGGCAGGAATCGCTGCAAAAGCATTACCCTTCGCTGCAAAGGCATTACCCTTTCTCCGAAAGACTCTCGGCGTGGGAGCTCTCACGGGACTCGCGAGTTCGGCAGCTGAGAAATTAATAGGTGGCAGTGGACTGTTTTTGAAGAAGGGAGGAGCCGTATGTCGCGTACACATAGATGACAGCGGTAAAGGATTGTATCTAGAACCCGTTAGAGGTCACAACTCTTTGAGTGGAAATGGTCTCTATCTGAAGAGTGGATGGAACGTTGAGCGACTCGGCAAGAGTTTGTTGTTTGGTGAGAATTCGCCGTTTAAGAATATACCGATTTTGAATATGTTATTATAATATAAAAATTATATAATTATATAAATCATAGAAAGTATAAAATAATATATAAAATGGATAAAAAGGTGGAAAAACAATTAGACGATAATGATGAATATCGGGAGATAGAGTGCGAAAAAGATGTGGAAAAACGATTAGACGCTAATGATGGATATCTTAGGAAAGAACTGATAAAAGAGTTAAATAAAGATCGGGATATGCGGTTGAAATTTAAAAGAATGAGATGTTTTCCACCGTCACCACTATCTTCTGAAGAGAATGGTAATGATGCGAGTGTTACCGAGAGATGCACAACATTCGTTCATAATTATGATTCAGATAAACAAATGTGTTGTTATAAAAACGTAGCATATCACAAGAAAAAAAGAAAAGAAGAATCGATGCTGAAATTTAAGAAAAAAAGAAATGTTATTATAATATATGGGTAATAGTGAAGAAGGAAAACAAAAACAAAAAAAAAGTAATGAGATCTAAAGATGATCTCATTACTTTTTTTTTCTTCTTCTTCACTAAAAAAATCAATCTCTCATTTGTTTATATTTCCAAGTCCGTTAGTAGCATGTTGACGCTTGTCTCTTATCCTTTTTCAAAAATGTGTTGAATGTTTATCTTTACTCTTTTGAGTTTTTTTACATCGGTGAACGCGCTCTCACCACCCGATTTGTCTATGAGTTCGAGAGAGATTTTTGGATATGTGTAACTTCCATAGAACAATGACAAATCGTCCATGTCGAATTCTCTATCTTTGGTGATGACAATTTTCTGTAGATCACTTTGGTACTCATAAAACAAATCGAGTGTGGCTTCATCCAATTTCAAAGGCATGCTATATTTGTCATGTTTGTGCTCTAAGCCCTTCATCTCGATTTCGTTCAATTCGATGGAGTCGTGTTGTTGTAATCTATTGATTTTATAACCGAATTTCTTATACATTTCGACTTGTTTCAATTTCAATTCGCATTTTTTAGGTGCTGTTGTCATGATCGATTATTTGGTTTTTATTTTATGAATTCTTGCAAATAATGTATATTTTAAATTTTGTATTTTAATAATTTGTTAAAAAAGTTTTTGTTTTTTTTTTACTCTTTATATATATATAAAAAAAAAAAAAATTTTTAATTTTAATTTTCTTTAACGTGAAAAAAATGTTTTTCTTTTTGTAAAGTTTTTTTTCCTCTTTATATATAAATAAAAAAAGTTAAATTTAACTTCCTTTTTCTCGTATTAATTCAATTTTTTTTTCACGTTACGAACATAAAAATTGATTAATTTTTTTGAAGGAATTAAAACATATATATATAAACAATTTTAAAACTTTTTAACAAATTATCATTTAAATACAAAACTCGAAAAAAATATTTTTTCAAACCCAATTTTGAGGTAAAAAAACAATGATCAAGTCCGAACATCCGAATTATAGTTTAGAACGTGCAAGACTTCAAACGTTTAAAAATTGGCCTTCGCATCTTGCTCAAAAACCCAAAGGTTTAGCTGCTGCAGGTTTCATTTATGTGGGTAAAAGTGACAAAGTTAAATGTTTTTGTTGCAACATACATTTAATGAATTGGGAACCTAATGACAGACCTTTGGTAGAACACATAAATAATACCAAAGGTTGTTGCAATTATTTGAAGAAGATCCAGACATTAGGATTGATTAAAATTGAAGACGAAGAATGGGAAAGAAATAAAAACAAGAGTTTATTAAGGGGTATTTTACAATCCGGATACACGAAGGAACAATTGTATAATACATTGAATTACGCAAATAAGACATTATCTCAATTCTTGACTTTAGAAGATTTGATTCGATTCATGAAAGAAGCAAATGGGTTATTATCTATTGAGAAGGAGTCGAGTGATGTGAACATGTGTCTGCTTTGCGAAAACAACTCCGCAAATGTTTTGTTTCTACCGTGTGCACATTTGTGTTATTGTAAGGAATGTTATTCTAGAGACGAGAAAACGTGTTCGTTTTGCGAACAAGAAATAAAAGCGATCGTAAATTGTTTTGAATAAAAAACATTAAAGAAAAAATTAAAATTAAAAAAAAATCTTTTTTATATTATATATATAAAGAGTAAAAAACAAAACTTTTTAACAAATTATTTTAATACAAAATTCGAAAAAAAAATATTCTTACAAATGGAGCAAACAAATAAAAAAATGGAAAATTTAAATGAGAAAACCGTACCTCAGTTAAATGAGATTTGTAAACTATTAAAAATTCCACATTTCAGAAATCATAGAACTAAATCAAAAAAAATTGAAGTCATACAGGAACATTTGCGAAATGATAGAAAGGCAAATGAAATGTCGATAGCAACGACGTCAAGAAATGCATCGATTGTGAAAAATGAGAAGAAGAAAAAGATAGTAAAAGGAAATGCCAATGTCAAAAAAAAACAAAAACGTTTTGATTGTGAAAAATAAGAAGACGACTAAACGAAAAGCCATTGAAGAACTTCAAGTTTCAAAAGAAAAGAAAAGAAAAACTAAAACGAGAACGAGTGATGCACTTCAGATTCTAGACAAATGAGCTATATCAAGCAAAATTCAACGAGCAATCAATGAAGGGAAAGGAGAAGAATATGTAGCACGACTCATCATGGAACTATTCCAATTGAAGCCTGTAGAACGGGAGAGTGCGATCAAAGGCATTTTTAAAACTTTCGATGTGGTTCCCTCGTTCAAGAAAATCGATCCGAAATTGTTCATGGAACGGGTGAAGAAAAAAGTATTAGATTTGTTTCATGAACACCTGAACGTGGGACTAAAAATTAAGATGATACTCCATTGCATGATGAATAAAATCGACGTGAAGTCTGGCGAGAGCATCAAGAGAAATGCATATTTCAGATCTTACGTCGAACCCATATTTCGAAGTTCAGATTTAATAGACGTTTTCCAAAAGATGAAAGACAAGATGTTGACGTCTCTCGCGAATTATCAACATGAAGGTAGTAATTGGATGTTCGATGAGGTGTTGAAACTCGAAATTCATATAACTAAAAACGATTCGTTGAAAGGATCTTCCTACATGGAATTACAGTATTTCTTAGCTAAAAAACACTCTGTGGTCAACGTGAGAAATAAAGATGATCAGTGTTTTAAATGGGCAGTCACTTCTGCTTTATACCCTGTCAAAATCCATCGTGAGAGAGTTTTTTGTTACGAGGAGACTTCTAAAAATCTTGATTGGACCAGAGTGACTTTTCCAACGCAGTTAAAACACATTGAACGTTTCGAAGCTCAAAATCCCACCATAGCGGTGAATGTCTTGGGATACGATGATGAAAAATGAACGATCTATCCTCTCAGACAGACTTCGTATCTCGAAAGAGAAAAGACGATTATATTATTATTATTTTGATTGGTGACAATCGTCATTATTGTTGGATTAAACATCCGAGCTGATTACTGTCGAGACAAAATAATAAACATAAAGGAAAGATATGTTTATGTTGCAACTGCATGAACGCATTTCACAGCGAAAAATCGTTAGTGAAACATCAGGAATATTGCAATGAAAATCAAGGTGACGCCGTCGAAATGCCCAAACCCAACACCATCATGAAGTTTGAAAATCGCAATAGAAGGTTAAAAGTACCATTCGTTGTGTACGCCGATTTCGAATGAGTTCCAGCCAACCTAACGCTCTTCAAAGTTATGTCGAAAGATATCAAAAACACACGTCTTTGGGTTATTGCATTTACGTGAAATGTGCTTTCGACTCACAACACGACATGGGTCCATTCACCTACACAAAACAGTGCGAAGACGACGACGTGGCTCAAAGGTTCGTGGAAGAGTTAGAATCAAAAATTCAAATGTTATACGACAAATTCAAAACTCTGGCGAAAATGATCATCACGAGAGAGCAGCAGGACGAAAATAACAGAGCCACCGAATGTCACATATGCAGACAATTGTTCGACAAGAATTTGGAGGAAAATAAGAAGGTTAGAGACCACGATCATTACATGGGTCTGTATCACGGTCCGGCTCACAGCAAGTGTAATTTAAAATATCGAGACGCCGTTTTCTATACAGTGATATTTCACAATCTCTAGGGTTACGACAGTCATCTGTTCGTGAAAAATCTTGGCACCTCCCACGAAGAATTAAATTGCATCATGAACAGCGAAGAAAGATACATTTCATTCACGAAATGGAAGGTCATGGAGAAGAAAAGAGTAATCGATGGAGAGACATTGGAAGAAAAAACGATATCAATTCATAGAAGCATATGTTTCATCGACAGTTTTAAATTCATGTCGACCGCTCTGGAAAAATTAGTCGATAACATGAGCAAGGATAAATTTAAAATCACGAGCGAACATTTTGGAGAATGAGTAGCCGTCATGTCGAGGATAGGAGTCTATCCTTACGATTACACGAATGACCTAAAAAGATTTGACAACACCGCACTACCTTCAAAAGAAGATTTTCCGCTGGCTCCCAAATGAATGGAACCGAACGAAGGAGATGAGGAAAAACTCATTCCCAATTTATTTAACAAACATAACTACGCCGTCTACAGTGAGAATTTGAAACAATACGTCAATTACGGGATGAAATTAGTCAACATACATTGCATCATTCGATTCGACGAAGAGCCTTGGATGAAAAAATACATCGATCTCAACACGAATCTCAGAATTCGAGCCGAGAACGATTTCTAAAAAGATTTCTTCAAACTCATGAACAACTGCGTGTACGGTAAATCGATGGAAAACATCAGGAAGAGAACCGACGTTCGACTCACGTCTGAGAAAAAAGCTAAAAAATAAGTGGCGAAACCCAATTACAAACACCAAACCATATTCGACAAAAATCTAGTGGCCGTTCACATGCAAAAGACGCACCTGAAGTTCGACAAACCGTATTATCTCGGACCGATCATCTTAGATATCAGCAAGTGATTGATGTATGAGTTTCACTACAATTACGTGAAACGAAAATTTGGTGATAAAGCCAAACTACTTTCACCGATACAGACAGTTTAGTTTACGAGATAGAGACGAAATACGTCTACCGAGATATATGTCCGGACGTGGCTGCGTGATTCGACACCTGTCCAACATTCAATCGAGCGACAACAAGAAGGTGTTGGGTAAATTTAAGGATGAGAGCGGCGGTAAACAAATCCTCGAATTCTTGGGCTTGAGACCCAAACTGTATGCTTATCGTTTAGAAGATGAAGAGATCAAGAAGTGCAAAGGGGTTAAAGTGTGCGTGGTGAAGAAATACATCTCTTTCCAAGAGTATAAAGATTGTCTGTTAGGAAGTGGTCCAGTGTATAAGACTATGAAATCGATTCGAAGCGAAAATCACGACTTGCATACCGAAATAGTCAACAAGATTTCGCTGATGGCCGACGACGATAAGAGATTCGTGTTAGACGATAAAATAAGCACTTTGGCACTAGGACATTGTACTTTGGATCTAATTTTAGACGATAGGATTTCAGATATGATTGGGGATGATAGGATTCCAGATATGAGTAAGGATGATAGGATTCCAGAAAATCAAGAGGAATTACACGGATTCGAGATTATGGAAATCGATAGAGACATCGAGAGAGTTAGTTTAAAAAGAAAAAGAATAAAATAAAAAAAAAACGTCATTTTAGTGAATTATAATAAAATAAATAAATAAAAAAAAAATATATATATACATTTATGAATAAGAAAATAGAGCTATCCGTAGAAGGTGTCGTCTTACCTAACGAACCCCTTTCCAACATCGATCTGTCAAATGCGGCAAAGGATTTGAAAATCAAAGATTTTCTAGGCGTGTTTTCTAGAGATGCCTTGCCGAAGAGAAAACCTCGACAATCGGAATACGGAATTTTAAATCTAGACGATTTATCGGGTAAAGGCACTCACTGGGTGGCGTGGTTCAAGAACGGGAATAAGAATTATTATTTCGACAGCTACGGAATCTCACCGCCGAAGGAAATAAAGAACTATTTCAACAAATCGATGGTTCGATACAACACGGAACGAGTGCAATCACCAGATCAAGTGTTTTGCGGTCACCTGTGTCACTACGTTCTCAAGAGATGGTCTGAAGGAGATCGGTTTCAAGACATTCTCAATGATTTACATTAGAGAGAGATTGTTTGTATAGCATATAAAGGTAAAAAAAAATTATTAAAAAAATTTTAATCGAATAAAAACGAAAAAATAAAAATAAATAAAATAATTCATTTTTAATAAACTGCATTTGAAATATGTTTTTTTAAAAAAAAAAAATCTCAAAACAACATGCCAGTCGATAAATTTGGTAGAAGTGACGACGAAAGTCGACCCAAAAAAGAAGAGGAAGACGCTCGAAGTCGACTATGGTTACGACGTTGCCAACTTGGACGAACGTTACGTTTGGAGATACGATCCTCGAGAGGAACCTTTGAACATGAATGATAAGAAGCTCTACAATCTTACTAAGCTGATAGATCTCACAGATGCTGCGACTAAAAACACACGTCGACAGGGGAAACGCCGATTTCGAACGAATCATGCTTGATAATTACGTGGATAAAACCATGACCGACGATCTCGATCTGAAATCTAAACGTTTGGTGAACGTCGCAAATCCCATAGATCCCACGAATACGCAGACGACTCTCACGCGAGATTCAGCAAACACCTGAGAAATAGATACGTTACGAAAACGATGCACTCAGAATTGAATGCCAATTCTAACAACATAACGAACGTGGCCACTCCCACGAATCCCAAGGACGTGGCGACCAAACACTACGTAGATCTGGAGCAGAGAAAGTCTGACAGATGAGAAATGAAATCGGATCTGAATGGGGGATTCAACAAGATATTGAATCTGTCAAAGGTCGACGACACAGATGCGGACTCAACCGCGGTCAACAAGGGCTACGTAGATTCTGCCGTGATACGATCACAAGAATACCTAGAATCGCAAGTGGATGATCTCTACCTGAACAAACAATCTGGCGGAACCATGGAGGGTGGTATCGACATGAACGGTGAGAATTTATTCGGACTCAGTCACGATCCCGAATTTGATTCCAGCGCAGTCAGCAGGAAGTACATGGAAGACAACTCGGTCTGGAGAAAGGGTGACATCATGGAAGGTAAACTAGACATGGGTGGACACGCGCTCACGAATCTACCAGATCCCGTGAACATAACGGATGCCTGCACCCTGATTTCGGTGGTGGAGAAAGTCAAATATGCTAGACAATTGATCACTGTGTGGGCTGAGGAGGCCGGCACCTTAGATGAGGGAAAAGCTGAGTGGTCTTTCGGAAATGGAGGTAGCGGATCGAAACATGGTCAGGTGGGATATCCCATGCTGTTGGGAGGTGAAATCCTTCGAATGAGTCTGGCTTCCTCAGATTTGAATAACAGAGCGGTTGTCAATCTCGTGGTGAATGGAGTAGAGAGCGATAAGAGATACAGCGTCAAAAAGACTGAGAATCAACACGCGAATGTTAGCACGTTCAGCACGCCTCTCAAAGTAAACGCCGGAGACAGGATTAATTTCATTACACAAACCAATAATCCCGAAGCCGCCACTTCCGTGGTGAGTCTACTGATCGAACTAGTTCCTTTGAACAAACAGTGAACGCGTGGAAAATAATTAATTAAAAAAAAAATAATGTGTGATTATTAAAAACATAAAAAAAAAAAAAATAATGAGATTTAGAAAGATGTTCAATCTCTCTATTTCTCATTACTTTTATTTTTTTTTTTTTTTTTTTTAATAATTACTCATTACTTTTTTTTATTTTTATTTTATTTTTTTTTCACACACGTCTCTCATTGAATGATTGACATCTTATTTCCATCCGAATTGTAATTCTCTATCCGACAGGACCAGGGCGAAGGCTTCGGATTTTCTCGGCACGTTCCTATCGAATTGCATCTTGATCTGAATATCTAAGACGCTACTCTTGAATCATTCACTCTATTTACTGACGTCGAATACGAACACGGGATACATCGACTTGTATTCGCTGGGAGATATGTTGGGGTTGCTCATCAATTCGTCTAGACCGTGATACTTCTTTCTAAAATCAGCGGCATCGCCGTACAGTCTGCAGAAATCGTTCTTGTCGAACGACGCATTGTAATCGATTGCTGGATATCTCGTGGCGTTCAGAAACACTTGCATGTTTCTCAAATGGCAGTGATCGAACAGCGACGCATTCTTTTCCTGAGACCCGTCCCTATCGGTCTGAAACGCAACCATGATGAAACGCCGTCTCTCGGAAGTGAATTTCACCGTCAATCTCCAATTGCAGTGATTCGTGGAGAGAAGAATGCTAGCCGTGTCGCACTGTCTCATTCTACATCCCACGGGTAATTTACTCTTGGATTCTATGATCTTGTAGAGACGCGCATTTTCCACGATCAAAGGCTCCACGTGCGGAACGAACCACGATATCTTGTGTAGAGTTATCTTACCCGCATCGGTCGCAGTGAGTCTCACTATTGCGTTGTTTCCTTTTCGAATCAACGTCAGATTGTGTTTGAATCCGTACATGATCTTGTTGTAATCGTCCGCAAATCCGAAGATGTGTTTCAAAGGTATCCTGAACGAAAATGTTCCTTTAGGTCTGGATGTCTTGACGACGTAGTCGAATATCGCGGCGGCGCCGGCCCTAGCAGGGCCGACGGTGTCTTTCACCCACAACTGATTAAGTCCTCTGGATTTCGAAAAATCATCAGGATATGTCAAGAGTCCGAATGTCGTGGTGGCCTGACCGGGATGAAACACAGATTCTATCTCTTGTCTGGATAGCATGTATTTTATATTACTGAATAGATGCATGATGCCATTATTGGCTAGAGTAACCGTGTCGTCGTCGGCATAGTCGCGCCCATCTTCCTTGGTGAGACGTCCCTGCACCACTATGTAACTCTCGCTAGGATGTATGAATAGATCTTGAGTTTCGACGTTGATTCTTATCTCTCCCGCATTGTTCAAACTCGTTCCGGTTACCGGTTCGTATTCGTGAACCTCATATTCTTGAATACTTTCATCTTTCACTATGCTTTGTGCTATATCTAGTATATTTGTCATTTTTAAAGGATTTTTATTTTTTGTTTATTAATTAGCTTGCTTTTTTATCTAAAAATAGTTTTAATTATTTTTATTATTATTTTTCTCTCCTATATATATATATGTGTGTAAACAAGAACATGTTAAAGAGAGCAAATAAAAGAAATTTGTTTTCTTTATCAAAACTTTGCCTTCTGTAATTGTTGTTCGTAAAACTTTCCGATGATCTCTTCTCCATCCAAAGCTTTGATTTCATAAATCACCAGACCGGTGTGAAATATTTTGATTATCACGAAGATTTCCGAGGTCCATCGAGGAGTATAACCCTTTTCGAAGTGTTTCTTATAAGCGTAGATTCTCACTCGATCACCGACCGCAAATTTCTTCGTTCTAGACTTCTTCCTAATCTTAGATCTTTCAGGATATAGATTCGCGTAGACCTGTTTTTCATTTCGAGGATCGCTAGCTTCTACGGGAGTCATCTTGATCAATCTGTGTCGCGTGTTATTGTAATCTTTAACCAAACCGTTCAGAGCGTATATGTATTTCTTGGTCGAATTCGCCATGAAGTATTTATGCATCTTTTCCTTCATCGTTCGATTCCAACGTTCCACCACGCTGGCTTTCTCTTCGTTTTGGATTGAGTAGAGGTCGACCAATCGATGAACGTGCTTGTTGTAGAATTCCTTTCCCTTATCCACCCACAATTTATTTGGTTTTCGAGAAGACGAGTCGAACACGCTCTTCAGAGCCTCGGCGACGCAAGGTCCCGATTTATTCTTCAAAGCTCTGAGCCAACCGTATTTGGAAAACACGTCGATGACCGTCAATAGATATTTGACACCCTCGTTCCACCTCGAAAACGATCTCATGTCGACCAAGTCGGCAGACCAAATATCATCCAAACCCTTCACGAACACCCTTCTCTTTCGAAATTTACGCACGATGGGTTTGTGTAACTCCTCGGCCAATTCGCTCATCAATAATCGTTTCTTCTTTTCAGATGCGCTTTTTTTTTTGAACGCCCCATCCGAATCGACGTTTCGCACCGATCAGATTGCCGACCAGCGAACGTTCTATCTTCTCTCTCCTGGTCGGATTCGATATGCCTCTCAATTTCCCCAACATGTTTTTATCGCAGACGTCGTTGCGAGTCTTGGTGTCGGGATGTCCGGCGTAGCACAAGTCGTGATCATACGCGGCCGCGTCCACCCCATTCACAGGTTTGCTCCACAATTTACGAGTCAGATCGGCGTTGAGTCTCTTGTTCAATTTCGTTCCGGGTCCAGTGAAACTGTGACCAGGTAGATTCATTTCGAAAGGTAGATTATTGATCATTTTATTCACGATGCCTTTACCTTTGCTCGCGTTCTTTTTTTTACGAATCGAGTCTTGACAGAACCACACACGTCTCAAATTCCGCGAAGCATCTGTCTGTCGTTTTTAGTTCGTACTTCTCGAGAATTACTCGTCTCGGTAACTCTCTTACACTTTACGCAATACATTTTTAAGAGTTATTTAAATTAATTTCGTTTTTATTTTATATATAAATTTAATATTTTTTTTTTTAAATTCTGTTCTTATTATATATATATATTTTTTTCAATCGCTGCTCTTGAGTTCTATCATCTTACTGAATTCCTCCCTAGCCTCTTTCCTCCCCTTTTCCACGAGAGAATCCTTCATCTCTTCTTTGATGATCTGACGAGTCTTGATTTTCACGGCTTCTTTCATGGCTTCGTATTTCGTTTTCTCGCCCAGTATCGCGAAGTATTCTCCATCCGATATCATACCGTCTTTCAACGCCATCGAGATCATTTCGGATATCGTATCGATCTTGGAGTCGGCCAAGACGCGAATCTTGTCGTGTTTCCTAGCCTTCAGATATAATTTCCTACTCAAAAAGTTTCCGAGCGTGCTAAACAATCCGGCAGCGAGAGCCACTCCTTCTACGGTCAACGCGATCGGAATGCCGACCGCGTGTAAACCCATGGAAATCGCGATGAGTGTCGCGTCGATCGCGTTGATGAATTTCACGAAACGCGAATACTTCTTCTTGAGAGAATGACGAGAATCTCTCTCTCGAGTTAGATACGCTTGGATTCTACTGATTTCATCGATGCGATACCTCTCTCCTCTTTCTTTTTCTTCTAGCGACGGTGCCGTCGGCAAAACGCCATTCGGCTTCTCATCCTCGTCGTCATCTAACGTCGGATACAATTTATTTCTGGTTCTCATTTTTGTGTTTTTTTTCTTTCTAATATTAGATAAAAAATTTATGTGTGTATTTATTTTTATTTTCTATTCTCCCTTATTTTTATATCAACGAGAAAACTTAGACGTATGCTTCATTGAACAATAATTTCATGATGCATCCCTTGTCTTCTAAAGTCAGACTTCTACTACGCGCCAATTTCAGTTCTTCCGAAACTGTGGGCTTGCTTCGATCCTTACAGAAGAGTAATCTCTTCCAAGACGTGATCACTTCGTCGATTTGACCGCGTTCGAACGCCGGTTCGAAATACTTGACGACCATATCTTCCCTTTCCATCGTCAGACACGAATGATTCTCGTGATCGAAGTCTAGGTGATCCCGACATCCGACGCATCGTTCTAACAAGAGGCGACCTAGTTGTTCGTTCACGCAGAATGCGTAGGCTCCTCATCAGCATTTTTAAAAGAACCCTTGCTCTAATAATCTGGAAAGCGCTCATGATTTGTGAGTTATTTATTATCTATTCGATTTGATGTATATTTATTTTTAAATAATTATTTATTTATATTTTTTATTCTCTCCTATATATATCAATCACTTTTTTTATTTCCTCGCCTCAAAACCGATTCCAGTTGAGAAAAAAACCATTTACAAAATAAACCTCTCTAAATGAGTTTTGCTCTCGAAAGTGTTAAATCGCAACCGCGCTTATTCTCACCACAAGGAAAACTCGAATATTCAAAATCACAAGTAAACACATCAGTAATGTAACGCTTTCAAAAAACGCGTCTAAATCATATCAATTGACCTTTTGAACTGTTTCTGCTTTCATCCATAGAATAGTTTTCTTTCAGTTAAACTATTTAACTGACAATTGACGCTCATTTGAATATTAACCCGTAATACATTTCGAGCGTGACAAATGACGTTCTCGGTAAGTTTATACAGTAGGGGATTTTCAAAAAAAACTTAGTTTTTTTCTGTTGAGTTTTGGAAAATCCCACTATGGGTATTCCCCCACTTACGTCAGAAATGGGAGCGTCCAATAGTGGTCTGTTAAGTTTTGGAAAAATCCACTATGGGTATTCCCCCACTATGGGTATTCCCCCCACTTACGTCAGAAATGGGAGCGTCCAGTAGTAGTCTGTTAAGTTTGGAAAAATCCACTATGGGTATTCCCCCACTTACGTCAGAAATGAGAGCGCCCAATAGTAGTCTGTTAAGTTTGGAAAAAATCCGGGTATTCCCCCCACTTACGTCAGAAATGAGAGCGCCCAATAGTAGTCTGTTAAGTTTTGGAAAAACCCTCGCCTCAAAAACCGTTTGCGGATTCTGGGACAGTGTCCCAGAATCCACAAACCACCTTTTTGATGCGGTCCTAGAAACCGCAAAACGTTTTTGCTCGCGTTCATCAACGATGAATCGATGGTCTGATCCGCGATGGGGACGTCGACAAAAATTTTTAAGTAAAAAAAACAAGTGAAAAATGTACAATTTCATACATTTTTCACTTTTGTAAAAAAACGTGTACATTCGACGTTCGCCAACGAGTATTTGAACGTTAAAAGTGCGATCTAGGAGTCTAAAAAAACAGCGGATTCTGGGACACCTGACATTTTTGTGAACAAGCGTGTGATTTAACACTGAATCCCACGTTGGTAAACGTCCGTGTACGTGTACGTGTACGGTACATGTACAACGTGTCCTTGAATCCGCAATTATTACCTACTTAGGTACCCTTAGGTTGCGACATAGAAGGAACATTTTGTGTTTCAGTAGTTGATTTGATCGGTTTTGTTTGAGTGGTCGATGTGACAGTCTTTGTTTGGGAGATTATAACGGGAGGCATCGTTTGCGTGGTTGAAATCGTGGCTTTCCTTCTTTGAGATAGCTGGCATTGCTTTTTGTGTTCGAGGTCTGTGTTATGGAGAACCCATTTACAATTTGCTCCTTTCTCTGGTCTTTGTTTCTTGGTAACATGAAACGTTTTTTAGGGTGTTTGGAGAACCCATTTACAATTTGCTCCTTTCTCTGGTCTTTATTTCTTGGTAACATGAGACGTTTTTTAGGGTGTTTGGAGAACCCATTTACAATTTGCTCCTTTCTCTGGTCTTTGTTTCTTGGTAACATGAGACTTTTTTTGGGGGGGGGGGGGGGAGATGTTCTATTTTTCGTCGTTATTTGCGTCGATAATGTCAGAATTGTTCATACTCTTATCTACACTGGAATAAGAACGTACAACTGCCTGTATCTTCATACCGTGTCAGAAGAATTCCCTAGATTATGTGTGTTATTTGCAATAATTGTGTGGTAAAGTGATTCGGGTGATGCCAGTCGTGGCTCGAAAAAGCCGATAAAAGTACTAGCTAAGTAGCTTTGTTGTGTGTCCTTTGATTTAAAGGTCGCATCCCTTATATCATTAATCCTCTAATATGTTCCCTTAGTCATCCTCCCTACGGATCCAGCCTTTGAATAGGAATTAACAAATTACCGCAGACAAAAGAAGTAAGACGCATTTTCAAGATGCTATCACGGGGTTTTTATCATGTGCCGCTTTGTTTTTGATTTTGTAATGGAGAGAGGATTTTACAAGGGATTAGCACCTGCCCTGCAGTAAGTTTAATTCCGGGAACAGTAATTCCCAGGTTCCCGGTTCCGAAAACCGGTTATGATAACCGGCAATCATGCGTGGCACTGTTTGTGACTTGACTCAATTTTTCTAAATTGAAAAACTGCCCAACGTAAGTTTATAAGATTTCGTCAGCTCTTACACTCCTGAACCTTTTACAATCCTCATTCCTGAGGAACCGTTCTCACCAAATCACTGTGCCTCCTTCAACATCAATGCCATCTTCACTGCTGTTACCAGTCTCCTCTCCTTCAGGCAGGATTGATGTGGGGGGTACTCCTCGGGTGTATTAAACTGCTTTAGAGTGTACGATAGTGCAGACGTTCACTTAACTTGCAGAAGACTCGGTGTCTTTGTATGTTGTTCTGACTTGTCCAGGACAATAAAATCTAGAATCGAATTAACCCATTACCTAACATGAAAAGCAAACGACAAAAAATTCTTGAATAACTAAGTCTTTTCATTTTTTGTGTCAAAAACATAGGTTATGACCCCCTCATTTCAAAGAGGGGTCATAACCTATGTTTTGACACAAAAAAAGAAAAAATAATGAAAATTAAATGGCGATTTTAGAGAAAGCGCTGTCCAGTTTTTTGCCGTTACGTTGGGTAGAGGGCTAAGACAAAACATTTCACCTCGAATCAAATCTCATCTCCAATCTCTGTCTCTGTGGTGCTGGTTATCGAGAATTATCTCAGCCTTTTAACGGGAGGTATTTAGTTTAGGATTCCACGAGGCTATTCCATACCAGCAAACATAAATATGGATCAGTTGGCGCCATACGTGTGACGGTAAGCAAAAATATAGTAGGCGTATCCTATTGCCAATACAGCCTGGAGTATATATAGGTTATTTCTACCATACGGGTTTCCGAGATGGTGCTTTGAAGTCGAGACCTCGTCTCTGGTCGTGTACTGGCGAGTCCGTTCTTCTTTACGAGATAATTTTGCTCTCTGTTGGAAACCCGGAACGTCTCATCACTTCTAATGCCAAGCGGTTGAAAATGATACGCCCCTGTTTTGAACTAAAAATCCTACAAAAATCGATTTTTGTGTTCAAAGAAATGAGGGGGATCAGGTCCAAACAATTGAAAGACTTTCACTCTTTTTTCTGAGAAGTACGCCTAAATAGACAGAGTGCTTCATTTATTTGCAATGTGTCCGTTTAAATTAAAATATGCACCTTCAGAATATTAACCAGCGTGTGAAAAGTAGTTGGGAATAAGTTTAAACATTAAAACTTACTTTTGAAACGCCGGCGTAAACTTTTATCTGACGTGACGACAATAATAACCTATGATCCACTCTAAAAATATTTTCGCTAATATAAATCGTAGCTACTCAAGGTTGTGTAAACGGAATATCAGTTGCACAAGATACTGGGTTTCATAAATCGTTAAATCTCTTGGTTAATTTTCTTATCAATTGATCAGAAAGGTTAGATTTGTTTATCCGTGTAGGCTGTTAGCAATGTGTTCAATACATCTAATATATACTCGCCCAAAAAAGAAAGTGTGCATTGCAGAAATTGATCAAACTCCAAAAAAATAATTTCGTAGGTGTAAAGAGTGTGCTAACCTGTTCATGAATAAGTTATATTGAACACAAAAACAGTTTTCCCCGTTAAAACTGCATTACCGTTAAATGACGTGCTGCACGTTTGTGAAAAGGCATGTTTTAGCACGTGGAGAGTCTGAAAATTCATGCAACAGTGTGAATCCTTGGGTATTTAAACACTAAAGTAAGGCCTTCCTATCGTTCACATTCAAACTTCCGATGCTGTAAAAACGACTCCACATAAGCATGCCAAGATTGACAATGAATCAACGTCTCCTTGCCCTGGGTATGATTAGAGCTGGCAGAACACACAGAGAGGTTGCCCAGCATTTCAGCTGCCACCGTAACACTGTAGACAGGCTAGTCCATCGACATGCACAACATGATGACGTTCGACACCGACCCCGCTCCGGGAGACCCCGAGTTACCACCCCTGCACAAGATCGGTATATCCGTGTCGTCCATCTCCGGAACCGGCAACAAACGGCAACGACGACATCCAGGAACATCCCTAACCTGAGACGGATACATCCTCAAACAATAATCAACCGTCTGAGAGAATACAATTCGTCTGATTTTGACGTTACGTCATCGTCGTGCTCGACTGCAGTGGTGTAGACAACATATCAGGCATCCCTTACACTGGTGGCGACGTGTTTTGTTCACAGATGAATGTCGTTTCCATCTTTCATCATCAGATGGCCGCCAGAGAGTGTACAGACGTTCAAACGAATGCTACGCAGATCCATGTGTCGAAACCGTTATGGGGAGGGTCTCTCATGGTGTGGGGTGGCATCACTGCCCGTAACAGAACTGAGCTGGTCATTTTTGATGGCAATCTCAATGCAGCCAGATATCGTGATGAAGTGTTTACACCTATTGTTGTCTCATTTCTGCAACGTCACGGCCCCGGCGTCATTCTACAGCAGGACAACGCCCGACCCCACGCAGCTCGTGTTGTTCAACAGTATCTGCAGCAACAACAAGTGGATGTTCTTCTCTGGCCCGCAAATTCGCCCGATATCTCACCCATTGAGTACGTATGGGACGAAATGAAACGTCAGCTACGCCGGCTTCCCCATGCACCGTCAAAGCTTGTGGAACTCCAAAGACAGCTTATCAGAATATGGAACAACATCCCACAACACTTCCATGCTAACTTGTTCGCTTCCATGAGGCGTAGATGCACAGCAGTAGTCGATGCAGACGGAGGTCATACCAGATATTGAGTGTGTGACTTTTGTGTTTAACCCTTAGTGTCTTTGACTCTCCATGGCACCAAGAGTATTCGTCGTAGCGTAATGAAATTTCTCGTGTTGATCACAAATTGATTCATCTAAGATTGAATAAAATTTCCATGAATGAAAATGATATGTATCTTCTTTTAGTGTTATTTTTTAGCATGCACACTTTCTTTTTTTGGGAGAGTATATAAATGCGAATGTCTTCAACTATATCTCTCTCTATCTATCTATCTATCTATCTATCTATCTATCTATCTATCTATCTATCTCTCTATCTCTCTTTGTTCCGGGGTGAACTCCTGTTCCGTTTCTCGACCGATCGTTCTCAAATTGTGTACACGGGGGTAATTCGTCCCTGCGAGTAACATGGGATGGGTGCCGTGCCCGTGCGGGGTGACCTTGACCTTGAAATTGATGACCTTGACCTTTTATTTCGAAAACGGCTGGGCCGATCGGGCTAAAATTTCATATGTTCGGGTATATTGACCCATCGATCATTTTGACTTTATCGGGGTGCCCATGCGGGGTAACCTTGACCTTGAAATTGGTGACCTTGACCTTTTAATTCGAGAACGGCTGGGCTGATCGGGCTAAAATTTCACATGTGCGGGTATATTGAATCATCGATCATTTTGACTTTATCGGGGTGACCTTGACCTTGAAACTGGTGACCTTGACCTTTTATTTCGAAAACGGTTGGGCCAATCGGGCTAAAATTTCATATGTGCAGGTATATTGACCCATCAATCATTTTGACTTTATCGGGGTGACTAAAATTTCATATGTTCGGGTATATTGACCCATCGATCATTTTGACTTTATCGGGGTGACCTTGACCTTGAAATTGGTGACCTTGACCTTTTATTTCGAAAACGGTTGGGCCGATCGGTCTAAAATTTCATATGTGCGGGTATATTTACCCATCGATGATTTTGACTTTATCGGGGTGGCCTTGACCTTGAAAATGGTGACGTTGACCTTTTAATTCAAAAACGGCTGGGCCGATTGGGCTGAAATTTCATATGTGCGGGTATATTGACACATTGATCATTTTGATTTTATCGGTGTGCCCGTGCGGGGTGACCTTGACCTTGAAATTGGTGATCTTGACCTTTTATTTCGAAAACGGCTGGGCCGATCAGGCTAAAATTTCATATGTGCGGGTATATTGACCCATCGATCATTTTGACTTTATCGGGGTGACCTTGACCTTAAAATTGGTGACCTTGACCTTTTAATTCGAAAACGGCTGGGCCGATTGGGCTGAAATTTCATGTGTGCAGGTATATTTACCCATTGATCATTTTGACTTTATCGGGGTGCCCATGCGGGGTGACATTGACCTTGAAATTGTGACCTTGACCTTCTATTTCGAAAACGGCTGATATAGCCATCTTCTCCCGTGCAACGCCAGGTAACACTCGCTAGTACTTTATAAGTGAAAACATAACCATGCAATTGCGTTCAACGAACACAAAAATTAAACAGTTTCAGAATCCAACTGCTGTAGTTGCTTCAACTCATCCAACATGAATTCTTGTTTTGGTACATCAGAAGGTGTCGGTTGGTGATTTATAAATTCTGATCATGTGAGGCTACCCTCTTCATTCATATGAATTCACAAAGAATTGTAAAAGTTTCTGAAGTTGCGGCTGAACGAAAATAAAAGTGTTTGGGGCTATTTTTGTCCATTTTTCCCTCTGAAGATGGGTCATAACCTATGTTTTTGAGACACAAAATGAGAACATAATGACAATTAATTGGTGATTTTTGTAAATAGCTCTGGCCGGTTTTGATCGTTACGTTGGGTAACGGGTTATACTATGTTTTGAGGTAAAACAAATGGAAATTTCTAGTAATTCCAGATTGTGTTTAACCGGTGTCGTCTGCTATTAGTGGCGCTGAAGTGTTAAATGACGATAGTAAACTAGACGGAGTAATTCTATCGAATCACGGCTTTCCTCTGGCGTACAATCAGTTATGGTAGTAACAGTCTACCTTCTTGAAACTCTCCATCGTGAAATTTGCTTTGTGTTTCACAGGGTGGTGATAGGTCGCTTTTTATTTTCTTCGTAATTCTTTCAGAGATGCGTTTGTGGCAATGCTCAGAGTAACTTTGTAAGACGTGAAAATTCGTCAGTAATGGTCTGTACTCGCGTATCTGCATTCCAACTGTTGGAAACCACCATGGTCGCAATGGTGGCAAGAGAATGTTTGTACGGAAGATTAACTGTGAGCTGGTATGTGCTCTCTTGTATCTCTGATGGGGGTCTCCTTGGAAACAGCCATACAACAGCAAAGGGTTAACAAAACAAACTCACAATTTGGAGGTTGTCTGTCAGTTGGCTATAGTCTAATTACTTCTGGGAGATAACCAGCATACGCTACAAGTTTTTGGTCAAATCCCTCATTTACCTTGTATCATGTAACATTTACCTTGTATCATGTAACATTTACCTTGTATCATGTAACATTTACCTTGTATCATGTAACATTTACCTTGTATCATGTAACTGTTTATTGTGTTATATTGTCTTACTCTTTATTTACGTTTGAGTTGATAATACGCTGATGTCTCTATTATGTTACAATTAACACTTATTGAATGAAATATTGTTTAAACTAATTACTTCTGTATTCAAACTAAAGTCGATTTTCAAGAGAAATTGGTGTGATGGTCCCCAAATAATGCGAACAAATGTATGACAAACTCACACTTATTTACAACTACCCAAGGTTCCCGCGCTGTTCACTATTATAAAAATGTGTGAGTGCAGGGCGGTGTTGTACGAAGTTCGTTAATTTCGTTCCAGTGAGTGGCTTTAGTCGTTTACTTAATACGAAAAGCAGACGACACTTGCAAACAAAATTCTTGAATAACTATTTTTTTTCATTTTTGTCTCAAAAACATAGGTTATGACACCTCTTTGGAACGAGCTCGTCGAGCTCGTTCCAAAGCTGGGTCATAACCTATGTTTTTGAGACACAAAATGAAAAAATAATGAGAATTAATAGGCGATTGTTGTGAATATCGCTGGCCGGTTTTGATCGTTACGTTGGGTGAAGGGTTATACTATGTTTTGAGGTAAAACAAATGAAAATTTCTAGTATTTCCAGAATGTGTTTAACCGGTGCCGTTTGCAATTCGTGGCGTTGAAGTGTTAAATAACGATAGTAAACCAGACGGAGTGATTCTATCGAATCACAGGGGGTTGTTGGATAAGGGTTAAACAACTTTGTACTTAAAATACCCCTGTCGCGTCAGTGCTATTAAAAAATACCCCTTGGTACAAATTTTTATATATGTCATTTCACTAGGGTCATGGAGTAGAGTGCGGTAACATATGTTAACCCATCATTTGTCAGTTATGAGATCTAGGATTTTAAAAATAATCCTGATTGGCGGCCATTTTGGACTCATTGTCTTTAAAATCGGATTTGTTTGCATTTATGATAATGATACATTGAATTCTTACTATTTAGTCCATTACTAGTATTCTGTTGATACATAGTCCCGAGGTTGCAGGCTAAAATGTCCGATTTTCAGGCATACTTTTGATGTTTTGAGTAAGTTTGGCTGAAAAAATAATTCTGGTAAACATTGTTTTCCAGATGGTTATGGAAAAGTGAATTTGTGACAAAGATGTGAAAATTTCAGGTAATCCGCCCATTTGGACGAGGAGTTATTCGCCAAAAAACTTGGGTGTTTATGGGCGAAATCTTGCAGAAGAAAGTTAACGCCAGAAGTGAAAAGTTTATGGTCAGGGTAAAGTATAGATGTCTATTACTTTGCAAAGTTTTAACGAAATCTGTAAGAGCGTTCTCGAGAATTCCGCCCTAGAAAAGTGTTGAAAGAAAGAAAGAAAGAAAGAAAGAAAGAAAGAAAGAAAGAAAGAAAGAAAGAAAGAAAGAAAGAAAGAAAAAGAGAGAGAAAATAATAATAATGTTTTTCCAGTACAATAACAAATTTCTTTTCTGAGAAAGCCAGATGAGTATTGGTAGAACACATCCATGGTTGATTGTTTATTCACCGAAAGTATGGAGTGGGGGCAAATATAAGATTAGAGAAGTGGGGGAGGTCATATCCCACCTGCTGCCCGGTTTTTTTTCTTAATGTCACAGGGGTATTCAAGCACATGACACCAATATCGACGAATGTATGTGTCTGGAGTTTTTTTGTAACATGAGCTGGGATGTTTTTTTTTTTTGGCTTTCCTTTCGGTTCCGGTTTTTGATGCAAACTGGAAAACCGAACCCAACGCCCCGCAAAAATCGACCTAACGGTTTTACAGTGTTTGTGCATAAACTTGTCAAACTATTTTTATGGGTGTGAACTGGATTAGTGATCAATATGGACTCTTGTCACTCAGTCTATCGGACAAAGGGGCGTATATGCCGTATTCTCGCTGCCATGTTTTATCTCTTATTGACGCTTCCACAGGGCGAGACAATAAGGAAGAAAATGTGACAGTGAGGACACAACATACAGTTAAAACTAAAAGTCCTGTCACGAATAGTGCGCTTATTTAGGCTTAATTGTGCGTTGGAATTGCGCGCAATTGCCATATCTAATGGCATCCAAAGCACGGCAGGTTCTCCTGGTTACTCATAGCAAACACATGCAATGTTTCTGCCAATGGACCTCCGGGTTACCCGGAGGTCCATTGGCTGAAACTTTGCCTGTGCACAGGCCATATGTACAGAATATGACAGCTTTAATTGGGTCGTAACGCACACATTAACGCGCATATCAACGTGCTATTTGTGCGCATTTCATGACAGGACTTCTAGATTTAACTGTATCTAGATAAGCGTTCTTAGTTATTACCCGAATTTAGTTGTTTTTTTTCTCTGACTCAATAGACTTGGCAACTGATTCAATAGAACCCGTAGTGGAGCGCGGTGGCTCAGTAGGTAGAGGTGCAGGCTGCAAGCTGAGAGGTCCTCGATTCGAATCCCACCTGCGGCAACCGCGTTGTGTCCTTGGGCAAGACACTTCATCTCCATTGCCCGCGTGGGGGCACGATGACGCCGTGTACTAAGGCGTACTGCACGTCGATGGTACGCATGTCTTCAACCAGTCTAACCCTGCCTGTGCTGCAGTGCGGAGTTACGATGTTGAGGAGCTGGCAGCTGCTCGTCGTTGCTCGGTGGTTCTCTCCGGGTACTCCGGCTTCCTCCACCCATAAAACTGCCACGGTCATGATTAGCCATTGTGCATAAATATGTGACCTTAAACATCAATAAATAAATAAATACAAATAGAACCCGTAAGAATGAATATTTACAGACAGGATTTTTTTTTGCGGTGAGTGGTGTCGTATAAATTATTGACGAACCTGGAGTGCTCTTTACTGTATGTTTACACGAAAAAATGAACCGAAACCGATGTTTTCCCTAAAACTGAACCGAAACCGAATCTGAAGAATCAAAACCACCCAGCTCTTTCTCTAACTAACATAAAATACACCAGTCAAATAAACGCATTAAAGTAAAATAATAAAACATACCAGCCAAATAAACCTATTAATGTAAAATAATAAAAATACCAGCCACACGGCAACGTAGAACCGCCCCGCTGACTTCACTTTTTATCTTGTTAAAACAATTTAATATCTTGTTAAAACAATTTATTTATCCAGTTAAAACAATTTAATATCTTGTTAAAACAATTTATTTATCCTGTTAAAACAATTTAATATCTTGTTAAAACAATTTATTTATCCTGTTAAAACAATTTAATATCTTGTTAAAACAATTTATTTATCTTGTTAAAACAATTTTTTTTATCTTGTTGAAACAATTTAATATCTTGTCAAAACAATTTAAAGTTGGTATAAATTTACTCCTATTAAACTGAACACACCTCACCCTATTAGATGGCTCTGTTTGACATACCAGCCACATGCCACCATAGAAACCAAGATGGCTTCCTGCCGCAAAAAGGTACCAGGGAAACACTACAAACACGCTGTGTATCACAATAATAATGTCTCAACATGATCGCTCCCATGGTTACAATGACAACCAAACATGACGTAACTGGGTGATTTGAATATGGCGTCACATGAGATCCACTGATAAGATCCTTAAAAACATTCTATACTACTTATGTGATAGTGCCTACAAGTCCGAGTAATAACTGTTGAATATAAGATATCAAGAAAATAGTGCAACGCGAAGCATTGCATGCACCCCCTCCCGCAATATGCGAATATCCAATCCCCAGGACTGATCTATCACCACTCCAAAGAACACCAAAATCGAACAACCGATGCCAGAATGATAACACCAAATTTTCATATGGAAAGTGTTATAAGTGCAATATTACAAGGGCAATAGCTCTGGTCTTATACATGGACATAACCAGCAAAATGTGGATGTCGTCTCCCCCACGCTAATCTCTCACCATACCAAGGGATATTAAAGTCTGAACACAAATGACTGAGTTAAGTAGCATGTCAGGGTCACTCCTTGCCCTTTAGCGCGTTCTCGTGCAGGTTTTCATCTGAACTCATCAGTCGCGTGACAGGAAGGGGCCTTGTGATGTTGCCATCGTAGCGCTTATGAGATGCCATCTTGTTACGTCATTCCCATGGCGACGCACGGTGTCACTGTGCATGCACAGCAACCTTTTCTAGGGTGACACACTGTAACATAGTACTCTAGTTCTATGGGCGCCGTCATCTTGGTTCCTAGGGGTGGTACGTGGTTCCTACGATACCGGTTGGACTTCATGTGGGTATGGCATGTTTTGGGGGTGCGTTTGATGGTGCTGGAGAATGTTGAATGTTCTAGAACACAACAAGAGCAGAAGTTTCCCCACTAGAGCTGAATTGCCCCTTTTGAAGGCTTTTCGAGAGCTTCCAGTTCGTTTCTTTTTTTACCAATGAAGCATTATACCCACGTGGGTATATCACGTGACCATGGAGTTGTTTGATTCAGTGGGAGTACTTCGGTAGAGCACAAGAGCGTATCACTTGGATGCACTTTGTGCCTGTTTGCATGCATTCGACCCTTTTTCTCCTTGACCAACTCTGTGCTACTCTATCGACTTGATCGACAGGAGTCAAGGAGCAGTCCTTTGAGGGTACTCCTTGAAGGACCCTTACCTACTGGACAAATGAGAAATCTAGGAGCTGCTCAAGGGAATGACCCCTCGAACGACTTTTCCACTCATCTGGGTTTTAGTGGTCACTAAGTGATCACTGCGTGTCCCCTGATCACTGACCACCATGCACCTAATGATCTGTAATCAACATCGACTCCAAGATCATCAAAGGCTGATCAGATGATGGAAATTTCGAGATTGTGGTGAGGAGGTTAGGGTTTCTGGAAGAAGGGGAAGAGCAACTCTGAAGAGAAAACTTACATATTCCCTAAAAACACATTTAATAAATGAAGAGCCAAAGTGTTGATAGGTGTAATACTGATGGATATCCTCAACGACGGATAAGACGTTCAAGAACATCACCAACAGGGTCGACAAGGATTGAACTACGCGACACCGTCTCTTCACGGCTTAGGCATGCTCAAACCATTCATTCGGGGAAATCATTCTTCTTCCGAAAGCACATTCGCTAAACAATGAGCCAAAGTGGACGCTTAGTGTTTTTATTACACACCTGTTCTATGTAATCCCCATCCACAGCAGCACTAAACCATGCGGAAAATGAAAATCAGAACAGGAATCGTTAACGGAATATTTTTATAAAGAAGCGAATTTTCATTGGAATTTTTAACTAGTCGTGCTCCGCAGTTACAATTTAACCCATTACCCAACGTAGACGATATCAAAATTTATTATTTTAAATATCAATTTTTTCAACAAATTTCAACAAAACCATATCATATGACCCCTGGTTGGAACGAGCTCGACGAGCTCGTTCCAACGAGGGGTCACATGATATGGTTTTGTTGAAATTTTTTGAAAAATAATATTTTTTCAACTGCTGAATTTGCATATTACGCGGGCGGATGCGGGCGATTCGTTGGGTAAAGGCTTAAATCGGTAACGAAATCTACTTATCGTCCCCTGAGTCCCAGTGTGTTCTATGTGCCATTAGGCTGCCATTAGGCACATAGAAAACATTGGAGCTCAGGGGACGAAATAGTAACACTGGTTCTCCTTGCAAGTTTGATTGGCGATAAAATGTGTTCTTGTTCTTGTTGATAGTTGACAAATGAATTGCTGAGTGTCCTTCTAATAATTGCTTTTTATAGACGGAAAGGCATGTAATAAACACAAAATGACATGCGTGTATCGTTCTTTGTTTGTAGGTGTTATACTGATGGTTATTCTTAATGATACTTCATCTGTGAACTATGTGCTTCTAATTAGCTTGTCGTAAAGTTCAAGTTTCTTTTTGTTACTTTTAATTTTGCTTCTCGACGAGTCCAATTGACAAGCCGACCCTCCCCCCCCCCAAAAAAAAGAGAAAGGGTTCGCCCAAAAATGCAAAGACTTGAAACATACAATGGAAAGCATTACAAAAGATATGAAGCTTAATCCAAGCGACAGATCACGTATTGCTATTTTTTTCACTGTGAAGGTTTATAAGACAGAAGTGAAGAACAGATCAAAAAAGTTTTATAAAAAACTATTTTACCAACTGGAGGACGTACAATGTAAGGAGCCAGCTAGTTACTGGAAAATTATAAAACAATTTCGATCTGGTAGGAGTGATCTGACATAGCTGTTCATTTCTTTAACTCTTTACCTAACGTAACGGCCAAAACCGGTCAGCGCTATTCTCAAAAATCGCCAATTAATTTTCATTATTTTTTCATTTTTCGTCTCTAAAACATAGGTTATGACCCCTCATTGGAACGAGCTCGTTCCAATGAGGGGGCATAACCTATGTTTTTGAGACAAAAAATGAAAATAATAGTTATTCAAGAATTTTTTTTTTTGCAAGTGTCGTCTTCTTTTCGTGTTAGGTAAAGGGTTAAAGAACTTGTTTTCCCACCACAGAGCGCAAGAACGTCAAGCATGCCGCCCGCTTCACTTCGAACCTTAACCTAAATATTAAACTGCGACATAATATCGCCGGAGGAAATCAGGAGTGCACTCTGACAAATAAAAAGATAAATGTCTCCAGGCTCCGACAGTATATCCGTAACTCCTAAAACTGTAATCCCCTACATGCTAGACGAAACAGTAAGGTTGTTTAACCAAGTACTCCAATCTGGTCATTATCCCACTGAATGGAGTAAGTAAGTCCACCCTGACGCCACTGTACGAAAAGAGTAACCGGCACGACCCTAACAACTACAGAGCCATTGCCGTTAGCTCTGCTGTCGGGAAATTATTAAACAAGATTATAAATAACCAGATAAATTATTTCCTTGAAGGTAACCGGCTTATAAGCGACAACCAGTTTGGATTTCGTGAACACCGTAGCACGGTCGACAGTGCATTTGTTCTCAAAAATATTTTCAGTCAGTGCAAACCAGAAAAATGCTTCTATATGCAGCTTTTGTTGAATTCAGGGAAGCCTTTGACACAATCCACCGATCCTCGCTGTTTAACAAATTACGTAAATGCGGTGTAACTGGTAAAATACTTGACATTTTACAGTCCTTGTACTCCTCAAGCTACTATCTTACTAAAACTGCCAAGGGCCTAGGTTCGCCACTACTATCCACAATTGGGATTAGACAAGGCTGTGCGATCTCCCCAACCCTGTTTAAAATATTTATAGATGGCAGTCGTAAAATCTTTACTAGAGAATGCGACCCTATAGTTGTGAATAATAAGTACATAAGTCATCTTTTGTTTGCAGACAACCTAATTATGTTCTCAAGTACGCCTGTCGGGTTACAAACATTTTTAGATAATTTAGAAAACTACGCGAAGAATAACCATCTGAGAGTAAACACCGAGGAAAGTGCTTAGTGGTTTCCCTCAAAAGGGTTCAAGGTTTCACAGTTTTTACATTAGCTGACAAAAACGTAGGAGAGTGTACCAAGCTATTCTTATCTGGGCATGACGTTTTCCGCTAATGGGAAATTTTGAGAGACACAGAATGCTTTGAAACTGAAAGGGATGGAAGCACTTTACAGTCTTTTAAATTCTTTTAAGAGTAAACACCTCCTGACCACTGCTGTGTTGTCCAAATTATTTGACCAATTAATAAAACCCATATTGCTGTATGGTAGTGAACTATGGGGTGCAGAGTATTAACTTGCGAAGTGGGATAGACTTCCCTCTGAGGCTGTACACATCAAGTTCTGTAAACTGATACTCGGTGTTAATAAAAATTATTTCAACCATGCCGTTCAAGCTGAACCTGGTGGAGTCCCACTTTCCCTCGACTGCATCGTCAAAAGTTCAAATTCATAGCCAGGCTTCACTGTGCAACTCCAGGTACATTGCTCCGCGATTCACTGGAAGCACATAAATTAACGAACGAATATAGCGGATTCCGTCTAATGTTGGAACATTACAATATACCATTGGCTGCAATGCATGATAAGAAATCCGGTAAATTACATGAAAATTTATCAAATGATTACACACTCTGTTTTAACCCTTAAGTCCTCAGATTAATTTTAAAGTATTTATGGCCTTTTTCTGTTTACATAGTTATTGATGATTTGGCAGTGGTTCTACACCACTGCTGGCTGCCTATACAGGCAGCCAGCAGTGATATAGAACCACTGCCAGGGAAAATTCAGTCTACACAAAAGAGTAATAAAAAAGATTACACAAGGGAGCACCTGCTTCAATGCAATATAAAAGTGGCGGTTTGGGGCTATATGGGGGCTTAAGGGTTAATGAATGTCTTAACAATAACAACGAAAAGAACGGTAAAATAAAGTGCGTACTTATCGCGCCTTCAAAAATGACATTAAATTTGAGCCCCATTTAGCTTGCTCAAAAAGGGAAGCGCAAAGTATGTTTACGAGATAACGGATTAATAATCATAAAGTGACCAATAAAAACCGGAGACATGCACAGCCGCCAGTACCTTCATAAAAATAGGATTTGCAATGGTTCTGATGTTTGTAAGGTCGCCGGCGATGTGGAATCTGAGATGCATTTTGCAATGGACTGCCCGGCCTATACAAACATCAGATGATAGTTGTTCGCAATAATTAACATGAACAACGCAAACTTTTCAAATGCATGCAAACAAGATCGGTTTGAATTTAGTTTTGAAAAATAATACGCCCTCATTATATCACACCATCTACAACATAATCCCGCTGTTATTCAGGAAAAGAGAAACAATAATAGCAAAATCGTAGGTCATTAAACTGACCTACATGTAAGGATTTGACTTTATATAATATATGTATGATACATTAGCCTTATTTACTATTCAAAAATGGCTATTTGATTTGTTACAAGTTTATTATAATCATATCATATCTCTGTTAACTCTTTATGCAATCTGTCTCTAGGTAGATTTTATTTTGCTTGAATAAACTGTTACTATTACTAACACTAATATTTAAATAAACAAATTTTAATTCCGATGTTTAAACCCAAAGGTTAAGAGTCCGTTTTTTCTGATCAAACGGATCGATAAAAAATTAAAACAACCTTTTGGGAACCTGTCTAAATGACATTCGTTATCTTTTCTATTCAGCATGTTTGTTGAAATTTATGTCGATGTTTCACTTCGGCTGGTGTCCATTCACGCCTAACCATTTGGTGGCTATTACTTTTAGTAAAACTATAAAAACTATAAGTAAAAATTTGGGCAGATTTGCAAAACAGCTGAGACATACTTTTTTAAAACAAGTTCGAAGCATATCAAGATGTCCGAAGATTTACCGAAATAACGTTGACCAATTTAGATATAACAGGATCCGTAGATGAGACGGATTCGGGATTGGGTTAATGTTGTGGTTGGAGATGATTGCTTTTTTAATATTATCTTATTTTTGGTCAACTAATTTTTTTGTGAACCGACTTTACTTTGCTTTGGACGTTTTCATTTCCACACTACGCGACAGACAATCGATAATTGTACAACGAAATTTGTAAACTTTTCGAAGCGTAACTAATAACTCGACGGGAAAGGAACTTTTGGGAAAAATGTTCCGGCTCGTACATCACCAGTTGCATACATAAACATTTATGCCATAGCTGCGATTCCGTTAAATACAAGGGTTTAAAGTTTAATGGATGTGTTAAAGTTTAATGGATGTGTAATAAATAGGTTTTATTGTTTTTGGTGGAATAATAAACACGTTTTTTTTCTACACATGTACCTCATTTGATAAAATGAAGCATTCTGGGAATTCCGTTTACAAGTCTTGATCTGCACTGAATCATACAAATACTAAAACTCCGCAAAATATCGAAAGACCTGCAATTGTTTTGAATGTTGTGAGATGATGTGGAGTTAGAGACAAGAATATCTCGTTTGGCGGAATGAATCCGCGGGATTAATACTTGACAATGTGTATCTATTTGAGAATACTCGCCATATTGGAGGAGTAATATTACTTGAATCCATTTTCAAATTCGTTTCTTCGATGGCAATTATCACTTCCATTGCATCAATAAATAAAAAAAAATAATCACTATTTTTTTTAGAAATATATATTGCAAATTCAAAAGTATTTTTTTTCAGATGTTGTTAACTGTTAGAGTGCTAAGTGATTTCTGGTCATCAAAATTTGTCCATGTGGCTTTGCCTTGTTACAATTTATGGGAGAGTGCCAAGAGATTGTAACAAGGCAAACCCATACAGACTAAGTAATTTTACTTCTAAGATAATATAACACCTTTTGGCTGGGGTATCCGTCCTTCGTATTAAAGCCCAACTATGGGCTTCCAGCACTGTACCAGTTAATCTATTAACCCTTTACTTGGTCCGTGTGACTCTCGAATTTATGGTTGACATTGAATAACTGATCCAATCAAGCAGATAATTTTAATCGAATCGATTCTCACCACTACTAAATATATAGGTCCTTTCGAGAACAGAATGTACTCATTGGTGTCCGATAACAACAAAAGGTGTTGGAATTTGTTTGTGGTGTGTCCTTTTATCAACTGACGCGCACCAAAATTATCTATGGTTTCTTACCTGAAATCGGATCTGATTATAAAAAATGTGAGTCAATGAATTCACACGCACCAAGGTTGTATTAACCCTAATATGATACATTTCTGATGACCCTGTTCAAGAGTAGCGATATATCATAGACGAGAATCTGATTTCTGAGAGAAATGTTGAACGGGTCTGCGGCTGTGCTTTTTTTCCGTTTGGGAACTATCCTACTTTTCATTGTTGTAACCATTTCCGAGTAGCTGGTACATGCTTTCGCCACCAATTCTGGTGATGGCATCTGTGGCTCCAATGACTATTGTGATGACACTTGTTTTTAAATTCCATATCCTACTATAGTGAAGTTGCAGATCAACAAACTTCCTCGCCTTCTACGTTTCCTTCTGTACGATGTTAAAGTTGCTGGGGATTGAAATATCCAGCAGAAGGCAGGCGCCGTACTTCCGGTCTATCAGAAATATATCGGGTCTATTATTAGTTACACAGTTTGTTGGTGGCCTAATGTGGTATATATGGTGTCAGTTAAATTCATATTGGACGAGAGCGAAGCTCGAGTCCAATATGGAATTAACTGATACCATATATACCATAATAGACCACCAACAAACTGTGTAACGAGTATATCTTATCGACTGCTGCATCGATGCACAGAACTTATAACAAAAGCTATCAAAATTAAATGAGAGAATTCTCACAATGTGTTCGCGTGTCTTTGCCTTGTTACAATTTATGGGAGAGTGCCTACAGGCACTCCCCCATAAATTGTAACAAGGCAAATTCATACATACCAAACAATTTCATTTCGAAGGTAACATGACACACATCCACAGAATTTGAAGCCTTTTAAGTTGCCTAACCTGCACTTCAGACCAAATATGCGCCTCCAACACTCAATCTTTCAACTTGAAGCGTTTATCAGCTGCTGTCATTTGGAATAATCAATGAACAAAGGGGAGATTACCCATAGCTGTCAGCGTACATTGATGTTGACAGGCAGTATATGGATTTATATGCAGTCTGCATGTGACGTCTTTGAACCAATGAAATTACTGATACTTGTAGGAGGTAAGATATTTCATGGTATACAGTACGACCGCCGTTGACTAGTCACAATATTTCCACAGAAGCAATAATATTTGATTCCAGACTCTAATTATTGGAATAATCATCACAAATTTAATTACTGAAGCACCAAGAGCAACCTGATGATTCATTAATTGAAATTTTGCTGACCACGATTTATATCACCTGATAAACGCATGCGTGGATATCACTGCCCACGCATGAATTGCGACCAGTCCACGGCGACTGTACTGTATGTCAGTGTGTACATGTGTGTCCCATAAGATGGTTATATAAGTTTTGGTGGTGATTTTCTGTAGTTGATTATTATTATTATTATTATTATTATTATTATTATTATTATTATTATTATTATTATTATATTCGGACTGGGTAATCGTTACTCAATCTTCGTCTTAGATTTACAACCCAGTCGATAAACACACCTGCAAAATGCATATGTCAAGAAAATTAACAAGATTAGTAAAAATCCTATTACTCCCCAAACATCAAACATTAGGGCCGATACAATTGACAGATCCAACGATAGAGGGCGTAAATGCTTTCCTCCATATTTGACAATGTGTTCAACTGCATCGGCAGCTGATTCTGGTGCTGACTTTGGATGAATTTCCTCACTTATCTTTGACAAAATGCGAATGTTTTCTTTAAATGTGTTATTTGACAAAATTTCTAATATCGCCGTTTTGAGATTACTTGGATTCAGTGTACTGTAATCTAACTTAGTTCCTATTCCCATTGATACAACTCGCCGGGCAGTTGACTCCTGTTGCCAGAATAAAGGGATGCATATGATAGGAACATTGTGGTAGATAGCTTCATAGAAGGATTTACGTCCACAGTGTGAAATGAATAAAACAGTTTTATCGTGACCAAGAACGTCATTCTGGGCAATCCATTTTGTGGTCATCACATTTTTCGAATTTGAAACTGCAGCGTTTTTCCAGAAAACTCTTTGTTGAATTCTTGAAAATGTTGTTGTCAATGTTTCACCAAATCTCGGTGCATACTCATTCACATAACTACCGAATGCCACAACTATAACGCCGTAATCTGCACCTTGGAAGAACTCATCAACATCTGCGTGCAGTGGACTTGAAGTTGTAGTTGTAAGGGATCCTACGAAAATTGTATTGGCAGCGGTCGGTAGAGGTCCACGCAAAATGAGATCACAATCTTCAATAAACAACTCAGCATTTCTCAAAAGAGTTACATAATCAAAAGCTGATACTTCAGGAGCGAATCCTTTTGCAGCTTCATTGTGTGATAGCCATAACAAGATGACAGGAGCGATCAATGTTGCACCGAAATTAACTGTTTTTTCAACAAGCGTCATTCTTTGTTGGTAGCCTAATACCGGATATGGTTGGATGTTCGGAAGAAAAGGCAGGCCGGCATCAATCCAGTCTAAATGAATTGTGCTTAAAACAGCAAAAGGAATATTGTTTCTGTAAGGAATCAGCAAAAGACATCTTAGTTCAAAGGTTCTGTTGATAATCACAAGATCAAATTCCTTCTTTTTGATTTGGGTGAGTTTCACTTCATCACCCAGAGCTGCCATGCAGATATCACTACCAAATCGATGAGCAGATTTGACCAAACTCATTAATGAAGGCAGCTCATCGAACATAAAGGACGAAAAACGGAAAACGGATTTATCTTGAACTGTATATTGTATTCTCTCTATGTTTACATTTTGTAAACAAGCGTTGCTACTTTCATGGTTCGGAACGTAAGCTGCAACTTTGTGACCTCTGCGAATCAGTGCGTCCCCAATAACCGCATATGGCATGCAATGGGTATACACTGGAGTTGGAATTAATAGTATCCTTGCAGGTTCTATTTTCGTGCAGCATAATGTGCAGATTACCAGATGCATAACACTGATGCCAACGATTCTGGAATAAAAATAATAAAGGAACGCTAATGAGTCGCATTTTCATATGACATTTCTGTATCAAGTAGGGTTAAATATGTTACTGGTTTTCTATAGAAACGTGAACGTGAATGAAATTACAATCAGAACCGGGAAACAGGAAATGTCTAGGATACCATCAAGTAAATTTACGAGAGTAATAAGACGTATTTATTTTCGTGAAAATGAAAAATATTTTATTGGCAGTCTGTGTTAAGGCCCATTGCGTCCGCATTGTTCCATTACGTCCTCAGGAACTGACAAAAATGGACTATTGCGTCCACAAGGCCCATTACGTCCGCGAGAATTCAACCATTGTGTCCGCAAGGCCCATTACGTCCGCACCAAACTGAACCATTGTGTCCGCAAGGCCCATTACGTCCGCAAGAATTTGAACCATTGTGTCCGCAAGGCCCATTACGCCCGTAAGAATTTGACCCTTGTATCCGCAAGGCCCATTGCGTCCGCAAGAATTTGACCATTGTGTTCGCAAGGCCCATTACGTCCGCAAGAAGTTGACCATTGTGTCGCAAGGCACATTACGTCCGCAAGAAGTTGACCATTGTGTCCGCAAGGCCCATTTCGTCCGCAAGAATTGAACCATGCGTCCGCAAGACCCAATACGGTCGCAGGAAATTGACCATTGTGTCCGAAAGGCCCATTGCCTTTGCTGAAATCGGACCATTCTGTCCGTAAGGCTCATTAAGTCCGCAATACTTGGCCCATTGTGCCCGTTCGAAACAAGTACATTGTGTACGCAAACCTCATCACGTGAACAAGAATTGGAATTTGTAGCAATATTTCTCCTGTGTTACGTTGAAACAAAAAACCTTCCTCGGTCAAATCCGCGCCCAGTTCACTGAATCTGTCAAACAAATTCAAACGTTTCACTACACTGTGAATTTGAATGATTGAGATTGAGTTCCAGGAGTCTGAGCTTCCGACGGGTTTGCTATGATAAAATTTCAGGTTGTTTTTCCCACAATAAACAACATGCAAAAGTTGATGAAGTCACCAATTGAGAGCCCCAGTCTCCAGAGTGTGTGTGGGGTGGGGAGGGGTACAGAAGGAGGACTGCCCAACGTTGTGAGTGATGCCAGTAGTCCCCATCTTAAAAAGTGAATTCATAGACCCTTAGAATAATTCGGGGTCTTTTTTACCTTTTGATCAACCAACTCCATAAAACAGCACTGACCGCTCGCCCCTTCAGATCTTTGTGTCGGATCTTCTCCGGGCATCGGATATTGTAGATGCGCATCAGACAAGTGTTGAAGATTGCCTTATCTTTTGTTGCGTTTTCCTTCTTGTGCGCCATGTTTCGTACCCATACATCATAATCAGCTTCACATTGGAGTTGAAGAGGCGGAGTTTGTTTTTTATACTGATCTCTTCTGATGCCCAGATGTTCTTTAGCATGACAAAAGCTGCTCTGGCCTTGCCGATACTAGCTGTGACAGCTCGGCCTGTGCCTCCCTGTCGGTCGAATACACTTCCAAGGTAGACAAAAGAATCCACCTCCCTGATTAGCTCGCCACCGACTTTGACTGGTGTGTTGGAAGTGGTGCTGATCTTCATCAGCGCGGTCTTCTTCCTGTTGATCGTGAGCCCTGTCCTAGCAGATGTGCTATCAAGGCGAGGGATGTTGTCCTGCGCCTGGCTGTCTGTGGTTATGTCACAGGAGAGCCAGGTTGTCAGCAAAGTCAATGTCATCCAGCTGTGTCCAAAGTGTCCACTGCATCCCGTTGTCCTGCCTGTTGTAGAGGTCCTCGTAATACAGTCAGTAACCGTAGGAAGAGGAACGGCCACAGCAGGCAACCTTGTCGAACTCCTGTCTTCACCTCAAAACTTTCTGACAGCTGGCCGGCGTGGGCAATGCTGCGGCTCATGTCCTGGTAGGTGCACCGAATAAGAGAGATGATCTCCGTAGTGCATCAGCAGCTTCCACCTCGTCTCTCTGTCCATACTGCCGAAGCCTTCTCATAGCCTATAAAGTTGATGTTATTACAGAGGGTGGGGGTCCACTTCAGCGAGTGATCCACGATGATGCGCTCTTCATCAGATCCGTCGACATAGAACATGTTCCTGAGGAAGCTTACCTGCTGGTCTGGGAGCTCGGGGTCGTCTGCCTCCTGCATCCTCTTCAGTAGAACCTTGTCTGGCACTGACGGGAGCACGATCCCTCGGTAGGTGCTGCAGTCCCAGAGGTCTCCTTTCTTCGGCAGCTTGATGACAACTCCTTCTTACCACTGGGCCGGTACATCCTTCTCCTCCCTGATCTTGCTGAAGTGGCTGTGTAGCATGTTGACGTCTACGTCTGCTTTGACGGCTTCTTTAGGTATCTCGTCCGGCCCTGCATCCTCGCCATTTCTGTGTCATAATGGCCAACTAGATCTCTGCCTTAAGGGTTTTTCGCAGTTGATGGGTAGTTCTGTCTCTGCTGGCGGGGGTGGGAGGGGGGGTGGAATGGATGTCTAGTGGTGTATCAGGAGCGGGGATTTTCAGCAGCTCCATGAAGTATTCTGCCCATCGATTCAGCTGTTCCTCGGTTGTAGTCAGTGGGTTCTTATTCCTGTCCCTCACTGGCCTGCATGCCTGCTGGAACTTGCCCGCCAGCATCTTGGTTGCCAGGTACAGGTCCTTCAGGTTCCCCTGTTTGGCCAGATATGAGGCGACTATCCCATAAAAATTTCATTTGAGGGTAGGGTATGTTTTGTCACCAATAAGAATTTTAAAAAACAGTTGTTGGGTTGTTCCAAATTCTTGCCCACTGTCAATTAAACACTCTTTTACATGGTTGTTCCATGTTTACATGGCTCGGAACATGGAATCCGTGTCCTAGAGCACTCGAGTGGGGCATCGTTTGAGCGTAATTTCAGTGTTCCTTCGCGACTTTATAGTCGTGTTTTCCTTTTAAGGCTTCCTAAAGGACCGTGCCTAGGCAAGGTGCCTGCTTTCGTCTTGGCTTCAATCTATTTGGATTTCCAGGTACCCCTTTTTCCTGCGCTTTTACCGCGTAACTACACCGTAATTGTCATTTATTGCGTACAAATCATGTTTTCTCCTGAAAATACCACGAATTGCATGAGACTCGAAACAATTTAAAATAATCAGAAATAGATTGAAACGAGTTTGTTCGGATATAAATTTACAAAATAGCAAACTTTTCCAAATGCCCAGATCACCATTCATCGAGAGGGTGACATTCTCCGTGTTCACACCCACCTCGGACCTATGTAGGCTCTCGGTTCGTACCTTTAGCGCTAAATCATTTCACCTTCTAACCCAGCCTTTCTAGCCTACAACCCCCATGCACAAGGGTGTAATGGGGAGTCCTCATTCTCTCATTTTGATCATCCTTTGGCCATGTCCTACATTTGATTCAATGCCACTAGATTTAAAGCCGAACGATTTGTGTAGGCCTATGTCTCTGCGTGATCTGAGGCAATCCTCCTTAGTGAAAGAAAAAAACTCACAGTCTTCAGGGTATGCACTAGACTGTTTGCGAAAAGATCAACAAAATCACTTTGCAACTCCTCCTCTTTAAACCCCTGCACTGGCCCATGATTGTGGGAGGGACAGACTGGCTTTTTTACATCTATAGGTGAGAACTACGAACGGTCAGGGAAGAATTATTCATTTTTTTTGCTTTTGTTATCTGCATATTTCTTTTTTGTCTTTATACCTCAAAACCAGAATTTTATTACAAGTGTAAGATAAAATATGAACCGTCGATCCGGATTATTAATTTGTCAAAGAGGCCCGTTTACGGAGAAACATTTTAAGCTGCGTTTTTCCGTTGTCTGAGAATATAGCCGTATTTTGTTGAAGACCGCAATGAACACGAAATCTGCGTAACGTTAGAGGGATGCGTCGTGGAATAACCTTCTTTCTCTTTGTGGTTTGATTACTGTCTTTGACAATTGTGGCAGCTAGAAACAGTGTTTCGTCGGTGTCTAAAGAAAGACACAATGTGTTATTGGGTATTGATTAAGTTTGTACCTATTACGCCGAACCTCAACCACCCTATGACATCTAATTTCGCGCAAGAAATGCACCGCAAAAGAAAACTAGTCTTCCAGAATATATTATTCTTTTGAACCAAAGGTGAAGCCAGGACTTCCTCGGCGTGTATCTGATAGCCTACGCCCCCCCCCCCCCCCCACCGTTAGGGCGCAGCAGAGGGTGTACGCTTGCCCAAAAAGTCAGCTCGGCGTGAGAATTTTACTTTTATACCCAAAAAGACGCATTTTGCTTACGTTTAGAAGCTACAATACCCAAGTTGAAACGCTTAAAAATATATGCGTAAGTTTTTAGCGTGTTGCACATAAGCTTGAGTATGATTCTGAAGGTTGTACAAAACCTGTTGGCAGATAGATTCTGTCTGAGGTTTTACTGTTAGGTGCGCGTAGAGCCAGGCTTCGCCGCGACGCCGCGACAACAAAATAATTCCTCAAGACAGTCCCCCTATCATGCTCGGCCATATCGTGATTACCGTGTGCAGTTCTTTAATTTATATAACGCCTTCAAGCTTCTTACTTGTAGTTTCACCTCTTGTCTCATTATCGATACAAAGAGTGTGAAATTTATTCCTTCGGGTCTTTAAAACGGTCCGGGACAAGAAAGTTTTGCCCATCCACTTTTTGCTCGTTGAGTAAGTTAAGCAGGAGACATAACGCTGGAAGGACCAAATTCTGCCGATAGACTTTCAAACATCAAGAAATTCGTGTAATTGAAAAATTTTGAAATGCAAACAACAATTCATACAGTTTGTGTGAATTCCAATTCCAAAGCGGTTCGAGTGAAGGAAAATACATTTAATTGGTTAGAATCATGAATAAATGCTGGATCATGGAACATTCTTTCCGACTTAAATCCCGGAGAAAGTTTGCTAACGGATACAGTGAGATGATTTGTCGGACCAAACCAGAAATCGAATTTGACCTGTATTTTGACATTACAGTTAAAACTAGAAGTCCTGTCATGAACTGTGCGCTTATCTAGGCTTAATTGCGCGTTGGAATTGCGCGCAATTGCCATATCGAATGGCATCCAAAGCACAGCAGGTTCTCCTGGTTACTCATAGCAAACACATGCAATGTTTTGCCAATGGACCCCCGGGTTACCCGGAGGTCCATTGGCTGAAACATTGCTTGTGCACAGGCCATATGTACAGAATTTGATAGCTATACTTGGGCCATAACGCGTACATTAACGCGCATATCAACGTGCTATTTGTGCGCATTTCATGACAGGACTTCTAATTTTAACTGTAGTCATGAGCATATAAAATTTGAAACCGACCGATGCAGCCAAACAATTTTAAATGGACGGAAACCAAAATGGTTAAGGGGAGTAGGTATAAAACGAGAGTTTACTATCACTTGTACATGTACGTGTACAACATACGTTCACGATGCGTTCACCAACGTGGAATTCAGTGTTAAATCACACGCTTGTTCACAAAACTGTACATGATCTTGAATCCCCCCCCCCCCCCCCCCCCCCCCATGTACAGTTGTGACTCCTAGATCGCACTTTTAACGTTCAAATACTCGCGGTGAACGCGCGTTTTTTAAAAAAGGGTGAAATTGTACATCTTCACTTGTATCCTGTACGTAATTTTTTGTCGACGTCCCATCGCAGATCAGACCATCGATCCATCGTTGGCGAAGGAAACGGCGACGCAATAGTGAGACTCACTGCGACCGGTGCGGGTAAGATAACTCTACACAAGATATCGTGGTTCGTTCCGCACGTGGAGCCTTCGATCGTGGAGAAAGCGCGTCTCTACAAGATCATAGAATCCAAGAGTAATTTAGAGGGATTTAGAATGAGACAGTGCGACACGGCTAGCATTCCTCCCTCCACGAATCATTTCGATTGGAGATTGACGGTGAAATCCGCTTCCGAGAGACCGCGTTTCGTCGTGGTTGCGTTTCAGACCGACAGGGACGGGTCTCAGGAAAAGAATGCGTCGCTGTTCGATCACTGCCATTTGAGAAACACGCAAGTGTTTCTGAACGCCATGAGATATCCAGCAATCGATTACAACGCGTCGTTCGACAAGAACGATTTCTGCAGACTGTACGGCGACGCCGCTGATTTTAGAAAGAAGTATCACGGTCTAGACGAATTGATAAGCAACCCCAACATGTCTCCCGGCGAATACAAGTCGATGTATCCCATGTTGGTATTCGACGTCAGTAAACAGAGTGAACGACTCAAGAGTAGCGTGTTAGATATTCAGATCAAGATGCAATTCGATAGGAACGTGCCGAGAAAAACCGAAGCCTTTGCCCTGGTCCTGTCGGACAGAGAATTACAATTCGAATCGGATGGAAATAAGATGTCGATCATTCGATGAGAGACAAGTGTGTGAAAAAAAAAAAAAATAAAAAAAAATAAAAAGTAATGAGTTATTATTAAAAACAAAAAAACAAAAAAAAATAAATAAAGTAATGTGATCTAGAGAGATTGAACATCTTTCTAAATCTCATAACTTTTTTTTTTGTTTTTTTTTTTGTTTTTAATAATCACACATTATTTTTTTTTTAATTCATTATTTTCCACGCTTTCACTGTTTGTTCAAAGGATCTAGTTCGATCAGTAGACTCACCACGGAAGTGGCAGCTTCGGGATTATTGGTTTTCGTGACAAAATTAATCCTGTCTCCGGCGTTCACTTTGAGAGGCGTGCCGAACGTGCTAACATTCGCGTGTTGATTCTCAGTCTTCTCGACGCTGTATCTCTTATCGCTCTCCACACCATTCACCATGAGATTGACGACCGCTCTGTTATTCAAATCCGAGGAAGCCAGACTCATTCGAAGGATTTCACCTCCCAACGGCATGGGATATCCCACCTGACCATGTTTCGATCCGCTACCTCCATTTCCGAAAGACCACTCAGCTTTTCCCTCATCTAAGGCGCCGGCCTATTCGGCCCACACGGGGATCAATTGTCTAGCATATTTGACTACCCCCACCACCGAAATCAGGGTGCAGGCATCCGTCATGTTCACGGGATCCGGTAGATTCGTGAGCGCGTGTCCACCCATGTCTAGTTTACCTTCCATGATGTCGCCCTTTCTCCAGATCGAGTTGTCGTCCACGTACTTCCTGCTTACCGCGCTGGAATCGAATTCGGGATCGTGATCGAGACCGAATAAATTGTGACCGTTCATGTTGATGCCACCCCCCGTGGTTCCGCCAGATTATTTTTTCAGGCAGAGATCGTCCACTTGCGATTCTAGGTATTCTTGCGATTGTATCACGGCAGAATCTACGTAGCCCTTGTTGACCGCGGTTGAGTCCGCATCCGTGTCGTCGATCTTCGACAGATTCAATATCTTGTGGAATCCCGCATTCAGATCCGATTTCATTTCTCGTCTGTCAGACTTTCTCTGTTCCAGATCTACGTAGTGTTTGGTCGCCACGTCCTTGGGATTCGTGGGAGTGGCCACGTTCGTTATCTTGTTAGAATTGGCGTTCAATTCCAAGTGCATCGTTTTCAGAACGTATCTATTTCTCAGGTGTTCGCTGAATCTCGCGTGAGAGTCGTCCGCGTATTTCTTGGTTGCAGCATCAGTGGGATCTATGGGATTCGCGACGTTCACCAAACATTTGGATTTCAGATCGAGATCGTCGGTCATGGTTTTATCCACGTAATTATCCAGTAGGATTCATTCGAAATCGGCGTTCCCCCTGTCGACGTATTTTTTAGTCGCAGCATCTGCGAGATCTATCGGCTCGGGAAGATTGTAGAGCTTCTTATCGTTCATGTTCAAAGGTTCTTCTCGAGGTTCGTATCTCCGAACGTAACGTTCGTCCAAGTTGGCAACGTCGTAACCTTCGTCGACTTCGAACGTCTTCCTCTTCTTTCTTGGGTTGACTTTTTCGTCGTCACTTCTACCAAATTTATCGACTGGCATGTTGTTGTGGGATTTTTTGTTTTTTAGAAAAATGTGTTCAAGACGCAGTTTATTAAAAATGAACTATGTTATTTTATTTTTCGTTTTTATTCGATTAAAATTTTTTTTAAATAATTTTTTATCTTCATATATACTATAAAAAAAAAATCTCTCTCTAATGTAAATCATTGAGAATGTCTTGAAATCGATCTCCTTCAGACCATCTCTTGAGAATGTAGAGACACAGGTGACCGCAAAACACTTGATGTGGTGATTGCACTTGTTCCGTGTTGTAACGAACCATCGATTTGTTGAAATAGTTCTTTATTTCTTTTGGTGGCGAGATTCCGTAGCTGTCGAAATAATAATTTTTCTTCTTCCCGTTCGTCATCCACGCCACCCAGTGAGTGCCTTCACCCGATGAATCGTCTAGATTTAAAATTCCGCATTCCGATTGTCGAGGTCTTCTCTTCGGCAAGGCATCTCTGGAAAACACTCCTAGAAAATCTTTGATTTTCAAATCTTTTGCCGCATTCAACAGTTCGATGTTGGATAGGGGTTCATTGGGTAAGATGACACCTTCTACGGATATCTTTATTTTCTTATTCATAAATGCGTATATATATTTTTTTTAATTTATTTTATTATAATTTACTAAAAATGACGTTATTTTTTTTTCAATTTTTTTCTTTTTCTTTTTAAACTAATTTTCTCGATGTCACTATCGATTTCTATATTTTTGTGTTCATCTAATTCTTCTTGATTTTCTGGAATCCTATCATCCGCAATCGTATCTGGAATCTTATCATCCACAATCGCATCTAGAATCCAATCATCTCCATTCATATCGTCTAAAATTAGATCCAAAGTCCAATGTCCGAGTGCCAAAGTGCTTATTTTATCGTCTAACATGAATCTCTTGTCGTCGTCGGCTGTCAGCGAAATCTTGTTGACTATTTCAGTATACAAGTTGTGATTTTCACTTCGAATCGATTTCATAGTCTTATACACCGGACCACTTCCTAACAGACAATCTTTATACTCTTGGAAAGAGATGTTTTTCTTCACCACACACGCTTTAACTCCTTTACACTTCTTGATCTCTTCATCATCTTCTAGACGATAAGCATAGAGTTTGGGTCTCAAGCCCACGAATTCGACAATCTGTTTACCGCCGCTCTCGTCCTTAAATTTACCCAACACTTTCTTGTTGTCGTTCGATTGAATGTTGGACGGGTGATCGACGGGATAATTGCCCGTTTCGAACCAATCGGCCACGTCCGGAGATATATCTCGGTAGACGTCTTTCATCTCTATCTCATAAACTAAACTGTCCATGTCGGTGAACAGTAGTTTGGCTTTGTCACCAAATTTTTGTTTGACGTAATCGTAGTGAAACTCGTACATCAATCGCTTGCTTATATCTAAGATGATCGGTCCGAGATAATACGGTTTGTCGAACTTCAGATGCGTCTTTTGCATGTGAACGGCCACTAGATTTCATCGAATATGGTTCGGTGTTTGTAATTGGGTTTCGCCACTAATTTTTTAGCTCTTTTCTCAGACGTGACGAGTCGAACGTCGGTTCTCTTCCTGATGTTTTCCATCGATTTGCCATACACGCAGTTGTTCATGAGTTTGAAGAAATCTTTTTCGAAATCGTTCTCGGCTCGAGTTCTGAGATTCGTGTTGAGATCGATGTATTTTTTCATCCAAGGCTCTTCGTCGAATCGAATGATGCGATGTATGTCGACTAATTTCATCCCGTAATCGACGTACTGTTTCAAATTCTCGCTGTAGACGACGTAGTTACGTTTGTTAAATAAATTGGGAGTGAGTTTTTTCCTCGTCTCCTTAGTTTGGTTCCATTCGTTCGGGAGCCAGCGGATAACCGTTGTGTGGACCGTGTAATTCTTCCGGATAGTTCAAATCGACTTCTAAAATGCAAGGATAGTCTCTCCATTTTTGCATCTCTTCCGGTTCCTTCACCCATTCGAAATTTCTAATCGGTAAAGGATGACTCATAGCCCAAGCGTACAGATTATTGGCGTCCCAATACTGTATGTATTTAGTCGACCATTTCGAATCGAAACCTTCTTTCATGTAAGGATTGTTAGCTTCAGAATATCTGTGAGAGATCATCGAGACGCCACCTCTCGCAGCCCTTTTGAACATGAGCAACATGTCCACGTCGGATAATAATTCCAATTGGACTTCGGTGGGCTTCAACAGAGCATCCCATGCCAGACCCGGTGCGGTGAAATACCAAGCGGGATCCAGATCGTAATTTCGATGACAGACGTCTCGAAAATTTTCGAACACATCTGCCAAGAGCAGAACGTCGGTCTTCAGATAGAGATCGTGATAATCTCTCATGGTTTTCATATCGAATGATTTCCACACGTTTTTGGCGTGTTCGTAATTCTCGTCGGAAATGTCGGATTCATATAATTTCGAATAAAAATCTTCTTTCGAAGGTAGTGAGGTGTCTTTGAATCTCTTTAGATCATTCATGTATTCATAAGGATAGACTCCTTTCCTCAACATGACGTCTACTCGTTCTCCGAAATGTTCGCTCGTGATTTTAAATTTATCCTTGCTCATGTTATCGATTAATTTTTCCAGAGCGGTCGACATGAATTTAAAACTGTCGATGAAACGTATGCATCTACGAATGGATTTCGTTTTTTCTTTCAACGTATTTCCATCGATTACTCTTTTCTTCTCCATGAGCTTCCATTTCGTGAAGGAAATGTATCTTTCTTCGCTGTTCGCGATGCAATTTAATTCTTCGTGTGAGGTGCTGAGATTTTTCATGAACAGATGACTGTCGTAACCTGAGAGATTGTGAAACATCACCGGATAGAAAGTGGCGTCTCGATATTTTAAATTACACTTGCTGTGAGCCGGACCGCGATACAGACCCGTGTAATGATCGTGGTCTCTGACCTTCTTATTTTCCTCCGAATTCTCGTCAAACGATTGTCTGCATATGTGACATTCGGTGGCTCTGTTATTTTCGTCCTGCTGCTCTCGCGTGATGATCATTTTCGCCGGAGTTTTGAATTTGTCATATAACATTTGAATTTTCGATTCTAACTCTTCCACGAACCTTTGAGCCACGTCGTCGTCTTCACTCTGTTTCGTGTAGGTGAAGGGACCCATGTCGTGTTGCGAGTCGAAAGCGCATTTCACGTAAATGCAATAGCCCGAAGGTATGTGTTTTTGATATCTTTCGACGTAACTTTGAAGAGTGTTGGGTTGACAGAAACTCATTTTCGTGGTGAAACATTCGAAATCGGCATACATGACGAATGGTACTTTTAACCTTCTATTGTGATTTTCAAACTGCATGATGGTGTTGGGTTTGGGCATTTCGACGGCGACACCTTGATTTTCATTGCAATATTCCTGATGTTTCGCTAATGGTTTTTCGGTCTTAAATATGTTCATGCAATTGTAACATAAAGATATCTTTCCGTTATAATTATTATTTTGTTTCGACAGTAATCGGGTCGGATGTTTAACCCAACAATAATGACGATTGTCACCATTCGAAATCAATAATAAAATAATCGTCTTTTCTCTTCTGAGATACGAAGTCTGTCTAAGAGGATAGATCTTTTGATTTTCGTTGTCGTATCCTAAGACGTTCACCACTACGGTGGGATTTTGAACCTCGAAACGTTCGATGTGTTTTAACTCTGTTGGAAAAGTCACTCCAGTCAAATCGAGATTTTTAGAAGTTTCCTCGTAACGAGAAACTCTATCGGAGTTTATTTCGACAGGGTATAAAGCGGAGGTGACTGCCCATTTAAAACACTGATCATCTTTATTTCTCACGTTGACCACAGCGTGTTTCTTAGTCAAGAAATACGGTAATTCCAAGTAGGAAGATCTTTTCAACGGTTCATTTTTATTCATGTGAATTTCGAGTTTCAACACCTCACCGAACATCCAATTACTACCTTCATGTTGATAATTCGCGAGAGACGTCAACATCTTGTCTTTCATCTTTTCGAAAACGTCCGATAGATCTGAACCTCGAAATATGGGTTCGACGTTAGATCTGAAATATGCATTTTTCACGATGCTCTCGCCGGACTTCACGTCGATTTTATTCATTATGCAATGGAGTATCATCTTAATTTTTAATCCCACGTTGATGTATTCGCGAAACAAATCCAATACTTCTTTCTTCATCCGTTCCATGAACAATTTCGGATTGACTTTCTTCAATGAGGGAATCACATTGAAAGTTTTAAAAATGCCTTTGATCGCACTCTCCCGTTCTACGGGTTTTGATTTGAATAGTTCCGCAACGAGTCGTGTTACATATTCTTCTCCTTTCTCTTCATCGATTGCTCGTTGAATTTCGCTTGATATATCTCGTTTGTCTTGAATCTGAAGTGCATCACTCGTTTTCGTTTTAGTTTTTCTTTTCTTTTCTTTGGAAACTTGATGTTCTTCAACGGCTTTTAATTTAGTCGTCTTCTTATTTTTCACAACCGATGCATCTTTTGACGTCGTTGCTATCGACATTTTATTTGCCTTTCTAGCGTTTCGCAAATATTCTTGTATGACATCAATTTTTTTTGATTTAGTTCTATGATTTCTGAAATCTGAAATTTGTAATAGTTTACAAATCTCGTTTAACTGAGGTATGGTTTTCTCATTTAAATTTACCATTGTTTTATCTGTTTGCGTCATTTGTAAGAATATTTTTATTTTATTTTTTTTTTTTTTGGAAGTTTGTATTAAATAATTTGTTAAAAAAGTTTTGCTTTTTTACTCTTTTTATATATACAAAATAGAAAAAAAAAAAAAAAGTTATATTTTAAATTCAATTTTTTTTTTCTTTAATGTGTTTTTATTCAAAAACAATTTAAGACCGCTTTTATTTCTCGTTCGCAAACCGAACACGTTTTCTCGTCTTCGGAATGACATTCTCTACAGTAACGCAGGTGTGCGCATGGTAGAAACAAGATGTTTGTGACACCTTCGCAGACCAGACACTTGGTGGTGAATGTTTTACTCAGTTTGTTTTCAACGAGTGATGATAACTCGTCCGCTTCCGACATGAATTTAAGGAGATGTTCTAAAGTTATGAATTGAGACAGGGTCTTGTTCGCGATGTTTAATGCATTGTACAATTGTTCTCTGGTGTATCCGAGTTGTAACATATCCATCAATAATTTTTGGTTTTTATCTCTATCCCTCTCTTCGTCTTGGATTTTGATCAATCCTAACGTTGGAATCTTGTTCAAATAATCGCATTCGTCTTTTTTAATATTACGTATGTGTTCTAGTAAAGGTCTGTTGTGAGGTTCCCAATTCATCAAATGTAGGTTGCAACAAAAACATTTGACTTTGTCACCTCTACCCACGTAAACAAAACCCGTGGCGGCTAAATCTTCGGGTTTTTGAGCGAGGTGCGAAGGCCAATTTTTAAACGTTTGAAGTCTTGCATGTTCTAGACTATAATTCAGATGTTTGGACTTGATCATTGTTTTTTACCTCAAAATTGAGTTTGTAAGAATTTTTTTTTTTTTTTAACTTTTATTTATAAATAAAGAGAAATAAAGAGAAACTTTTTTTAACAAATTATTATTTAAATACAAAATTTAAAATAAACATTATTTGCAAGAATTCATAAAAACCAAATGATCGATCATGCCAACAACACCTAAAAGATGCGAATTGAAATTGAAACGAGACGAAGGGTATGAGAAATCCAGTTTTAATATCTATACATTACAACCACACGATCCCATCGAATTGAATGAGGTCGAGATGGTGGACTTAGAGCGCTACTACCACAAATATTGAATGTGTTTGAAAGTGGATGAAGCCGCGCTCGATTTGTTTTATGAGTATCAAAGCGAACTGCTGATTAATATCATCGTCGCTGAAGACAGAGAATTCGACAGGGGTGATTTATTGTTGTCCTATGGAGATTACATATATCCAATAATCTCACCCGAACTCGTGAAGAAATCGGGTGGTGAGAGTGCATTTGCCTATGAAAAAAAACTCAAAAGAGTAAAGTTAAACATTCACACCATATTCGTATGTGGAAAAATGACGAATGTCAACTTGCTAATAACGGACTTGGAAATATAAACAATAGAGAGATTGAAATTAAAATTTAACTTTTTATATAAATATAAAGAGAAAAAAAACTTTTACTAAAAAAAATTTTACATTAAAGAAAATTAAAAATTAAAAAAAACAACTTTTTTTATGTATATAAAGAGCAAAAAAAAAAAAACTTTTTAAACAAATTATTATTTAAATACTAAATAATCAATCATGAAGACAACAACACCTAAAAGATGCGAATTGAAATTGAAACAAGTCGAAATGTATAAGAAATTCGGTCATAAAATCTATAGATTACAACGACACGATCCCATCGAATTGAACGAGGTCAAGATGAAGGGCTTAGAGCACAAATACGAGAAATATAAGATGCCTTTGAAATTGGACGAAGCCGCGCTCGATTTGATTTACGAGTACCAAAGCGATCTGCAGAACATCATCATCGCCGAAGATAGAGAATTCGACAAGGACGATTTGTCATTGCCCTATGGAAATTACATATTTCTAAACATCTCATTCGAACTCGTGAAGAAATTGGGTGGTGAGAGTGAGTTGACTGATGTAAAAAAACTCAAAAGAGTAAAGATAAACATTCAACACGTTTTCGAAAAAGGAGAAGACACGAGTGTCAACATGCTAATAACGGACTTGGAAATATAAACAATAGAGTGATTGATTTTTAGCGAAGAAAAATGAAAAAAAAAATAAGATCATCTTTAGTTTTTTTTTTTTTTTTTTGTTTTCCTTCTTCACTATCATCATAATATATTATAATAACGTTTCCTTTTCTCTCAGTTTTCAGCGTCGATTCTTCTTCTTTTTCTTTTTTTCTTTTTCTTTGTGATATGATACGATTATAATAACATTTTTGTTTATCCGAATCATAATTATGAATGAATGTTGTGCATCTCTTGGTAACACTCGCATCATTACCATTCTCTTCAGAAGGTAGTGGTGACCGTGGAAAGCATCGTCTCATTCTCAACCGTCTATCCCGCGCTTTATCTATCTCTTTCATTAGTTCTTTCCTTAGATATCCATCATTAGAGTCTAACCATTTTTTTTTTATTTTTTCGCTCTCTGGCTCGCGATGTTCGTCATTATCGTCAAATTTTTTCTCCACCTTTTCATCCAGGTGATAAATTTGTTTCTCCACCTTTTTATCCATTTTAAATATATTATTTTATACTTTCTATGATTTTATATTTTATATAATTTTATATTATAATAACATATTCAAAATCGGTATGTTCTTAAATGGCGAATTCTCACCGAGCAACAAACCCTTGCCGAGTCGCTCAACGTTCCGTCCACTCTTCAGATAGAGACTGTTTCCTCTCAGAGAGTTGCCACCTCTAACGGGTTCTAGATACAATCCTTTACTGCTGTCGTCTACGTGGATGCGACACACGGCTCCTCCCTTCTTCAAAAACAGTCCGCTGCCACCCATTAATTTCTCAACTGCCGAATTAGCGAGTCCCGTGAGAGCTCCCACGCCGAGAGTCTTTCCGAGAAAGGGTAGCGCCTTTGCGGCAAAAGGTAATGCTTTTGCGGCTATTCCTGCCAATAGCGGTAGGAAACCACCTTTCATTCTCAAATTGTATCTCAATTGAGCGGGACTCATTCTCACCGTCAACCCTCTTCCATCGCGAATCTCTTTCTCCATCCTTTTGATTTGACTTCTGGTCCAGGCGATCGAATCCTGACCGCCTCTCGTCAGATCTTCGTGAGTGAATTTGAATCTCACCGCCTCGCCTCGAGTTGTTAACGCTCTCTTAAGTTTCTTCCTCTGTCCTGCAGATATGTCCACGTTTTTAACCACCTATTCTGTCATAATTCTGTTTTTTTTTAAATATATTTACTTCAATTGTTTCTTGTTTAATAATTATATTAAAATAATTTTGTAAAATTAATATTGCGTTTATTTTATTTTTGTTATCTATATATATAATATTTTTTTTTTTTTTTTTTTTGCTTTTATATTTCTCTTATGTGAAATCGTATCATCACTCTCTCTCCGCGAAGATCTAACAGTTCACCATTTTGATCCGTCAACGTGGTTTTGAGACTATACAACGTGTCTAAAATCACTGGTAGATAAACTAAATTTCGAGGTCGCTCCACGATCTTATAACCCGGCGACACGTTTGGAAAGAAGGAATAGATCGTCAGTTGAGCGCTACCATTCACGTAGCTTCCAGCAATCACGTCCACGTTCACCAGAATGCTATTGACTGCGAGAATGTCGACCGTATTTTCAGATGCTGCGTGGCCTCGATACATCTTTCGATCGAATCCCAACATCTTGCCTATAGAATCGTCTGTGTTGAAATCCACTCGAAAATTATCTTCCAAATCCAACATCGTCTGTAAGGTATTAGGATTGGGAGCGAGTCTGATCTTGTTGCTTCCCTTTCCATCCGTCTTCATTCGCGTCTGAATGTAATCGTTCAAATCGTCTATGTCGTAACTCCCTTTGGGAATTCGAATCTCCAACCAATCCGTTCTGTCGGAATACTTGAACGAGTTATTCTTTTCGGTGACGTTGGGAAAGGAATAATAAGTCTCCAGATTCACCAAAGCCATCTCGTATCTTTTCTCTCTATTCAATTCGATGGAAGGTTCGAATTTCGTAGCGAATCGAGTCGAATCGCCACTCACCATGATTTGAATAGATTGTTTTGCAGCCGTATTCTCGGCTATCCGTTCTAACAATTCTCCATGTTCGAACATTATATTTAATTTTATTTTTTTATTCAAAACTAATTATTTGAAGATTTATTATTTTCTAATTTTTTTTATTTTCATGCTCTATCTTATTATTATCATCGGAAACATAAAACTTGTCGAATCCGCACCGATATTTTCCGCGATTAAATTCGCTTGTCAAATCGATCACGACGAAATTGTAAAGTCCACCATCCCAAACCCTCTTGCAGAATCTCCTGAATTCCGCAGCACTCATGTCGTTTGCGACGTGATCGCCGTAGATGTGATTGAGATTCTTGAGATCTTGGCGAAAGAGACATAGAAAATTAGCGTTCTCCCTTATCGTCTGTCTGGGCAATCGAAAATAATTCTGCGACAGGTAGAAACAGTCCACGTTGCTGTGTCGACCCCTAACGTAATACAATTCGCATCGGTTCTGTCTCTCCAAAAGCAGATCGTCGAAAATCATGAGATTCTTATCTTCCGATTTCAGTTCTCTAGGATCCGGAACGTCGCTAGCGTTCTCATAAAATCGACACTCGACGTTCGAAGATGCATTTCTCTTCATCAGCTCCGTCGCCGCGCCGTCCAAAATGTTCGAGAGTGGAGCTCCACTCTTGTCTAATTCCTCCCTACTGTCAAAGATTCTGGCTATGACGTCCTTAGGCAATCTGCGATCCATGCACTCTCGAAGCAATCTGTATTCGGGTTGAAACAAGCTCTTGCCAAACACGAACAATCTGTCGTAATCCAACCAGTCGGGTCGGGACAACAGATTCATCAACAGATTGGTCTTTCCACAATTCGATTTTCCCACTATCAAACCTCTTATGCTCTTGGGAAAGAACTCGTTATTCGACCTCTTGGTCGCGGAGTCGTTCCAAGACATATCTTTAATGTTCATCTTTGTTTTATTTTGTTTGTTATTTTAGATTCTTTTCAAACACAAATTTTTTTTATGTTTTTCAAACTCTGTTTTAATGTTATTATTATTTATTTATATCGCACCGTCGCGAGTTCTCTTCAATCTGGATCCACTCGTCATTTTGGCTAAATCTTGTATAGGCACCACGGCATCCTTAAAATCTTTCCAACTTTTCGGCGTTCGCTCTAACGCAGCTCGCTTTGCCGGCGGACTGATCAACTTGTCGATCAACGCGTCGGCTGCCCTCTTGCCAGCCACAGAAGCTATCCTACCACTGGCTTCGGAAGCGGCTTTCTTACCAGCATCCAAAGCCGTCTTCTTACCGACCTCAAACGCGGTCGATGCGAGTTTTCTACCCGCATCGCTCGTGAACGCTCGCATTATAGAATCGACGATGCCAGAACCGCCTTGAACGTAAGTTCTGACGTATCCTCTGTTCTTTATCACCAACATATTTTATTTTTATGATATATTTTTGTTTTTTTTCACTGGTAAATCGTTTTGTCGTTTTTAAATACTTTTATTATTCTAGTGTAAGAATTTACTGTTTTATTTTTGTTTGTTTGTTTGTTTTGTTTCTCTCTACTTATTATATACACATCAATCCTTCAATTCGTTCATCAGCCTTTTATACTGGTTTTTATTCAAAACCTTCTGTCTTAACAATTCGTCAGATATAGCAACTATCTGATTATCTAATCCCGTGTTACCAGCCTGTCTGCTCGCCATCAACAAACTCAGTCTCTGAGACAGAGCGTCGGAATCGCTCGGAAGAAAAGTGGTTTTCACCCCTTTGCCGGTCACCGATTCGACGAACTTCTTGTTCATATCCCATATGGGTTTCACCACTTTCGTCCACTTGTAACCTCTGTTGGCTTTGGGTCTCGTCTCTCTGGCATCGTTATTTCTCTTCATGGCGTGGGTCTGGACCAGAATGTCTCCGTAATTGTCGAAATCCTGTTCCGCGTAATCGCCGGGCTTGTCGTAAAGGAGCAATCTCCGCAGACCATCAGTTACTTTATATTTATTCGAACCCACGATCAATTCATCATCATCCATTTCCACTTCCGTGTCTCCAACAAAAGTTCTACCCTCAGAATCCTTATAAATTCCATACGACTGATCTCTCTTACCGCCATCATCATCGGACGATGCGACGCTACTAGTGGTGATAGTCGAAGCCGTATCATCAGACTCGCTCAAATCGGTTTGAATTCCCGTGGGGACGTAATCCGGTGTAGATTGAACGGAATACCGATTTCCAAAACTAGGAGGCAACGAACCCATTCTCAAAGAACTCTCCTTTATGGGTCTCAATTCTTCGACTATCTCCTTCCTGCTTCGCTCTTGACCCTCCGTCACGGGTTTAAATATTTTTGTGGCTTCGCGTCTGAGTTCCATCTCACCAAGACGTCGGCTTCTGTCAGCAGACTGAATGCCCTTCTTAGCACGTTCATACTCACCTAAAATTAAATCTCGGTGCCTAGGATCCATCTGTAAAAACATCTTTCGTTTTAATTGTTTTTATTATTTTCAAAATTAAATGTTTAATTATATTTTTTTTTATGTTTTAAGTAATAAAAAACTCTTTCCGTCTTAATATATAATAATCTGAAAATATTCACATCTCAACTGACTGTGTTAATTGAAGTTTAAAAATACGTTTAAACAGTACATGACAAACCGGTTTCTGATTTAACGCATTTTGACAGTAGTTTTTACATTATGTCAAAAGATCACCAATTCACACATCAAACAACCATTCAGTCAGTGTTGAATTAAGAGAGAATTCCTTTGATGACTGTTAAACAGTTTCAACACACAAAGGAAAACTGATTTTAACGCTGAGAACTTATTCGTTACAAATCTCTCTCCGATTGCTATCATGAATATATTAAAAATTTTACCACTCAAAACCTAATTGAGCGGAAAATGCGTTTTAAACATTCCGATAAGTGTCTGACTTTTTCGAACGAACGCTTAACAGTCAATCTCTCTCATCAAGACAAAACACGCATATCTATTACAGATCAACTCTTTTCGAACAAAAAACCCTCAAAACTCAATTTCTATCCGTCCCATCAAGAGAAAACATGAATGTCTATAATACAGATCATAGTCGATTAGCTGAGTTTGTGAATTTCTCATAGTGGGGGAATTCCCCTAATAATGTCATAAATGGGAGAAAAAAAACCCACCGCCTCAAAACAATTGCGGGTTCTGAATCATCTGTCTCAACACAATTGCGGGTTCTGGATCACTGATCTAGAGTCCCCAAACTGTTTTTTGATGATGACCCAGAATTTTTTGCTTTTGCTCGCGTTCGCCAACGATGGATCCATGGTCTGATCTGCGATGGGAACGTCGACAAAAAATTACGTACAGGATACAAGTGAAGATGTACAATTTCACCTTTTTTTTTAAAACGCACGTTCACCACGAGTATTTGAACGTTAAAAGTGCGATCTAGGAGTCACAACTGTACATGGGGGGGGATTCAAGATCATGTACAGTTTTGTGAACAAGCGTGTGATTTAACACTGAATTCCACGTTGGTGAACGCATCGTGAACGTATGTTGTACACGTACATGTACAAGTGATAGTAAATTCTCCTTTTATACCTACTAAGGGGGAGGAGGAGGTTGGAGGTGTGCATGAGGGGGGGGGGGGGGGTAGCAGGGGCGGCGGAGCCGTGGGCGGGGGTGGGCAGGGGGCACGTGCCCCTACCACTTTTTCCCGCAGCCAATTTTTACGACAATCATATATACACCACTATCACCTAATTTACTGTAATGTTTACCTTAATTGACCGGAAAACAAGGAAATCGCGTCTTTTTACGGTGAACTTTCAATAATTTTCTAACTGTGCCTTCGGCCCTGAGAATTTATTCGTTCCGTAACTCATTAATAAAATCAAACTTATATCTGAGGCAAAAAAATTTCACGAATTATCCCACCCGCCACTCTAGAGTCTAGAAGCTCACGCAAAGGGAGATGAAAAATCTACAAACATCTATCTATTCACCTGATTTATTCGGTCTCGGAGATTGTGTCTGACACAACTCCCTCAATTGACGCAATGTAGTGGAAAAACTGTACGAATGCAAGAAGTATGTCATCCCGTTGAATTTGAATATTTATTTTAATTTATTATGCTTTAATAATATTGAGAACAGTTTCGTGATTCAGTTGTCGTTAAATGCGAGTTCAACCGGACTCACAAAATCTAGTTCCTCCTTGAAATGATCGGTTCACCCAAACAATCGATTATTGGGTCGGGGGTGGGGGTCACAATAGGTTCATGCTCACCATGGACATACGGGGTGGTATGGTGCCCCCCCCCCCCCTCCTACTTTTTTCGCTCATTTCCGCTAAAAAATTGGACAGAGAACGATAATTGAGCAAAAACAAACTGAGAGGAAAAATAAAAAAGCGTTCTATCAAAGCGCTCCGAAGTGTGAAGGTATAGCTTCCAAATACGAGGAAATTGCATCTTTTTTGGTCTGAAATTCAAAATTTTCTCACGCCGGCCCGAATCATGATCGGGCCGGCATGTCTTCTCTCTCAGAACAATCTCTTTCCTGGCAAGTGTTCGCTACAAACCAGGGACGGCGGAGCCGGGGGGGGGGGGGGGGGCGGTGGCACGTACCCACCTCACACTTTCTCCCGCAGTCAAATTTTTCAACCATCATACCACTATCATCTTATTTACTGTAATTTTTACCTTAATTTGACCGGAAAAGCAAGGAACTCGCGTCTTTTTATGGTGAAGTTTCCAAAAAAATTTAACTGGGCCTTCGGCTCAGAGAATTTATTCTAACCATCACCCTTTACTAAAATCCAACTTATATCTGAGGTAAAAAAAAAATCATGAATGATCCTACCGCACCAGTCTAGAAGCTCACACGATGGGAGATGAAAAATCTACAAACATCTATCTATTCACCTGATTTATTTGGTCTCCGGGGAGCGTGTCCGACATCGTCACATCTCCCGCATTTGACGCAATGTAGTGAAAAACCTGTATGAATCCAGACGTGTGTCATCCCGTTGAATTTGAATATTTATTTTAATTTTATATGCTTAAATAATATTGATAACAGTTTTGTGTTTCAGTTGTCGTTATATGGGACTTCACCCGGACTCACAAAATCTAGTTCATCCTTGAAATTATCGGTTCAACGAAACAATCGATTAGTGCTGGTGGTGGGAGGGGTGTAGCCCAAGAACATTAGGTTTCACTAGGAAAAAAAATCGGAGAAAGCTGATTTTTTCAGGGAATGTCGAGTACATGTCACTGAACGATTAGACAAAAGTCCCCTAAAATCCCAGTTGAGCTTTTTTTTCTACAGCCTTTTTTCGAAAACGCGTTTGAAAAAAATTTAAAAAAATCGCACGAACTTTGTAACCTCGAATTGATCCAACTGTATTTTTTGTTTACGCGTATTTCGAGCTACATAATGTCTAATATACATTTACCTAGAGGAAAATGTGCATTCTGTGACAATTTCTGCGAAAAATTATTGAAAATTCAGAAAAAAGTATCGGATTTACGCAAAAAATGACGATTTTCCTAACGGATTTGCCCAAAGGGTCGTAGTACAGAACGGGATGTTAGTTGGACAGACGATAAAAAATCCACCACCATTTGAAGACTTTTATCATTGCTTCCAAAATAGACATTATGGAAGACCCCCTCTGCTTCTGGCCGAGTTCCCCTTTTGGCATAAAATTCGTCAGCATGAGAACTCAACTATTTTCGGGCTTGGGACCGAACAGACACTTCTGTGTCTGGCAGCATTAGATCAATAAATAATATTTACAGAATGTACAAAAATCAATAAATAATATTTACAGAATGTACAAATCAATCAACATGGATTAAGTTACATTGACTATTATCAACGCTATATACAGAAATGACATGACCTATATACATATTATTCATCGAACTCAGAAATTTCCGACAGGACAGTGTTTCTGTGGTTGTTACAAGAATCCGAACTGCAATTACACAAACCTGAGCAAGAGAGTCCTGCCTTCTTACACCCACACCTTTTTGTACAAGCAATCTTGCAACCACAACTGATCAGATTCAGTAGGTTATCGGGGGCACATGGCTTTGTGGCTGCAGTCGGTACAAGAAGTCCATTGTCTAGCGACCACCCCCAATCCGTCGGAGGAAGCGAAGTGCCCAGCCATTGTTGGACCTGGAGATAACATCTGTAGACATGTTGTTGTGCAGCATCGCTGCTTGGTGGGAGTGAGGCTAGGTCGATGGGTTTATTCAGTTTAGATTTTGCTACATAACGCTTGTAAGTGACATATCTATATTGGTCGAGAGAGGAAACAGTTTTACTCCCGTATAAGATCAGGAGAAGTTGTTCCCCGGCAGCGGCTACTGCACTTGGTGTACTGTCATCCGCCAAAATTGTGTTGACATACTGTTGTGAGTCGCTAGTAACATCGGAGACAATTGTACTGAATACTTTCTTCTTACCAACTCGAAAGAGTGCAGAAGTAGTGTCACAACCACTTATAGAATGTGCTACAAGGAGGTTGCTTCTATGGTCACCCATTTTGGTTGCTATTTCACTAACTGAAACTAGTAAGTTTGGGGTAATGGAATACATCATGTGAATATTACATCCCGGTTGAACTCGAGAGGTAAGAATGACTAACAAGTCTGTGTCTGTTCCCACAACGACAACATTGTTGTCATCTTGAGCGATGTCAAGTGCAGTTTCGGCTATCCGTACATCAGCATCAGCCTCGGCCTGCTTGGACTGAATATTGATAGCAGATAGCTCCTGCATTAGAAGATCGATCAGTTGGGTTTTGTTCTTGGCATTTGCAAGGAAATCGGATTGGGGTGTGGTGGCTGGTAACTCGGGTGAGATATTGATATCAATGGAATACCTGTCTTTAGATCTACGGGCTTGTTCCATGCCCTTTGTCGACATTGTACAAGCATAACCTTCAAAAACAACCACGACGTTCGCCCCAAAATGTCTCACTAGATAATTGGAATATGATGTACATATGTCCTTATATGATGACTGTTTAGGCCATACAACTGCCCTCAATAAAAATCCACCATCTACAACAAACAGAGAATGTTCTGGGATTTTAGTTTGCTCGGAACCGTATGTTTTGAGGATCTTACCGAGCGTGCTTTTCTGTGTCTTCCTCATTCCAGCAGAATCAAACAATGCTGGTGGTTTCGGGGCGAGTTCATATTTGAGATACTCTTCCATCTCTGCTTGTGACCGAATAACACATGTGATGCGGTTGAACAGAATTGTGGGGTCAATCACTACCTTACTTCCACGGACTTTGATGCTATTTGCCATCGATGCGAAAGACTTCACAGTGTCAACACGTCGTAGTTTTATGCTGTTGAACGTTTTGCTTACAACATTCGATACGCAACATTCACCAATTTTGCGAACTTGGTCACAGTTCACAGTTTCGTCGGCCACAAGCCCGGTCGCTATAGAGACTAATTGTAGTGGATCTCTATTCTGAAAGGGGGAATGCACTCTGAGCCAGTTCAATAATTTGGTGATGTCATTGGCATCAGTCAATTGTGAACTTTGACGGAGATCCCGATGTTGTTCGCCATGACCAGTGTGAACATGAACAAAATTTTCGAGAGCATTACATATCGGAAGGCAAAGAGGTAGTCCATGTACCCATTTCGCAACAGTGCTATCGGTTATTCCCCTGCCATGTGTGAGACCACCAGGGAGCTTGAACATTCTCATTAAACGCTGCTCTATGGTCTGATCAGAATATATCCCGTCCCAGAATTTATCTGAGCGCCTTATGGTAAAGTAACCTTTCTCAGTGAACAACTTCAAATCATCCTGTTGCATTATTTCTGTTAGCTCATTCATCTGCTGCAAATAGAGATGAGAACTTTTTGCGTATGCAAAATGACCCCCTGCGTGAAATACTGGAATCATATTGCGAACACAATATGTGTGGAGTTCCCAGTCGCCTGTGCGCTCTGCTCTCTAGAACAACTGGAGAAGACCTATTTGCTCGTAGTATTGTACCCAAAGCTTTCCTGTGCGTCCTACGGACGCATTCTGGAGCAGTTCGTGTAATTTTGACAGTAGATGGTTGACACTTTCTTGATTGACAGCGTCGGCTGTTGTACAGTCACCTCTGGCAAGTCCACAGAATATTTCATTGACTTCTGTGCAGTCTATGTTATCTAGTGTTCGGCTTTCTTCAAACACAAGTTTTGTAATGGCAATTTGTGTTAGCAAATGGGCACGAACTGCTCTTGAATATGCATGACCACTGATCAAATGATGGATTGACCCACCAGCATAAACAGTCCCCCATAGTTCATCCAAGCCGCTACCAGCCATGATCGAACCAATTGCCCCTAAATATGACATAGTACACATCAAGGGCGTGCACACATTACATGCCAATGCATCTTGAGTGTAGGCGAACACCACATTATGTGATTTAATCGAACATGGGAATTGAAACAATGATGCTATAATACGGTATTTGAATGAGAAAAGTGGATGCCGTTTGAATTTGAGTTTAGGGGGTATGGTTAATATTTCACACGTTTCACCAGTTCATTATGGAATAAATTACTATTGTTATATATCATTATAAAGCCACTACTTTTCTGCAATTTTTGATATATAATTTAACTCCCAAAGTAGTCGTAGATTTGATTTAATGTACGTTGTGTACCGTTGTGTGTATGAAAACAATACATTTTTTTTCGTAATTTTGTACATTTTCGTGAATATTTCACCATTGAGTGTGAGGATTGGTACAAAGTTAGCATTTTCTGTTGGGGATATGTATTCTCAATATAATTCAGCACGATATTTATGATTCTCACCCTACTAAGGCGAATAAGAATGAGAAATATGGAGCTGGGTCGAATTTTTTTAAATTTTTTTTTTTTCATCAAAAAAACGCTATAACTAAAAAAGCTCAACTCTGATTCGCGGGGACTTTTTACACTTTATCCGCAATGTGTGTCCCGGAAACATATAAAAAAATCAGCTTTCTCCGATTTTTTTCCTTACTTTCTCATTTTTATGTCTAATGTGCCTGGACTAGTGGGGGGGGGGGGGGGGGGGCACGGTTCACATGAGGTTCTTGCTCACCATAGACGTACGGGGCTAGTATGGTGCATCCCGCCCCCCTAATTTTTTATCCTTTCCATTGAAAAATTGGATAGAGAACGATAATTGAGCAAAAACAAATTGAGGGTGGAAATAAAAAAAAACAAACGTTCTATCAAGGCGCTCCAAGTGTGAAAGTATCGATTCCAGATGCGAGGAAATTGCATCTTTTTTGGTTTGAAAATCGAAATTTTCTCACGACGGCCTGAACCATGGTCGGACCGCAGTGTTCTCTCTCTCTCACATTACTCTCTTTCCTGGCAAGAATAGGCTACAAACCTACCCGCCCCGCGAAACCGTTCTATCAAGACGCTCCAAGTGTAGATGTTTTGCTTCAAGATGCGAGGAAATTGAGTCTTTTGGGGACTGAATAATATAGTATAAACCTGCCCCCTACCCCTCCCTTGCGCCCATGTTACCCACTAGACTAAGGGTGCAGAGCATCAAAATGATGCGGCGGGTAACAACCCAAGGACCGCTGTTGATGAAATGGGCGGTAAAAAAATAAGGGCTCGAAACTCGACAAACTGTAAAATAGTGCAGCTGGCTTAGCTTTTTGGTGCAGTTTCTATTCTCTTTTCAACCTTTTGCGATCGGGGACAAGAACTCCACTCCATCCTTCGTAAATTACGGCCCGCCATAGGCGTACGGGTCTGAAATGCAGGGGCACCCCTCCCCCACACACATTTCGGGCACTTTTGCCCAAACATCGAGAAAACAATTTTTGTTAATAAAAAAAATGAGGGAAAACATTTTTTGTTTATAATGATTAATGTCATATTTTGGAGTTTCAACTGGGGAATTGTAGCTTCTAAACGTAAGGAAGTTGCTTTTTGGGGGTATAAAAGTAAAATTCTCACGCCGAACCGACTTTTTGGGCAAGCGTACACCCTCTCCTGCGCCTTAACGAGGGTAGGGGGGCGCTGCAGTAGGCTATAAGACACACGCCGAGGAAGTCCTGGCTTGACCTTTGGCCCAGAAGAAAAATACATTCTGGAAGACTAGCTTTCTTTTGCAGTGCGTTTCTTGCGCGAAATTAGGTGTCACAGGGTGGTTGAGGTTTGGCGTAATAGGTACAAACTTAATCAATACCCAATAACACATCGTGTCTTTCTTTAGACACCGACGGAACACTGTTTTTAGCTGTCACACTTGTCAAAGACATCAAGCAAACCACAATGAGAAAGAAGGTTATTCCACGACGCAACTTCTAACGTTGCGCAGATTTCGTGTTCATTGCGGTCTTCAACAAAATACGGCTACATTCTCAGACAACGGAAAAACGCAGCTTAAAAAGTTTCTCCGTAAAAAGGCCGTTTTGACAAATTTATAATCCGGATCGACGGGTCACATTTTATCTTGTACTGGTAATAAAATTTTAGTTTTGAGGTATAAAGTGAAAATAAAAAAGGACTCTGCAGATAACAAAAGCAAAACAATTAAATAATTCCTCTCTGTCCGTTCGTAGTTCTCACCTATAGATGTAAGGGAACCAGTCTGCCCCTCCCACATTCATGGGCCAGTGCAGGGGTTTAAAGAGAAGGAATTGCAAAGTGATTTTGTTGACCTTTTCGCAAACAGTCTAGCGCATACCCTGAAGACTGTGAGTTTTTTTTTTCTTTCACTAAGGAGGGTTGCCCCAGATCACGCAGAGGCTTAGGCCTACACAAATCTGTCGGCTTTAAATCCAGTGGCATTGAATCAAATGTAGGACATGGCCAAAAACTGATCAAATGAGAGAATGAGGACTTTTCAATTTTTCCTGAAGGGGTGAATGGCTCAGCTCCCCATTACACCCTTCTACATGCGGGTTGTAGGCTAGAAAGGCTGGGTTAGAAGGTAAAATGATTTAGCGTTAAAGGTACGAACCGAGAGCCGTACATAGGTTCGAGGTGGGTGAGAACACGAAGAATGTCGCCCTCTACATGATAGGTGATCTGGGCATTTGGAAAAGTTTGCTATTTTGTGAATTTATATCCGAACAAACTCGTTTCAATCTATTTCTGGTTATTTTAAACTGTTTCAAGTCTCATGCAATTCGTGGTATTTTCAGGAGAAAACGTGATTTGTACGCAAAAAATGACAATTACGGTGTGTTACGCGGTAAAAGCGCAGGAAAATTGTAGTACTTGGAAATCCAAATAGATTGAAGCCAACACGAAAGCAGGCACCCTGCCTCGGCGTGGGCCTTTACGTAGCCTTAACCCTTTACCTAACGTGAAAAGCAGACGACACTTGCAAAAAAAAATTCTTGAATAACTATTTTTTTTCATTTTTTGTCTCAAAAACATAGGTTATGACCCCTCGTTGGAACGAGCTCGACGAGCTCGTTCCAACGAGGGGTCATAACCTATGTTTTTGAGATAAAAAATGAAAAAAATAGTGAAAATTAATTGGCGATTTTTGAGAATAGCGCTGGCCGGTTTTGGCCGTTACGTTGGGTAAAGGGTTTAAACGGTAAACACAACTATAAAGTCGCGAAGGAACACTGAAATTACGCTCAAACGATGCCCCACTCGAGTGCTCTAAGACACCGACTCCATGTCCCGAGCCATGTAAACATGGAACAACCATGTAAAAGAGTTTTCAGTTGACAGTGGGCATAAATATGGAATAACACAACTGTTTTTTTTTTAAATTCTTATTGGTGACATAACATACTCAACCCCCAAATGAAATTTTTATGGAATAGTCTCTTTATATCCGGCCAAACAGGGGAACCTGAAGGGCCTGTGCCTGGCAACCAAGAAGCGGGCGGACAAGTTCCAACAGACATGCAGGCCAGTGAGGGACAGGAATAAGAACCCAATTACGACAACCGAGGAACAGCTGAAGCGATGGGCCAAATACTTCATGGAGCTGCTGAATATCCCCGCTCCGGATACACCACTAGACATCCCCCCCCACCTCCCCCCCCCCACCTGCAGAGACAGAACTACCCATCAACTGCGAAAAACCCTTAAGGCCGAGATCAAATTGGCCATTATGACACAGAAATGGCAAGGCTGCAGGGCCGGACGAGATACCTACAGAAGCCGTCAAGGCAGACGTGGAGACTGCTGTCAACGTGCTACACAGCCACTTCAGCAAGATCTGGGAGGAGTAGGGTGTACCGGTCCAGTGGTAAGAAGGAGTTGTCATCAAGCAGCCGAAGAAAGGAGACCTCAGGGACTGCAGTAACTAAGGAGGGATCGTGCTCCTGTCAGTGCCAGACAAGGTTCTACTGAAGAAGATGAAGGAGGCTGTCGACCCCAAGCTCCGAGACCAGCAGGTAAGCTTCCTCAGGAGCATGTTCTATATCGACTGAGCTGATGAAGAGCGCATCATCGTGGATCAGTCGCTGAAGTGGCCCCCCACCCCCCACCCTACCCTCTACCATAACATCAACTTTATAGGCCTTCGACAGTATGGACAGAGAGACGAGGTGGAAGCTGCTGAAGCACTACGGAGATCATCTCCCTTATCCGGTGCACCTACTAGGACATGAGCTGCAGCATTGCCCACGTCGGGCAGCTGTCAGAAGTTTTGGGGTGAAGACCGGAGTTCGACAAGGTTTCCTGCTGTGGCCATTCCTCTTCCTATGGTCATTGACTGGATTACGAAGACCTCTACAATAGACAGGACAACGGGATACAGTGGACACTTTGGACACAGCTGGATAACCTTGACTTTGCTGACGACCTGTCACTCCTGTCACACAACCAATTTTTCAAATTGTCCAGTTTTGAAATTGACCAATGAAAGCTCCCAAATCCAATTAGGCAAATTATGAAAATGTGGACCAGTTGTATTTTGTTCAGCAAATCAAATTGTCTAGTTTTGAAATTGACCAATGAAATGGACGGAAGGTTTTATTTATCACTGATTAATATGAAAACAAAATATCAAATGTTTTAAAGTGAACAAAACGGACGAGTCATATGATAAACAATTGTTATTACAATTGTTTATAATTTCGAAAGGATCCACGTGTGGCTAATGCTCTTGAAAGTTCGTCACTGCATGTGCAAGACAAAAATCGTTTTACTTTTTTCATTTTCGCAATCAATGTATACGCAGACTGCAATCGAGTCGTCTTCAGAAATTAATTATGGTTTATACTTCTTTCGAACTGTCGCATCCTTTCCATCCCCACTCTGACACCTTTTTTTCAAAAGTACTGATAGCGCGAGTTTACTCAAACTCCAAAATTGAAATTGAGTCTCAGTTTACTGAGGGTTGTCATAAATAATAAGGTTCATTAAATTCCGTTTGCGTCATAAGGAGCGAACTGGACCGCTCTCCTTCGCCCTCCATTCGAAACTCGAGGTCTGTAATATCTCAGTGTCAGATCAAGAAGGGGTGGTAATAGGGTGGCTTGCCAATGCGGCTTCCCCCACCTGGATCTCATAAACTTACTGCGACTGAATCATTCACCGGTATACTACTTGTACTGATATTTTAAATGCATTGAAACTCTCGTGAAATGACCGTAGCCACAAGGGTTACTCAATGCACGATATAACCTGCCTGTTCTGTATATACTGTGAGTTTTTTTTTTCTTTCCCTAAGGAGGATTGCCTCAGATCACGCAGATAATACAACTGGGTCACATTTGCATAATTTCAGTAGGGAGAATTTACGTTATCTGTCCTATTTAAGGGGGGTTATATTGTATTATTCTTTTACCTACAAGAAAAACGCCATTCATTTTTTTGAAATTTCCACTGTTTGCTTCCAAAACATAGGTTACGACCCCTCATTGGAACGAGTTCAACGAGCTCGTTCCAATGAGGGGTCATAACCTATGTTTTGGAAGCAAAAAAATGAAAATTTTTGGTTATACGAGGATGTTTTTTCCATGTGCCGTCTGCAACTCAAGTTAGGTGATGGGTTAAAAAGTCATACTAAGTGGCTAATTTGTGCGTGTGTGTGTTAAATGATAAATAGAATATAAAATGAGTGTTTTTCTCATATAATATTTATGAAACTCGTCCGAATTTTCCGTTTGGGCTCGCCAGAGGCTCGCCAAAACGGAAAATTCTTTGGCTCGTTTCATAAATATGATATGAGAAAAACACTCATTCCATACCCTCTATTTATAATTTAGAAAGGATCCGCATGTTGTTTGTGTTTCAACGCGTGTTTGTTTGTTTTTTCGGTATGTCGAGATATCTTCCCGACAATATAATACAATGGTCGGGGGATTCAGTTGGGGATTTTGTTCGATGTTTTCACGCTGGTTGTCTGGTGAATTAATGGTGCACGGCATCAAATTGCGGGTAACAACCCAAGGACCGCTATAGCTGAAATGGGCGGTTAAAATATAAGCGCTCGAAACTCGATAAACTGTACAATAGTGTAGCTGGCTTAACTTTTTGGTGCAGTTTCTATTCTCTTTTCAACCTTTCGCGATCGGGGACAAGAACGCCACTCCATCCCTCGTAAATTACGGCCCGCCATAGACATACGGGCCTGAAATGCAGGGGGCACCCCTTCCCCGACACGCATTTCGGGCACTTTTGCCCAAACATCGGGAAAACATTTTTTGTTAATAAAAAAAAATGAGGGAAAACATTTTTTGTTAATGATGATTAATGTCATATCTAGGCGTTTCAGCTGGTGAATTGTAAAATGCGTCTTTTTGGAAATAAAAGTAAAATTCTCACGCCGAGCTGAATTTTGGGCAAGCGAACACCCTCTCATGTGCCCTAAAGGAGGGGGGCGGAGGAGGGGGGCTGCAGTAGGCTATAAGACACACGCCGAGGAAGTCCTGGCTTCATCTTTGGCTCAGAAGAAAACTACATTCTGGAAGACTAGTTTTCTTTTGCGGTGCGTTTCTTGCCCGAAATTGGGTTTCATAGGGTGGTTGGGGTTTGGCGTAATAAGTACAAACTTAATCATTACTCAATAACACATCGCGTCTTTCTTTAGACGTCGACGAAACACTGTTTTTAACTGTCACAATTGTCAAAGAGAGTAAGCAAACCACAAAGAGAAAGAAGGTTATTCCACGACGCATCTTCTAACGTTACGTTACGAAATCACAAAAAAAAACATAACCTTCATGTGGTTATGAATGACAGCTCAGCAACTTATATCAGTAATAACCCATTATTCTCATCCGAAATCCTTGATCTAATTATCGCTAGCGACTCCCTGATAAACCATATCGACGACCACTGGGTCGGCGACGATGACCTAGGCAGTGACCACCTCCCGGTCCATGCCTCTCTGCAGCTTGGAAATGGCCCACTCAGGTACCCCCCCCCCCCCCACACTCTCCGTAGAAACTTCAGGGAAATTAATTGGAACCTCTACCGCGACATCATTGATGTCAAACTCACTAACTCCTCCCCCCCCTCCCCCCCCCCCCATCCAATGCAGCGGAAGTTGAAACCCAATGCATCAGGAGAGATCAGCATAAAAACAAACTTCGCCTCTTCAACTGCAATGTGAAGGTGATAATGATGTATGGGTACGAAACATGGCGCACAGCAAAAGATAAGGCAATCTTCAACACTTGTCTGATGCGCATCAACAACATCCGATGCCCGGAGAAGATCTGACACAAAGATCTGTAGGAGCGAGCGGTCAGTGCTGTTTTATGGAGTTGCTTGATCAAAAGGTAAAAATAGACCCCGAATTATTTTAAGGGTCTATGACTTCACGTTTTAAGATGGGGACTACTGGCATCACTCACAACGTTGGGCAGTCCTCCCCCCCCCCCCCCCCCCCCCACCCCACACACACTCTGGAGACTGGGGCTCTCAATTGGTGACTTCATCAACTTTTGCATGTTGTTTATTGTGGGAAAAACAACCTGAAATTTTATCATAGCAAACCCGTCGGAAGCTCAGGCTCCTGTAACTCAATCTCAATCATTCAAATTCACAGTGCAGTGAAACATTTAAATTTGTTTGACAGATTCGGTGAACTGGGCGCGGATTTGACCGCGGAAGGCTTTTTGTTTCAACGTAACGCAGTAAAAAAATTGCTACAAATTCCAATTCTTGTTCACGTGATGAGGTTTGCGTATGCAATGTACTTGTTTCGAACGGGCACAATGGGCCAAGTATTGAGGACTTAATGAGCCTTACGGACAGAATGGTCCGATCTCAGCAAAGGTAGTGGGCCTTTCGGACACAATGGTCAATTTCCTGCAAACATATTGGGTCTTACGGACACAATGGTCACATTTTTGCGAACGTAATGGGCCTTGCGGACACAATGGTTCAATTCTTGCGGACGAAATGGGCCTTGCGGACACAATGGTCAACTTCTTGCGGACGTAATGGGCCTTGCGGACACAATTGTCAAATTCTTGCGGACGTAATGGGCCTTGCGGACACAATGGTTCAAATTCGTGCGGACGTAATGGGCCGTGCGGACACAATGGTTCAATTTGCTGCGGATGTAATGGGCCTTGCGGACACAATTGTCAAATTCTTCCGGACGTAATGGGCTTTGCGGACACAGTGGTTCAATTTACTGCGGACATAACAGAATGCAGACGTAATGGAACAATGCGGACGTAATGGGCCTTAACACCCTGCTGCATAAAGCTTACGGCTCGCTGGTTAACTGCAATTTTCGATCATTTTCAGGCCCAGTTGTTTCCCCGCATGTCACACATGGAGATATGTTATTTGTGTTCATCTTAGTTATGGGGAAATATCCATTCGCTACACTCTCAGATGATTGTTTCGTGGTGTTAAATAGAGAGTAATCGCTTGACTGGACTGGTTACGTGAAATAATTCCCGAGAGGTGAGGGACGTTGTACAAACACTCGTGCGCGACTGCGCACGAGCGTTTTACAATATAGTCCCTCGCCTGGAATGAATTATTTCACGTAACCAGTCCAGTCAAGCGATTACTCTGTTTTCATTATTAACAATAATTATATTATTTAACCCTTTACCTAACGTAACGGCCAAAACCGGCCAGTGCTATTCCTAAAAATCGCCAATCAATTTTCATTATTTTTTCATTTTTTGTCTCTAAAACATACTTTATGACCCCTCATTGGAACGAGCTCGTTCCAATGAGGGGTCTTAACCTGTGTTTTGAGACAAAAAAATGAAAATAATAATAATTCGAAAATTTTTTTGCAAGTGTTGTCTGCTTTTCATGTTAGCAAATGGTTAAAAAAAACAAAAAAAACAATGAAGTCCCCATTACACCCACGGCAAAGCGTCTTCGTTTGCGTGCACGGATACATGACCCAATTGTTGATTGCATAATTCACTTGTGAAGTTGTTTATAATTAAACCGGGAAATCCCAGTAAATCACACTTTGGAAAGTAATAAAATTGTATTTTGACTAGAGAGAGAGAGGTTTCCTTATAATCCTGAAGAATTAAATGGGAGGATACATGAGAGGGAACATTACCATCGCATGATATCGATTACTAGAACTCCCTTTAGAAAAGTAACATTGTCAAAAGCTGATACATCCGGGTTAAGACAAACTAAAGAAATTTGTTTTTCATCATGTCACATTTTCCAGTAATACCGCGGGACAGTTTATGTTTATGTGGGCATTATGTTTTAATTATGCAAAGGTTTAAAAAAAAACGAAATATAAGTAAAAACTAAATCGTTTCCCACCAAATCGACCCCGAGCTTGAAACAGGACTTGAAACAGGAACAAAATATCAAAACCACGGAGTTTGTTATTCAGTGTCTCTTTATCCTTTACATGCGTAATGGTTATATCCGCCTAGTGATATTTACCAAAATTGATATTCATATTTTCTAAAAATGGCATTTTAATTTCCATATGTTTTTGAATTTACATGTCCAAAACAATACTTAGAGCTCGTTCAATTGAGATGCCATGAGCTATGTCCTGTGCTGGTCAAGAAAGTGTACGCGACAACCGTTACTTATTACCAGTTCCGTATTCGACATTCGTTATCAGCTGATTTTATCGGTTGATAACGAATGTCAAATAAGGAACTAGAAAGAAGTAACGATTGTCACATCCGCTCAAAAGTGCAACTTTTCAGTTTGTCGAGAAAGAAATTTACAGACGTCGTCCCATGCTCGTGATTGAAGAAGGTTTGAATTATCTTTGTTTAGGGGTGTAGTGAGCATTTCGAACTGGGGTAGGGGTTGGAGGGTGCAGTCATACAAGGGCACCCGCACCCTGATATATATATATATATATATATATATCAGAAGTTTATAAACAAATCCTTGTGCTGGTAGTTATAAGAAAAAAATATTAAAGTTCAAAACAAATACACCGACATCACTGACTATATATATAGTCAGTGATGTCGGTGTATTTGTTTTGAACTTTAATATTTTTTTCTTATATATATATATATATATATATATATATATATATATATATATATATATATATATATACATTAGTGATGACCCATGTGCCTTAGTGGAATGGTAGAAATACAGTAACAAAGTTATGATTTTGATAAGCGCCCCCTATATATTACGAGGATGTATATTTTCGGCTCCATATTTAACAGATGTCCCCATCAGGACGAAACAATGACCATTGGTGCGATTGATTTGAAAGTGTCGGCGCGACGCAGTTTGGTGTTGGTGATTGTTTTCCTTATGGCCTTTGATGTATATCCATTACCAACTGTAACGGCCTGATAACAGTTGTCGGATCTCTCTGCCATAGTCTTAGATGACAGTGATCTGTGGCGGCGCCAGAAATTTTTTTGTGGGGGGGGGCAACTAAGGGGGCAGACTCCCATGAAGGGGGGCACATACGTAAAGGATCATATCATTACTTTGTTATGAGGTAGTCCAAACTTGGACCCAAAGTCCGTAATATACTTTTTTGGTTTGGTACGTCCTGTGGACGTACCAAACCAAAAAATTATATTACGGACTTTGGGTCCAAGTTTCGACTAAATGTAATGGTAATTAGCGGTCCTCCTTTCAAAAAACCTGGATCCGCGTCTGGTGGGTCTGCGCGTGAGAGAGAGAGAGAGAGAGAGAGAGAGAGAGTGAGAGAGAGAGAGAGAGAGAGAGAGAGTTTAAGCACTCAAACGAAGAACAATTGTTTTTTCCAAGTGAAATAATTGAACAGTGCAAGGGAGATAATGCCCGTCTGTCATAATGCGGAATCCATGAATTTTTTTAGACAAGGGATATGGATAGACATGCCTTTGTTGGCTCATAACTTAATTATAACTTATAAGTATCTGCATCCGAGTCTTTAAATCTCTACTGCCTGGATGTGTCCATCAGCTAGCCTGAGGCTTTGGGCTAAGTGTGTATGGGAAATTATTGGGAAAAAAAAGAGAGGGGTGTGTGTGTGTGTGCGAGAGAGTGACTGAATGTGTTTGTGTGTGAGGGTGGATGGAAATGCATGCGAGATGGTTGGGGGGGGGGCAACTGGGGGCAAAGCCTTCGTTTGGGGGCAAATGCCCCCCCCCCCTCCCCCGTAGAACCGCCACTGACAGTGATACTAACTGCAGTGGGTCTCTATTGCGGAATGGAAAATGTGCTCTAAACCAATCGAGGAATTTGATTGTGTCACTGATATTTGTTTGTGTGGTTTTGCGAAAGTCCCGATGTTGGCCACTGTGATCAGTGTGGACTTGAACAAAGTTTTCAAGAGCATTGCATATCGGCAGACAGATGGAAAGGGCGTGAACCCATTTCGCAACAGTGCTCTCCGTTATCCCCTGCCACGTGTGCGACCACCATCAACATAAAGCACTGCTCTATGGTTTGGTCGGAATAAATCCCACCCAGAACTTGTCAGACCTCGTGATCCTGACGAATCCCTTCCCTGTGAACGCCTTGACGTCATCGTCAGTCATTAGTCGAGGGGAAAGCGTCCATCTGTTGGAGGTGGAGATGGTATTATACAGTGTAGAAGAGAAAAACGTGACTCGGTCGATGGGAACCAGTTCAGGTGGTGGCGTTACGTTTTCACAAGTATTGACCACGTACAACAGTCGTAGTCGCTTACTTAGCATATTATCGTGAAGGTGTGTTGTCTGTGCCGTTTTTAAAATATACTACTCAAAGTTTTCTAAGCACCACATATTTGACACATCATTATGAAATTTGCCTGTGACATATTTGCGATATATTTGGTGGATATGATTGAGGAACGTATTGAGATGGTCCGCAATGTTTACATTACCTCTCTTGGCAGGCAGACTTTTCGTATCAGCCATGGAAAGCATGTATCCCTTGATTTTCAATGATGTTTTCGTGTACTGTCTATATGTACGTGACATGTGTAAGATATTCAATCTTCATTTCAACACAAACCCTTGTGATTTAATGATTAAATATGGCAAATGCAAAATGGGAAGGCGTTGTCAAGCTGTAATTAACAGTAATGGGTCTCATACTCGATATTGAACCCATACCAGTTCGATCCGTCAATTTTTTGGCAAATTTGAAAATTTTCCTCTTTTACCAATAATATCCATTTTCCATAGTTATCGTATTCAGAAGCTAAAAAGTAATGTCAAACACAAACAAAATGTTAATTTCTGTACTTAAATCATTAAAGATATAATTAAATAAAAAATATATACACTTTTCATAACAATATTTCAACTAAAACGTAAAACAAGTAATTGGATATACTTGGTGCTTAGCAAACTTTGAATAGTATATAGATTGCTTGCGTCCATGTTTTGTGATGCCCGAGAAATTCGACAACTAATACGACAGTTTGCATTAAGAAATCGTCATTTTGTGGGGTTGTGCGAAATTCATTCGACGTCCCCATTCGAATGGATGTGTCCGGTTGGAGAACTGTGTATTGAACAATACTGATTGCCTCTAGAGAGCACAGTGTCTCAGTAGTTATGGCATTGAACTTCAAACCGAATGATCTACGGTTCAATCCCGTCCAGCGATAACTGTGTTGTGTCCTTGGGCAAGGCACTTAATCCCGATTGCCCAAGTAAGAGCACGGTGGCGTTGTGTATTAAGGCGTAACGCACGTCGATGGTGCACCTGACTTCAACCAATGCTAATCCTGCTTGAACGGAGTTAGAACATTGGGGAGTCTGACAGTTGCTTGTCGTTGCTCGGTTGTTCTGTCCGGGTACTTCTGTTTCTTCCACCTATAAAACTGTCCGACACGAGCTGACCCTGGCTGTTTAAAGTGTCGTTAAACCCTAATTTTTAGGGAATGTTTCGTAATGAACCGCGATGTTATGACCTATATATATATATATATATATATATATAAATAAAACAGTTTTCTCCAATTTGTTTCCTTACTTTTCCCTTTCCAAGTTGAATGTGTTTGGAATATTTTGTCAATTTATGAGGCAATGCTCCCAGGTAGAATGCGAAAATCTTAAGCTAATATGGAACCAGGAAGAGAAGATTTTTGCAATAAGTATCATGTATCATTTTTTAGCATGTCATGAGTTATTTGACTGTACAGTGCAGCAGCCGCCGTAGATTGGTCATTTTCCACGGATGCGCAAAATTCCCACGGACGCAAAAATATTAAATTCCAGACACTAATTATAGGAATAATCATCAAACATATAAAACCCGGTGCGTCATTAACCCATTACTCAACGTAACGGCCAAAACCGGCCAGCGCTAATCTCAAAAATCGCCAATTAATTTTCATTATTTTTTAAAATTTTTGTCTCCAAAACAAAGGTTATGACACCTCATTGGAACGAGCTCCTCGAGCTCGTTCCAATGAAGGGTCATAACCAATATTTTTGAGACAAAAAATAAAAGAAATTAGTTATTCAAGATTTTTTTTACAAGTGTCGTCTGCTTTTCAAATTAGGTAAAGGGTTAATTAAAATTTTGCTGATGATGATCTTTATAGTCCGGTAAGCGCATGCGTGGACATCACTACCCACGTGTGGATTACGACCAGACCACGGCGATTGTACTCCATGTCCATATATTCTGTTGAAATCATGTCGAAAATGAAAGTTTATATTTTTCTTCACCAGACCGCTACAAGTAAATTAAATAGTAGTCACGACTCCAGTTTCCGCACATGCGCATCCAGGGGACTAAAACTAGTTCTATATAGTTTAAAAAGAGGACAGGATCCCCTATATGAGCATCTTACAGCACCATCTAACAGGTCATCAGAAAGCAATAGATCCTGAAAGAGTGGAATGAAAGCAGGGTTAGATTTATACATGAAATGGGAGATAGAGAGGTTTTAGATGATTACAGATGGATGACCACAAGTAGCACTTTTGGGGGTATTCTGCAAGGTTCTCTATGGAAGTCTTGTGGAAATTATTAAAGAAAGGGTTATTCCTGGAGAAAACCTCGAATGCGTTTCTAAAATGAAGACGTAGTCATTGACCACTTGTTTTCTCTCTTCCGAGTGAGTGAATCAACAAAAGTCAACAAGAAAAGATAGTTATGTCCGTCTTGGAGTATGCAAAATGGAGAGGAAATGTGACAGACATTTAAGGGGCTCAGGTCGTTGTCAAGCCAGCATTGTGAAGGTACGAGCAGAATGTATTCAGACTTGGAAACATCACAACAAAAAGGACACACCTCAAGCAGGGTGCATCCTCTCGCCGATTCTGTTTGCATTTTACATAAAAAAGTTAGAAGAGTTGGCGGCAAGTGCAGACTCCGAGACACGAAAATTTCAGTTTTATTCTTTGCTGATGACGAGGTTTTATTGGCCTAGAGTAGTGGATAGGGACTACAAATTTTTTAACCATATTAGATAAGTACGGTGATAAATATGGCGATTTGGACTGAATGAAAACAAGAATAATGTAATACCAGTATGTCAGATAAGTCTCTGGAGAGCTGGTTAGTTTTCTGTTGATGTAAAAGGAAACAAGAATCTAACAGTCGGGGAAACGGCAGAATATTAAGACTTTGTGGTGGATATATAGAATATACCCATAGTAGCTTGGTGTACCAAATGTTCACCGCGAGTGGAGAAGTGGTGTTAAGCGCGAGCCTTCGGCGAGCGGTTAATACCCCTTCACCGCGAGTGATGGACATTTGGTACACCAAGGAAGGCTCGCGGTTAACACCACTTCTCCACTCGCGGTGAACATTTGGTACACCAAGCTACTTTGGGTATCTTTATACCGTGATCCTCAGATTATTAGGAGTTGCTATTATTTTTTCTCGATTTTACTGAGCAACAGACGAACATATGTGCGAATCTGTTTTCGTTTACATGAGCAGCGGTAAGCGGTACTTCCGCTGTCAATTTTATCGCCGAAACGAGGTGGAAAAAGAAATGCGCAGATCACGGGGCTTTTTTCATTTTAATAAAACATAATAACTTGGATGTAGTTCCACGGTAGATGTATTTTTTAACTATTGAGATCCAATTACTGGCGTGTTCACCACCGTTGTTCTGTAAAGCTAAATAAAATTATATATAGTAGAATATTATATCTCACGTGACTTCCTTGAATTCTGATTGGCTGAAAGATGATACCCTATTTCGTGTAGTTTACATCCACAGAACTGACCAGGCACTATACCCAGGCACTATACGTTTTCTATTTTTAGCACACTACTATATCAGTTTTCTTTTCATACTGGGCGAATAAAACTAATCAGGCTAAATTTAAATATCGATACACAGAGGCACAACATCCACAAAACGACCCGGAAAATGATTGTGGAAACATGTATCGCTTTTCCGTTGTTGAAGTCACATTTTCCGAGGCGTTCATTTTATTCGTTGAGAAGATGATCCATATCTCGTTTCGAAGAGAATGATCCATACCTGGGTACAACATTCATGAGAACGCGTCCGGATATGAAAAATCGTTTGTTTCGCTGCTAATATTATTTCGCTATTTAATTGTAGATGTTTTGGGCAGTAAACGAATAAATAATGGAATTTGTATCCCGTACTGACCCATTCGGTAATGAAAATGTGTGACAAATGTGTGAAAATTATCAAACTGCGTTGTCAAATTTCGAAAATTATAGCTTTCATTCGCGAGTTGCGCGATTCTAGAATACACAGTTCCGTTTGGGGGAAATGTTTTGTTTACCCTTGCCGAACAATTCAAAATTTGTCTTCTGCTCATATCAATAAGCCGTGTTTTGGAAGAAGAAAATGTTTTTTGAAAACTACACTTCATCTGCTATCACGCCTCAGCAAGGCCGTATAAGCAGCAAGTGTCGGACAATTTGGAAATACCGAAGTTCGATACTCATTGAGTGGTTCGATTTGGTTTTTCGGTGCGTTTATGATACCGGTATCGGTTCGGTTTTTCGGTATATTGCCCATCTCTCGCGGTCGAATCACTTCTGAGATTCTACAAAATTATTATGGTCGGTGAATAATAGGTTCAAATAACACAGCCGTACCAGATGCGGTCAGTTAAAGATAAAACAGATATGGGGAGATAATATGTATTCGATAAACCTTCCTAATAGTAGGTTGTGTGATACATGTATACAGAATATACCCACAGTAGCTTGGTGTACCAAATGTTCATTTTCATTTTAATAGCATAATTACATTCCAGTCGAGTTATGGATGCTTTATTAACATGAGACAATGCATGATTGTTAAGTTTTGGTTTCTTATGGGATAAACTCATTTAACCCTTTACCCAACGCAGACGATATCAAAATTTATTATTTTAAATATCATTTTTTGAAATTTTTCAAGAAATTTCAACAAAACCATATCACGTGACCCCTCGTTGGAACGAGCTCGACGAGCTCGTTCCAACGAGGGGGGTCACATGATATGGTTTTATTGAAGTTTTTTGAAAAATAATATTTTTTCAACTGCTGAATTTACATATTACGTGGGCGGATGCGGGCGATTCGTTGGGTAAAGGGTTAAAAACATAATAAATAATTGTCACTTATATTTCATTCTGACGGGCGATAAATTTAGACAAGTTCGTATTCAGGTGGGGGCGCGGTGGCTCAGTTGGAAGAGGTGCAGGCTGCAAGCCGTGAGGTCCTCGGTTCGAATCCCACCCGCGGCAACCGCGTTGTGTCCTTGGGGAAGACACTTCACCCCGATTGCCTACATGGGGGCACGATGACGCTGTGTACTGAGGCGTACTGCACGTCAATGGTGCGCATGTCTTCAACCAATCTAACCCTGCCTGTGCTGCGGTACAGAGTTCAGAGTTACGATGTTGGAGAGCTGACAGCTGCTCGTCGTGGCTCGGTGGTTCTCTCCGGGTACTCCGGCTTCCTCCACCCGTAAAACTGTCACGGTCACGATTAGCCATTGTGCATAAGTATGCGACCTTAAACACCAATAAATAATAATCGTATTCAGGTCGACGTCTCCAAAGGTCAACTTGGATGTAGTTCCACTGTCGGTGTAAATTTTAACTACTGAAATCCCATTGCTGGCGTGTTCACCACGGTTGATGTATAAAGCTCAAATTTATGTCAGGGGCTTTTCATATATATTAGAATAGGTAATCATGGTATAAAGGCAGTTTAACAATCCCTGACTCATCTCGTCATGAATATCCTCTTTCGATAAACTATCTCCCTTGAAGTTATTAGACGAGCGAGGGCGGTCCAATCTCGAAGAAAGGTAATGTTGAGAAAACACCAATGAAATCAGTAGAAAATAAAGTAAAGTTTCATTTTGTTACTTTTAATAAACGGAAACAAGTGACAGCTCTGGGAGCTGTCTGTTGTTTTCGCTTATTAAATGTTGCAAAGGAAAATTTGGCTTTTATGGCTTGCTAATTAGAAGTAACTGTTTCACAGATAATCCGTCATTGGGAATATCTTTCATTACCACACCTACCAACACAAGTTAAAGGTCACATTCATTCTTTGTTAAGCGAGTGTTTTTTTTTTACAGTTATCTGCAAGTTATTATTTTTTCCAGGACATTATTTATTGGTGTTTAAGGTCACACACTTATGCACAATAGCTAACCATGACCGTGACAGTTTTACGGGTGGAGGAAGCCGGAGTACCCGGGGAGAACCACAGAGCAACGACTAGCAGCTGCCAGCTCCTCAACATCGAAATTCCGCACTGCAGCACAGGCGGGGTTAGATTGGTTGAAAACATGCGTACCATCGACGTGCAGTGCGCCTTAGTACACAGCGTCATCGTTCCCCCATGTGGACAATCGGGGTTAAGTGCCTTGCCCAAGGACACAACGCGGGAGTCCGAATTGATCGCTCAGGTGGTCACCCATCCTAGGAGTAACCGGGCTCCACGTTGCTTAACTTCGGTGATCTGACGAGAACCGCTTACCGCAACGCCACCGCGATCCCTTTCCCATGACAAAAAACCCTACTACACTTCCTACACGTTAATATTAATGGAAAGGACAGTGCCTGTATTATTTGTCGCGATGCTGACATAAAGGGCAGAAAAAATTTACTGAACCTCAAAATGTGGTTTTATTATTTTTAAATAGATTTCAACAGAGAATAATAGTCAAACGTGCAAACTGATATACATTATATATAATTATTAAGGTTTAACGACACTTTAACGGCCAAGGTCACATCGTGTCGGTGGCAGTTTTACGGGTGCAGGAAGTCTGAGAACCCGGAGAGAAGCACAGAGCAACAACGAGCAGCTGTCAGCTCCCCAACTCCGCACTGCAGCACAAGATTGGTTGAAGACATGAGCACCATCGACGTGCAGTACGCCTTAGTGCACGGTGTCATCGTGCCCCCATGTGGCCAATCGGGGTTAAGTGTCTTGCCCAAGGACACAACGCGGAGGTCCGAATCGATCGCTCAGACGATCACCCATCCAAGGACTGGCCGCGCTCGACGTCGCTTTACTTCGGTGACTGCAACGCCACCGAGCCCCCGTTCAAACCGACCAGGAAACAAATTGTAAAAAAGCCAGTTTCTGTATTTTTAAACTACTCTCCAGGAAAATTGCTGGAGTGTGTGAAGTCATGAGCACATCTTTGATATAAATTCGCTAACATTTCGAAATTTCAATTAATGTTAAATTAATAAGTAAATTAAGGGGAGCAAATTTTTCCTGTAAATCTCATCCAATAACAAAAATTGCCAGCCATGCATGTTCGGGCGCTAATATTCCGACAGGATGGACAAAGCACACTCTAAAGCCATTGGGGTTAAAACGTAACTCAAATCAACTGGGTTGGGTGAATATGAACCCAATAGGGTTCATATTCACCCAACCCAGTTGATTTGGATTGCGTTTAAATCAACTGATTTCAGAATGTAGGTAAGGGAGCTATTGGAAAATTGTTTTTGTTTGGACTGTAGGTCTACAATGGGGTTGGAGTAATGGAGCATTGTAACCAGGGGAAGGGTGCTCGAGAATTACAATAGAAACTGATGAGCTAGAGTCGGAAGCAAACAAAGCTGCTTTGACGGGTTATACAAGAAACATGTGCCTGTTTTTCAGAAGTGTCTTGAACTTTCAGGATGACGGGGGTTGGGGTGGGGGAGGGGGGTGTTCAAAAGGAGATCAATGCCATGGAGTGTGTGTGTGGGGGGGGGGGGGGTGTTGTTCAAAAGGAGATCAATGCCACTCGGGTTAAGGATGAAATCGGTAAAGCGAGACAAAGGGGCGTTAAATGTGCAGCAAAGAAATAACGGGGCCACTGTACTTTTTCGTATTAGAATGTCCCGAAAACTCTACTAGCAAAACGAAACTCTTTATGAAACTTATATAAAACATGAGCCATCTTCGGGCAAAATAAGCACGATCGCTTTCCATCGAGTTTGAAAGGTCCCACCCGATTAATTGTTTATAACAACAAACACTTACCTTCTAGTTGTAGCCATAGTGTTCAGTTCTGTAAATCTGTGCTGGAGACAGTTTGTCACTGGCTTATTTAAAATAATATCATCCATGAAAAGGGATTAATTTAATTCATCAACACACGCAGAACAAATTAGCGAGAACTTCAACACTTCGCCCACGTGTGCCCTCTGTTTGTTGATGTCAACTGATCTGGTTGGGTGGGAAAAATGGTTTAAATGGACATTGTTTTATAACAAATATATATATATATATATATATATATATATATATATATATATATATATATATATATATATATATATATATATATATATATATATATATATATATATATAACTTCGTCAAATTGCCGTCATGCTCGGAAGTTTACTTCCTTCTAAGCGGCTTTCATTTTTGACTAATACTTATTCCGTTACGTTAAGTGCCGTACCAATGTGTATCGCGTCACGGGAACGTAAAATTTAGCGTCACGCTGATCCTAATTGTTGAATGGGAATTATAAAATTGATCGTGATACGCGTACGTCTTACAGATCGATTTATTATTTGGCAAGTGGCTGCCTAGCTCCTAATCACGAACCCGTCTGTAAAATCGCCGATGCATGTCTTCCTTGGGTGGCAACAAGTAAAGATATGTTCCGCATTACACGTTGTTCACTGTTTTTAATTGTAAATTATGGACAAACAAGACCGTATCATATCTTCCTTAGGTGGTAACGAGTGGAGATATATTCCGCGTTATTGCGCGCATTTTTTGTTCTCAGCCTTAGAATTAGAAGCATTCAATCATTTATCTCAACCTCGCCCTGGTAACAGAGGCAGAAGCGAGTTCGCATGCAGTATTCACACATTCAACCATTCCTTGACCCGAATTGTTCAAACGCGTTGTTCTCCATATTCAAGTGTATTGCTTGTAAAAACACCGTATCATATCTCCCTTGGGTGGTAAAGATATGTTCCCCGTTTCATGTTGTTCCCCGTATCCGAGTCTATTACGCGCAAAATAACTGTATCATATCTTCCTTGGGTGGCAACAAGTAAAGATATGTTCCGCGCTTCACTTTGCTTTTTGTATTCAAGTGTAAATTATGAAAAAATACCGTATAATATCTTCCTTGGGTGGCAACAAGTAAAGATATGTTCCGCGTTATTACGTAAATAACAAATATGAATTAGACACTATTTCTAAAACCTCGCCCTGGTAACAGAGGCAGAGGCAAGTAAGTTCGTATACCGTATTCACACATCCAACCACTCCTTGGCCCGAATCATTCAATCATTTAAAAGCGCGCCTCCATATCTCCGCCCCAGTACCCAACCCGCGTCAATCAGACATCAATACCGCTGATGGAAAATATAATTTTTTTATACCCTCCTTGCGTAGTAATAACCTCCCCCCCCCCCCCCGCCCAATCCTTCCAGGGTGTGTAAATGTCTTGTCCCCGCCCACTATTGCAGCATATATATGCCCTTCACCACTGATCTAAGGGCAGTCCCTCCTATAATGTCTACACTGACAATCGTAGGCTAGGGTTCCATACCCCCCCCCCCCCCCCCACACACACACACACACACCACATACACATGGTGTACGCACTGACATATACCAAATGATCATAATCTCACAACATATACACGCTATGTTCAACACCAATGCGTGTTCGGGTGTAATTGCTCTGTACACTAATTTATATCCCCCCCCCCCCCCCCCCTTTCCCGTTCAGCAAGTTTATAAATGAGAATATTTGGAATTATTCTTGTCTATTGAGCCCATTGGGTTCTAGTGTTTGAAGTTTGTTAATCCAAAATGCTTCACGACCCCTCCTGTAAGCTGTATTTTGTTTATTAATTTGTTCAATCCCAATAATCTTAAAATTGTTTATACTATGGTGTTTCGTCAGAAAATGATGTGGTATCGGTTCATCCATAACCTCAAGTTTTATTCTACTCAGGTGGTTTTGCATTCTCTCATACAATTTTGTCCCCGTCTCCCCCACGTACACAACTTCATTGCACTTGTCGCAGAAAATCCCATATATCACATTCCTGGACAGGCAGGTGATTTTTTTGCCTATGTGGTAGGCCGTCCCGTTCTTGTCTGCGAATTGTTTTGTTTGGAGCATAAACCCACAGATTGCACATTTTCTTTCGCATCTATCAGATCCCGTCCCTTGATTGTTGAACATTTTATTATGCTTGCTGTGGACTATGATATCTCCCAAATTTTTCAGTCTTTTGTACGAAATCAGGGGAGGTTTTTCGAATGCCAACTTCATGCGTTTTGAGCGGTGTAAAATGGGCATCCGCTCCCGCGTTATTTTCCCGATGTCGGGGAGGCGCCGCGAGTAGGTGACCACAAACGGGACTCTTTCGCCGGTTGATTTGTTGGATCGTTTTTCAAGTAACTGTTTGCGCTGGATTTGATCAACCTTTTCTAGTTGTTCGCTTACAAACTTTTCGTCGTAACCTCTGGCATGCAGGTGTTGTTTTATATCATTTTTGTGGCATTCATATTCAGCATTATCGGAACAAATTCTTTTTACTCTTGAAGCTATTCCATATGGTATCGCTCTTTTAGTGTTGATTGGGTGATCTGACTTTGCGTGTAGGTATTGATGCGTGTCCGTGGGTTTTGTATATAAACCGGTTTTAAGAAATCCGTCTTCAATTTTGACTATCGTGTCTAAGAATTCTATCTCATTTTCAGACCACCTTAAATCAACCTGTATTCTTGGATGTATCGTATTTGCTAAAGAATGATATTGTTTCAGAGACTCCAACCCATGCGTCCATACTCCCCAGATATCATCAACGTACCGTACCTGTTCAAGGGGGTGTAACTTCGATGCTTTTGACAGTTTCTCTTCCCATTCACCCATATATGTGCACGCATAATTCATCCCTAATCGCGAGCCTATTGCAACGCCGTCGGTTTGTAAATAATGTCTTCCTTTAAATGAAAAATTGTTGTTGTCCAAAACAGTTTCTATTAGTTTAAGACCTATCTCTGTTGGGAATAATTTTCCTTTAGAGTTTTCTAGTGCTTTTTTACATGCTAATATACCTTCATTACGTGGGACGCTTGGATATAGTTTCTTGACGTCCATACAGTACATTATGCTGTTTTCAGGGAGTGGTTGGGGTATACTGTCCAGTCTGTTCAAGAAATGTGTGGTGTCGCGTATGTAGGATGGTAATGACTCAACGTGTTGTTTTAATTCAGACTCCATCACTTCTGCTATTTTCTCTGTTGGGTGGTTTATTCCCGAAATTATTGTTCTTAAAGGGGCTTCATTTTTATGCATTTTGGGGTTACCTTTTACTCTACCAGCCTGTGGCTGCTTAGGTATCATGTACGCTAATACTTTTTTGTCTATCAGTTTGTTTTTTTCTAGTTTTTTGAGTTGGCTTTTAATCTTGTTTGTTATTTTCTCTGTCAGATTTACAGGTACTTCTTTGTATGTTGTTTGGTCCCCCAATTCCATCAAGATCTCATTTTCATATTTACTTGCATCCAAAACGGTTATTCCAGACCCTTTATCGGCTGGTCGCACGACTATTGTATTATCATTTAACAACTCCTTCAGAGCCTTCTCTTCCATTTTTGTTATGTTGTTTCGCACGCGTTTTTTTATGCCCTTCAAAATATCTTCCCGTACTATCTCTAAATAAAGGTCAAGGTGCTTATCTCTACCTTCTTTAGGGGTCCACGGGTTACTCTCTTTAAATTTATCATTAATATATTGCTGATTATTGTCTAGGAAATACTCACATAGTCGCATTCTTCGCTCCCATTCTTTTATCTCAACGATAAGGTTCGCTATATCCAAAGTTCTTTCCGTTGGGACAAACTTGAGACCCCTTTTAAGTAATGTTCTTTGGTGTTTTGTTAGTTTCTTACCGGATAAATTAAACACGTTATTTTGCTGATTTATTTTAGTTTCGTTGTGCAGACTTTTACTCTTTATATCTACATACATGTTATTTTGATCATCGCTCATATTCTCAACTTCTACAGATTTATCCTTTATGGAGGGTTTCTCAGACTTTTTGTCGGTAATTTGTTTTGTATAACCCCGGGGATTCACAGATTCGTCCTTCTTGGAGGGTTTCGCAGACTTTTTGTCGGTAATTTTTTTTGAATAACCCCGGGGATTCAGTTTTGGTTCATCCCTACGGAACGCGGAAATATTTTGTGACTGCAAGTATTTGTATTTGATTGTTTTAGGCCCATTTGTCTTCTTCATACTTCCAATCATTTGTGCAACCTGAAAATGAGAATCATTCAAAAAGAGATAGAAATTTAATTCATTTGTACTCACCGGTTTTTCAGGTTCGAATCGCACCCACCTGTAATTTTGACCATACTTACAATATACATGAATCCCTATTCCCAGCATATTCACCAAACCTATTATATCCTCATCTGTTGCCCAGCTCATATTTTTGTATATTGTAAGTATGGTCAAAATTACAGGTGGGTGCGATTCGAACCTGAAAAACCGGTGAGTACAAATGAATTAAATTTCTATCTCTTTTTGAATGATTCTCATTTTCAGGTTGCACAAATGATTGAAAGTATGAAGAAGACAAATGGGCCTAAAACAATCAAATACAAATACTTGCAGTCACAAAATATTTCCGCGTTCCGTAGGGATGAACCAAAACTGAATCCCCGGGGTTATTCAAAAAAAATTACCGACAAAAAGTCTGCGAAACCCTCCAAGAAGGACGAATCTGTGAATCCCCGGGGTTATACAAAACAAATTACCGACAAAAAGTCTGAGAAACCCTCCATAAAGGATAAATCTGTAGAAGTTGAGAATATGAGCGATGATCAAAATAACATGTATGTAGATATAAAGAGTAAAATTCTGCACAACGAAACTAAAATAAATCAGCAAAATAACGTGTTTAATTTATCCGGTAAGAAACTAACAAAACACCAAAGAACATTACTTAAAAGGGGTCTCAAGTTTGTCCCAACGGAAAGAACTTTGGATATAGCGAACCTTATCGTTGAGATAAAAGAATGGGAGCGAAGAATGCGACTATGTGAGTATTTCCTAGACAATAATCAGCAATATATTAATGATAAATTTAAAGAGAGTAACCCGTGGACCCCTAAAGAAGGTAGAGATAAGCACCTTGACCTTTATTTAGAGATAGTACGGGAAGATATTTTGAAGGGCATAAAAAAACGCGTGCGAAACAACATAACAAAAATGGAAGAGAAGGCTCTGAAGGAGTTGTTAAATGATAATACAATAGTCGTGCGACCAGCCGATAAAGGGTCTGGAATAACCGTTTTGGATGCAAGTAAATATGAAAATGAGATCTTGATGGAATTGGGGGACCAAACAACATACAAAGAAGTACCTGTAAATCTGACAGAGAAAATAACAAACAAGATTAAAAGCCAACTCAAAAAACTAGAAAAAAACAAACTGATAGACAAAAAAGTATTAGCGTACATGATACCTAAGCAGCCACAGGCTGGTAGAGTAAAAGGTAACCCCAAAATGCATAAAAATGAAGCCCCTTTAAGAACAATAATTTCGGGAATAAACCACCCAACAGAGAAAATAGCAGAAGTGATGGAGTCTGAATTAAAACAACACGTTGAGTCATTACCATCCTACATACGCGACACCACACATTTCTTGAACAGACTGGACAGTATACCCCAACCACTCCCTGAAAACAGCATAATGTACTGTATGGACGTCAAGAAACTATATCCAAGCGTCCCACGTAATGAAGGTATATTAGCATGTAAAAAAGCACTAGAAAACTCTAAAGGAAAATTATTCCCAACAGAGATAGGTCTTAAACTAATAGAAACTGTTTTGGACAACAACAATTTTTCATTTAAAGGAAGACATTATTTACAAACCGACGGCGTTGCAATAGGCTCGCGATTAGGGATGAATTATGCGTGCACATATATGGGTGAATGGGAAGAGAAACTGTCAAAAGCATCGAAGTTACACCCCCTTGAACAGGTACGGTACGTTGATGATATCTGGGGAGTATGGACGCATGGGTTGGAGTCTCTGAAACAATATCATTCTTTAGCAAATACGATACATCCAAGAATACAGGTTGATTTAAGGTGGTCTGAAAATGAGATAGAATTCTTAGACACGATAGTCAAAATTGAAGACGGATTTCTTAAAACCGGTTTATATACAAAACCCACGGACACGCATCAATACCTACACGCAAAGTCAGATCACCCAATCAACACTAAAAGAGCGATACCATATGGAATAGCTTCAAGAGTAAAAAGAATTTGTTCCGATAATGCTGAATATGAATGCCACAAAAATGATATAAAACAACACCTGCATGCCAGAGGTTACGACGAAAAGTTTGTAAGCGAACAACTAGAAAAGGTTGATCAAATCCAGCGCAAACAGTTACTTGAAAAACGATCCAACAAATCAACCGGCGAAAGAGTCCCGTTTGTGGTCACCTACTCGCGGCGCCTCCCCGACATCGGGAAAATAACGCGGGAGCGGATGCCCATTTTACACCGCTCAAAACGCATGAAGTTGGCATTCGAAAAACCTCCCCTGATTTCGTACAAAAGACTGAAAAATTTGGGAGATATCATAGTCCACAGCAAGCATAATAAAATGTTCAACAATCAAGGGACGGGATCTGATAGATGCGAAAGAAAATGTGCAATCTGTGGGTTTATGCTCCAAACAAAACAATTCGCAGACAAGAACGGGACGGCCTACCACATAGGCAAAAAAATCACCTGCCTGTCCAGGAATGTGATATATGGGATTTTCTGCGACAAGTGCAATGAAGTTGTGTACGTGGGGGAGACGGGGACAAAATTGTATGAGAGAATGCAAAACCACCTGAGTAGAATAAAACTTGAGGTTATGGATGAACCGATACCACATCATTTTCTGACGAAACACCATAGTATAAACAATTTTAAGATTATTGGGATTGAACAAATTAATAAACAAAATACAGCTTACAGGAGGGGTCGTGAAGCATTTTGGATTAACAAACTTCAAACACTAGAACCCAATGGGCTCAATAGACAAGAATAATTCCAAATATTCTCATTTATAAACTTGCTGAACGGGAAAGGGGGGGGGGGATATAAATTAGTGTACAGAGCAATTACACCCGAACACGCATTGGTGTTGAACATAGCGTGTATATGTTGTGAGATTATGATCATTTGGTATATGTCAGTGCGTACACCATGTGTATGTGGTGTGTGTGTGTGGGGGGGGGGGGGGTATGGAACCCTAGCCTACGATTGTCAGTGTAGACATTATAGGAGGGACTGCCCTTAGATCAGTGGTGAAGGGCATATATATGCTGCAATAGTGGGCGGGGACAAGACATTTACACACCCTGGAAGGATTGGGCGGGGGGGGGGGGGGGAGGTTATTACTACGCAAGGAGGGTATAAAAAAATTATATTTTCCATCAGCGGTATTGATGTCTGATTGACGCGGGTTGGGTACTGGGGCGGAGATATGGAGGCGCGCTTTTAAATGATTGAATGATTCGGGCCAAGGAGTGGTTGGATGTGTGAATACGGTATACGAACTTACTTGCCTCTGCCTCTGTTACCAGGGCGAGGTTTTAGAAATAGTGTCTAATTCATATTTGTTATTTACGTAATAACGCGGAACATATCTTTACTTGTTGCCACCCAAGGAAGATATTATACGGTATTTTTTCATAATTTACACTTGAATACAAAAAGCAAAGTGAAGCGCGGAACATATCTTTACTTGTTGCCACCCAAGGAAGATATGATACAGTTATTTTGCGCGTAATAGACTCGGATACGGGGAACAACATGAAACGGGGAACATATCTTTACCACCCAAGGGAGATATGATACGGTGTTTTTACAAGCAATACACTTGAATATGGAGAACAACGCGTTTGAACAATTCGGGTCAAGGAATGGTTGAATGTGTGAATACTGCATGCGAACTCGCTTCTGCCTCTGTTACCAGGGCGAGGTTGAGATAAATGATTGAATGCTTCTAATTCTAAGGCTGAGAACAAAAAATGCGCGCAATAACGCGGAATATATCTCCACTCGTTACCACCTAAGGAAGATATGATACGGTCTTGTTTGTCCATAATTTACAATTAAAAACAGTGAACAACGTGTAATGCGGAACATATCTTTACTTGTTGCCACCCAAGGAAGACATGCATCGGCGATTTTACAGACGGGTTCGTGATTAGGAGCTAGGCAGCCACTTGCCAAATAATAAATCGATCTGTAAGACGTACGCGTATCACGATCAATTTTATAATTCCCATTCAACAATTAGGATCAGCGTGACGCTAAATTTTACGTTCCCGTGACGCGATACACATTGGTACGGCACTTAACGTAACGGAATAAGTATTAGTCAAAAATGAAAGCCGCTTAGAAGGAAGTAAACTTCCGAGCATGACGGCAATTTGACGAAGTTATATAAAATATTTGATGAAGTGTATATATATATATATATATATATATATAGAAAATTGTCAACGTAAAATGCTGAACTCCACCTCCAGACATGTTTGAGTGAGTGAGTGAGTAAGTACGGAAGCCGATCAGGGCTCAAAATAAGCGGTGTCGCGTCGCTTTTTGCTATGCAAAACTTGCAGAAAGCTACACAATGTTAAATTATGTATAGCGTTTTGCGATACAAGATAATCAACTGCAGCCTATTAGGCTGCAGTTGATTATCTTGTATCGCAAAATGTAAATGAAAATTTGCAAACAAATTTGAAAACTAGTTCCCTGATGCTTTTCTTCTGATTGTGGAACATTCCAGGCATAACTCAGATTAACTCTCCATCAAGCATCATTAGCAACTTCATATGTAAGATGAGTTCTGTTGGTTTAAATACTTCCTGTTTTTACAACATTTTGCATAAAATGTCCATTAAAAATAACTACAAGCCCATCAAATTAAAAATCCCAACTTCCATTTTGAGAACTCTATTATACAACCAAGACGCCATTTATAACTGTATACAAGTCCATGCAACCCTTAAAGGCAGTTCAGTTAAAAAAACATAGGAAATGTTTCATGTTTTGCAGATCATTTGGAAATGTCCAGAAATGGATGGAAACTATTCTATCTACTTAGAAGAATTCAATATAAAACAGCATAACATAACTCTGGTATACAAAAATAGCTATGTAATTTTTACAAAATGCTATTCATTTTTCGGAAATGGGTAGCATTTTGCTACGCAAAGAAAAAAAGTTATTTTGAGCACTGAAGCCGATAAGTGTCAATTGCGTTATGTAATCAACTATATATGGCATATTTTTTTTTGTTTTATATCGCATATTGAGATGGGCAAAATGCCGAAAAACTGCACCTATTCCGATATCATTGAGATACAGACAAACCGAACCGAAGCCATCATTGAATAACGAAACTGCCTGAATTTTCATAGTTTCATAGTTTGATACTTATGAGGCCTTATGGGTGCTTGATAGCAACTGAATGGTTAATTTTTATGAAAGAATTGACTGATTTTCCTTTCAGTTTTGTTAACCCTTCAGGACGTGGGAAATGTTGTCCCGAATGCCCAGCAGGCGACAACCTGTACATGTACATGTATAGATGCTTAGCAGTGATTTCTAGTCAAATTTTGTCTGTCTTAACAGGCATCCAAGACATCACCAGATATCACAGTCCACGTAATGTAACTATTGTCAGAATGACGTCTTAGTAATAGCCTGTTAATGTCACCTGCTCTGAGATTACAGAAGCCTGAACTAGGCCTTTAATAGTTAAGGTATGTTTGGAACATGTCACAGAATTACTGTAGATATGTGTTATGTTCGCCAACAGAATGTCAGTGTTGCGATCCTTGACAGTGGCATTTGAGGCGCTGTGATAGAATGATACACGAAGAACATATTTTCATTACTTTCCAAAGTGTGATTTTCTGGGATTTCCGGGTTTGATTATATATACCGATGACTTCATAAGTGAATTATGTAATCAACTATTGTGTCATGTATCCGTGCGCGCAAATGAAGACGTTTCATTGTTCTTTGTTTTTTAACCCTTTACCTAATATGAAAAGCAGACGACACTTGGAAAAGAATTCTTGAATAGCTATTATTTTCATTTTTTGTCTCACAAGCATAGGTTATGACCCCTCATTGGAACGAGCTCGACGAGACAAAAAAGGAAAAAAATAATGAAAATTAAGTGGCTATTTTTGAGATTAGCGCTGACCGTTACGTTAGGTAAAGGGTTAAATAATATAATTATCGTTAAGAATGAAAAGTCATAAACAGAGTAATCGCTTGACTGGACTAGTTACGTGCATGCAATAATTCATTCTAGGCGAGGGACTATACTGTAAAACACTCGTGCGCATTCGTGCACTCGTGTTTGTACAACGTCTCTCACCTCTCATGGATTATTTCACGTGACAAGTCCAGTCAAGCGATTACTCTCTATGTATTTTCCTCACAAACATTTGCGTTATATCGCCCCAGCCGGCATTATATCGTGTATTGGGGATGAATAGGGTAGGGAGCGGACTGGTTTGCTTCGATTTGTTGGATTGAAAATAATTATGTTAAAAAGGATGTACTGATGGTACATCATCATGGACTGGGAGTTGTCTCGGTGTTGTTTTGGGGTTTTGTGTTTTGCTTTCTCTTTTATCTCTTTTTAGGGTGGGGGAGTAGGGGGCTTAGCATTGTGCAGTGCAGTTAAGTATGGCCCGTTGAAGGTGCATAATTATGTGTGTAGTGACGCGGATGCGAGTGATTATCGTGTGTTTTAAAGGTAACAACAACTTCAAATGAGCTGCTTGTGTACTGTATACTGTCGTTATTTGGGGTTTGGGTGTCAGGGGATGGCTTCTCCGATGTGCACCGATGATTTGGCAGGTTTGCCTATTACACGGCTTCATTAACTTCAAATTGGCTCCGGGAAGTGAGGGTAAGAGGGGAGAGAAATCCTCAGATCTTCTGAACAGGGGAATATTTATTGAGTTGGATATACTTTACCGACGTTACGTGTTGTGGTATGGTGTGGGGGTTATGGTAACCATTGTGGTAAGGTTTTCAAACCCTCTTTGAAGCAGTGGGAGGGTTATTATTCCTGTGTCTGTGACATCACTGTGCAGTTTGCTTCGTTGGTAATTTGTGCAAAAGTAAACACAAAATGATGAACCTGGTGTTATCTTTGGTAGCACTGCGAGATGGAGCGGAGGTGGAGGTGGCGTGACCTCGATAAAAGTGTAGTGTGTTGGGAGGCAGAAATACCAATGATGTACCGACCTACGGTGAGTCATCCCGTTGAACAGAACCAATATAGAAAAACACACTTTTAACAAAGTCACGGAAACCATGGTTAACTGGTAGAGTGCTAAGTTATTTTCGATTGATTGATGATTTTATTCTACGATATACAAACTGTACAATAGATACAGACAACAGTAGATAGTAAAAATACATAGAACAGTTGAAAACTATTACAAACTATTACCAGAGAAAAAAGAATAAACAGGTACACCAGATGGAGATGGTATAGCCAGATTGGCTGTCTACCTGTCACCACCCCCCCCCCCCCCCCCCCTATAAATTCAGATAAATATTACTTTGTGTCAGACCACTGGTTGGGTCACACCCAAATAAGATTATGCGTACTTTTCAACAAGAATGTCATATACGAGGAGAATGTTGAAAAAGTACTTGTTCCTAGGGATAAGTTGATAAGGAAATATATTAACCCAATTAGGAAGCTAACGATTAGGAAGATAAGGATGAGACTCAGAGATGAAGTCTAAATAATATAAGAAAGGTTGCAGTTATTATGATAAAGTAAATTTGATATAAAATCCTAAATGAATTGGTCTGGTTCCCAGGCCATGTAGGAAGATCGTGACCGAAATCTGTAGATATAGAGGATATTCACGAAAATTTGATGAATACCGAAAATATTTTCGGTATTCATCAAATTTTCGTGAATTTTCTTTTTATTTAATGCTCTACGACTACAAACTCTCCAATTTGTGGCCTTTATTTGCCATTAAGGCGCAAAATTTATGTGCCGAACCGGCGTCCATACAAAAATTACAGCAACCAAACTCCAACCATTGGAATGTGTGAATATCCGCACAAAAAGTAGTCCCGTCTTATTTCTCCCCTAACTTTACGATTTACCAAGGCTGGCGAATTGAAATAATCGCAATGTGTTTCGAAGAAATAGAACAATAACAAAAAACACCACTTTCTTATTTTCAATAACAAGACACGTCATTTTATTTTTTTTGAACTCAATGCACTGAAGACGTGTGAAGTTGAACTGAAGAAATTTGAAAGTGATTTCGGCTTTTCGCTGGAAGGTGAATGAGAAAGTCAAACTTTGAAACCGCTGATTTAATGAATTGATTTAGTCACTGTCACTATCAATTATTCGAATTCGTTTGTATTTGGGACTCTGGAATTCATTACTGATGTGCTGACTCGTTTAAAGTACATGTGATTCGTCATCCGAACCTACGATGAAATATCGATTTCTAAATATCATTTTGATATTTCGTTTTGCCGACCGACAGGGGAATATGACTTAATTTTTCAGCGTGAATTGATGCCTGAGCATTAAATAAAACCAGATAAATAAAACTTAAGTTGCTAAAGCAAAATCATAATAATGAAGTTTATAGCCTCGGTTTCACAATGTGCTCGCGGGCTTTACAATCTAGTACACGAGTGGTGCATAAATAAATAGACTATGCGGCTGAAGGTGAATATATACAAAAAGAAAAAGTAACAACTATCAACTGTGAATCATCCAAGGTTGATTAATAGTGTTATATACTTGCTTGAAGAGATATGTCTTCAGATCAGATTTAAACTGGTTGAGAGTTTCTGGCGAAAGTTGCTAAACAAGGCCTAAATAACCCTATTACCAAACTAACCGGCCTACATTCTACCCACAAAAGAATAAAAACCGGGTTTGTCCATTAAATTAACTGACTGTGTCTGCCAATGAACCAATCGAATTCACGGGAGAAAGTATTGGGGAGCACTTTTAAAATCTGAAATCAGTTGCCTACGGGCAGTAGATATCAGATGTCAAGATGCCCACCCCTTTTCTCTATTAATAATTAAATCACACAAAAAACAATAATAAAAAGATTCAACATGAGTAACCATCAGTTATAGCCGGAACAATCTGCACAGTATGGGTTATTACATCGCACCCTTTCAAAATGTGTGTTAAAAGTCACTAATCCCTCATTAGAAGAGACACTTGGAGCGTAAAAAGATCGCCATTTTTTAAAGATTTTATCCTTTTTACCCTCTTTCCCACAGTAACGGCCAAACCCGGCCAGCGTTATTCACAAAAATCGCCATTTAATTTTCATTATTTTTTTCATTTTTTTTTTTCATTTTGTTTTCTCAAAAACATAGCTTATGACCCCTCTTTGGAACGAGCTCGTTGAGCTCGTTCCAATGAGGGGTCATAACCTATGTTTTTTGAGACAAAAAATGAAAAAAATTAGTTATTCAAGAGTTTTGTTTCCACGTGTCGTCCGCTTTTCGTGTTAGGTAAAGGGTTAAAATAGAGGGTCGGTGCGGAGATTTTATGTTGTTGTTTATTATTCTAATGGAGAGTTTCTGCTGCATAAATATTTTATTTAAGGCTCTGCTTGTACCCCATACCGAAATACCATACATGAAACGGCTTGGCACGAGTGCAAAATATGGAGTTTACAAGCATGTGGAAGAATATGTTTTACCTCATTTAAGATACAGTTTGCTCCAGCTTTTTCAGAACAGATGTAGATATTCGTGCCTTGTTTTAAAGATTATCGGCGATAGTTATGCCTGTGAATTTTAGTGAAGTTTCACGCAGATCTCATCCGACTTATGCGACGATAGTTTTGGTTATTTATGATTATGTCGTTATACAATGGAATCTTTTTTTTATTACTAAAGTTTAAAACAATAAATTTTGTTTTTGCTGTAATAATTTAGAAATGGTTTGCAGAGTACCACAGGAGGATCTTTTCAAGTTCTAGGTTTGTATAATTTATCGACACATCTATGTCTTAACCAGATGGATACAAACTTGTTTCATCTGCAAATGATACGAGTTTGAAAGATGTGGCTTGACAGCGATCATCAACGTATAATAAAAATAAAATCGACTAAAGGTTCGGGCCTTGTGGCACGCAGAAAGTGAATGGCGCATGCGCGGACTCGTGATCATTAGTGGTAACATATTGTGATCTATCAGATAGATTGTTTTTAATCTAATTCAAGCTAACTCTACAAATTCCATATTATTCTAATTTAATTAACCCTTTACCTAACGTAACGGTCAAAACCGGCCAGCGCTGTTCTCAAAAATCGCCAATTAATTTTCAGTATATTTTTCATTTTTTGTCTCAAAAACATAGGTTATGACCCCTCGTTGGAACGAGCTCGTCGAGCTCGTTCCAACGAGGGGTCATAACCTATGTTTTTGAGACAAAAAATGAAAAAAATTAGTTATTCAAGAATTCTTTTTGCAAGTGTCTTCTGCTTTTCAGTTAGGCAAAGGGTTAAGATATTGTGGTTTATCGTGTCGAAAGCCTTAGAAAGGTCGAGAAAAGTTGTCAGTGTGTTATATTTGATTTCTTTATTATTTTTTACATGACATCCCGTATTAGCTGAAGTACAGGATGGATTGTGGAATGCTTCTTTTGTGGGAGCCGTTTTGTTGGGAAGTTAAAACATTAGATCTATTTTAAAAATTACAAAGGCGCTCAGTCATAATTTTCTCCAAAACCTGAGAGGTAGTACAGTTAAAACTAGAAGTCCTGTCATGAAATGCGCACAAATAGCACGTTGATATGCGCGTTAATGTATGCGTTATGGCCCAAGTAAAGCTATCAAATTCTGTACATATGGCCTGTGCACAAGCAATGTTTCAGCCAATGGACCTCCGGGTAACCCGGAGGTCCATTGGCAGAAACATTGCATGTGTTTGCTAGGAGTAACCAGGAGAACCTGCCGTGCTTTGGATGTCATTCGATATGGCAATTGCGCGTAATTCCAACGCGCAATTAAGTCTAGATAAGCGCACTATTCGTGACAGGACTTCTAGTTTTAGCTGTAGGTAAAATATTAATTGGTCTGTAATTATTACGGTTATGAGGATCAACAGTTTTATACATGGGAACAACTTTAGCTATTTTTATTCTATTATAAGTTATTATACCCAAACGAAGTATTGACAATATGTGCCAGTCATGGCGCTATTATATCAATAGCGTGTCTTAGCAGGAACGGGTATATATTGTCGCAATCTTTGCTCTTTTGGGGCTTCATTCTCTTTATAATATTAATTACTTCTTGCACAGATGTGAGGTGCATGAAAAAGCTATTAGGGACGTTGCCAGACATAAAGCCTGAGAACGATTTATCTTGCCTTTCTTTTTTACTTCTAGTTCTGGCTCCCATGTTCACAAAGAAGTTGTTAAATTCTTGAACGACCATATAAGTGTCATTTACGGACATGCCATCTATTTGAAGATGGGATGGAAATGTCGAGTTTTCTTGGCCTTTTTATAAATCGTTTGATATATTCCAAGTATTGCGAATATTATTTTGGTTTGCATGTAATATTTTTCATAGTACGCGGCTTTAATTTGCCTTTTAATCTTGTTAAATATTTTACAATTTTTTTTATATTTAATTATGCTCTCTTCTGTGGGGAACTCACTAACCTAATGTGCCCCACAGAAGAGAGCATAATTAAATATATAAAATATCAGTTTGTTTTTTAAAGAAATAAGAGGACTTTTTGACATTCCCGGTTGCCGTTTAATAAACTTTTTATTCCCACGAATTTGTTCAAGGAGGATGTCTGCTCAAATGCATTAAGAAAAATATTTGTACTTGTATCACTAGTTATTTGTAGACATTCTGATGTCAGAACAGGTGCAAAATCGCAGTCTGAAAGTATATTAATAAAGCTACGTATTGTACATCATTAATTTTATCACATGACTCGTCTGTTTTGTTCAATTTAAAACATTTGATATTTTGTTTTCATATTAATCAATGATAAATAAAGCCTTCCGCCAATTTCACTGGTCAATTTCAAAAATAGACAATTTGATTGGCTGAACAAAATACAACTGGGTCATATTTTCATAATTTGCATAATTGGGGTTGAAAGATTTTATTGGTCAATTATGGACAGTTTGCTTGGCTGAACAATATACAACTGTATAATTTCAGTAGAGCGAATTTACGTTATCTGTCCTATTTAGGTTGGGTTATATTGCATTAACCCTTTACCTAACATAACGACCAAAACCGGCCAGTGCTATACACGGAAAAGTTTCATGTTTTGCTTCCAAAACATAAGTTATGGCCCCTCAATGGAACGAGCGCATCGCGCTCGTTCCAATGAGGAGTCATAACCTATGTTTTGGAAGCAAAAAAGGAAAATTTTTAGCCATATGATGATGTTTTTTCCAAGTGTCGTTTGCAACACACGATAGGAAAAGGGTTAAAAAGTTATACTAAGTCGTTAATTTGTGCATATGTGTGTCATATGATAAATAGAATATGAAATAAGTGTTTTTCTCATAGTCATCCTAATTTTCCGTTTGGGGCTCGCCAGAGGCTCGCCCAAACGGAAAATTCTTAGACTTATTTCATAAATATCATGAGAAAAACACTCATTTCATATCCTCTATTTATGTTTCAGTGTTGCGGACGGACCGCCGGGGTTTTTAAGTCATTTTTCCATTACAAATGTGCCAAAGTTTCGAAGATGTCTGTTATTATAATTCCGGAGATGGCAGTATGCTTAATATGATTATATTCATTTTGGAAAGAAAAAGATCTAAATGGGCTTTAGGGGCCTATTGCGTCTATAAATAACTCCTATTAATTTTGAGGTTTTACAATGTTGTATCTCCACAAACAGAGATTCAAGGACAGGTGGTAAAAATATAGATAAATCGTCTCTTACTTGGAAAATAATATTCTTTTTATACGTAGACCCACCCCACCTCGACCATCGTCCCCGATCGGTCTGGCATTTTTCAAAAGATTATTTTTACCATTAAACTTATAAATATATGTATGCGGGCTACTGGAATAACTCTGTGAGGTCTATAACTTCAAATTTGTTTTCTCTTTTCCGAAGAGAGGATATGAGTTTGCCTAAAGAGTCCCAGTAAGCAGATAAACATTGAATATTAATATGGAACAGTGAAAAACTGTGACCAATGTTATAAAATGATGAACGAAACTCATCTGGTAGATAATAAACACAATCCGAGTTATAGACTTTAAGAGGGTAATCGTCATCATCATCTGAGTCACACGTTTTGTTATTACACGAATTTGCAAGATCAAATTCCGTTCCACTCTGAATCTCGTTAATGTAATGTTACCCACCACAGTATATCGTAAGATCGACAGGACCGATACAAATGTTGCTTAAAAGTATGTGGCACAAACTCTCAGAACTAGTGGTACCGGGTATCAACAAAACATTTGATACATTAGAGATGGTCTGACTCAAAGTATATCCACGCAAATGGATGGCAGAATGAGCATGCGTGATGTGAACAAACGTATGACCAAACATGCATGCCAGTTTCATGTAACCATGCGGCTCCATGTTAAAGGAACGCAGGTGTAGGGGGCATGGTGTTTACTTCATTTTTACATCATCGGTCAGTTTGGTGTTTTGTTGCGCTAACAAAAAAAAAACATGTATATGTATCGATGGAATCGGCTCACCGTTTTAACCCATTATTCGCTAGTGCTTCTCTAGTACATCTGAATATCGGTCGAATTGCACCATTGCCTATTTGCACCGGTCGATTTGCACCATGGAAAAAGTCGATTTGCACCATGGAAAAAGTCGATATGCACCACAAAAAAGTCGATTTGTACCACCTATAAGTCGATATGCACCATTAAAAAACGGATAATATATGTCATTTAAAATGAAGAAATATTTCTTCAGAAGTATCCGTGATAAATTCATCTCGCCAAATGTCTCTATCTGAACATTTATTTAATCTCCAATTTTACATCTGTCTCTGTAAAAAGTATTATTATTATTAAATGTGACTCTACTCACTGATTAATTGGATCGGGACTGTTTTTACAGCAATCAGTTATCAGTCTAAGGACTTGATTCTTTCACCAACACCGTTCTGTATAGTTTTACACTGTCAAATCAACACGGTACTTCAAAAACCTATGTTGGTGTCGGTGTATGGTGATTGTAATTTTAATTCACCCTTTAATGGCGGCCGCATATGGACGATAAAAGTCCGCCCAAGCCAGCAGATTTCTATAAAACGTTTGACTTTTCCTGCAACTTCATCAGCAACTACCGGGGTTGTAGCCACTTCAAAAAAGTTAAAACAAACATCCACCTTAAAGCTCTAAATGTAAGTAACGTCGAGAATTCATCTTCCCCTTATTCCACGTGTACTCTAATGGCTGGCTCTATTTTCAGCATAATGAAGAAACACTTGGACACCAGTCTTTCGGACGTTTGCAAAGAGATTAGTAAAACAGCCTCTAAGTTATATAATACTCAAATATCTCACACGCTATTAGAAGCGACCGTCAACAGAATATAATTATGTAACAATATTACAAATAGTAATTAAACTTAAATAAACTTAGTACAGTTATTCCTAAACCATTCATGGATACACTAAAAATAGTTCAGTGGAACGCTTGAAGCGTTAATCAGAAAAAATTGCAAATGTCACATTATTTCAAAAATATGGACGTAATTGGAATTAGCGAAACATGGCTTAAACCAAACAATCAATTCTCGTTATGTGGTTTTGATATTATTAGAAGAGATCGCCCCGCCCAAAAAGGCGGCGGTGTCGCTCTGCTAATAAGGCAGGAGATTAAATACAAATCAATACCATGCGACCACCTCAATGCTGAAGTGATTGCAGCTGAAATTGAACTTGACCACAAACACGTGGCCATCATATCATATTATAACAAGCCGCAAGCAACAGCAGACAGTAAAGTATTTGAATTTTTTACCAACAAGTACAAACACTGCATATTCTTGGGTGATTTCAATTCCAAACACCAGGTATTCGGTTGTCATAAGACTGAGCCGAATGGTGACGCCCTTTTCCACATCATTGAAGAACTCGATCTATTCGTGGTAAATAACGATCAAGACGTAACATACATAAGCAACAACCCACCCCATCAATCAGATATCCTAGACTTGATTATCACCAGCAAATCACTAACCAGCCAAATGCAATACATATTTGTAGGAGATGATGATCTAGGCAGTGATCACCTGCCGGTTCACGCCACTCTGAAATGTAATACTGGTCCCGCAAGGTATCCTCCCGTGAATAGGAGGAACCTATCAAAAATTGACTGGAACCTCTTCAGAAACATTATCGAAGTAAAAATAAAGGCAAATGACCCCTCAAATGCTCATGAACTAGAAAAAGCTTGCACCCATCTTAACGAGGTTATCAACAGTACACTAGATGAAATTTGTCTCAAGCAAACAGTAAAGACGCGGATAAACAGAATAACCCAAACAACTCTTCAAATAATCAAACAAAAAAGAAAAGCCTTCCCGGCTTACCAATCAGAGAATGGTCAAATGAAAAGAGCAGAACTTAAAACCGCGTATAATCGCCTACATGGGGAAGTAAAAAAGGCCATAGCTAACGACAATCGCGTGAGATGGGAAAAAGCAACCGAAAACCTAAATGGGCTGAGAGAACCTAAGAGGTTCTGGGATACATTTAAAACTCTTACTGGCCAAAAGAGCAAAATTGCCAATAATAATGCGCTGAAGACTAGCGACGGAACTATGGCAATAGACGACAAGGCAAAGGCCTGCGCTTTTGCCGAAATTCTAAAGAAGGCGCATCGTACACAAGAAGGGAACCGATATGACAACGATTTTAAGGTAAAAGTAAATAAATTTGTCCAAGATAACAACTCAATTTTCAATGAACTGAACTTCGACCAAAGGCATGAAGACGGGGACGACCATGAATTAACCGAACCAATGCGCCTAGAAGAGGTCATGGGTATAATCAGAAAATGCAGGTCATCTTCGTCCCCAGGAGAAGACGAAGTCTCTTACAAAATAATGAAACAGTGCCCCAACATCTTCTATTGCAGACTTACCAAACTCCCAAACTGCTGTCTCTCCTGTGGGTACTTCCCAAAATGCTGGAAAGTGGCCACAGGAGTCATGATACCTAAATCCGACAAAGACCTTACCAACCCTTCTAACTACCGCCCAATCACCTTGCTTAGCTGTGTTGGGAAAATATTTGAGCGGATTCTCACTACGAGACTTCGCAGCTATCTCGAATCAATCAACTTTTTCAACAAATGGCAAAGAGCGTATAGGAGTCAGAAAGAGAGAATCGAACACGTATATAGACTGGTCGATTATATGAAAACAGCATTTAGTCAAAACGAAATCGGAACCGCGCTTTTCTTGGATGTAGAAAAAGCGTTCGACTCGGTATGGCACAATGGCGTGAAATATAAACTAGCGAAAATGGGATTACCCACTAAAATTCTAAGGATCATATCATCATTTCTAACTGACCGAAAAATCAAGGTGAGGGTTAATCGCGAGGTGTCAGAGGAAGTAATACTCGAAGCGGGAACACCACAAGGGTCGGTTCTAAGTCCGCTTCTTTTCTTAATATATGTAAATGATATAGAAAAAGTAGGGGAAAACTGTGTTGAACTATCGCAGTTCTCAGACTACAAAGGCATTTGGACAGCCAGCAAGTCCAGAAACATAATTAAAAATCGTCTACAGGATACCATTCGCGATCTTGAGAGCTGGTGCGCCCTGTGGCGCATCAAACTCAATGCCTCCAAAACTCAAAAAGTTACGTTCTTCAAAAAGCAAAGGAAAAAACCAGTCCCGAGTATCGATCTCCAGTTATACGATCACAAACTAGAAGCAAACAAAGAGGCCAAATTTTTGGGATTTATCCTAGATAGCAATCTCAGTCTAAACAGTCACGTAATCTCCATTACGGTTAGAGCTACTAAACGTATCAATTTTCTAAAGATGATCAGAGGTAGAAATTGGGGAGCAAACAGAGATGTGCTTCTCAAGCTCTACAGAACATTTATACGTCCGGTACAAGAATACGGTGCCATAATCACAAGCGACCTAAGCAAAACCAACATTCAGAAGCTACAGAGGGTTCAAAATTATGCCCTGCGAGTGGCACTATGCAAACCGAAATGGACACCGATAAAGGAACTTCACGAGCTAGCAAAAAGAGAAACTATTGATATGCGATTAAAAGACCTACAAAACAAAACCCTCAACAGACTCCAAGATAGTGAATTAATGGTTGAGCTGAACGAACACCGATCCCTTAACAGAAAAACAAAATAAGTTTCCAGAAAATAAAAAAAAAATAATAAAATAAAATAAAAATTATACAATATAACTAAATCGCGTGGAGTCAGTGAGGATTGGCTCGCTACTCATTGGGAACTTTAGGATAGAGTCTATGAGGACTGCCTCGCAACTCTGCTGAAGCGCGATTGAAATGCGTTTAATAAAATCTATATAACAAAACCCTCCACATACTCCAGGATAGTGAATCAATGGTGAAGCTGAACGAACACCGAACCCTAAACAGAAAAACAAAATAATCCACAGTAAATTAAAATTACTCAATAGAATTAAACTGCGTGGAGTCAGTGAGGATTGCCTCGCTACTCATTGAGATCTTTAGGATTGAGTCTGTGAGGATTGCCTCGCAACTCTGCGTGTGGGGAGTGGGCTCCGAAGAAACACACCCCTTACTCCATCCATAGCAACAATCACACAGCAGGCACAATATACAATAGCGGATACCTATCTTTCTCTCTACCTATAACTTTTCTAATTGAACATTCTCAAATTTTCTTGCAACACTCTTATCAAGAAGACGCATGGAAATGGTAGACAAAGCGTAGGAGGAATTGGTGCAACCTACCTTTCTGCAATATATACAAGAAACCACCAAACACTAGGCAAGGATTGAAACAAGCTTGTCTGGCTGGGGACGAGTGTACATTTTATATAAATAAACATTTGAATAAATATTTAACAGCCCTTTTAAGGGCTTGAGGATGTGTGTCAGTGAGAGGGTGTTTTTGTTTTGTTTTTTTTTCTCTTTTTTTTTTTGTTTTTTTTTGGGGGGGGGGTGGAGGAGGTCATTTGGAATTCCCGAGGGATAACCAGATACCTCAAAATCACATACGGCATCCTATCTCCCAGAAGGCTTGATGGATGACTCCCGGTTTTTCAAACTAAACTGTTGGAGCTTTCTCCACTTCTTTTTTGTAACCGCAATGGTCATATACCGGGGCCCCTACCAAACCGGCGTTGCTGTTTGGTTTTCTTTTCTCTTCTTCCCTTAAACTTGCCATCGCACAACATTACATTCTAGCTCGCCACCATGGTGGGAGTCAAACCTTTACCATCGCCGAACTGGAACCGAATAGATCTCACTCTCTAATAGTTTTAAAGACGTTGAGGGATTGAGTATTGACCATCTAACACTCCAACGTAAACTGCCGGGTATTCTAACCGCGTGCATACCCCCCTCAGACTCCATTTTGGGCGATAGGATAGCTAGGCCTGTGTGATCCAAGTGAAATAAAATAAGGTTAACCGGGTCGCAAGGGATTTGTAAATCCCACATCATCCCTGCGCGCCTTCGGCGCACTAAAACCTTTCATTCATTCATTCACAACTTCATCAGTTGAAGATGGACGAGCTCACTGAGAACCCATGCTCAAGTTGTAATAAAGAGGTACGGCGGCGACAAGATGCCCTAAAGTGTGACTCTTGCAATAAATGGAGACATAGGATTTGTGACACTGGTATATCCAGAGATGAATATAGAAGGATGACGAAACAGCAGCGCGATTGTACCACAATAACATGGGTCTGCCCAGAATGTCTAAAGTCAAGTCAAGTATCAGATGAATCAGAAATGGAAATAGATTCAACATCGCAAAAGTGGCCATTCGACGTGATTCAACCTGTGGATGATCCCCTACCGGCGATAGAAAAGTCACTTGAGGAAGAACCCATTCCAGGCGCTATACTTAATGACCAGGTAACAACATACCAAATCGTCAAGGGAGGGTCAAAAAGGGGTGCTGACATTTTAGTAGATTCACAAGGGTACATGTACACGTTTAAACGAAAGACTAATGTAACAACCACATGATTTGTAGCAGCAGGGCAAAAAAATGTTATGCTACCGTCACACAGCCCAGCTCTAATGTTTTCAACCGTAGTCCGAAACGTCATACGCATCCTGGTGACCCTGGTTCAACTATCACACGCACAGTGAGAGCCATGGTCAAGAAGGCAGCAAGAGACGATATATCTATTTCTTCGGGGGTTCTTGCGAGGCATGCACTAGACGCTGGCAAATGATGGTGTGCCGTTGCCAAAATTAGATCAGCTTGCACGTTCTGCAAATAGACCCAGGGAAAAACTTCGGCCGAAACATCCAAAGGACTTTGACTTCATACTGGAAGAGTCCTTTACACCTGACGGTTTTCTTAAAAAAGACATTCAAGTGGACGATCAGTGGCACATAATTCTAGCCACTGACCAACAACTAAAACACATGGAAAACTCAAAAATCTGGTTTATGGACGGAACTGTTAAGGTAGCAAGGGAGCCCTTCATATAGCTGTTTAGTGTACACAGCTTCATTAAGAGTGGAGACTCTATGAAACAAGCACATTTGTGTTATGCATACATGTCACGCCGTAAGACAAAAGACTACGTAGGAGTACTACGTGAAATTTTAAACTTTGTACCTAAACCTGCAGTACAGGAATGTGTTTTAGATTTTGAGAGGGCAATGTGGTCTGCCATACATGAGGTATTATCCGAAGTTGCCATTCATGGCTGCTGGTTTCACTGGAGCCAGGCTGAAAAAAGGAAAGTGAAGAAATTTGGACTTCAGTCAGCATATGTGCACCAACTACCAGTGAGAGATTATGTGCGCCAGTTGATGGCGCTTCCACATTTGCCACACAATCACATATTAGATGCCTTCACATTCTTGAAGGCCCGGTGCCCAACATCGCAATCTTCAGAAAAGCTTCATAAGTTAGTTGCATATATTGAAAAGAATTGGATGTGCTCAGAAAAGTGGTCTCCTTCATCTTGCTCAACCTTCAGACGACCTATACGTACTAACAATGATGCAGAGGGGTGGCATCATTCCATCAATGCTCAGGCCAAAACAAATTCACTAAATATGTATAAACTTTTCAATTTGCTTCACAAAGAATCAGAACTGCTCCCACTTCAAGTTCGTTTGGTCTCACAAAAAAAGCTCTGCCGTCATCAGAAAAAGAGCACTAAAATAAAACATCAGACATTAATTAAATGGTGGGATGCTTATGATAACGAACAGCGAGAAATTAGCACGTCAGAATATCTTCGTCAGTGTGCACAGTTAGTGGACAACTCAGAAGATAAATTGTGAGAAAAATATCTTGTTTTTAGGCAGCTAAAAAAATAAGTTTTCAGTAGTTTTAGTATTTTTCTTTTGTTCCACTTTCGCTCAATTAATAATGCCAACACTCGCCACTATTTCTCAGAAATTCACCCGACATGAGCTTCTTAGAAATTGCGGCATGTGCTTGCATTATTAATTGAGGGGAAATGGAACAAAAAGGTCTTGACTTGGTTAATTGAGAAACTTCCTCGTAACTGTGTGCTAATGAGGTAAATTGTCAGAAAAATATCGCGTTTTTAGGCAGCTAAAAAAATATGTTTTCAGTAGTTTTAGTATTTTTCTTTTCTTTCACTTTCGCTCAATTAATAATGCCAACACTCGCCACTATTTCTCATGCCGAGTACCCGTGTTTATGAATGGTGCAAATCGACTCTACTATGGTGCAAATCGACCGAACCAATGGAGCAAATTGACCGAACCAATGGTGCAAATCGACTTTTCCGATGGAGCAAATCGACTTTTCCGATGGTGTAAATCGACTTTTTCGATGGTGCAAATCGACCGCCCGATAGTGCAAATCGACCGTGGTGCAAATCGACCATTCCCCGTACATCTCTAGATCCACAGTTAAAACTAGAAGTCCTTTCATGATCTGCGCGTTAATCTACGCGTTATGACCATAGTAAGGCTGTAAAATCTGTACATATGGCCTGTGCACAAGCAATGTTTCAGCCAATGGACCTCCGGGTAACCCGGAGGTCCATTGGCAGAAACATTACATCTGTTTGCTTCGAGTAACCAGGAGAACGTATCGTGCTTTGGATGCCATTCGATATGGCAATTGCGCGTAATTCCTACGCGCAATTAAGCCTAGATAAGCGCACAGTTCGTGACAGGAGTTCTAGTTATAACGGTATCACTGCCCTTACTAAAGATAACCTCAACCTAACTAAACTAAAGTTGAACCTCTTTGGTTTTCTTGAGTTTTGTAGCCTCCTTGAATAGTTGGTTCTTCGACTTCGTAAGATTCTCTTTTATAAAACACTGTTTCTCACTAAATCATTTGTCCTTTAAACTCTCCCTGGCAGTGATAAAGTTCCTTCTTGTTCTATAATTAGTAAACTTCATAATGATCCATCTGTCAGTTCTTCGCTTAAGCCTTATGTGGTGCGATCGGTCAATATCGGCTTCTTCCACATCAACACCAATAACATCCGCAATCTCTCCTACAATCTTGTTTGTTACTTCACCATCCTTCTCTTCCACGCCACTTATCCCATGACTGTACCTACAGATGTACACCTCTTGTTCATCTTCCTTCAATTCAAGTTTGCTAACCTCTCTCACTAATCTTCGTTTTTCTTCTTTTTCCTCTTTTAACTCACCCAAGATACCTTCTTTAGCTGCCTTCACAGAAGCCTTTATAGTCTGTTGGATTATGAGTTTAACGTTATCCAACATGATAGCCTCCATACGTATAGCAACAGTTTCAACATCAAAACTACGGCTGCTAAATGTCATTCTATCTGTCTCCTCGTCTGATACCCACTCTGAATGTCGGAATTTCGGGCCAGTTTTGATACACGTGATTTATCTAACAATCAAATTGATTTTAGCCTGAAAAACATGAAAAAAGGGTATGTATCACATAATGTGTTCCGATTCCGTATCATATAGACGACTCATTCTGATTCCTTATCATATAGACGACTCGTTTCTGGTAACGCGACGAGCTATCATAACAGGCGCATGAATACATTCTATGTGCGTTTCAGTGATTGACCCAACATTATGTCCCAAAAGTGTTTTAGTAATTTAAGATTTGATCTGTTTATGTGACACACTTATTAGATAAATGAATTATCATGATAATGTGCATGTCCTGTGATTTGCGTCAGATTTTCGGTGGTGTCCAAAAACGGGATCACAAAGCCGGCTCGTTGAGATCCCATTCTGGACACCACCTCGAGTCTGATACAAATCACAGGACATGCACATAATTATGATAATCTATATGTATCTGTTGAGTGTTTCTGGGGACTTTATCGCTTGCGTTTCGGCCTTGGCTGTGGCGTGAATGGCATCAATTATGGTAAATATATCGAAAAGATTGACAAGTTGTTGGAAAGTACCCAAAACATTCAAACACTGACGATGAGGTTTGCAACGAAATTAGTCGAGCTAAATAATCTCGGATGCAAGACTATGGGTTATTTAACGTTACTGCTCGTTTAAGTTTAAAAACTTTGATTTTGTCCATCGGTACATAACATCAGGCAAACTCCGAACCACTGAAAATCCTTTTAACCCATTACCTAATGTTTAACCCTTTACCCAACGCAGACGATATCAAAATTTATTATTTTAAATATAATTTTTTGAAATTTTTCAAAACATTTCAACAAAACCATATCATGTGACCCCTCGTTGGAACGAGCTCGACGAGCTCGTTCCAACGAGGGGTCACATGATATGGTTTTGTTGAAATTTTTTGAAAAATAATATTTTTTCAACTGCTTAATTTGCATATTACGCGGGCGGATGCGGGCGCTTCGTTAGGTAAAGGGTTAAATTAGTAAATTGTCTAAACAAAGAATGCTACGTCTGGCTATGTCGCACCCCGGAAGTTGCGATGGCTATGTAAAAATTAATTAACAATTTGTTAATCCTCGGGTCTTATGGTATGTATTTTTGTAAGTGCAGAAATCAATTAAATGGGATGACAGAATAGCCAAATGTAATCAAAATTTGTATTATTTGATGCAATTTTAAACTAATGGGGACATAATCCATATTTCAACTTTATGTTCACACCCAAAATATTTTTTTTGATCCGGCCAGGTGATTTATACAGAAACATGCCGTTTCTAGGGGCACCAAATGTGGACCCCCCCCCCCCCCCCCCCCCCCACCTTTACACTGTTATACTATTTAAAAAGTACAGGATAATCTTCTTCTTGTGAACTACTGGCTACAATGATTATATATTTGGGATGTAGCTTTTTGTAATTATGACTTTATGTTTAATCAATATTATTCAAAGGAAGTTCATGGAGTAATATTTAGGTTTTTTTTCCTGGGAGAGGTAAAGCTTATTAATTCGCTCAAAATTTCTATATTCACAACCGGTTGGCTAATAGAGATGAGAGGTATTGAAATTTTGAGTTCTGTATCGATTTCGATATTTTTAGATGCTAACGTGGTATTGGTTATGTATTCGGTAAAGCTTATTAACTCGCTCAAAATTTCTATATTCACAACCGGTTGGCTAATAGAGATGAGAGGTATTGAAATTTTGAGTTCTGTATCGATTTCGATACTTTTAGATGCTAACGTGGTATTGGTTATGTATTCGGTAAAGCTTATTAACTCGCTCGAAATTTCTATATTCACAACCGGTTGGCTAATAGAGATGAGAGGTATTGAAATTTTGAGTTCTGTATCGATTTCGATATTTTTAGATGCTAAGGTGGTATTGGTTATGTATTCGGTAAAGCTTATTAACTCGCTCAAAATTTCTATATTCACAACCGGTTGGCTAATAGAGATGAGAGGTATTGAAATTTTGAGTTCTGTATCGATTTCGATATTTTTAGATGCTAACGTGGTATTGGTTATGTATTCGGTAAAGCTTATTAACTCGCTCAAAATTTCTATATTCACAACCGGTTGGCTAATAGAGATGAGAGTTATTGAAATTTTGAGTTCTGTATCGATTTCGATATTTTTAGATGCTAACGTGGTATTGGTTATGTATTCGGTAAAGCTTATTAACTCGCTCAAAATTTCTATATTCACAACCGGTTGGCTAATAGAGATGAGAGGTATTGAAATTTTGAGTTCTGTATCGATTTCGATATTTTTAGATGCTAACGTGGTATTGGTTATGTATTCGGTAAAGCTTATTAACTCGCTCAAAATTTCTATATTCACAACCGGTTGGCTAATAGAGATGAGAGGTATTGAAATTTTGAGTTCTGTGTCGATTTCGATATTTTTAGATGCTAAGGTGGTATTGGTTATGTATTCGGTAAAGCTTATTAACTCGCTCAAAATTTCTATATTCACAACCGGTTGGCTAATAGAGATGAGAGGTATTGAAATTTTGAGTTCTGTATCGATTTCGATATTTTTAGATGCTAACGTGGTATTGGTTATGTATTCGGTATATGACTTCACTTAGTTTTCTGATAGTACCAAAGGGAAACACACACCAGGAAAAACAAAGAATAAGTTGTTCTTTTATAATTTCTGTAATTTCACCACAAATACCACAAATACCACAAATACCACTGATATTGAGTTTAAGATTGATAATATGACAATACGCAAGGCGTAAGGAGGAACCCCAAGCCATGTAACCACAGGCACTTGGAACCCAATCAGTACTGAGCAATAGTCAGTAATAAATAGCACAATACGCACACACACCCTCCTAATATAATGAGAACGGTGTTCCTGTGATACAACGTATTTATTTATTTATTTATTTATTGGTGTTTAAGGTCACATACTTAAGCACAATGGCTAATCGTGACCGTGACAGTTTTACGGGTGGAGGAAGCCGGAGTACCCGGAGAGAACCACCGAGCAACGACGAGCAGCTGTCAGCTCTCCAACATCGTAACTCTGAACTCTGCACCGCAGCACAGGCAGGGTTAGATTGGTTGAAGACATGCGCACCATCGACGTGCAGTACGCCTCAGTACACAGCGTCATCGTGCCCCCATGTAGGCAATCGGGGTGAAGTGTCTGATACAACGTATACTACTCAAAGTTTGCTAAGCACCAAGTACATCCAACTACCTGTTTTACGTTTTAGTTTAAATATTGTAATGAAAAGTGTATATATTTTTTTATTTACTTATATCTTTAATGATTTAAGTACAGAAATTAAGATTTTATTTGTGTTTGACATTATTGTTTAGCTTTTGAATACGATAACCATGGGAAATGGATATTTTTGGAAAAAGAGGAAATTTTTCAATATGCCAAAAAGTTGACGGAGCGAACTGGTATGGCTTCAGTATCGAGTATGAGAGCCATTACTGTTAATTAGAGCTTGACAACCCCTTTGTATGCCCCCAATCAGGTTCCTGGTGTTCCTTTGTAGGATGTTGTTCCATTCTTGGACCAGCATGGCACCAACCTCCTGGACGCTTCTTGGTTGGACTGGACGGGCTGAAATTGCAAGCTGCAACTCATTCCAGACATGTTAGATTGGATTGAGGTCAGGGGATCATGCTGACCAGTCCATACGCTCAATCCCCTCCATTTGTTGGTATTCCCCGACAGCATGAGCAACATGAGGACGGGCATTTTCGTCCATCAGAATGAATCTATCACCCACTGCACCTGCATACAATCTGACGTGGACATCCGGGATCTCAACAATATTCCGTTGTGCAGCCAATGTACCACGTTCAAGGACACAGAGCTCTGTACGTCTATCCCAGCTGATGCCGCCCCAGGCCATGATTGACCCTCCACCACAGCGGTCATGCTCAGCAATGTTGGCTGCATGGAATCGCTCTCCTGGTCTTCTCCATACCCTAGAACGCCTATCTGTGTGGTCTAGGTAGTACCTTGACCCATCTGTAAAAAGGACAGGTCGCCAATCTTCTCTGGTCCATCCAACGTGATCCGTGGCCCATTCATATCGTGCTTGGCGGTGATTCTGGGGCAGCGGAATACGAATACATGGTCTTCTCGATCGGAGACCACCTTCGTGCAACCTTGCCCGGATAGTCTGTGTCGAAAAATTTACCCCGGATGCATTCTGAAGGTCACTGCGAAGCTAGGTTGCTGTGGCAAAGCGGTTCCTACGGGCCTGAATGATCAAAAGCCGGTCTTCAGCTGCAGATGTTGCCCTGTCTCTGCCACCACCATGCCGTCTTACTGGTGTGCCATACTCCTGAAATCTTGCTCAGGCTCTGGTGATCACAGTATGGTGCACATCAAGAGCTGCACCAACCTGACGATGGGTAGCCCCTTGCTCCACCATCCCTACAGCCCGCCACATTTCTGCTCCAGACAAATATCTTCTTACATTTGCATTTGCCATATTCAATCATTAAATCACAAGAGTTTGTGTTCAAATGAAGATTGAATACCCTACACATGTCATGTACATGTAGACAGTACACGAAAACATCATGAAAATCAAGGGGTACATGCTTTCCATGACTGTCACGAAAAGTCTGCCTGTCAAGAGAGCGAATGTAAACACTGGGGACCATCTCAATACATTCCTCAATCATATCCACCAAAAATATCGCAAAAATGTCGCAAGCAAATTTCACAATGATGTGTCAAATATTTGGTGCTTAGCAAAATTTGAGTAGTATATTAAAATATTTCATTCTACAACCATTCCCTGGAAAAAAAATTATGCAATCGAATTTCTGCAATTGTGTAATTTCATCCCTATATTTAGGTATCACAGTATTAAACATGTTCCCATAGACGACCATTAGGGGTAAAGCTAGGAGGTTTTCAGTGGAGAAGGGGGTTGGGGGATTGGGTGTAGAACTAGGAAAATTCCAACCAGGGGTGGATACTTTAATGGGGTGCCAACCCCCATTCCCTTCCCCGGACGGATGGTTTATTAGCTCCTCCTGACAAAGTTAGCAGAGCTTTTCTGATATCGAGTTGTCCGTCGTTCGTCCGTCCGTCCGTCTCGTCGACATTTAGTTTGTCCGAGCCATAATTTCTTTACCACTGAATATTTTTCAACACAACTTTATAACAGTATGTACTGTAAATAGGCAGCGTGCCATCAATCACAATAAGGTCTGTATCCATCAAGGTCAAGGTCACAGGCGACATGGTACTGGTAACACTCAGGAAAACGTCAACATTTTGTTTGTCCGAGCCATAATTTCTTTACCACTGGATATTTTTTAACAAAACTTTATAACAGTATGTATTGTCACTAGGCAGTGTGCCATCAATCACAATAAGGTCTGTAACCATCAACGTTAAGGTCACAGACTACCTGACCAAAGTAACACCAATGTATTTGCCAAATTGTATTATGTTTTCAATTTGTGTCTAATAAACAAAGCTAATGAGCCTCCATTGAACAAGCTCAACAAACTTGTTCCAATGAGGGTCCATGAGCTATGTTTTTGAGACAAAAAATGATGATGTTGTCTTCTATCCGTGTTGGGTAAAGGGTTATCAGAATCAGAGATTGGGGATCAAATGTTACCCTGTATATGGCTACCCTGAAAGTAGTTGCCCTGGTGGAGCTATCTTGGCCGAGAGGCCTCTTGTTTTTCAAAATTTTGACGCTGGGTGATTGTAGCGGTAGGTTTTAGCGCATTCTGATAATATTTCCAAGCTGTTTCAAAGGCTCTGAATATCTATATAATTTGAGCTTTTATGACAGTACAAAATAATAATTTCTTGTGGTACTGTAGTCAGTCTGTACGTGAAAGTAGGCCATGTCTTCCTATCTGTAATAAAAGTGTCAATGGCACTGTAGCTTAACTTGACTGTGTGAAATGTCGGATGGAAAGGATAATAAAGGATAATGTTCAATGGTTATGAAAGGAGTATGAAATATGACAAGAATTGTGATAATTGAGAATATGTTAATTTCTGTTCCATACATGCTATGTTTTCAATAAGAATAATTTGGGGTGTAGCAGGGTTTCCGCTATGCAGACAGGGGATCCCATCAACGGGCCAAATCCCCTCGTTGACTTTCCCCTACCCAGAAGGTCCTCGTATGGCTCTCATCATAGATACTCTTAAGGTTCGCATCAAAGGTCGAAAATTATATTGAAAAAAGAACGGCAAAAAATCAACCAGATTCAATTTTTTTTAACAAGTTGCAATAACCTTGACTATAGAACGACAGGATCTGGTGATAGGTTAGATGGCATACGTGCACGATTTGGGTTGGGTTCAATTGGCCCACATTAGTAAGTTTTGTGTACACTCTGAGGTCAGCCATTTTAACATGCACAAGGCATAGCTCCTCCACTTGGGCGTCTCAGATGTGCATTTCAGACAGATGAGATGATGAGGCCGGTAATGGTGAACCTAAGGATTCGACGGGGGACCATGGTCGCCCCGTCGGATCCTTGGATTCCCCATTACCGGCCTCAACATTTTTTTCATAGCGGAAAGCCTGGGTGTAGACAATATAAATGAACTGAGGCCTGGGTTGATGTGGCCTTCGCAGATAAGGTATGTCAAACAAAGCTACGAATTTACAGTAAAATCATTCCAAAGCAAGTGCTCCTACCAAGTTGCATTGAAATCCTTTCATAAATATGACTTGTAGACATTGCTAAAGAAATCTAGGTCACGTGCCGGACCAGTGGTCCAGTTTGACCGATCGTGACAAAATACGAGAGTCCCACCTTGACATCATACTGAGCTATCCTTCCAGCCTACAATGAAATAGCTTTATAAATATGAACTGTAGACTGTGCTAATCAAATCTACGTCACGCGACTACGGCTGTCACGGTTGACCAATCATGGCCAAAATTGGACGTTCTCATCTAGACATTCTACCAAGTCATCCTACCAATTTCCAATGTAATCCCTTCATAAATGCAACCTGCACACTGTGCTAAAGGAATCTAGGTAAAGTGCCCCAGTGGCCATGACCCAACCCAACCAATATAAGACGTTCTCATCTAGAGGTTATACGGAGTCATCCTACCACGTTACAGTGAAATCTCTTCATAAATACAATCTGTAGACTGTGCTAATGGTTTTCAGGTTTCGACCCCACCCAGCCGTCACGGCTGACCGGTCGCGACCAAAAGAGGCGTTCTCATTTAGACATGACATCGAATCTGCATAAGCAATATTGTGATGATTGGACAAGAACTTCTAGGTGTAGCTGGTGCTAACGAAAATGTGAACAGACTAACAGACTTCCGCAGGTGTGATGGCAATAGCGTATCTTGACTTTGTAAAGCTGAGCTAAATGAAAGCGTCACTGGCACTGTAGCTTAACTTGACTGTGTGTTATGTTTGATGAAAAGGATAATGGTGAATGTTTATGAAAGGATTATGAAATAAAACAAGAATTGTGATAACTGAGAAAAAGTCACAATGAAATCCCTTCATAAATACGACCTGTAGACTGTGCTAAAGGTTTTCGACATGACCTCAAACCGGCGAATGGAATTTGCCGATGGTCAGACAAGAACCACGGGGTGAAGAAAATGTGAACAGACTTACAGACTTCCGCACGCGTGATGGCAATATCTTATCTTGACTTTGTCAAGTTGAGCTAAAAATCAATACGCAACCAATAATTTATTAATTAATCAGGTCAAATACGTGGTCAAGCTGAGCAGTGAGCACACTAACCATTCATACAGTACGTGGAACGTGTATTATCACTAAATCACCCGCAGAGTGGAGATTCCACCCGTGGAATAATTGCAAATTTGTTGCAAAGAATAACCAGCACCAGCAAAGTTTCAGCCAATGGACCTCCGGGTTTAACCCGGAGGTCCATTGGCTGAAACATTGCTTGTGTTTTTTGTCCATATGTACAAAATTTGAAAGTTATAGCTTGGGTGATAACTCCACTCCCCGGGTGATTTAATTACACTCCACTCTCCACGTACTGTACACTAACAAAGTATGAGTAATGAGTTAGCTAACTAACTCAGCCTATATATCACAATATGTGCAGGGGAGGGGGGGGGATGTTCAGACACAAGGAGGGGCGAGTGGGTATTGGGTGGCTGGGTGGTGCAGGGCTGGAAAAAACGCGCAAATGATCAAAAATGCTATTTTTTCATCCACATAAAATCACGTAAGTTCTGTGCTTGTTTAAACTTTTATAATCAAATATATGGCTGACAGGGCCATTTAACCCCTTAAACTGCCATATTCGTGGTGTATTCAAGTCCAAATCCATATTTATTATTTATTTATTGGGGTTTACGGTCACATACTTATGCACAATGGTTAATCGTGACCGTGACAGTTTTACGGGTGGAGGAAGCCGGAGTACCCGGAGAGAACCACCGAGCAACGACGAGCAACTGTCAGGTCCTCAACATTCTAACTCTGTTCAAGCTCCGCTCAAGCAGGGTTACAGCGGTTGAAGACATGTGCACCATCGACGTGCAGTACGCCTTAGTACACGGCGTCATCGTGCCCCCATGTAGGCAACGGGGATAAAGTTCCTTGCCCAAGGACACAACGCGGGTCGTCACGGACGGGGATCGAACTCGGGACCTCTAGCATAGAAGTCCAACAGTCTACCACTGAGCCACCGTGCTCCCGTCCAAATCCATATAAGTTTCATGTTGATACCAGCAGTTAATGCTGTCCGCATGGTTGTAGAGGGTTTACTGGCAATATTGCATCAGGCAAATTGAATTATATGGCAAGTATTTTCAAATATAAACTTGAAACTACTTGAAATTATGATTTAACCCTTTACCCAACGTAACGGCCAAAACCGGCCAGCGCTATTCTCAAATATCGCCAATTAATTTTCAAAATATTTTCATTTTTTGTCTCAAAAACATAGGTTATGACCCCTCGTTGGAACGAGCTCGTCGAGCTCGTTCCAACGAGGGGTCATAACCTATGTTTTTGAGACAAAAAATGAAAAAAATTAGTTATTCAAGAATTTTTTTGCAAGTGTCGTCTGCTTTTCATGTTAGGTAAAGAGTTAATCAGTCTGATTTAGTGCGCTAAACGTGTGTTTTCAATTTAGTAAAATCAGGTAGAAGTGCCAAATAATCCAGCACAGACTAGGGCATCAGGGAATGCATTACCTCGGACTTAATCAGACTTATTTAGTGACTTATTAATATTTATTTGATAATATTTTGTTCCTATTCCCATTCCAGTTCATTTGAATTATCTCCCTTGCAGCCTCAAAGGTTTATTGCAATGCTGAAATAGTCAGGATCATAGTCTTAAATATTTAGAAATGGAACAATTCTCAGTTAGACAGTGTTAGGTCCGCATTTTAGGCTTTTTTTCTCAGATTTAGGAGGACGGGCCCGGAAACAAATAATAAATACTGCGGGGGGGGGGGGATGGGGGAGTGGGGGGGGGCGGGGTATCTGAAGGATGTAAAAAATATTTTGATCCTGTGTCTGCCAATTTTTTTCAGATCCCCCCTCCCTGATATGAGCGAGATATTAATTCAACAATACCAAATATAAGTAAATTTTTAATCTGGCTACATGTATATGTATCTTTCATGAGAAGAAAGAGCCAAATAAAACAGTGCGTTGTTTTGGTAGTAACTATGGGCCTCCGCGCACTGAAGGGCCCTGTGTTAGATGCTTTCCAGCCATCAACAAATTCTATATTGGTAAAATGGATTGCTCACGTCGTTATGCACTTTAAGCGCAAAACAAAAGTCTGTAAATCGTTTCTGACAAAACAAAACACGGATAGAACGCTGTATAAGTGTATTTTGAAGGCTTTAAAATTTACGTACACACACTAAAGTTTTGTGTGCTTAAAATTTTCCAACTGGAATGAGTTCCAGTTAGCAACTAAACGGATGGTTTTCAGAGCACTGTTCCTTATCGGCTGTTGAGTACTCGTTATCCACACGCGACCGTACCCATAACAATCACAGAAAATTGTCATTGTTCGCATGTCTTTGTTAATACCGCTACAATTTATGAGTCTATTAATGTTTTTTTAACATATGCTGCAGGTCCCGCCCTGGATTGATCCGACCCTGGACACAGCCTCACAAGTGCACATTTTGAGTCCTAATATAAACTGCAGCCCGTGAGTGCATTGCATATAGAAGAGAACAAAATACGTAACACGACTACAGTTGTGGAATTTAACCTTGGAGTCTCCGATTGAGTAGTCGAAAAATCTTGCGTTGTTCGATCAAAATTCTCTCTGAAGGTGTCGGCGATTGGAATTTTCACGGAAATGTAATACCACATTCGGAAAAAAAACCAGTACCTCAATGCTTCGAATTTCCAACTGTTGGAATTTCTACCTGAAATATGTCCAACTATCAATTTTTTGACAAATATTGTGGGGCTCACTCCTCCCCACCTCTAGTTCAGCGATCTGAACGTAGCGGCTTCCCTCCCTCCCTTCTTTCAGATTCCTTCCATTCAAATCCATTGTAAACTTTCCCGACCAGTTTCGTCGGAACTCAAAACACGAAAATGGGAATATAGATCAACCTTTCGCCTTTATTACTGCCTGCATTCGACTGAACACGTACTTTTTTTACATTTGCACTCGCGCTTTTGATCCAAACTGTGTTTTGTCCTTCACTTATCGAGATTTGAACACGGGTGAAGCGAAGACGGCCGCTTCGATATGGCCCATGTTTTTCGTGCTCTTATGAAACAATAACCCGGTGTGACACGAATGATAGCCCGTGGGAACGTTAGTCTCTCTGGACTATTATTCCGCGGAATTATAGTCCTAGGTCTAACATTCCTAGGAATAGTAGTCCGGCGGACTACTATTCCTAGAAATGTTAGACCTAGGACTATAATTCCGCGGAATAATAGTCCAGAGGGACTAATTTTCCTACGGACTATCATTCCTGTCACACCGGAATTGCATCGAAGCAAATATCGATGCGGAAACAGAAACTGCATACGCACAGAGGAGGTTGATTATGATCATTCCACGGGGGCGTTTTTTATTGCGAGTTCCCGTTTCCGCATATAATGAAGAAACTGTTTTCTAACATTGTTAAACAGCTCAATACAGGGGGGTGGGGGGAGGGGGCTTCAAAAAATGCCTGTACACAGGGCTGAATTTTTTTTTCCTCCCGAAGACCACCCACCACCCCCCCCCCCTTTTTGAAGGATTTTTTTTTTCCGATTTCGAATGGTACACCCACCCACCCCCACTAACCCCCAATATGGTCTAAATTGTCCAAATTTTAAATGCTTTTACTTGCATTTCATCTTCCTATTTCATTCTAACAGTCAGTCCAATTTTTTAAACTGTCCAAAGGGAGGTAACTAACAAAACAAAGACATATGCAACTTGATGTGGCTAGTGTCGGTGCAAATTTTACTTTAATTACATCTGGTCTCAGCTTTCCAAACAACATAAAGGGTAAGTAGATGGTACAATATCATATTTGGTGCTCAATAGTCATGAATTCATCTGAATTCATCTGAACCAACACCAAAAAAAAAACTGGAAGACTTCACATTGGTACTCGTGTCATCAAAGGGCAAATTAGTGATTCTGTGTGTGGCTTTTGTGGCAACTATGGTTGATCTATTGACTTGAAACGCACATCTCACCAAACATCAACGCCAGTACCTAACTGCACCATGTTTTTAAAATTCAGTCTGAAGCCAGCTGAGAAATCTTCACCAACATCACCATGTACCAACAGGCCATACCGTTGTCCTCAATGTGATGTGTACTGGTCCTACCACTTGGCAAATCACTATAAAGTGAAACATCCTGGTTTATATTGTCCAGTAGAAACTCAGCCAATTGAGAAAGAGAGATTAATGAAAGTTTGATGTTGTTTTGAACAAAATTTCACTATAACTTGCTATAACCAGATATAAATGTTCATTTTATTTACTTTGTTGCATTCACTCACAGAGTCCAAGACATTGGGCAAGTCGTTCAACCCATTTCCCAATGTAACAGTGAATGTAACGACAAACACTGGCCAGCATTATCCACTAAAACTGCCATTAAAATTTTATTATCTTTTCACTTTTTGGTTTCAAAAACATAGCTTATGACCCCATCATTAGTTCATTGAGCTTGTTCCAATGATGGGTCATAAGCTTTGTTTTTAAGACAAAAAATGAAACAGTCAGTCAACAATTTTTTTCCAAGTGTCGTCTTCTATCCACATTGGGTTAATCTGGTGTCTGAGAGCAATAGGTGACCTCCCAATTCATAATAACTACCCCGATATATTGTAAAATCATCCCAAAATGCGTCTCAACAAATTCCAACTATAATTATCTGTTAAACGTATGTGAGGAAAAATTTTAGACCACCTGGAAAAAAGTGATTTTTGGAGCTCCTGGACCACCCACCCACCCCGGCCTTGTGTATCGGAATTTTTTGAAGACCTCCCCCACCCCCCTGCATAATATGGATAAAAAAACTAAATACTAGTAAATAAGAGTGCAATATAAGTTTTTGGGCTGTGAGTTTTGGTGATTTAGGAGGGTTGGATGGTTTGAATCCCCCATGTCCCTAGTACTCTGAGGGGAAATCATGGTTTGGATAATTATGCTAAAATTGGCTATTATTTGGCATTTGCCAGAGGTTATAGTGTGCTTTTGGAGGCTACTCTTGCTCAAGATGTGAATTCGCTTGCATCAACAGCCTTATTTTTGGAAAAATATAGCCTTTATTGCTGACTGTGACAACAATATAACTTTTGAAAACAAGAAAACAGTTTTGTAACATGTGCGTCGCCCCCCCCCCCCCCCCCCCCCCAATGAACATTAAAATGTGAAACCAAAAATAATAGTAAATCAGGTTTGGAAGCCAAAAAATGTATTTCCTATATGCCCAGGTATCACACTACTGAATATTTTCCCATACGTAACCTTTATAACGTTCAAATTACCTAACAAGAAAAGCAGACGACAGTTGCAAAAATAATTCTTGAATAACTAATTTTTTTCATTTTTTGTCTCAAAACATAGGTTATGACCCCTCGTTGGAACGAGCTCGACGAGCTCGTTCCAACGAGGGGTCATAACCTATGTTTTTGAGACAAAAACTGAAAAAAATAATGAAAATTAATTGGCGATTTTTGAGAATAGCGCTGGCCGGTTTTGGCCGTTACGTTGGGTAAAAGGTTTGCATCACTTTAACTTGGGCATTCAAATACCTTTGTCAAGTATAGCCCCTCCCGACAACTTTTTATAGTAGGGGGGTCATGCAACAAACAAGAAGCCCCATGGGGCCCGAGGCGCTCAGCTGACCCTGTTTAAAGGAGCAATTAATTTGCATCTAAGGCTAGTTAGCAATGCAGAGGAATGATGTTATTTAATTATTTATAATTCTGTTGTTCATGCCAGATGATTTTTTTCTAGTATTGGGATGCTACCACAGAAATAATGCCAAGAGTTTCAGTAATGCAATAACTAGGGAGTCCAAATATCAACCTAGGGACTTAACTTGAGCAAACTTGAAGGATGTTGTATACCAAATATCAAAAGATTCTGACTGGTGGTTCTGGAGAGGAAGATTTTGAGAATATTACCAATTTAGCCCTATGTTGAAATTAGCCCCACCTCCTTCGATAGGGAACACAAATATCAACCCAGGGAATTTATTTGAACAAATTGAATCTGAACCCTGTAAGGATACTGTATCCCAAATATCTCAAGCAGCAGCTTTTTAAATAGTATTCCTCATACTGAACTAAGTTAAGATTTGGGCTCTACTAGGGAGCCCAAATATCAACCCAAAGACTTGATTTGAACAAACTTAAATGTGACATCTCCAAGGGTGCTGTATACCAAATCTCAAAAGATTCAGACTAGTGGATCTGAAGATTTTCAAAGATTTTTCCTCATATTGCACTAGATTAAAATTTGGGCACCCTGACTTAGAGAGCCCAATTATTAATCAATGGACTTGAGCTGAACAAATGGAATCCGACCCCTGTGAGTATAATAATAATAATAATAACCAGAGGCTCAAGTGAGCCTAAAACGCTCACCTGGTTCAAATTGTCAAAAGAGATGAGTGTATCAGTAAGTGATCAGCAGCAAGAGCAATTGTTTGATTTGCTATGACACAACCAAAGGCAACTTTTTTGGCTATTCATTTCTGTTGGTCTTAGGAAAGCCTCCTAGCAAGCACTGTTTTGTGAAGTTTTAAAAAACAACGACCGAACAAATTTTTTGTTTTGTTTTCAACTACTGTGAATCTCTCTAGCCCCCCCCCCCCCACTCTCTCACCCCCCCCCCCCCGCCCCCCGTAAAAAAAACAGAAAAACAACAAATGACTCGATTTGAACAAACTTGATATTTGACACCCCTAGAGATGTTACATACCAAATATGAAAGGGTTTTCTCATATTACACTAAGATAAACTTCTGGCTTCAATAAAAAAACAAATATTAACCCAAGGACCTGATTTGAACAACCTTCAGTCTAACCCTCCCAGGGGTGTTGTACACCAAATATCAAAAGAAACTGACTGCTGGATCTGAAGGAGATGATTTTAAACAATATTTCCCCTTATTGAACTAAGTAAATATTTGGTCTCCTTTGGGGAACCCAAATATTGACCCAGGAACTCGATTTGAGCAAATTTAAACCTCACACCTCTAGAGATGTCACATACTGAATATGAAAGGATTCTCACTAGTGGACCTGAAAAAGAAGATTTTTAAAGAAATTTCTTCATATTGCACTAAGTTAAAATTTGGGCTACAATAATGAGCCCAAATATTCATCCAGGGATCCCATTTGAACAAACTTGAATCTACCTACCCCCCTCACACCTAGAGATGCTGCATACCAAATATCAAAAGAATCTAAATGGTGGATCTGAAGATTTTTAAAGATTATTCCCCATATTGCACCAAGTTAATATTCACGCTCCCACAGGAAACCCAAATATTAACCCAGGGACTCGATTTGAACAAATTCAAATCTTACACCTCTGGAGATGTCACATCGCAAATATGAAAGAATTCTCACTAGCAGGTCTGAAAAAGAAGATTTTTAAAGAAATTTCCTCATATAGCACTAAGTTAAAATTTGGGCTTCAATAAAGAGCCCAAACATTCATCCAGGGATCCAATTCGAACAAACTTGAATCTGACCCCCCTAGAGATGCTGCATACCAAATATCAAAAGAATGTGACTGGTGGATCTGAAGAAGAAGAATTTTAAAGATAACTCTCCATATTGCACCAAGTTAATATTCAGGCTGCCATAGAAAGCCCAAATATTAACCCAGGGACTGGATTTGAACAAACTCCAATCTGACCGCTGTAGAGATGTTGTATACCAAGTATCAAAAGAATCTGATTGTTTGATCTGAAGAAGAAGATTTTTAAAGCTTATTCCCCATAGTGCCCTAAGGTAATTATTTGGGGTCCTCTTTTGAGCCCAAATGTGAATCGAGGGGCTCGATTTGAACACACTTGTATTTGACCATCCTATGTGTGCTGTATACCAAATATCTAAAGATTCTGATCAGTGGTTCTGAAGAAAATATTTGTTTCAATTTTTGCAAATATGCTGACTCAGCATTTTTTCAAACGCCCCTTTCAGAACACCCTGACACAACCGATGGCCACGTTTTTTAAATCCATTGTACTGGTCAAAAGGATGCTTCAAACCAAATAACAGTTCTCTGTTCCGTGTAGTGTGGAAAATATGGGCATTTGAATTTTTTTTCTATTTTGAGCCCCTAAGGTACCCATGGGTCATCGAAAAAAAAATATTCGGGCATCAATCAAACTTTTTTTTCAATTTCTGCAAATATGCTGACTCAACATTTTTTCAAACACCCCCTACAAAACAACCTGACACAACCGATGGCCCTTTTTAAAATCCATTCTACTGGTCAAAAGGATGCATCACACCAAATAACAGTTCTCTGTTCCGTGTTGTGTGGAAAATATGGGAATTTCTTTCTATTTTTAGCCCCTGGGGTACCCACAGGGCTTCGAAGAAACATTTCGGGCATCAATCAAGTACTTTGGACCCAGGGACTGATATAAGCTTCATACACTGTAACCTTAAAATAGGTTACGGTGTGCCTAGCATACCGTAACCTGTAGGTTTTCGCAGTGTAGATATCAGGTAAATTATTAAGGTAATCAGTTTTCTCTCGTAACCTAATAATAGATCTCTAGTTTACAGAAATACGTAACCTCCCCCATAACCTACCCTATAGGTTACAGCTTATGTCGGACCCTGTGGACCCACCTATACCGCATGTCAAATTTGGTTCAAATCGGACCATCGGTTCTTGAAATAGAAATTTGGGGCGGAGCCCAAAATGGGTATGTGTCCACAGACAGCCCAAATATTGATCTACCAACTTCCCTTGAACAAATTTTAATCTTCAACACTAAAGAGTGTTCCATACCATATATCAAGGCAATCTCTCTGGTAGGTCATGAGAATAAGATTTTTAGGCTTTTGACCAGGCATCATTGACCAGCGCCTGAAGAAGGCAGCCACTTCATTTGAACAAAATAGAAAGGGAATACTCCAGGGATGGTTTGTGCAATATATGTTTGAATTTGGCTGAATGGCTGTGAAGGAGAAGCCAAGTTTGCAAAATTTAATGGACGACAGACAACGGACGAATGCCAAGTGAAGGCAATAGCCCACACCGACTTGCAGTCAGGTGAGCTAATAATGATAATAATGGGAAATATAGTCATTTGAAAAGTAATTTGGGTCACATGCAGTTAGTCATGGTTCATCAACACTACAGAGGAATGAGGTCATGAGATTATCCTTAACTGTAGTTTTCATGTCAGATGATTATTATGATAGGTCTTCCTTCCTGTTTCCAATTCTATCAGCTGGAGACAAGCACTTCCTATCATCCAAGGATTGTTATGGCAAGGCAAATGTTATGGAAAAACACTAAGAAATGGCGTTTAAGAAACCTGAACCTAATATTAAGCCAGGGACAAACTTGAATTTGAGTCCCCCTCCAAGGGTTGTTATGGTAAGAAACATTTTATGGAAAACACTAAAACATGGCATTTAACAAACGGTTAACTGAACCTAATATTAAGCCAGGAACAAGAACTGAACAAACTTGAATTTGATCCCCCCCCCCCCACACACACCCCAAAGAGACGTTACATACCAAACATGGAAGCATTCTGACTGGGTGATCTAAAGATGATGATTTTTTCCTCATATTGTACTAAGTTAAAACTTCGGGCTCCAATAAAGAGCCCAAATATTAACCCAGGGATACGATTTGAACAAAACTGAATCTGACCTCCAAAGAGATGTTGTGTACCAAATATGGAATGATTCTGACTGGTTGATTTGAAGAGGATTTTTAAAAAATTTTCCTCATATTGCAGTACACGTAAGTTAAAATTCAGACTCCCAAAGAGAGCCCATAAATTAACACAGGGAGTCGATTTCAACAAAATTGAGTCTGAACAACCCCACCCCCTCCAGAGATGTTGTATACCAAATATCACATTTTATTTAATGCTCAGGCATCAATTCACGCTGAAAAATTAAGTCATATTCCCCTGTTGGTCGGCAAAACGAAATATCAAAATGATATTTAGAAATCGATATTTCATCGTAGGTTCGGATGACGAATCACATGTACTTTAAACGAGTCAGCACATCAGTAATGAATTCCAGAGTCCCATATACAAACGAATTCGAATAATTGATAGTGACAGTGACTAAATCAATTCATTAAATCAGCGGTTTCAAAGTTTGACTTTCTCATTCATCTTCCAGCGAAAAGCCGAAATCACTTTCAAATTTCTTCAGTTCAACTTCACACGTCTTCAGTGCATTGAGTTCAAAAAAAATAAAATGACGTGTCTTGTTATTGAAAATAAGAAAGTGGTGTTTTTTGTTATTGTTCTATTTCTTCGAAACACATTGCGATTATTTCAATTCGCCAGCCTTGGTAAATCGTAAAGTTAGGGGAGAAATAAGACGGGACTACTTTTTGTGCGGATATTCACACATTCCAATGGTTGGAGTTTGGTTGTTGTAATTTTTGTATGGACGCCGGTTCGGCACATAAATTTTGCGCCTTAATGGCAAATAAAGGCGACAAATTGGAGAGTTTGTAGTCGTAGAGCATTAAATAAAAAGAAAATTCACGAAAATTTGATGAATACCGAAAATATCTCGTGAGTGGCTACAAAGAAATATGAGGATCTTCACGAGCGACGCAGTCGCGAGTGAAGATCCTCATATTTCTTGTAGCCACGAACAAATTTTCGTGAATATCCTCTATGAATTCAGCTCAGTAGTTTATAAGAAGTTGATAGTGTGAAGTGCACACTGGATGGAAGATAGACACCAGACGATGGATGACAGATAGTGATCACTTAACACCCCCCCCCCCCCCCCCCCCCAGTCCCCTGGCTTTCAGTCAGGTGAGCTAAAAAGAACTCACTGGAAGTACTGGTCACATGCACATATATTCCATGTAAATCCCAACAAAAACTCACAAATATTCAATTGTATTTTTTTAGGTCCAAAAAGTCATCAAATCATACTCTTCATTCGTCTGGAATATTCAATATTAACGCAAGATGTGATCATGACAGTAGAATGCTTCAAATGTTTACTACAACAATATATTTTCCCAAGGCTGCTTACTTTTGGACAAAACAATTTCACAGTGCATATTTTCAAGGCGGGTAACTCTAATTCAAATTTATCTATTTATTTATTGGTGTTTGAGGTCACATACTTAAGCACAATGGCTAACCGTGACCATGACAGCTTTAGGGTGGAGGAAGCCGAAGTACCTGGAGAGAATCACCGAGCATCGACGAGCAACTGTCAGCTCAACATTCTAACTCTGTTCAAGCTCCGCTCGGGCAGGGTTACAGCAGTTGAAGACATGTGCAACATTGACGTGCAGTACGCCTTAGTACACAGCATCATCGTGCCCCCATGTAGGCAACCGGGATAAAGAGCATTGCCCAATGACACAATGCGGGTCGTCCAGACGGGGATCTCTAATTCAAATATTTTCTACATATTATTATTTATTGGTGTTTAACCCTTTACCTAACATGAAAAGCAGACGACACTTGCAAAAAAAATGCTTGAATAACTAATTTTTTTCATTTTTTGTCTCAAAAACATAGGTTATGACCCCTCGTTGGAACGAGCTCGACGAGCTCGTTCCAACGAGGGGTCATAACCTATGTTTTTGAGACAAAAAATGAAAATATTTTGAAAATTAATTGGCGATTTTTGAGAATAGCGCTGGCCGGTTTTGGTTCGTTACGTTGGGTAAAGGGTTAAAGTCACATATTTTTGCACAATGGCTAAACATGACCACAACATGAGTATCAACTCAAGACCAGGGGTGAGCGTTAATAAGCCATGTTGCCCATTTTAGAGAGGATTTGCACCTCCCAACCATTGATGACTGGGTCCTATTTTACCAGTAAAACAGAGCCTGTTTACCGCAGTGAACAGGCACTGCTTCACTTTCCGGGGGTCCCGCAGGGGAATATTACCTACAGTACTGAGAGTTTCAGTCGCTGAGAGCAATGTAAAATAAAGTAATTAGTGTGGAATAACTAATTTTTTCATAGATCCATTCTACTACACGCATTGTGTCATTGGGCAATGCTCTTTATCCCGGTTGCCTACATGGGGGCACGATGATGCTGTGTACTAAGGCGTACTGCACGTCAATGTTGCACATGTCTTCAACTGCTGTAACCCTGCCCGAGCGGAGCTTGAACAGAGTTAGAATGTTGAGCTGACAGTTGCTCGTCGATGCTCGGTGATTCTCTCCAGGTACTTCGGCTTCCTCCACCCTAAAGCTGTCATGGTCACGGTTAGCCATTGTGCTTAAGTATGTGACCTCAAACACCAATAAATAAATAGATAAATTTGAATTAGAGTTACCCGCCTTGAAAATATGCACTGTGAAATTGTTTTGTCCAAAAGTAAGCAGCCTTGGGAAAATATATTGTTGTAGTAAACATTTGAAGCATTCTACTGTCATGATCACATCTTGCGTTAATATTGAATATTCCAGACGAATGAAGAGTATGATTTGATGACTTTTTGGACCTAAAAAAATACAATTGAATATTTGTGAGTTTTTGTTGGGATTTACATGGAATATATGTGCATGTGACCAGTACTTCCAGTGAGTTCTTTTTAGCTCACCTGACTGAAAGCCAGGGGACTGGGGGGGGGGGGGGGGGGGGGGGGTGTTAAGTGATCACTATCTGTCATCCATCGTCTGGTGTCTATCTTCCATCCAGTGTGCACTTCACACTATCAACTTCTTATAAACTACTGAGCTGAATTCATAGAGGATATTCACGAAAATTTGTTCGTGGCTACAAGAAATATGAGGATCTTCACTCGCGACTGCGTCGCTCGTGAAGATCCTCATATTTCTTTGTAGCCACTCACGAGATATTTTCGGTATTCATCAAATTTTCGTGAATTTTCTTTTTATTTAATGCTCTACGACTACAAACTCTCCAATTTGTCGCCTTTATTTGCCATTAAGGCGCAAAATTTATGTGCCGAACCGGCGTCCATACAAAAATTACAACAACCAAACTCCAACCATTGGAATGTGTGAATATCCGCACAAAAAGTAGTCCCGTCTTATTTCTCCCCTAACTTTACGATTTACCAAGGCTGGCGAATTGAAATAATCGCAATGTGTTTCGAAGAAATAGAACAATAACAAAAAACACCACTTTCTTATTTTCAATAACAAGACACGTCATTTTATTTTTTTTGAACTCAATGCACTGAAGACGTGTGAAGTTGAACTGAAGAAATTTGAAAGTGATTTCGGCTTTTCGCTGGAAGATGAATGAGAAAGTCAAACTTTGAAACCGCTGATTTAATGAATTGATTTAGTCACTGTCACTATCAATTATTCGAATTCGTTTGTATTTGGGACTCTGGAATTCATTACTGATGTGCTGACTCGTTTAAAGTACATGTGATTCGTCATCCGAACCTACGATGAAATATCGATTTCTAAATATCATTTTGATATTTCGTTTTGCCGACCAACAGGGGAATATGACTTAATTTTTCAGCGTGAATTGATGCCTGAGCATTAAATAAAATGTGATATTTGGTATACAACATCTCTGGAGGGGGGTGGGGTTGTTCAGACTCAATTTTGTTGAAATCGACTCCCTGTGTTAATTTATGGGCTCTCTTTGGGAGTCTGAATTTTAACTTACGTGTACTGCAATATGAGGAAAATTTTTTAAAAATCCTCTTCAAATCAACCAGTCAGAATCATTCCATATTTGGTACACAACATCTCTTTGGAGGTCAGATTCAGTTTTGTTCAAATCGTATCCCTGGGTTAATATTTGGGCTCTTTATTGGAGCCCGAAGTTTTAACTTAGTACAATATGAGGAAAAAATCATCATCTTTAGATCACCCAGTCAGAATGCTTCCATGTTTGGTATGTAACGTCTCTTTGGGGTGTGTGTGGGGGGGGGGGGGAGGGGATCAAATTCAAGTTTGTTCAGTTCTTGTTCCTGGCTTAATATTAGGTTCAGTTAACCGTTTGTTAAATGCCATGTTTTAGTGTTTTCCATAAAATGTTTCTTACCATAACAACCCTTGGAGGGGGACTCAAATTCAAGTTTGTCCCTGGCTTAATATTAGGTTCAGGTTTCTTAAACGCCATTTCTTAGTGTTTTTCCATAACATTTGCCTTGCCATAACAATCCTTGGATGATAGGAAGTGCTTGTCTCCAGCTGATAGAATTGGAAACAGGAAGGAAGACCTATCATAATAATCATCTGACATGAAAACTACAGTTAAGGATAATCTCATGACCTCATTCCTCTGTAGTGTTGATGAACCATGACTAACTGCATGTGACCCAAATTACTTTTCAAATGACTATATTTCCCATTATTATCATTATTAGCTCACCTGACTGCAAGTCGGTGTGGGCTATTGCCTTCACTTGGCATTCGTCCGTTGTCTGTCGTCCATTAAATTTTGCAAACTTGGCTTCTCCTTCACAGCCATTCAGCCAAATTCAAACATATATTGCACAAACCATCCCTGGAGTATTCCCTTTCTATTTTGTTCAAATGAAGTGGCTGCCTTCTTCAGGCGCTGGTCAATGATGCCTGGTCAAAAGCCTAAAAATCTTATTCTCATGACCTACCAGAGAGATTGCCTTGATATATGGTATGGAACACTCTTTAGTGTTGAAGATTAAAATTTGTTCAAGGGAAGTTGGTAGATCAATATTTGGGCTGTCTGTGGACACATACCCATTTTGGGCTCCGCCCCAAATTTCTATTTCAAGAACCGATGGTCCGATTTGAACCAAATTTGACATGCGGTATAGGTGGGTCCACAGGGTCCGACATAAGCTGTAACCTATAGGGTAGGTTATGGGGGAGGTTACGTATTTCTGTAAACTAGAGATCTATTATTAGGTTACGAGAGAAAACTGATTACCTTAATAATTTACCTGATATCTACACTGCGAAAACCTACAGGTTACGGTATGCTAGGCACACCGTAACCTATTTTAAGGTTACAGTGTATGAAGCTTATATCAGTCCCTGGGTCCAAAGTACTTGATTGATGCCCGAAATGTTTCTTCGAAGCCCTGTGGGTACCCCAGGGGCTAAAAATAGAAAGAAATTCCCATATTTTCCACACAACACGGAACAGAGAACTGTTATTTGGTGTGATGCATCCTTTTGACCAGTAGAATGGATTTTAAAAAGGGCCATCGGTTGTGTCAGGTTGTTTTGTAGGGGGTGTTTGAAAAAATGCTGAGTCAGCATATTTGCAGAAATTGAAAAAAAAGTTTGATTGATGCCCGAATATTTTTTTTTCGATGACCCATGGGTACCTTAGGGGCTCAAAATAGAAAAAAAATTCAAATGCCCATATTTTCCACACTACACGGAACAGAGAACTGTTATTTGGTTTGAAGCATCCTTTTGACCAGTACAATGGATTTAAAAAACGTGGCCATCGGTTGTGTCAGGGTGTTCTGAAAGGGGCGTTTGAAAAAATGCTGAGTCAGCATATTTGCAAAAATTGAAACAAATATTTTCTTCAGAACCACTGATCAGAATCTTTAGATATTTGGTATACAGCACACATAGGATGGTCAAATACAAGTGTGTTCAAATCGAGCCCCTCGATTCACATTTGGGCTCAAAAGAGGACCCCAAATAATTACCTTAGGGCACTATGGGGAATAAGCTTTAAAAATCTTCTTCTTCAGATCAAACAATCAGATTCTTTTGATACTTGGTATACAACATCTCTACAGCGGTCAGATTGGAGTTTGTTCAAATCCAGTCCCTGGGTTAATATTTGGGCTTTCTATGGCAGCCTGAATATTAACTTGGTGCAATATGGAGAGTTATCTTTAAAATTCTTCTTCTTCAGATCCACCAGTCACATTCTTTTGATATTTGGTATGCAGCATCTCTAGGGGGGTCAGATTCAAGTTTGTTCGAATTGGATCCCTGGATGAATGTTTGGGCTCTTTATTGAAATTCTTTATAAAATTCTTCTTCTTCAGATCCACCAGTCACATTCTTTTGATATTTGGTATGCAGCATCTCTAGGGGGGTCAGATTCAAGTTTGTTCGAATTGGATCCCTGGATGAATGTTTGGGCTCTTTATTGAAGCCCAAATTTTAACTTAGTGCTATATGAGGAAATTTCTTTAAAAATCTTCTTTTTCAGACCTGCTAGTGAGAATTCTTTCATATTTGCGATGTGACATCTCCAGAGGTGTAAGATTTGAATTTGTTCAAATCGAGTCCCTGGGTTAATATTTGGGTTTCCTGTGGGAGCGTGAATATTAACTTGGTGCAATATGGGGAATAATCTTTAAAAATCTTCAGATCCACCATTTAGATTCTTTTGATATTTGGTATGCAGCATCTCTAGGTGTGAGGGGGGTAGGTAGATTCAAGTTTGTTCAAATGGGATCCCTGGATGAATATTTGGGCTCATTATTGTAGCCCAAATTTTAACTTAGTGCAATATGAAGAAATTTCTTTAAAAATCTTCTTTTTCAGGTCCACTAGTGAGAATCCTTTCATATTCAGTATGTGACATCTCTAGAGGTGTGAGGTTTAAATTTGCTCAAATCGAGTTCCTGGGTCAATATTTGGGTTCCCCAAAGGAGACCAAATATTTACTTAGTTCAATAAGGGGAAATATTGTTTAAAATCATCTCCTTCAGATCCAGCAGTCAGTTTCTTTTGATATTTGGTGTACAACACCCCTGGGAGGGTTAGACTGAAGGTTGTTCAAATCAGGTCCTTGGGTTAATATTTGTTTTTTTATTGAAGCCAGAAGTTTATCTTAGTGTAATATGAGAAAACCCTTTCATATTTGGTATGTAACATCTCTAGGGGTGTCAAATATCAAGTTTGTTCAAATCGAGTCATTTGTTGTTTTTCTGTTTTTTTTTACGGGGGGCGGGGGGGGGGGGTGAGAGAGTGGGGGGGGGGGGGGGGCTAGAGAGATTCACAGTAGTTGAAAACAAAACAAAAAATTTGTTCGGTCGTTGTTTTTTAAAACTTCACAAAACAGTGCTTGCTAGGAGGCTTTCCTAAGACCAACAGAAATGAATAGCCAAAAAAGTTGCCTTTGGTTGTGTCATAGCAAATCAAACAATTGCTCTTGCTGCTGATCACTTACTGATACACTCATCTCTTTTGACAATTTGAACCAGGTGAGCGTTTTAGGCTCACTTGAGCCTCTGGTTATTATTATTATTATTATACTCACAGGGGTCGGATTCCATTTGTTCAGCTCAAGTCCATTGATTAATAATTGGGCTCTCTAAGTCAGGGTGCCCAAATTTTAATCTAGTGCAATATGAGGAAAAATCTTTGAAAATCTTCAGATCCACTAGTCTGAATCTTTTGAGATTTGGTATACAGCACCCTTGGAGATGTCACATTTAAGTTTGTTCAAATCAAGTCTTTGGGTTGATATTTGGGCTCCCTAGTAGAGCCCAAATCTTAACTTAGTTCAGTATGAGGAATACTATTTAAAAAGCTGCTGCTTGAGATATTTGGGATACAGTATCCTTACAGGGTTCAGATTCAATTTGTTCAAATAAATTCCCTGGGTTGATATTTGTGTTCCCTATCGAAGGAGGTGGGGCTAATTTCAACATAGGGCTAAATTGGTAATATTCTCAAAATCTTCCTCTCCAGAACCACCAGTCAGAATCTTTTGATATTTGGTATACAACATCCTTCAAGTTTGCTCAAGTTAAGTCCCTAGGTTGATATTTGGACTCCCTAGTTATTGCATTACTGAAACTCTTGGCATTATTTCTGTGGTAGCATCCCAATACTAGAAAAAAATCATCTGGCATGAACAACAGAATTATAAATAATTAAATAACATCATTCCTCTGCATTGCTAACTAGCCTTAGATGCAAATTAATTGCTCCTTTAAACAGGGTCAGCTGAGCGCCTCGGGCCCCATGGGGCTTCTTGTTTGTTGCATGACCCCCCTACTATAAAAAGTTGTCGGGAGGGGCTATACTTGACAAAGGTATTTGAATGCCCAAGTTAAAGTGATGCAAACCTTTTACCCAACGTAACGGCCAAAACCGGCCAGCGCTATTCTCAAAAATCGCCAATTAATTTTCATTATTTTTTTCAGTTTTTGTCTCAAAAACATAGGTTATGACCCCTCGTTGGAACGAGCTCGTCGAGCTCGTTCCAACGAGGGGTCATAACCTATGTTTTGAGACAAAAAATGAAAAAAATTAGTTATTCAAGAATTATTTTTGCAACTGTCATCTGCTTTTCTTGTTAGGTAATTTGAACGTTATAAAGGTTACGTATGGGAAAATATTCAGTAGTGTGATACCTGGGCATATAGGAAATACATTTTTTGGCTTCCAAACCTGATTTACTATTATTTTTGGTTTCACATTTTAATGTTCATTGGGGGGGGGGGGGGGGCGACGCACATGTTACAAAACTGTTTTCTTGTTTTCAAAAGTTATATTGTTGTCACAGTCAGCAATAAAGGCTATATTTTTCCAAAAATAAGGCTGTTGATGCAAGCGAATTCACATCTTGAGCAAGAGTAGCCTCCAAAAGCACACTATAACCTCTGGCAAATGCCAAATAATAGCCAATTTTAGCATAATTATCCAAACCATGATTTCCCCTCAGAGTACTAGGGACATGGGGGATTCAAACCATCCAACCCTCCTAAATCACCAAAACTCACAGCCCAAAAACTTATATTGCACTCTTATTTACTAGTATTTAGTTTTTTTATCCATATTATGCAGGGGGGTGGGGGAGGTCTTCAAAAAATGAAAAAGTTTAGTTATTCAAGAATTTTTTTTGCAAGTGTCGTCTGCTTTTCATGTTAGGTAAAGGGTTAAAATGTGCAACGTGCTTGTAACGCTCGCCCCTGGACTTCAGTTGTTACCCATGTTGTGGTCATTATTAGCCATTGTGCAAAAATATGTGATCTTAAACACCAATAAATAAATAAATAAATAAATAAATAAATAAATAAATAAATCATTCTCACAAACTGCATATACAACTGTGTTCCTCAGTCTGTGATTGATGTGTTTGTAAAAATAGGCTCTGACAAGTTGCAATGAGAGGCGGTAATATCAAGCACATTTCCTGCATACACAACTGCATATTATAGTGGTATGTTCTACTGTTTGTACTGTTGCTATAAGGTCCTCACTATGTTAGTCTATATTATATAACACAAACCTTGTATGCACAACTGTATTTCTCTCACTGGTCTTCACTAGAGGCCCAGTTTGTGGACAAGAGTTCTGTGTTCAAATTTGTGTATTCACGTGTTCCATAACAATAATTTTACACAAGTTAAAATGAAGGTGTTATTAATATACCTTTATGTGTTACATACATAACTGTATTTGTTTCACTGGATCTTCCAATGAACCCAGGCATGTTCTACTTTTGTAGATAAATTAGTATAACAGAGTGCAACTTACAGACGCAACTGTATTCCATTCACTGGACCTCATAAGAGGCCGATTGAGTGGCCTTAAGTTTAGTATCCTAGTTTGTATGTATATATACAAGTCGGTACATGCAAGTATCTGCGTTTGGTTACTGTACTGTATTTACACTGTAAAATTATCCAACACACTGCAACAAACATTACTGTATAGCACCTATCCGACCCTACAAGAGGCCCCATGGTCTGTCAAATATTCTACGGGCAAGTGTGTAGGCCTATGCTGATGTTATTCCCTGTAGTCATATTTTCTTTGTATTCACAACGCTGGACAGCAAACAACTTATATACATAACAATATTTAACATGTTAATCCAATTATGTGCCTAAAACATGGTCTACAGTTCTATATAGAAATAGATATATCAAAGTATCCAACTCTCTGGACCACATCAGAAGCCCATATGAATTTATGGATCCATATCCAGATACACACATATGCACAGGCACTCGCGTTGACGCCCACGCGCGCGCGCTTATCTCACGCCCACGTAGAATAGCTGAAATACCTTATTTTCCGACAGTTGAATGGTTATTCACAATCCATAACATAGTATATCCCAGAGAAGTTCGAGATCCACCATCTTACAGCGATATTATTGGTACAATTCATGAGTAAGGCGTGATGTATACCTTTATAAAAACATGGTATTTGTTGACACAGTCAGTACCGTTGTACACAAACAGAGTGTTAAGGTCTCGACCACCTGAATTAAGGAGCTTGCAACTTCAGACTTCAGATTTACACCACATGCGCATGTGTGTATGTAAGCATATACATGTGTATGTGCACATATGTGCATGTATGTATGTCTGTGTAAGTGCATGTGTGTATGTGCGTGTGTATGTGCGTGTGAGTGTGTATTCATCAAACTCTATAAAAACATGGTATCAGTTGAGACAGTCAGTACCGTTGTACACAAATAGAGTGTTAAGGACTCGACTACCTGAATTAAGGATCTTGCAACATCAGGCTTCAGATTTACATCACATGCACATGTGTGTATGTAAGCATATACATGTGTATGTGCACATATATGCATGTATGCATGTATGTATGTGTGTGTGTGTGTGTGTGTGTGTGTGTGTGTGTGTGTGTGTGTGTGTGTGTGTGTGTGTGTGTGTGTGTGTGTGTGTGTGTGTGTGTGTGTGTGTGTGTGTGTGTGTGTGTGTGTGTGTGTGTGTGTGTGTGTGTGTGTGTGTGTGTGGGTTTGTCTTACCAACTTGACGAGGTAACTAGACAAAAGAGTTTGCGTGTTTCGCCTTACCGAGGTACAAAAGACAAAAGAAACCTTTTACCTCGGTTGTTTTCCCAGAACTGTACCGGCAAAACGAGGTTGAAACCGTTAGTCCACACAAAGGACAAACAATGGGGTACCTCGGTATGTAGGGAAAACAAGACTCTGTGTGTGTGTGTGTGTGTTTGAGGTTAAAAAATCGCACTGGCACAGACATTTCCTACTGAAACGTTTTTTTCTTTTAATATGCCGCTGAAAAATTGTTTTCATTTACTGAACCCTGATTGGTTTCAAACATGACAAAAAAGTACACAAAATTGATTTAAACTAAGTGATGAGCTTAGGAACTGGTTAAACTGACTGGCAGAAATTGGTGTTATTCATTGATGGGCTCTAATTTAGTCCTTACAAGGATGTTACGCAAGCTTTTGTTTTTCTTATAGGCGATGACAGGTCGAAGATTCAAAGGTTCATTTAATTTAGCATTGGTAAAATTGAATTCATCTTTTAACATTTTTGCTATTTCGATATTCATTCTGTTGTACGTTAAAGTGAAAGGAATGATGGACCTCCTTCCGCATTCGCCCTCTGATATGTTCATACCAAATGGCCAGAGAGTTTGAAGCGTATTGATCCAAAAAGCTTCACGTTTTTTTCTAAATTCATCCGTTTCTTCTAATGTGTCTTTAATTGGTGGTTGTTCAATAGGATGGATTTCGAAATCGTCCAAAGAATGGCCAGGAAGGTTAAAATGTTGTGCTACTGGGGCATCAGCATTATGTTTTATATCCTGTTTGTGTCTAGTAGCACGTTCTCGAAAAGGATTTTGACTTTGACCAACATACTGTTTCCGACATCGCTTACAAGTGATAAGGTAAATAATGTTTGGTGAATCACAATGGAGGGGGTTACGGATCTGATAATGATTTTTCGTTTGTTCGGAGGAAAATTCCTCTTTCTGATCAGGCATAAAAGTATGCAGTCTACAACGAGGCTTTTTGCAATTAAATACCGCGCCACTACCATTCTGCAACGGTCTGTTGTGTTCAATCTTCAGTGGTTCGAAATCGGTAGTTTCAGCTGGACTTTCGAGCTTTTTCAGGGTTTGGGATTTCAGGCTACGCAAGAGACGCAGCGAGTACCCTCTCGATCTGAGGGCGCCAAATAGAGTAGAACAAGCCTCATTGAAATTTACCTTATCACTTGAATTGCGGTGGAAACGAACGAGTTGTGATTTGATGATACCTTTAAATGTATGTTGAGGATGAAATGATTTTGTGTGCAACAATTGATGTGAATCAGTTGGTTTAAAATACACTTTATAATCTAAATGACCGGACGCCTGAAATTGCTTGCCTTTATACACGGTCACATCGAGAAAATCAACAGAATTTTCACTGATAGTAGCTTTCAATTTAATATTTGGATCGTGATTGTTCAAAATTTCTAAAAATTCATCAAAATCTTCTTTTGAATGTTCCCAAATAATAAAAATGTCATCTAAATACCTGAGATATACGAGAGGATGCTTTGCACATTTGCTTAAGGCATTTTCCTCCCATTCCGCTACATAAATGCTTGCAAAATTAGGACTGAATCTTTTGCCCATAGGACAACCCATTATTTGTAGAAAATATTCTCCATTGAATTGAAAGTCATTACCTTTTAAGCTCAGCTCTAAAAGATCCAAAATTTGTTCATCCGGGCGTTTCGCATCCGGATATTTTTCAAATGCATTTTTAACTGATTTAACACCTTTATCAATATCAATGTTCGTATACATACTGTCGATATCCAAAGTAGCCAGAATTGCATTTTTCGATATTTTCAATTTCGAAATTTTTGACAGGAAATCCTGTGTATTTTTTAGATAGCTCGGATGTCTATTTGCTATAGGTTTCAGATGATAATCAATTAATTCCGAGATCGCATAAGATTCCGAATTACAATCTGATACAATTGGCCTCCCGGGTGGAGTTAAGTCATCCGTCCATGAAGAACGGTCCTTGTGGATCTTTGGCAGGATATAAAATTGTCTTGTTTGAGCACTGAGCTTAGCTGTTAAATATTTCAATTGTTTTTTGGTAATGTGACCTTCGTCGAGGAGAAATTTTAAGATCTTATTGAATTTTTCGATATTACTAGGCCAAATAAGTGAATCTATTTTCTTATAATGTTTAGTATTGCTGAGTTGTCTCATGGCTTCCTTTATATAATTATCCCGAGATAGAACAACTACCGACCCACCTTTGTCGGCTGGTTTAATTACTAATTTCTTATTTTTTCGAAGTTTCGTGAGGGCTCTCCGTTCACCAGCTGTTAAATTGTCTTTATCGGAGAGTATGTTCATGCTGAACACCTTTTGGATGATTCGTTTGCTAGCCTCAATAATTTCGGGATCTACTTCACTATCTGGAGGTGACCAACCAGATGATTCTGTAAAAGGAAGTTTCCGACCGCTGGAGTTTCTAAAGCGGTCTGCTAATTTCATTTGCCTAAGAAAATTACAGTTGCATGATGGTAAATTTGTTTGGTTATCAGTTTTAGGCTTTGGTGCTGGTACAAAAGTTAAACCGCGATCTAAAAGAGATTTCTCTTGGGTTGTTAGGTCATTGGTGCCAGACAGGTTAACCACATTAGTTCCTAATCCCACATCTGTTAGGCGGCTGTTACCTTTGCCTTTACTTAGTTTAAATTTAGGTGGTTCAACCAGTGATCGTACATAATATTGGCGGTTCTCGTGGTCCAATGGATTAAATCCTGAGCAACATCAAACTTCGCGTCCTCAATTTTTGGTATCACGTTAACGTCCTTCACTTTCCGAATGGTTTCGTTGATGATGCTGAGGGTTCTCCTCTCAGCCTGAGGGAGTTTTTGCGAAAAGTTTAGTTCAGCGAAATAAATTTTTGCTGATCTAAACTTGACCCTGATATCGCTAAGCATATTCCGCAACTGCTTTAATAATATTTTTGGGGGACTGGACTGGCCCCTGTGCCCTTTAAACATAGAGCGCAGATGATTGAATTTGGCGCCGGGGTAACACTCCACCTGGATGTCCGGATGGGGATTTCGATCAATGCGTCCTAAATTTGAACTTCCAATCATAAGGATGTTTTTACAAACATCGGGGAGGCGCCAATTCCTTTTGTCAAAATTAACTCCGCTTTTATGCCGAAACTGGGAGAATTTAGAATCAAATGAGCGGCCCGAGTTGCGGCTCGGTGATTTGACTTTCTCTGAGTACGATATACCTGGTTGAACCACACTAGAGGCAGAAGAAGGGGGAGAAGAAACAGAAGCAGGAGAGGAAACAGAAGCAGGAGAAGAAACAGAAGGAGGAGAAGAAACAGAAGGAGGAGGAGGAGTTCTAGTAAGAGCACTAGGAGAACCAGAGAAGAAAGGCTAAGGAGGAGTAGGAGGTAGAGGAGCAAGACGAGGCGAGACAGCGTTACTCAATTTGCGAGCATCTTCAGTCGCAATATGGACCGGAGATGTTTGCAAATTGAGGCGCTTACTCTGAGAGAAAGAAGAAGTAGAAGGAAAAGAAGAGGGAGAAGTGCTTTGCCTTGATCTTTTCTTATTTTGCTTTTCGCGTTGGGGTAGAGGGACAACACGGGCCGGAGTTTGCTTGCTCCCTCCCGTATTGTTCCTTACTCCAGACGCTGGGCGAAGTTCCGAAATGTAAGACTCATAGGCCGAAATCGTCTTATCTGTCAACTTATTTTTAAAGTTCTTTTTAGCCCAGATCAAGGCACGCGCCGAAGCGCTGTTGAAGTCTATTTTTTCGAGTCCAGGAGGTGGTCGCATAGCCAATGTTATCTTAGACTTCAACTGGTTTAAATTTATTTTATAATGCTCAACTAAAGCATTTAACGTTTGATTGGCCCATCCCACACTAATCTGTCGAAAAACAGAAAAAATGTGTGGGGTGGGAAGAGCTGGCTTTAGAAAGCCACCTAACTCATCTACTTTCTTCTCCAGCTGTTTCGGGAAATCCCGATTTGCCAAATGGTGCTCTAATAGCCCAATGTGGTGCAAACATTGAAGCACCTGAAACAAGGCCTTGACCAGCCTAGAATAAGCCTGGAACGATAGTTCCTGGCCAATTCCGGACTGGGCAACTCTCTGCCTCTGATGCCTCTGCCCTTTTCTTGCCATTGTTAAAGAAAGTAGCTGAATTAAGTATAAATAAAATATAAAAGTGATGAAATAAATAAAAATGGAAAATTAGATATTACCTATTAAAGAAGATACCTGGATTGGTTGCAGTCTTCAGCAAAGGTAGAAAATAATCCGTCTGTCTCGACGCGTTTCGCTTGGTTTGGCTTTTTCAAAGAGACTTTGAGGAAGATGATTCCAACTTGATGAATGAATGAAAGGTTTTAGCGCGCCGAAGGCGCGCAGGGACGATGTGGGATTTACAAATACCTTGCGACCCGGTTAACCTTATTTTGTTTCCTTGGATCACACAGGCCTAGCTTTCCTATTGCCCAAAATGGAGTCTGAGGGGGTTATGCACGCGGTTAGAATACCCGGCAGTTTAAGCTGGAGTGTTAGATGGTCAATACTCAATCCCCCAACGCCTTTAAAACTATTTCCAACCTTGAATGAATGAAAGGTTTTAGCGCGCCGAAGGCGCGCAGGGACGATGTGGGATTTACAAATCCCTTGCGACCCGGTTAGCCTTATTTTATTCCTTGGATCTTGGATCACACAGGCCTAGCCTTCTTATTGCCTCAAATGGGGTCTGAAGGGGTATGCACGCGGTTAGAATTCCTGGCAGTTTGCATTGGAGTGATAGATTGTCAAAGACCAAACCCACAACGCCATTAAGTCTATTGGAGAGTGGGCTCTATTCGGTTCCAGCTTGGCGATGGTAGAGGTTTGAGTCCCACCATGGTGGCGAGCCAGAATATAATGTTGTGCGATGGCAATTTTAAGGGAAAAAGAAAAAAGAAAACCAAACAGCAACGCCGGTTTGGTAGCGGCCCCGGTATATGACCATAGCGGTTACAAAAAAGGAATGGAGAAAGCTCCAACAGTTTAGTTTGAAAAAAAACCGGGAGTCATCCATCAAGCCTTCTGGGAGATAGGATGCCGTATGTGATTTTGAGGTATCTGGTTATCCTTCGGGAATTCCAAATGACCTCCACCCCCCCCCCCCCCACAAAAAAAAAAAAAAAAAAAAAAAAAAAAAAAAGCCCTTAAAAGGGCTGTTTCCTGGCAAGATTGTTTCAATCCTTGCCTTGGTCTTGTTAGGTTTTCTGCACATCTTTGCTTGAGAATTGTTTCAATCCCTCATAGTTTGTCATTCAGTTTGGTCGTGTGTCTGATGAGATAGAGGAGGTAGAAAAGATAGAGAGCTGGAAATTAGAGCAATTCGGTTTTTAATTTACACCTTTTCCGTCCTTTTGGATGGGGAAGCCAGCATTTTTTCCCCGAGATTTGTATCTCAAGGAGGGGAGACCCGGCAGCAGGTGGAGATTTTCCTCGCTGTTTGCAACTCCCACTGGTAACAGAGGCAAGCTTTCGTGCGTATCGTGTCACCCGCAGCCAGTTCTAAATTTAGGTCACAGAATGCCTGGCTCACCCCATCACAATGATGTAATCTTTAACCCTTTCGATAGACATGCCCCAGATTATTTAGTTTTCCTATTGAGGACGCGATGGGCATTGAGTTCTATTATTAATTCGCTGTCTTGAAGTCTATTTAGAGTTTTGCTTTGAAGATCTTTTAAGCGCATTGCTATAGTGTCTATTTTTGCTATCTCGTGAAGTTGTTTTATCGATGTCCACGTGGGCTTGCGCAGAGCCACGCGCGAGGCATGATTTTGGACCCGTTGTAGTTTTTCAATGTTGGTTTTATTCAGGTCACTTGTTATTATGGCCCCATACTCTAGCACTGGGCGTATATATGATTTGTAAAGATTGAGGAGAATTTCTTTATTGGCTCCCCAATTTTTACCTCTGATCATTTTCAGGAAATTGATGCGTTTAGTGGCTTTGACGGTGACTGAGTTTATGTGATTGTTTAGATTGAGACTGCTATCCAGGTTGAATCCCAGAAACTTTGCCTCATTACTAGCTTCAAGTTTATGATCGTAAAGCTTAAGCTCAATATTAGGGACAGGCTTTTTCCTTTGTTTCTTATAGAACGTGATTCTTTGTGTTTTCATGGCATTTAGCTTGATGCGCCACAGAGCGCACCAGTCTTGCAGGTCGCGGATGGTATCCTGCAGGCGGTTTTGTATTATGTTTCCAGACCTACTGGCCGTCCACATTCCTTTGTCGTCTGAGAATTGAGATAGTTCAACATGGTTCTTCCCTAGTTTGTCAATGTCATTCACATATATTATAAATAAAAGCGGGCTGAGGACCGAACCCTGTGGAGTGCCCGCTTCGAGTTTTACCTCGGCTGACACTTCGCGGTTGACTCTCACTTTGATTTTTCGATCAGATAAAAATGATGATATGATCCTTAGAATTTTGGTAGGTAGCCCCATTTTAGCTAGTTTGTATCTCATGCCATTGTGCCAGACAGAGTCAAACGCTTTTTCTACGTCGAGTAATAGCGCGGTTCCTATTTCATTTTGACTGAACGCCGTTTTCATATAATCTACCAGTCTATAAACATGCTCGATTCCCTCTCTTTGGCTCCTGTATGCCCTTTGCCACTTATTGAAAAAGCTGATTGATTCGAGATGGCTGCGGAGTCTAGTCGTGAGAATCCGTTCGAAAATTTTTCCAATACAGCTGAGTAGGCTGATTGGGCGGTAATTAGCTGGGTTGCTCAAATCCTTGTCGGGTTTGGGTATCATGACTCCTGTAGCTACTTTCCAACATTTTGGGAAGTATCCACTAGAGAGACAGCAGTTTAGGAGGTTAGTGAGTCTACCGAAAAAAGTGTTGGGACATTGTTTCAGGATTTTGTATGAGACCTCGTCCCCTCCTGGGGAAGAAGAAGACTTACATTTTTTAATTGTGTTAGCCACTTCTTCTTTGCTTATCCGTTCCGTGAGTTCATGGCCATCCCCGTCCTCGGGCGTTTGGCTGAAGTTGGCATCGTTAAACGTTGTCTTGTTGTCTTGAACAAATTTGTTTACTTTTTCTTTGAACTCGTCATCAAACCTATCGCCCTCATGTGGACGATGATATTTCTTAAGGAGCTCAGCAAAGGCGCTAGCCTTCGCCCTGTCATCCAGGGCCATAGTTCCATCGTTGATCTTTAGTGCCTTACTGTTGGCGTCTTTATGTTTTTGTCCAGTAAGGGTTTTAAAAGTATCCCAAAACTTTTTGGTCTCCCTGAGTCCATTTAGATTTTCCGTTGCTTTTTTCCATCTCACGCGATTGTCGTTTGCTATTGCTTTTTTAACTTCGCCGTGGAGGCGATTATACACGGCTTTAAGTTCGACCTTTTTAGTTGGAAGTTTTTCTGATTTGTATGCACGGAAGGCCTTTCTTTTTTGTTTTATTATTTCGAGTGTGGTTTCAGTTATTCTGTTGGCCCGCGGTTTAACTGTCTGTTTGGGACAAATCTCATCAAGAGTGTTGTTAATGACTTCACTGAGATTGGTACATGCTTGCTCGAGCTCGCAGGTATTCATTGGGTCGTTTTTGTTTATTTTAACCTGAATTATTTTTCTGAAGAGGTCCCAGTCAATTTTGGATAGATTCCTCCTCCTCATTGTGGGGTATCTTGCGGATCCGCTGCAACCGTGTAATGTAGCATGAACAGGCAGGTGGTCGCTACCTAGATCATCGTCCCCCACATATATGTCTTGCATTTGATTAGTTAGTGATTTACTGGTTATAATTAGGTCAAGGATGTCGGATTGGTGGAGGGTGTTGTTACTGACGTGAGTAATGTCGTGGTCGTTATTTAATACAAAAAGATCAAATTGTTCGATGATATTGAAGAGAGCGTCGCCATTGGGCTCCGTTTTATTGCATCCGAAAACCTGATGTTTGGCATTGAAATCACCTAAGAAAATACAGTGTTTGTGATTTTTCACAAAGAATTCAAAGACTTTGCTGTCAACTGTTTTTTTCGGTTCATTATAATATGAGATTACGGCAACTTTTTTATGATCTAGTTCAATCTCAGCGGCAATCACCTCTGCGTTGAGATGATCGCTTGATATCGTTTTATATTTTAAGTCCTGCCTTATGAGGAGAGCGACTCCGCCTCCACGTTGTGTGGGACGGTCTCGTCTAATGATGTTGAATCCACTTAGCAAAAATGTCTTACTTGGCTTTAACCATGTTTCGCTGATACCAATTACATCTACGTTGGTGAAGTAATCGGACATCTGTGAGCTTTTGCAGTTAACGCTTCGAGCGTTCCACTGAATTATTTTCAACTTATCCATAAGTGTTCAGTACCTGACGTAATTTTACTAGTTAACGTGTTGTGGGTGTGATTTATATTTTATTTATGGCGGCTTCTATTAGCGAGGAAGAAATTTGAGTTCGATATAATTTGGATGCTGTTTTCCCAACTTCTTTACATATGTCGGAAAGACTGACGTCGAAGTGTTTGTTCATTATATTAAAAATTGAACCAGCCATTAGGCGGCACATCGAATGTGGAGAGGTTGAGTTTTCTACGCTGTTGACATTAATAGCTTTGAGTTATATGTCGGTTTTAACTTTTTTGTAGTGGGGACACCCCCGATAATTGCTTGGGTGTTGCCCGTTACAATTTGGGCATTTCAGTGTTGAAACCTTGCACGACTTTGTTATATGTTTTTCGCCGCATTTCATGCAACGCAACTCTCCTTTGCATCTGTTCGACATATGGCCAAATTTCTGGCATTTATGACATTGTGTGGGCTGAGGCAAAACACGATACTCCTCAGTCTCATATTTTTGTCCGTTTATACAAACACCTTTGTTAATGAAGTTAAGTTTTATGGCTCTATTGGGGCATTTTACTTTAATTTTCCACGTAGGGTTGCCTGTAGTCTTAGATATTAGTCTCGCCCACGAGTATCCCGACAGGGCTTCATCAATATCCCCATCATTGATCTTTGTGGGAACCCTTGTGACGACTACGCAGGGGTTTTGCAGCGGTTGATGTGGTTGTTTATTCGTCCGGTGTTTGGCCGTTTTATCCTTTTGAGGTTGTTTAGAAAGGGCTCTTACCTTGTCGGCAAAAGATACACCACCGTCAGTGGTGAATGTTGGCGTCGCCGGTATCGTTTCCGTTGCGTTACTGTCTGCCGATTTCCCACCATTGTGGATCTCCGCACTGGTTGTTACTACTGTAACATCCATGGTGTCCGAGGTCTCAACGACAACAACACCCGGGTTATCGGTGTGTGTCGACGCTTTCCGGGTTTTCTTAGCCACCGTTTCTATTTCCAGGGACTCGCCATTTTCCTGGAAGTCTGTATCCAATTTCCTTTTCGGGCGCGGCGTAATCTGATTGACCACATCACAGGTGGGAACAGTAGTTGCCTCTTGCTCTATGAGCGAACGCAACCAGTTGTCTTGACTGGTGGTAACGAGTTCCGAGCCCTGATTTGGTGTTACCTCCAAAGAGATGGCGTGCACAGGTCTCCCCATCTCAGCGGTATTATCTATAAAGGGCGAAACAGGTGTCGGATTAGTTTTGCCCACCATCCCCTTGCTAGGATTAGTTTTCGAAAACTGCTGAGTTGTATCAACTGGTTTAGAAACACTAGCAATATCCGTAACTGTGTTCGTTTTAGGGCCCAACGAGTTGGACTCCACACCCTTGCCCTTTTGTTTAGAGTTTCCGTTGCTGAGGCACGAACCCAAACCTGAATTATTTCTTCTTTTTCCCTTTTTTCCAGATGTCGACTTATTTTCCTTTTTTGATTCCGTCGAAGCTTTTATTAATTCCATTTTTTCTTTCTCGAACTGTTCTTTTTGAGCCCTAATATCCGAGCGCAAACCCTCTATAGTGTCGTTCAATCTAGCTATCTCTTTTTGAAATCCAGATATCATCGATATTAAATCCATTCCCGAAGTGGGTTCAGTGGTGGAGTTAGTTGCCATGTCACTCTGTTCAGTTATCAGTTATTGTCTAAGTTATCAGCAAATTATTGGTAAAATATTTCGTTGAAGTATATTTAGTTTTAACAGAGAAAAGCAGACAGAAAAGAGATAGAGTTAAAGATAAACACTTACAAAATTACACTAGAGTGCACAGAAGTGGTACAGAGAACAATAGGCTTTGTTAATATCCAAGCTGTGAGATGTGTTCAGTCAGGAGCTTTCACAGACACGTCCGATCAGTACGACTGTCAACTCAATATGGTGACTTCCAACTTTGGGAGGGCATGCATGGTATATATCCATATGTGGGCCGGGGGTGTTTTTCACAGCTCAGTACATAATTAAACTCGATAACAAGCTGACAAATGTCACTCATCTAATTAATTCTTTTCAATCTGAGATGCCCCAAGTTTGTTTTTCACAACTCAGTTTGTGTCGTCCAAACAAATTAGATGAAGCCCTATTGATTGGCTTCCACTGAATTTTAATCAGTCAGTGAGTGGTTTGCTTTACTGACCCCATGAAGCCCTATTGGTTGGCTTTGGTTTAAGTAAAACCAATCGGGAGAGGTTTGCTTCCCTGGCTTCAGAAGTATGTGAAAATAATATGAAAAAATGGTTTGATAAAATATATTGAGACTTAAGAAATAAATGAAAAAAATAACGCCAAAGAACATGATGCCTCACGAATGTTATCAGTTGGAATGTATATCCCCCGACGGAGGTTTATGACGGAAAATATTTTACACCAGTAGAAATTGTGTGTTTTACCTTCTGAACCTCTACATTGTGTGAAAGGTATGAAAAATTAAAAATAAAAATAAAAATAATAATAAATAAATAAATAAATAAATAAATAAATAAATAAATAAATAAATAAATAAAAATTAAAAATAATAATAATAATAATAATAAATCAATAAATATATAAATAAATAATAATTTTATTTAGGAAATACATAGACCTGATTGAAATTGGAACCTATTTTGTTTTGGGGCATATATGAACTCTGGCACTCGCCTGTGTGTGTTTGAGGTTAAAAAATCGCACTGGCACAGACATTTCCTACTGAAACGTTTTTTTCCTTTTAATATGCCGCCGAAAAAAATTGTTTTCATTTACTGAACCCCGATTGGTTTCAAACATGACAAAAAAGTACATAAAATTGATTTAAACTAAGTGATGAGCCTAGGAACTGGTTAAACTGACTGGCAATAATTGATGTTATTCGCTGATGGGCTCTAATTTAGTCCTTACAAGGATGTTACGCAAGCTTTTGTTTTTCTTATAGGCGATGACAGGTCGAAGATTCAAAGGTTCATTTAATTTAGCATTGGTAAAATTGAATTCATCTTTTAATATTTTTGCTATTTCGATATTCATTCTGTTGTACGTTAAAGTGAAAGGAATGATGGACCTCCTTTCGCATTCGCCCTCTGATATCTTCATACCAAATGGCCAGAGGGTTTGAAGCGTATTGATCCAAAAAGCTTCACGTTTCTTTCTAAATTCATCCGTTTCTTCTAATGTGTCTTTAATTGGTGGTTGTTCAATTGGGTGGATTTCGAAATCGTCCAAAGAATGGCCAGGAAGGTTAAAATGTTGTGCTACAGGGGCATCAGCATTATGTTTTATATCCTGTTTGTGTCTAATAGCACGTTCTCGGAAAGGATTTTGACTCTGACCAACATACTGTTTCCGACATCGCTTACAAGTGATAAGGTAAATAATGTTTGGTGAATCACAATGGAGGGGGTTACGGATCTGATAATGATTTTTCGTTTGTTCGGAGGAAAATTCCTCTTTCTGATCAGGCATAAAAGTATGCAGTCTACAACGAGGCTTTTTGCAATTAAATACCGCGCCACTACCATTCTGCAACGGTCTGTTGTGTTCAATCTTCAGTGGTTCGAAATCGGTAGTTTCAGCTGGACTTTCGAGCTTTTTCAGGGTTTGGGATTTCAGGCTGCGCAAGAGGCGCAGCGAATACCCTCTCGATCTGAGGGCGCCAAATAGAGTAGAACAAGCCTCATTGAAATTTACCTTATCACTTGAATTGCGGTGGAAACGAATGAGTTGTGATTTGATGATACCTTTAAATGTATGTTGAGGATGAAATGATTTTGTGTGCAACAATTGATGTGAATCAGTTGTTTTAAAATACACTTTATAATCTAAATGACCGGACGCCTGAAATTGCTTGCCTTTATACACGGTCACATCGAGAAAATCAACAGAATTTTCACTGATAGTAGCTTTCAATTTAATATTTGGATCGTGATTGTTCAAAATTTCTAAAAATTCATCAAAATCTTCTTTTGAATGTTCCCAAATAATAAAAATGTCATCTAAATACCTGAGATATACGAGAGGATGCTTTGCACATTTGCTTAAGGCATTTTCCTCCCATTCCGCTACATAAATGCTTGCAAAATTAGGACTGAATCTTTTGCCCATAGGACAACCCATTATTTGTAGAAAATATCCTCCATTGAATTGAAAGTCATTACCTTTTAAGCTCAGCTCTAAAAGATCCAAAATTTGTTCATCCGGGCGTTTCGCATCCGGATATTTTTCAAATGCATTTTTAACTGATTTAACACCTTTATCAGTATCAATGTTCGTATACATACTGTCGGTATCCAAAGTAGCCAGAATTGCATGTTTCGATATTTTCAATTTCGAAATTTTTGACAGGAAATCCTGTGTATTTTTTAGATAGCTCGGATGTCTATTTGCTATAGGTTTCAGATGATAATCAATTAATTCCGAGATCGCATAAGATTCCGAATTACAATCTGATACAATTGGCCTCCCGGGTGGAGTTAAGTCATCCGTCCATGAAGAACGGTCCTTGTGGATCTTTGGCAGGATATAAAATTGTCTTGTTTGAGCACTGAGCTTAGCTGTTAAATATTTCAATTGTTTTTTGGTAATGTGACCTTCGTCGAGGAGAAATTTTAAGATCTTATTGAATTTTTCGATATTACTAGGCCAAATAAGTGAATCTATTTTCTTATAATGTTTAGTATTGCTGAGTTGTCTCATGGCTTCCTTTATATAATTATCCCGAGATAGAACAACTACCGACCCACCTTTGTCGGCTGGTTTAATTACTAATTTCTTATTTTTTCGAAGTTTCGTGAGGGCTCTCCGTTCACCAGCTGTTAAATTGTCTTTATCGGAGAGTATGTTCATGCTGAACACCTTTTGGATGATTCGTTTGCTAGCCTCAATAATTTCGGGATCTATTTCACTATCTGGAGGTGACCAACCAGATGATTCTGTAAAAGGAAGTTTCCGACCGCTGGAGTTTCTAAAGCGGTCTGCTAATTTCATTTGCCTAAGAAAATTACAGTTGTATGATGGTAAATTTGTTTGGTTATCAGTTTTAGGCTTTGGTGCTGGTACAAAAGTTAAACCGCGATCTAAAAGAGATTTCTCTTGGGTTGTTAGGTCATTGGTGCCAGACAGGTTAACCACATTAGTTCCTAATCCCACATCTGTTAGGCGGCTGTTACCTTTGCCTTTACTTAGTTTAAATTTAGGTGGTTCAACCAGTGATCGTACATAATATTGGCGGTTCTCGTGGTCCAATGGATTAAATCCTGAGCAACATCAAACTTCGCGCCCTCAATTTTTGGTATCACGTTAACGTCCTTCACTTTCCGAATGGTTTCGTTGATGATGCTGAGGGTTCTCCTCTCAGCCTGAGGGAGTTTTTGCGAAAAGTTTAGTTCAGCGAAATAAATTTTTGCTGATCTAAACTTGACCCTGATATCGCTAAGCATATTCCGCAACTGCTTTAATAATATTTTTGGGGGACTGGACTGGCCCCTGTGCCCTTTAAACATAGAGCGCAGATGATTGAATTTGGCGCCGGGGTAACACTCCACCTGGATGTCCGGATGGGGATTTCGATCAATGCGTCCTAAATTTGAACTTCCAATCATAAGGATGTTTTTACAATCATCGGGGAGGCGCCAATTCCTTTTGTCAAAATTAACTCCGCTTTTATGCCGAAACTGGGAGAATTTAGAATCAAATGAGCGGCCCGAGTTGCGGCTCGGTGATTTGACTTTCTCTGAGTACGATATACCTGGTTGAACCACACTAGAGGCAGAAGAAGGGGAGAAGAAACAGAAGCAGGAGAGGAAACAGAAGCAGGAGAAGAAACAGAAGGAGGAGAAGAAACAGAAGGAGGAGGAGGAGTTCTAGTAAGAGCACTAGGAGAACCAGAGAAGAAAGGCTAAGGAGGAGTAGGAGGTAGAGGAGCAAGACGAGGCGAGACAGCGTTACTCAATTTGCGAGCATCTTCAGTCACAATATGGACCGGAGATGTTTGCAAATTGAGGCGCTTACTCTGAGAGAAAGAAGAAGTAGAAGGAAAAGAAGAGGGAGAAGTGCTTTGCCTTGATCTTTTCTTATTTTGCTTTTCGCGTTGGGGTAGAGGGACAACACGGGCCGGAGTTTGCTTGCTCCCTCCCGTATTGTTCCTTACTCCAGACGCTGGGCGAAGTTCCGAAATGTAAGACTCATAGGCCGAAATCGTCTTATCTGTCAACTTATTTTTAAAGTTCTTTTTAGCCCAGATCAAGGCACGCGCCGAAGCGCTGTTGAAGTCTATTTTTTCGAGTCCAGGAGGTGGTCGCATAGCCAATGTTATCTTAGACTTCAACTGGTTTAAATTTATTTTATAATGCTCAACTAAAGCATTTAACGTTTGATTGGCCCATCCCACACTAATCTGTCGAAAAACAGAAAAAATGTGTGGGGTGGGAAGAGCTGGCTTTAGAAAGCCACCTAACTCATCTACTTTCTTCTCCAGCTGTTTCGGGAAATCCCGATTTGCCAAATGGTGCTCTAATAGCCCAATGTGGTGCAAACATTGAAGCACCTGAAACAAGGCCTTGACCAGCCTAGAATAAGCCTGGAACGATAGTTCCTGGCCAATTCCGGACTGGGCAACTCTCTGCCTCTGATGCCTCTGCCCTTTTCTTGCCATTGTTAAAGAAAGTAGCTGAATTAAGTATAAATAAAATATAAAAGTGATGAAATAAATAAAAATGGAAAATTAGATATTACCTATTAAAGAAGATACCTGGATTGGTTGCAGTCTTCAGCAAAGGTAGAAAATAATCCGTCTGTCTCGACGCGTTTCGCTTGGTTTGGCTTTTTTCAAAGAGACTTTGAGGAAGATGATTCCAACTTTGGGAGGGCATGCATGGTATATATCCATATGTGTGCTGGGGGTGTTTTTGACAGCTCAGTACATAATTAAACTCGAAAACAAGCTGACAAATGTCACTCATCTAATTAATTCTTTTCAATCTGAGATGTCCCAAGTTTGTTTTTCACAACTCAGTTTGTGTCGTCGAAACAAATTAGATGAAGCCCTATTGATTGGCTTCCACTGAATTTTAATCAGTCAGTGAGTGGTTTGCTTTACTGACCCCATGAAGCCCTATTGGTTGGCTTTGGTTTAAGTAAAACCAATCGGGAGAGGTTTGCTTCCCTGGCTTCAGAAGTATGTGAAAATAATATGAAAAAATGGTTTAATAAAATATATTGCGACTAAAGAAATAAATGAAAAAAATAACGCCAAAGAACATGATGCCTCACGAATGTTATCAGTTGGAATGTATATCCCCCGACGGAGGTTTATGACGGAAAATATTTTACACCAGTAGAAATTGTGTGTTTTACCTTCTGAACCTCTACATTGTGTGAAAGGTATGAAAAATTAAAAATAGAAATAAAAATAATAATAAATAAATAAATAAATAAATAAATAAATAAATAAATAAATAAATAAATAAATAAAAATTAAAAATAATAATAATAATAATAATAAATCAATAAATATATAAATAAATAATAATTTTATTTAGGAAATACATAGACCTGATTGAAATTGGAACCTATTTTGTTTTGGGGCATATATGAACTCTGGCACTCGCCTGTGTGTGTTTGAGGTTAAAAAATCGCACTGGCACAGACATTTCCTACTGAAACGTTTTTTTCCTTTTAATATGCCGCCGAAAAAAATTGTTTTCATTTACTGAACCCCGATTGGTTTCAAACATGACAAAAAAGTACATAAAATTGATTTAAACTAAGTGATGAGCCTAGGAACTGGTTAAACTGACTGGCAATAATTGATGTTATTCACTGATGGGCTCTAATTTAGTCCTTACAAGGATGTTACGCAAGCTTTTGTTTTTCTTATAGGCGATGACAGGTCGAAGATTCAAAGGTTCATTTAATTTAGCATTGGTAAAATTGAATTCATCTTTTAATATTTTTGCTATTTCGATATTCATTCTGTTGTACGTTAAAGTGAAAGGAATGATGGACCTCCTTTCGCATTCGCCCTCTGATATCTTCATACCAAATGGCCAGAGGATTTGAAGCGTATTGATCCAAAAAGCTTCACGTTTTTTTCTAAATTCATCCGTTTCTTCTAATGTGTCTTTAATTGGTGGTTGTTCAATTGGGTGGATTTCGAAATCGTCCAAAGAATGGCCAGGAAGGTTAAAATGTTGTGCTACAGGGGCATCAGCATTATGTTTTATATCCTGTTTGTGTCTAGTAGCACGTTCTCGGAAAGGATTTTGACTTTGACCAACATACTGTTTCCGACATCGCTTACAAGTGATAAGGTAAATAATGTTTGGTGAATCACAATGGAGGGGGTTACGGATCTGGTAATGATTTTTCGTTTGTTCGGAGGAAAATTCCTCTTTCTGATCAGGCATAAAAGTATGCAATCTACAACGAGGCTTTTTGCAATTAAATACCGCGCCACTACCATTCTGCAACGGTCTGTTGTGTTCAATCTTCAGTGGTTCGAAATCGGTAGTTTCAGCTGGACTTTCGAGCTTTTTCAGGGTTTGGGATTTCAGGCTACGCAAGAGGCGCAGCGAGAACCCTCTCGATCTGAGGGCGCCAAATAGAGTAGAACAAGCCTCATTGAAATTTACCTTATCACTTGAATTGCGGTGGAAACGAATGAGTTGTGATTTGATAATACCTTTAAATGTATGTTGAGGATGAAATGATTTTGTGTGCAACAATTGATGTGAATCAGTTGTTTTAAAATACACTTTATAATCTAAATGACCGGACGCCTGAAATTGCTTGCCTTTATACACGGTCACATCGAGAAAATCAACAGAATTTTCACTGATAGTAGCTTTCAATTTAATATTTGGATCGTGATTGTTCAAAATTTCTAAAAATTCATCAAAATCTTCTTTTGAATGTTCCCAAATAATAAAAATGTCATCTAAATACCTGAGATATACGAGAGGATGCTTTGCACATTTGCTTAGGGCATTTTCCTCCCATTCCGCTACATAAATGCTTGCAAAATTAGGACTGAATCTTTTGCCCATAGGACAACCCATTATTTGTAGAAAATATTCTCCATTGAATTGAAAGTCATTACCTTTTAAGCTCAGCTCTAAAAGATCCAAAATTTGTTCATCCGGGCGTTTCTCATCCGGATATTTTTCAAATGCATTTTTAACTGATTTAACACCTTTATCAATATCAATGTTCGTATACATACTGTCGATATCCAAAGTAGCCAGAATTGCATGTTTCGATATTTTCAATTTCGAAATTTTTGACAGGAAATCCTGTGTATTTTTTAGATAGCTCGGATGTCTATTTGCTATAGGTTTCAGATGATAATCAATTAATTCCGAGATCGCATAAGATTCCGAATTACAATCTGATACAATTGGCCTCCCGGGTGGAGTTAAGTCATCCGTCCATGAAGAACGGTCCTTGTGGATCTTTGGCAGGATATAAAATTGTCTTGTTTGAGCACTGAGCTTAGCTGTTAAATATTTCAATTGTTTTTTGGTAATGTGACCTTCGTCGAGGAGAAATTTTAAGATCTTATTGAATTTTTCGATATTACTAGGCCAAATAAGTGAATCTATTTTCTTATAATGTTTAGTATTGCTGAGTTGTCTCATGGCTTCCTTTATATAATTATCCCGAGATAGAACAACTACCCCGACCCACCTTTGTCGGCTGGTTTATTTACTAATTTCTTATTTTTTCGAAGTTTCGTGAGGGCTCTCCGTTCACCAGCTGTTAAATTGTCTTTATCAGAGAGTATGTTCATGCTGAACACCTTTTTGATGATTCGTTTGCTAGCCTCAATAATTTCGGGATCTACTTCACTATCTGGAGGTGACCAACCAGATGATTATGTAAAAGGAAGTTTCCGACCGCTGGAGTTTCTAAAGCGGTCGGCTAATTTCATTTGCCTAAGAAAATTACAGTTGTATGATGGTAAATTTGTTTGGTTATCAGTTTTAGGCTTTGGTGCTGGTACAAAAGTTAAACCGCGATCTAAAAGAGATTTCTCTTGGGTTGTTAGGTCATTGGTGCCAGACAGGTTAACCACATTAGTTCCTAATCCCACATCTGTTAGGCGGCTGTTACCTTTGCCTTTACTTAGTTTAAATTTAGGTGGTTCAACCAGTGATCGTACATAATATTGGCGGCTCTCGTGGTCCAATGGATTAAATCCTGAGCAACATCAAACTTCGCGTCCTCAATTTTTGGTATCACGTTAACGTCCTTCACTTTCCGAATGGTTTCGTTGATGATGCTGAGGGTTCTCCTCTCAGCCTGAGGGAGTTTTTGCGAAAAGTTTAGTTCAGCGAAATAAATTTTTGCTGATCTAAACTTGACCCTGATATCGCTAAGCATATTCCGCAACTGCTTTAATAATATTTTTTGGGGACTGGACTGGCCCCTGTGCCCTTTAAACATAGAGCGCAGATGATTGAATTTGGCGCCGGGGTAACACTCCACCTGGATGTCCGGATGGGGATTTCGGTCAATGCGTCCTAAATTTGAACTTCCAATCATAAGGATGTTTTTACAAACATCGGGGAGGCGCCAATTCCTTTTGTCAAAATTAACTCCGCTTTTATGCCGAAACTGGGAGAATTTAGAATCAAATAAGCGGCCCGAGTTGCGGCTCGGTGATTTGACTTTCTCTGAGTACGATATACCTGGTTGAACCACACTAGAGGCAGAAGAAGGGGGAGAAGAAACAGATGCAGGAGAGGAAACAAAAGCAGGAGAAGAGACAGAAGGAGGAGAAGAAACAGAAGGAGGAGGAGGAGTTCTAGTAAGAGCACTAGGAGAACCAGAGAAGAAAGGCTAAGGAGGAGTAGGAGGTAGAGGAGCAAGAGGAGGCGAGACAGCGTTACTCAATTTGCGAGCATCTTCAGTCACAATATGGACCGGAGATGTTTGCAAATTGAGGCGCTTACTCTGAGAGAAAGAAGAAGTAGAAGGAAAAGAAGAGGGAGAAGTGCTTTGCCTTGATCTTTTCTTATTTTGCTTTTCGCGTTGGGGTAGAGGGACAACACGGGCCGGAGTTTGCTTGCTCCCTCCCGTATTGTTCCTTACTCCAGACGCTGGGCGAAGTTCCGAAATGTAAGACTCATAGGCCGAAATCGTCTTATCTGTCAACTTATTTTTAAAGTTCTTTTCAGCCCAGATCAAGGCACGCGCCGAAGCGCTGTTGAAGTCTATTTTTTCGAGTCCAGGAGGTGGTCGCATAGCCAATGTTATCTTAGACTTCAACTGGTTTAAATTTATTTTATAATGCTCAACTAAAGCATTTAACGTTTGATTGGCCCATCCCACACTAATCTGTCGAAAAACAGAAAAAATGTGTGGGGTGGGAAGAGCTGGCTTTAGAAAGCCACCTAACTCATCTACTTTCTTCTCCAGCTGTTTCGGAAAATCCAGATTTGCCAAATGGTGCTCTAATAGCCCAATGTGGTGCAAACATTGAAGCACCTGAAACAAGGCCTTGACCAGCCTAGAATAAGCCTGGAACGATAGTTCCTGGCCAATTCCGGACTGGGCAACTCTCTGCCTCTGATGCCTCTGTCCTTTTCTTGCCATTGTTAAAGAAAGTAGCTGAATTAAGTATAAATAAAATATAAAAGTGATGAAATAAATAAAAATGGAAAATTAGATATTACCTATTAAAGAAGATACCTGGATTGGTTGCAGTCTTCAGCAAAGGTAGAAAATAATCCGTCTGTCTCGACGCGTTTCGCTTGGTTTGGCTTTTTCAAAGAGACTTTGAGGAAGATGATTCCAACTTGATGATGAATGAAAGGTTTTAGCGCGCCGAAGGCGCGCAGGGACGATGGGGGATTTACAAATCCCTTGCGACCCGGTTAACCTTATTTTTTCCCTTGGATTACACAGGCCTAGCTTTCCAATTGCCCAAAATGGAGTCTGAGGGGGTTATGCACGCGGTTAGAATACCCGGCAGTTTGTGTTAGATGGTCAATACTCAATCCCTCAACGCCTTTAAAACTATTAGAGGTCGAGTTCTATTCGGTTCCAGTTCGGCGATGGTAGAGGTTTGAGTCCTACCATGGTGGCGAGCCAGAATGTAAAGTTGAGCGATGGCAAGTTAAAGGGAAGAAGAGAAAAGAAAACCAAACAGCAACGCCGGTTTGGTAGCGGCCCCGGTATATGTCCATAGCGGTTACAAAAAAGAAGTGGAGAAAGCTCCAACAGTATAGTTTTAAAAAACCGGGAGTCATCCATCAAGCCTTCTGGGAGATAGGATGCCGTATGTGATTTTGAGGTATCTGGTTATCCTTCGGGAATTCCAATTGACCTCCTCCACAACCCCCCCCCCAAAAAAAAAGAACAAAAAAAAAAAAAAAAAAAAAAAAAAAAAAAAAAAAAAAAAAAACTCTCACTGACACACACCCTCAAGCCCTTAAAAGGGCTGTTAAATCTTTATTCAAATGTTTATTTATATCAAATGTACACTCGTTCCCAGCCAGACAAGCTTGTTTCAATCCTTGCCTATCGTTTGGTGGTTTCTTGTATATGTTGCAGAAAGGTAGGTTGCACCAATTCCTCCTACGCTTTGTCTACCATTTCCATACGTCTTCTTGATTAGAGTGTTGCAAGAAAATTTGAGAATGTTCAGTTAGAAAAGTTATAGGTAGAGAGAAAGATAGGTATCCGCTATTGTATATTGTGCATGCTGTGTGATTGTTGCTATGGATGGGGTAAGGGGTGTGTTTCTTCGGAGCGCACTCCCCACACGCAGAGTTGCGAGGCAATCCTCACAGACTCAGTCCTAAAGATCTCAATGAGTAGCGAGGCAATCCTCACTGACTCCATGCTATTGAGTACTTTTAATTTACTGTGGATTATTTTGTTTTTCTGTTTAGGGTTCGGTGTTCGTTCAGCTTTACCATTGATTCACTGTCCTGGAGAGTGTGGAGGGTTTTGTTATATAGATCTTATTAAACGCGTTTCAATCGCGCTTCAGCAGAGTTGCGAGGCAGTCCTCACAGACTCTATCCTAAAGTTCCCAATGAGTAGCGAGGCAATCCTCACTGACTCCACGCGATTTAGTTATATTGTATAATTTTTATTTTATTTTTTTTTTTTTTATTTTTTATTTTTTATTTTTTTTATTTTCTGGAAACTTATTTTGTTTTTCTGTTAAGGGATCGGTGTTCGTTCAGCTCAACCATTAATTCACTATCTTGGAGTCTGTTGAGGGTTTTGTTTTGTAGGTCTTTTAATCGCGTATGAATAGTTTCTATTTTTGCTAGCTCGTGAAGTTCCTTTATCGGTGTCCATTTGGGTTTGCATAGTGCCACTCGCAGGGCATAATTTTGAACCCTCTGTAGCTTCTGAATGTTGGTTTTGCTTAGGTCGCTTGTTATTATGGCACCGTATTCTAGTACCGGACGTATAAATGTTGTGTAGAGCTTGAGAAGCACATCTTTGTTTGCTCCCCAATTTCTACCTCTGATCATCTTCAGAAAATTGATACCTTTAGTAGCTCTAACCGTAATGGAGTTTACGTGACTGTTTAGTCTGAGATTGCTATCTAGGATAAATCCCAAAAATTTGGCTTCTTTGTTTGCTTCTAGTTTGTGATCGTATAACTGGAGATCGATACTCGGGACTGGTTTTTTCCTTTGCTTTTTGAAGAACGTAACTTTTTGAGTTTTGGCGGCATTGAGTTTGATGCGCCACAGGGCACACCAGCTCTCAAGATCGCGAATGGTATCCTGTAGACGATTTTTAATTATGTTTCTGGACTTGCTGGCTGTCCAAATGCCTTTGCCGTCTGAGAACTGCGATAGTTCAACAAAGTTTTTCCCTACTTTTTCTATATCATTCACATATATTATGAAAAGAAGCGGACTTAGAACCGACCCTTGTGGTGTTCCCGCTTCGAGTATTACTTCCTCTGACACCTCGCGATTAACCTTCACCTTGATTTTTCGGTCAGTTAGAAATGATGATATGATCCTTAGAATTTTAGTGGGTAATCCCATTTTCGCTAGTTTATATCTCACGCCATTGTGCCATACCGAGTCGAACGCTTTTTCTACATCCAAGAAAAGCGCGGTTCCGATTTCGTTTTGACTAAATGCTGTTTTCATATAATCGACCAGTCTATATACGTGTTCGATTCCCTCTTTCTGACTCCTATACGCTCTTTGCCATTTGTTGAAAAAGTTGATTGATTCGAGATAGCTGCGAAGTCTCGTAGTGAGAATCCGCTCAAATATTTTCCCAACACAGCTAAGCAACCTGATTGGGCGGTAGCTGGAAGGGTTGGTAAGGTCTTTGTCGGGTTTAGGTATCATGACTCCCGTGGCCACTTTCCAGCATTTTGGGAAGTACCCACAGGAGAGACAGCAGTTTAAGAGTTTGGTAAGTCTGCAGTAGAAGATGTTGGGGCACTGTTTCATTATTTTGTAAGATACTTCGTCTTCTCCTGGGGACGAAGATGACCTGAATTTTCTGATTATACCCATGACCTCTTCTACGCTTATTGGTTCGGTTAATTCATGGACGTCCCCGTCTTCATGCCTTTGGTCGAAGTTCGGTTCATTGAAGATTGAGTTGTTATCTTGGACAAATTTATTTACTCGTACCTTAAAATCGTTGTCATATCTGTTCCCTTCTTGTGGACGATGTGCCTTCTTTAGAAGTTCGGCAAAAGCACTGGCCTTTGCCTTGTCGTCTATGGCCATAGATCCGTCGCTAGTCTTTAGCGCATTATTATTGGCAATTTTGCTCTTTTGGCCAGTAAGAGTTTTAAATGTATCCCAGAACCTCTTAGGTTCTCTCAGCCCATTTAGGTTTTCGGTTGCTTTTTCCCATCCCACGCGATTGTCGTTAGCTATGGCCTTTTTTACTTCCCCATGAAGGCGATTATACGCGGTTTTAAGTTCTGCTCTTTTCATTTGATCATTCTCTGATTGGTAAGCCCGGAAGGCTTTTCTTTTTTGTTTGATTATTTGAAGAGTTGTTTGGGTTATTCTGTTTATCCGCGTCTTTACTGTTTGCTTGGGACAGATTTCGTCTAGTGTACTGTTGATAACCTCGTTAAGGTGGGTGCAGGCTTTTTCTAGTTCATGAACATTTGAGGGGTCATTTGCCTTTATTTTTACTTCGATGATGTTTCTGAAGAGGTTCCAGTCAATTTTTGATAGGTTCCTCCTATTCACGGGAGGATACCTTGCGGGACCAGTATTACATTTCAGAGTGGCGTGAACTGGCAGGTGATCGCCATTCTGAAATGTAATACTGGTCCCGCAAGGTATCCTCCCGTGAATAGGAGGAACCTATCAAAAATTGACTGGAACCTCTTCAGAAACATCATCGAAGTAAAAATAAAGGCAAATGACCCCTCAACTTTGGGAGGGCATGCATGGTATATATCCATATGTGGGCTGGGGGTGTTTTTCACAGCTCAGTACATAATAAAAACTCGATAACAAGCTGACAAATGTCACTCATCTAATTAATTCTTTTCAATCTGAGATGTCCCAAGTTTGTTTTTCACAACTCAGTTTGTGTCGTCCAAACAAATTAGATGAAGCCCTATTGATTGGCTTCCACTGAATTTTAATCAGTCAGTGAGTGGTTTGCTTTACTGACCCCATGAAGCCCTATTGGTTGGCTTTGGTTTAAGTAAAACCAATCGGGAGAGGTTTGCTTCCCTGGCTTCAGAAGTATGTGAAAATAATATGAAAAAATGGTTTGATAAAATATATTGAGACTAAAGAAATAAATGAAAAAAATAACGCCAAAGAACATGATGCCTCACGAATGTTATCAGTTGGAATGTATATCCCCCGACGGAGGTTTATGACGGAAAATATTTTACACCAGTAGAAATTGTGTGTTTTACCTTCTGAACCTCTACATTGTGTGAAAGGTATGAAAAATTAAAAATAAAAATAAAAATAATAATAAATAAATAAATAAATAAATAAATAAATAAATAAATAAATAAATAAAAATTAAAAATAATAATAATAATGATAATAATAAATCAGTAAATATATAAATAAATAATAATTTTATTTAGGAAATACATAGACCTGATTGAAATTGGAACCTATTTTGTTTTGGGGCATATATGAACTCTGGCACTCGCCTGTGTATGTTTGAGGTTAAAAAATCGCACTGGCACAGACATTTCCTACTGAAACGTTTTTTTTCTTTTAATATGCCGCCGAAAAAAATTGTTTTCATTTACTGAACCTCGATTGGTTTCAAACATGACAAAAAAGTACATAGAATTGATTTAAACTAAGTGATGAGCCTAGGAACTGGTTAAACTGACTGGCAATAATTGATGTTATTCACTGATGGGCTCTAATTTAGTCCTTACAAGGATGTTACGCAAGCTTTTGTTTTTCTTATAGGCGATGACAGGTCGAAGATTCAAAGGTTCATTTAATTTAGCATTGGTAAAATTGAATTCATCTTTTAATATTTTTGCTATTTCGATATTCATTCTGTTGTACGTTAAAGTGAAAGGAATGATGGACCTCCTTTCGCATTCGCCCTCTGATATGTTCATACCAAATGGCCAGAGGGTTTGAAGCGTATTGATCCAAAAAGCTTCACGTTTTTTTCTAAATTCATCCGTTTCTTCTAATGTGTCTTTAATTGGTGGCTGTTCAATTGGGTGGATTTCGAAATCGTCCAAAGAATGGCCAGGAAGGTTAAAATGTTGTGCTACAGGGGCATCAGCATTATGTTTTATATCCTGTTTGTGTCTAGTAGCACGTTCTCGGAAAGGATTTTGACTTTGACCAACATACTGTTTCCGACATCGCTTACAAGTGATAAGGTAAATAATGTTTGGTGAATCACAATGGAGGGGGTTACGGATCTGATAATGATTTTTCGTTTGTTCGGAGGAAAATTCCTCTTTCTGATCAGGCATAAAAGTATGCAGTCTACAACGAGGCTTTTTGCAATTAAATACCGCGCCACTACCATTTTGCAACGGTCTGTTGTGTTCAATCTTCAGTGGTTCGAAATCGGTAGTTTCAGCTGGACTTTCGAGCTTTTTCAGGGTTTGGGATTTCAGGCTACGCAAGTGGCGCAGCAAGTACCCTCTCGATCTGAGGGCGCCAAATAGAGTAGAACAAGCCTCATTGAAATTTACCTTATCACTTGAATTGCGGTGGAAACGAATGAGCTGTGATTTGATGATACCTTTAAATGTATGTTGAGGATGAAATGATTTTGTGTGCAACAATTGATGTGAATCAGTTGGTTTAAAATATACTTTATAATCTAAATGACCGGACGCCTGAAATTGCTTGCCTTTATACACGGTCACATCGAGAAAATCAACAGAATTTTCACTGATAGTAGCTTTCAATTTAATATTTGGATCGTGATTGTTCAAAATTTCTAAAAATTCATCAAAATCTTCTTTTGAATGTTCCCAAATAATAAAAATGTCATCTAAATACCTGAGATATACGAGAGGATGCTTTGCACATTTGCTTAAGGCATTTTCCTCCCATTCCGCTACATAAATGCTTGCAAAATTAGGACTGAATCTTTTGCCCATAGGACAACCCATTATTTGTAGAAAATATTCTCCATTGAATTGAAAGTCATTACCTTTTAAGCTCAGCTCTAAAAGATCCTAAATTTGTTCATCCGGGCGTTTCGCATCCGGATATTTTTCAAATGCATTTTTAACTGATTTAACACCTTTATCAATATCAATATTCGTATACATACTGTCGATATCCAAAGTAGCCAGAATTGCATTTTTCGATATTTTCAATTTCGAAATTTTTGACAGGAAAAACTGTGTATTTTTTAGATAGCTCGGATGTCTATTTGCTATAGGTTTCAGATGATAATCAATTAATTCCGAGATCGCATAAGATTCCGAATTACAATCTGATACAATTGGCCTCCCGGGTGGAGTTAAGTCATCCGTCCATAAAGAACGGTCCTTGTGGATCTTTGGTAGGATATAAAATTGTCTTGTTTGAGCACTGAGCTTAGCTGTTAAATATTTCAATTGTTTTTTGGTAATGTGACCTTCGTCGAGGAGAAATTTTAAGATCTTATTGAATTTTTCGATATTACTAGGCCAAATAAGTGAATCTATTTTCTTATAATGTTTAGTATTGCTGAGTTGTCTCATGGCTTCTTTTATATAATTATCCCGAGATAGAACAACTACCGACCCACCTTTGTCGGCTGGTTTAATTACTAATTTCTTATTTTTTCGAAGTTTCGTGAGGGCTCTCCGTTCACCAGCTGTTAAATTGTCTTTATCGGAGAGTATGTTCATGCTGAACACCTTTTGGATGATTCGTTTGCTAGCCTCAATAATTTCGGGATCTACTTCACTATCTGGAGGTGACCAACCAGATGATTCTGTAAAAGGAAGTTTCCGACCGCTGGAGTTTCTAAAGCGGTCTGCTAATTTCATTTGCCTAAGAAAATTACAGTTGTATGATGGTAAATTTGTTTGGTTATCAGTTTTAGGCTTTGGTGCTGGTACAAAAGTTAAACCGCGATCTAAAAGAGATTTCTCTTGGGTTGTTAGGTCATTGGTGCCAGACAGGTTAACCACATTAGTTCCTAATCCCACATCTGTTAGGCGGCTGTTACCTTTGCCTTTACTTAGTTTAAATTTAGGTGGTTCAACCAGTGATCGTACATAATATTGGCGGTTCTCGTGGTCCAATGGATTAAATCCTGAGCAACATCAAACTTCGCGCCCTCAATTTTTGGTATCACGTTAACGTCCTTCACTTTCCGAATGGTTTCGTTGATGATGCTGAGGGTTCTCCTCTCAGCCTGAGGGAGTTTTTGCGAAAAGTTTAGTTCAGCGAAATAAATTTTTGCTGATCTAAACTTGACCCTGATATCGCTAAGCATATTCCGCAACTGCTTTAATAATATTTTTGGGGGACTGGACTGGCCCCTGTGCCCTTTAAACATAGAGCGCAGATGATTGAATTTGGCGCCGGGGTAACACTCCACCTGGATGTCCGGATGGGGATTTCGATCAATGCGTCCTAAATTTGAACTTCCAATCATAAGGATGTTTTTACAATCATCGGGGAGGCGCCAATTCCTTTTGTCAAAATTAACTCCGCTTTTATGCCGAAACTGGGAGAATTTAGAATCAAATGAGCGGCCCGAGTTGCGGCTCGGTGATTTGACTTTCTCTGAGTACGATATACCTGGTTGAACCACACTAGAGGCAGAAGAAGGGGAGAAGAAACAGAAGCAGGAGAGGAAACAGAAGCAGGAGAAGAAACAGAAGGAGGAGAAGAAACAGAAGGAGGAGGAGGAGTTCTAGTAAGAGCACTAGGAGAACCAGAGAAGAAAGGCTAAGGAGGAGTAGGAGGTAGAGGAGCAAGACGAGGCGAGACAGCGTTACTCAATTTGCGAGCATCTTCAGTCACAATATGGACCGGAGATGTTTGCAAATTGAGGCGCTTACTCTGAGAGAAAGAAGAAGTAGAAGGAAAAGAAGAGGGAGAAGTGCTTTGCCTTGATCTTTTCTTATTTTGCTTTTCGCGTTGGGGTAGAGGGACAACACGGGCCGGAGTTTGCTTGCTCCCTCCCGTATTGTTCCTTACTCCAGACGCTGGGCGAAGTTCCGAAATGTAAGACTCATAGGCCGAAATCGTCTTATCTGTCAACTTATTTTTAAAGTTCTTTTTAGCCCAGATCAAGGCACGCGCCGAAGCGCTGTTGAAGTCTATTTTTTCGAGTCCAGGAGGTGGTCGCATAGCCAATGTTATCTTAGACTTCAACTGGTTTAAATTTATTTTATAATGCTCAACTAAAGCATTTAACGTTTGATTGGCCCATCCCACACTAATCTGTCGAAAAACAGAAAAAATGTGTGGGGTGGGAAGAGCTGGCTTTAGAAAGCCACCTAACTCATCTACTTTCTTCTCCAGCTGTTTCGGGAAATCCCGATTTGCCAAATGGTGCTCTAATAGCCCAATGTGGTGCAAACATTGAAGCACCTGAAACAAGGCCTTGACCAGCCTAGAATAAGCCTGGAACGATAGTTCCTGGCCAATTCCGGACTGGGCAACTCTCTGCCTCTGATGCCTCTGCCCTTTTCTTGCCATTGTTAAAGAAAGTAGCTGAATTAAGTATAAATAAAATATAAAAGTGATGAAATAAATAAAAATGGAAAATTAGATATTACCTATTAAAGAAGATACCTGGATTGGTTGCAGTCTTCAGCAAAGGTAGAAAATAATCCGTCTGTCTCGACGCGTTTCGCTTGGTTTGGCTTTTTTCAAAGAGACTTTGAGGAAGATGATTCCAACTTTGGGAGGGCATGCATGGTATATATCCATATGTGTGCTGGGGGTGTTTTTGACAGCTCAGTACATAATTAAACTCGAAAACAAGCTGACAAATGTCACTCATCTAATTAATTCTTTTCAATCTGAGATGTCCCAAGTTTGTTTTTCACAACTCAGTTTGTGTCGTCGAAACAAATTAGATGAAGCCCTATTGATTGGCTTCCACTGAATTTTAATCAGTCAGTGAGTGGTTTGCTTTACTGACCCCATGAAGCCCTATTGGTTGGCTTTGGTTTAAGTAAAACCAATCGGGAGAGGTTTGCTTCCCTGGCTTCAGAAGTATGTGAAAATAATATGAAAAAATGGTTTAATAAAATATATTGCGACTAAAGAAATAAATGAAAAAAATAACGCCAAAGAACATGATGCCTCACGAATGTTATCAGTTGGAATGTATATCCCCCGACGGAGGTTTATGACGGAAAATATTTTACACCAGTAGAAATTGTGTGTTTTACCTTCTGAACCTCTACATTGTGTGAAAGGTATGAAAAATTAAAAATAGAAATAAAAATAATAATAAATAAATAAATAAATAAATAAATAAATAAATAAATAAATAAATAAATAAATAAATAAATAAATAAATAAAAATTAAAAATAATAATAATAATAATAATAAATCAATAAATATATAAATAAATAATAATTTTATTTAGGAAATACATAGACCTGATTGAAATTGGAACCTATTTTGTTTTGGGGCATATATGAACTCTGGCACTCGCCTGTGTGTGTTTGAGGTTAAAAAATCGCACTGGCACAGACATTTCCTACTGAAACGTTTTTTTCCTTTTAATATGCCGCCGAAAAAAATTGTTTTCATTTACTGAACCCCGATTGGTTTCAAACATGACAAAAAAGTACATAAAATTGATTTAAACTAAGTGATGAGCCTAGGAACTGGTTAAACTGACTGGCAATAATTGATGTTATTCACTGATGGGCTCTAATTTAGTCCTTACAAGGATGTTACGCAAGCTTTTGTTTTTCTTATAGGCGATGACAGGTCGAAGATTCAAAGGTTCATTTAATTTAGCATTGGTAAAATTGAATTCATCTTTTAATATTTTTGCTATTTCGATATTCATTCTGTTGTACGTTAAAGTGAAAGGAATGATGGACCTCCTTTCGCATTCGCCCTCTGATATCTTCATACCAAATGGCCAGAGGATTTGAAGCGTATTGATCCAAAAAGCTTCACGTTTTTTTCTAAATTCATCCGTTTCTTCTAATGTGTCTTTAATTGGTGGTTGTTCAATTGGGTGGATTTCGAAATCGTCCAAAGAATGGCCAGGAAGGTTAAAATGTTGTGCTACAGGGGCATCAGCATTATGTTTTATATCCTGTTTGTGTCTAGTAGCACGTTCTCGGAAAGGATTTTGACTTTGACCAACATACTGTTTCCGACATCGCTTACAAGTGATAAGGTAAATAATGTTTGGTGAATCACAATGGAGGGGGTTACGGATCTGGTAATGATTTTTCGTTTGTTCGGAGGAAAATTCCTCTTTCTGATCAGGCATAAAAGTATGCAATCTACAACGAGGCTTTTTGCAATTAAATACCGCGCCACTACCATTCTGCAACGGTCTGTTGTGTTCAATCTTCAGTGGTTCGAAATCGGTAGTTTCAGCTGGACTTTCGAGCTTTTTCAGGGTTTGGGATTTCAGGCTACGCAAGAGGCGCAGCGAGAACCCTCTCAATCTGAGGGCGCCAAATAGAGTAGAACAAGCCTCATTGAAATTTACCTTATCACTTGAATTGCGGTGGAAACGAATGAGTTGTGATTTGATAATACCTTTAAATGTATGTTGAGGATGAAATGATTTTGTGTGCAACAATTGATGTGAATCAGTTGTTTTAAAATACACTTTATAATCTAAATGACCGGACGCCTGAAATTGCTTGCCTTTATACACGGTCACATCGAGAAAATCAACAGAATTTTCACTGATAGTAGCTTTCAATTTAATATTTGGATCGTGATTGTTCAAAATTTCTAAAAATTCATCAAAATCTTCTTTTGAATGTTCCCAAATAATAAAAATGTCATCTAAATACCTGAGATATACGAGAGGATGCTTTGCACATTTGCTTAAGGCATTTTCCTCCCATTCCGCTACATAAATGCTTGCAAAATTAGGACTGAATCTTTTGCCCATAGGACAACCCATTATTTGTAGAAAATATTCTCCATTGAATTGAAAGTCATTACCTTTTAAGCTCAGCTCTAAAAGATCCAAAATTTGTTCATCCGGGCGTTTCTCATCCGGATATTTTTCAAATGCATTTTTAACTGATTTAACACCTTTATCAATATCAATGTTCGTATACATACTGTCGATATCCAAAGTAGCCAGAATTGCATGTTTCGATATTTTCAATTTCGAAATTTTTGACAGGAAATCCTGTGTATTTTTTAGATAGCTCGGATGTCTATTTGCTATAGGTTTCAGATGATAATCAATTAATTCCGAGATCGCATAAGAGTCCGAATTACAATCTGATACAATTGGCCTCCCGGGTGGAGTTAAGTCATCCGTCCATGAAGAACGGTCCTTGTGGATCTTTGGCAGGATATAAAATTGTCTTGTTTGAGCACTGAGCTTAGCTGTTAAATATTTCAATTGTTTTTTTGGTAATGTGACCTTCGTCGAGGAGAAATTTTAAGATCTTATTGAATTTTTCGATATTACTAGGCCAAATAAGTGAATCTATTTTCTTATAATGTTTAGTATTGCTGAGTTGTCTCATGGCTTCCTTTATATAATTATCCCGAGATAGAACAACTACCCCGACCCACCTTTGTCGGCTGGTTTATTTACTAATTTCTTATTTTTTCGAAGTTTCGTGAGGGCTCTCCGTTCACCAGCTGTTAAATTGTCTTTATCAGAGAGTATGTTCATGCTGAACACCTTTTTGATGATTCGTTTGCTAGCCTCAATAATTTCGGGATCTACTTCACTATCTGGAGGTGACCAACCAGATGATTATGTAAAAGGAAGTTTCCGACCGCTGGAGTTTCTAAAGCGGTCGGCTAATTTCATTTGCCTAAGAAAATTACAGTTGTATGATGGTAAATTTGTTTGGTTATCAGTTTTAGGCTTTGGTGCTGGTACAAAAGTTAAACCGCGATCTAAAAGAGATTTCTCTTGGGTTGTTAGGTCATTGGTGCCAGACAGGTTAACCACATTAGTTCCTAATCCCACATCTGTTAGGCGGCTGTTACCTTTGCCTTTACTTAGTTTAAATTTAGGTGGTTCAACCAGTGATCGTACATAATATTGGCGGCTCTCGTGGTCCAATGGATTAAATCCTGAGCAACATCAAACTTCGCGTCCTCAATTTTTGGTATCACGTTAACGTCCTTCACTTTCCGAATGGTTTCGTTGATGATGCTGAGGGTTCTCCTCTCAGCCTGAGGGAGTTTTTGCGAAAAGTTTAGTTCAGCGAAATAAATTTTTGCTGATCTAAACTTGACCCTGATATCGCTAAGCATATTCCGCAACTGCTTTAATAATATTTTTTGGGGACTGGACTGGCCCCTGTGCCCTTTAAACATAGAGCGCAGATGATTGAATTTGGCGCCGGGGTAACACTCCACCTGGATGTCCGGATGGGGATTTCGGTCAATGCGTCCTAAATTTGAACTTCCAATCATAAGGATGTTTTTACAAACATCGGGGAGGCGCCAATTCCTTTTGTCAAAATTAACTCCGCTTTTATGCCGAAACTGGGAGAATTTAGAATCAAATAAGCGGCCCGAGTTGCGGCTCGGTGATTTGACTTTCTCTGAGTACGATATACCTGGTTGAACCACACTAGAGGCAGAAGAAGGGGGAGAAGAAACAGATGCAGGAGAGGAAACAAAAGCAGGAGAAGAGACAGAAGGAGGAGAAGAAACAGAAGGAGGAGGAGGAGTTCTAGTAAGAGCACTAGGAGAACCAGAGAAGAAAGGCTAAGGAGGAGTAGGAGGTAGAGGAGCAAGAGGAGGCGAGACAGCGTTACTCAATTTGCGAGCATCTTCAGTCACAATATGGACCGGAGATGTTTGCAAATTGAGGCGCTTACTCTGAGAGAAAGAAGAAGTAGAAGGAAAAGAAGAGGGAGAAGTGCTTTGCCTTGATCTTTTCTTATTTTGCTTTTCGCGTTGGGGTAGAGGGACAACACGGGCCGGAGTTTGCTTGCTCCCTCCCGTATTGTTCCTTACTCCAGACGCTGGGCGAAGTTCCGAAATGTAAGACTCATAGGCCGAAATCGTCTTATCTGTCAACTTATTTTTAAAGTTCTTTTCAGCCCAGATCAAGGCACGCGCCGAAGCGCTGTTGAAGTCTATTTTTTCGAGTCCAGGAGGTGGTCGCATAGCCAATGTTATCTTAGACTTCAACTGGTTTAAATTTATTTTATAATGCTCAACTAAAGCATTTAACGTTTGATTGGCCCATCCCACACTAATCTGTCGAAAAACAGAAAAAATGTGTGGGGTGGGAAGAGCTGGCTTTAGAAAGCCACCTAACTCATCTACTTTCTTCTCCAGCTGTTTCGGAAAATCCAGATTTGCCAAATGGTGCTCTAATAGCCCAATGTGGTGCAAACATTGAAGCACCTGAAACAAGGCCTTGACCAGCCTAGAATAAGCCTGGAACGATAGTTCCTGGCCAATTCCGGACTGGGCAACTCTCTGCCTCTGATGCCTCTGCCCTTTTCTTGCCATTGTTAAAGAAAGTAGCTGAATTAAGTATAAATAAAATATAAAAGTGATGAAATAAATAAAAATGGAAAATTAGATATTACCTATTAAAGAAGATACCTGGATTGGTTGCAGTCTTCAGCAAAGGTAGAAAATAATCCGTCTGTCTCGACGCGTTTCGCTTGGTTTGGCTTTTTCAAAGAGACTTTGAGGAAGATGATTCCAACTTGATGATGAATGAAAGGTTTTAGCGCGCCGAAGGCGCGCAGGGACGATGGGGGATTTACAAATCCCTTGCGACCCGGTTAACCTTATTTTTTCCCTTGGATTACACAGGCCTAGCTTTCCAATTGCCCAAAATGGAGTCTGAGGGGGTTATGCACGCGGTTAGAATACCCGGCAGTTTGTGTTAGATGGTCAATACTCAATCCCTCAACGCCTTTAAAACTATTAGAGGGCGAGTTCTATTCGGTTCCAGTTCGGCGATGGTAGAGGTTTGAGTCCTACCATGGTGGCGAGCCAGAATGTAAAGTTGAGCGATGGCAAGTTAAAGGGAAGAAGAGAAAAGAAAACCAAACAGCAACGCCGGTTTGGTAGCGGCCCCGGTATATGTCCATAGCGGTTACAAAAAAGAAGTGGAGAAAGCTCCAACAGTATAGTTTTAAAAAACCGGGAGTCATCCATCAAGCCTTCTGGGAGATAGGATGCCGTATGTGATTTTGAGGTATCTGGTTATCCTTCGGGAATTCCAATTGACCTCCTCCACAACCCCCCCCCCCCAAAAAAAAAAAAAAAAAAAAAAAAAAAAAAAAAAAAAAAAAAAAAAAAAACTCTCACTGACACACACCCTCAAGCCCTTAAAAGGGCTGTTAAATCTTTATTCAAATGTTTATTTATATCAAATGTACACTCGTTCCCAGCCAGACAAGCTTGTTTCAATCCTTGCCTATCGTTTGGTGGTTTCTTGTATATGTTGCAGAAAGGTAGGTTGCACCAATTCCTCCTACGCTTTGTCTACCATTTCCATACGTCTTCTTGATTAGAGTGTTGCAAGAAAATTTGAGAATGTTCAGTTAGAAAAGTTATAGGTAGAGAGAAAGATAGGTATCCGCTATTGTATATTGTGCATGCTGTGTGATTGTTGCTATGGATGGGGTAAGGGGTGTGTTTCTTCGGAGCGCACTCCCCACACGCAGAGTTGCGAGGCAATCCTCACAGACTCAGTCCTAAAGATCTCAATGAGTAGCGAGGCAATCCTCACTGACTCCATGCTATTGAGTACTTTTAATTTACTGTGGATTATTTTGTTTTTCTGTTTAGGGTTCGGTGTTCGTTCAGCTTTACCATTGATTCACTGTCCTGGAGAGTGTGGAGGGTTTTGTTATATAGATCTTATTAAACGCGTTTCAATCGCGCTTCAGCAGAGTTGCGAGGCAGTCCTCACAGACTCTATCCTAAAGTTCCCAATGAGTAGCGAGGCAATCCTCACTGACTCCACGCGATTTAGTTATATTGTATAATTTTTATTTTATTTTTTTTTTTTTTATTTTTTATTTTTTATTTTTTTTATTTTCTGGAAACTTATTTTGTTTTTCTGTTAAGGGATCGGTGTTCGTTCAGCTCAACCATTAATTCACTATCTTGGAGTCTGTTGAGGGTTTTGTTTTGTAGGTCTTTTAATCGCGTATGAATAGTTTCTATTTTTGCTAGCTCGTGAAGTTCCTTTATCGGTGTCCATTTGGGTTTGCATAGTGCCACTCGCAGGGCATAATTTTGAACCCTCTGTAGCTTCTGAATGTTGGTTTTGCTTAGGTCGCTTGTTATTATGGCACCGTATTCTAGTACCGGACGTATAAATGTTGTGTAGAGCTTGAGAAGCACATCTTTGTTTGCTCCCCAATTTCTACCTCTGATCATCTTCAGAAAATTGATACCTTTAGTAGCTCTAACCGTAATGGAGTTTACGTGACTGTTTAGTCTGAGATTGCTATCTAGGATAAATCCCAAAAATTTGGCTTCTTTGTTTGCTTCTAGTTTGTGATCGTATAACTGGAGATCGATACTCGGGACTGGTTTTTTCCTTTGCTTTTTGAAGAACGTAACTTTTTGAGTTTTGGCGGCATTGAGTTTGATGCGCCACAGGGCACACCAGCTCTCAAGATCGCGAATGGTATCCTGTAGACGATTTTTAATTATGTTTCTGGACTTGCTGGCTGTCCAAATGCCTTTGCCGTCTGAGAACTGCGATAGTTCAACAAAGTTTTTCCCTACTTTTTCTATATCATTCACATATATTATGAAAAGAAGCGGACTTAGAACCGACCCTTGTGGTGTTCCCGCTTCGAGTATTACTTCCTCTGACACCTCGCGATTAACCTTCACCTTGATTTTTCGGTCAGTTAGAAATGATGATATGATCCTTAGAATTTTAGTGGGTAATCCCATTTTCGCTAGTTTATATCTCACGCCATTGTGCCATACCGAGTCGAACGCTTTTTTTACATCCAAGAAAAGCGCGGTTCCGATTTCGTTTTGACTAAATGCTGTTTTCATATAATCGACCAGTCTATATACGTGTTCGATTCCCTCTTTCTGACTCCTATACGCTCTTTGCCATTTGTTGAAAAAGTTGATTGATTCGAGATAGCTGCGAAGTCTCGTAGTGAGAATCCGCTCAAATATTTTCCCAACACAGCTAAGCAACCTGATTGGGCGGTAGCTGGAAGGGTTGGTAAGGTCTTTGTCGGGTTTAGGTATCATGACTCCCGTGGCCACTTTCCAGCATTTTGGGAAGTACCCACAGGAGAGACAGCAGTTTAAGAGTTTGGTAAGTCTGCAGTAGAAGATGTTGGGGCACTGTTTCATTATTTTGTAAGATACTTCGTCTTCTCCTGGGGACGAAGATGACCTGAATTTTCTGATTATACCCATGACCTCTTCTACGCTTATTGGTTCGGTTAATTCATGGACGTCCCCGTCTTCATGCCTTTGGTCGAAGTTCGGTTCATTGAAGATTGAGTTGTTATCTTGGACAAATTTATTTACTCGTACCTTAAAATCGTTGTCATATCTGTTCCCTTCTTGTGGACGATGTGCCTTCTTTAGAAGTTCGGCAAAAGCACTGGCCTTTGCCTTGTCGTCTATGGCCATAGATCCGTCGCTAGTCTTTAGCGCATTATTATTGGCAATTTTGCTCTTTTGGCCAGTAAGAGTTTTAAATGTATCCCAGAACCTCTTAGGTTCTCTCAGCCCATTTAGGTTTTCGGTTGCTTTTTCCCATCCCACGCGATTGTCGTTAGCTATGGCCTTTTTTACTTCCCCATGAAGGCGATTATACGCGGTTTTAAGTTCTGCTCTTTTCATTTGATCATTCTCTGATTGGTAAGCCCGGAAGGCTTTTCTTTTTTGTTTGATTATTTGAAGAGTTGTTTGGGTTATTCTGTTTATCCGCGTCTTTACTGTTTGCTTGGGACAGATTTCGTCTAGTGTACTGTTGATAACCTCGTTAAGGTGGGTGCAGGCTTTTTCTAGTTCATGAACATTTGAGGGGTCATTTGCCTTTATTTTTACTTCGATGATGTTTCTGAAGAGGTTCCAGTCAATTTTTGATAGGTTCCTCCTATTCACGGGAGGATACCTTGCGGGACCAGTATTACATTTCAGAGTGGCGTGAACTGGCAGGTGATCGCCATTCTGAAATGTAATACTGGTCCCGCAAGGTATCCTCCCGTGAATAGGAGGAACCTATCAAAAATTGACTGGAACCTCTTCAGAAACATCATCGAAGTAAAAATAAAGGCAAATGACCCCTCAACTTTGGGAGGGCATGCATGGTATATATCCATATGTGGGCTGGGGGTGTTTTTCACAGCTCAGTACATAATAAAAACTCGATAACAAGCTGACAAATGTCACTCATCTAATTAATTCTTTTCAATCTGAGATGTCCCAAGTTTGTTTTTCACAACTCAGTTTGTGTCGTCCAAACAAATTAGATGAAGCCCTATTGATTGGCTTCCACTGAATTTTAATCAGTCAGTGAGTGGTTTGCTTTACTGACCCCATGAAGCCCTATTGGTTGGCTTTGGTTTAAGTAAAACCAATCGGGAGAGGTTTGCTTCCCTGGCTTCAGAAGTATGTGAAAATAATATGAAAAAATGGTTTGATAAAATATATTGAGACTAAAGAAATAAATGAAAAAAATAACGCCAAAGAACATGATGCCTCACGAATGTTATCAGTTGGAATGTATATCCCCCGACGGAGGTTTATGACGGAAAATATTTTACACCAGTAGAAATTGTGTGTTTTACCTTCTGAACCTCTACATTGTGTGAAAGGTATGAAAAATTAAAAATAAAAATAAAAATAATAATAAATAAATAAATAAATAAATAAATAAATAAATAAATAAATAAATAAAAATTAAAAATAATAATAATAATGATAATAATAAATCAGTAAATATATAAATAAATAATAATTTTATTTAGGAAATACATAGACCTGATTGAAATTGGAACCTATTTTGTTTTGGGGCATATATGAACTCTGGCACTCGCCTGTGTATGTTTGAGGTTAAAAAATCGCACTGGCACAGACATTTCCTACTGAAACGTTTTTTTTCTTTTAATATGCCGCCGAAAAAAATTGTTTTCATTTACTGAACCTCGATTGGTTTCAAACATGACAAAAAAGTACATAGAATTGATTTAAACTAAGTGATGAGCCTAGGAACTGGTTAAACTGACTGGCAATAATTGATGTTATTCACTGATGGGCTCTAATTTAGTCCTTACAAGGATGTTACGCAAGCTTTTGTTTTTCTTATAGGCGATGACAGGTCGAAGATTCAAAGGTTCATTTAATTTAGCATTGGTAAAATTGAATTCATCTTTTAATATTTTTGCTATTTCGATATTCATTCTGTTGTACGTTAAAGTGAAAGGAATGATGGACCTCCTTTCGCATTCGCCCTCTGATATGTTCATACCAAATGGCCAGAGGGTTTGAAGCGTATTGATCCAAAAAGCTTCACGTTTTTTTCTAAATTCATCCGTTTCTTCTAATGTGTCTTTAATTGGTGGCTGTTCAATTGGGTGGATTTCGAAATCGTCCAAAGAATGGCCAGGAAGGTTAAAATGTTGTGCTACAGGGGCATCAGCATTATGTTTTATATCCTGTTTGTGTCTAGTAGCACGTTCTCGGAAAGGATTTTGACTTTGACCAACATACTGTTTCCGACATCGCTTACAAGTGATAAGGTAAATAATGTTTGGTGAATCACAATGGAGGGGGTTACGGATCTGATAATGATTTTTCGTTTGTTCGGAGGAAAATTCCTCTTTCTGATCAGGCATAAAAGTATGCAGTCTACAACGAGGCTTTTTGCAATTAAATACCGCGCCACTACCATTTTGCAACGGTCTGTTGTGTTCAATCTTCAGTGGTTCGAAATCGGTAGTTTCAGCTGGACTTTCGAGCTTTTTCAGGGTTTGGGATTTCAGGCTACGCAAGTGGCGCAGCAAGTACCCTCTCGATCTGAGGGCGCCAAATAGAGTAGAACAAGCCTCATTGAAATTTACCTTATCACTTGAATTGCGGTGGAAACGAATGAGCTGTGATTTGATGATACCTTTAAATGTATGTTGAGGATGAAATGATTTTGTGTGCAACAATTGATGTGAATCAGTTGGTTTAAAATATACTTTATAATCTAAATGACCGGACGCCTGAAATTGCTTGCCTTTATACACGGTCACATCGAGAAAATCAACAGAATTTTCACTGATAGTAGCTTTCAATTTAATATTTGGATCGTGATTGTTCAAAATTTCTAAAAATTCATCAAAATCTTCTTTTGAATGTTCCCAAATAATAAAAATGTCATCTAAATACCTGAGATATACGAGAGGATGCTTTGCACATTTGCTTAAGGCATTTTCCTCCCATTCCGCTACATAAATGCTTGCAAAATTAGGACTGAATCTTTTGCCCATAGGACAACCCATTATTTGTAGAAAATATTCTCCATTGAATTGAAAGTCATTACCTTTTAAGCTCAGCTCTAAAAGATCCTAAATTTGTTCATCCGGGCGTTTCGCATCCGGATATTTTTCAAATGCATTTTTAACTGATTTAACACCTTTATCAATATCAATATTCGTATACATACTGTCGATATCCAAAGTAGCCAGAATTGCATTTTTCGATATTTTCAATTTCGAAATTTTTGACAGGAAATCCTGTGTATTTTTTAGATAGCTCGGATGTCTATTTGCTATAGGTTTCAGATGATAATCAATTAATTCCGAGATCGCATAAGATTCCGAATTACAATCTGATACAATTGGCCTCCCGGGTGGAGTTAAGTCATCCGTCCATAAAGAACGGTCCTTGTGTATCTTTGGTAGGATATAATAATAATAATAATAATAACTCTTTGGCCAGCCGCTGATTTGTCGCGGTCCTCATAAGAGAAGGCCATCATTCCCCCTGCACCCCACCCCCTCTTCCCCTCCTCTCCTCCCAGCATTCAGATATAAACTGCTTAATAGTGTCCCTCACTTCCTCTTTTTCAATTTCTTCAATAAGCATTCCTACCCTCTCCCTCGTGTCCCCCTTCAGCCATCTATCCTTTGTTTCTTCACCCCACTTCTGCATTATTCTTCCAGTAAATTTTATTCTATGAGGTATATACTGTGGGCATTCCAAGAGAAAATGTTCCAGGGTCTCCACTACTCCAGAGTGGCACATTAGGCATCCCTTTTCCCCATCTCTCCCAATTTTTCCCCGAAGCTCCAGTGATCTTGATCTCAGTTTGAACAGCAGTGACCCTCCAAAGGTGCCATCTAGGTACTTCTCAAAAGCTGGCTTTTCTTTATATTGTAACCCCTGCAGTGATCTTTTCACGCTAACCCCTGCTCGCCAGTTTCGATTGCAATCTTCCATGACTCTCTCTTTGACAAACCTTTTGCCTTCTTTCATTCCTACTTCTATGTTTGTGACCTCTATAGAGTAATTGTCCATTAGTTCCCTCACACGTTTTGACCACCCCGTTTCTATATTAGAATTCCAAATGGTATCGAGCATCAATTTGCACCACCGGTTGTCAGGCAGGTTTCTCAAGTAGTTAAAGTAACACAGTTTTCCCAAATCTACCCTGTCCTTGATTTTCATCCACCCAAGCTCCCCCCTTACTGCTTCCAAAGCTGCAGCATTACTCGACCCTGTTATCCATCTGCCGGCATCATTTTGAGTATTTTCCAACTTCTTAATAACGGTTTGGTTTAATGGAATCACGTCCGTGCCATACGTTATACTTGGTAAACCCACCCTCTCCCACAGTGTTTTCCCCACAAAGACCTTGTTGAAACTATTTTTCCCTAAAAGTTTTAGTTGGTTCAGAATTCTTTTCCCCTTCAGAATCAGTTTGGCTGAGTAATTTCTGTACACCCCTCTTCCCGTTATATTTATGCTTACCCCTAGATACTCATACTCTCCCGTTTCTCCTACAGTGATTTGTTTGCTTTCCCCTTCGGGGATTGAGAACTCCCCCACTCTCCATCTCTTCGTCATATCTACCTTGCGTCCAACGGGTATTACCTTGCTTTTATTTTCATTTAGTTCTAGCCGCCAAGTGTTCCCATAACTACCAACAATTTCCAGCAGTTTCTCTAGCCCCTGTTCAGTTCTAGACATTAACACCATGTCGTCCGCAAAGAATAAGCCTGGTATCTTTATGTCTCCAACATTTACCCCCTCCGCACTCTGAATTAGTTCGTCCCCTAAATCTTTAACATACAATGCAAACAAAATCGGTGAAAAGATACACCCCTGCTTGAGGCCTATATCCATAGGGACTCGTTTTGTAGTGATACTCCCTAGACTGAGTTGGCTTTGCACATCTGTATACAGTGCTTTCATGATTCCCACAAAGTCACCCCCCAGTCCGATGCCCTCGAGCTTTCGCCACATACCTTCCCTCCACACTCGGTCGTACGCTTTTTTCACATCTAGAAATGCCAGAAACATCTTTTTCTTTTCAGCCTTTGTTGATTCTATCAGTTGGGTGAGTGTAAATAGGTGATCAGTGACTCTTCGTCCTTTCCTGAAACCATTTTGAATTTCTCCTAAAAAACCTTTCTCTTCAATAACTTCCTCTAGTCTACCGTGTATGACCTTACAGAATACTTTTCCGATGTTACTACTAACTGATATCCCCCTATAGTTATCTAGAACTTCCTTATCCCCCTTTTTGTGTATGAACGACACCTTACTTTCCCTCCACTCTCTGGGGACCTCTTGCTTTCGCAGAGCCAGGTTGAAAAGGTTTGTCAGGACTTCAATAAGTGCCTCCCCTCCATTTTTGAGGAATTCGTTCGGAATTTCATCAGTCCCTCCCGCTTTACCATTTTTTAATTTCGAGACCACGTTCCGCACTTCTTCTGCCGTTATTTCGCTACATACACGATTGGATAGGTTCTCCTCCACCAGTGTATTTCTTTTTGGTGGGGACCCACTGCCCCATCGCCTATCGTTTATCTTTTCCCAGTGCTTGACTAACTCTGAAGCGATACGGCCTTTATCTTCTGTACTTTCCCCATCCACTTTGATACTCTGCACACTACTTTTCCCCCGTTTATTTACCCAGTTCCAAAATACGTTTGAGCTCGAACCCCCCGTTTTCTTTATTGTTCTGGCAAGACTGCAATTGCGCTCCTTCCTATTATTATTCTTTATCTCATTCACCTTTTTCCGTGCCAGTTCATATTCTCCTTTCATTAGTCTCGTGTCATTGTTATCCACCCCTTTAAGCTTCCTACTTCTTCTGTAAGCAGCGCATTTTACCTTCCTTTCTTTTATAGCCTTTTTCAGTCCCTCGTTAACCCTGTATCCAAGCTCTCTCGTTGGGACCCTCACCCTTCCTATACACTCCTTCCCTGCCTCTGTTAGGCTATTTACTATGCCATCTGAAATACTCTGGACATTTGCATCCCTAGGTATACATTCAAGATTTGGTTTTAGTTTTTCCCGAAACTGCTTCCAGTCGGCTCCTTGTTTTAGTCCCCAAACTTCCTTGAAGGTATTTCTGTCTCTATTCGTCTTTTTGCCCATAATCTTAACTGTTATCAGGTTGTGATCACTACCCAAGTCATTTTTTCCCTCGTCATCTATTTCTACATCTATAACCTCCCTCCATACGCTAATGTCAGTGAGTATATAATCAATTATTGTTTTCTTATCGTTCCTCTCCCAGGTCCATTTACCCTTACATTTCGCATCCCTGTTCAGGATCTTTAAACCAAGCTCTTTTGATAGGTCCAACATCTTCCTCCCATTCGTGTTAATTTTCCTATCACCTCCCTGTATGCCCTCCTCCTTATCCCCGATGTGCCCATTGAAGTCCCCCATTAGGACAATACTGAACCCTCTGCTCCCAAGCTCTGTGATATTCGATCTAAGAGTTGTATATATTGAATCATTCCACTCGGGCTTACTTCCCTCCACTGCTAAGTATACAACACCAACGGCAACACTCCTGTTTCCTAACTTGATTTTTGCCCAGACTATTTCGTTGGATACTGGAATCTGAGTCCTTGCTTCTGTGAGATCTGTAATCAATGAGGGCTGTAATTCCTCTTTAGCGTAGATGCCAACACCCCCACCCCGTTTCTGACCCTCAGTTCGCCCAGCTCCTATCCACACGCAACCCTTCATCTGATCAACCCGCTCATCCCGTCGTATCCACGTCTCACTTAGACCCATTATATCGAAGTCTCCTTCGTCCATCATTGTTGATATTTCGCTTACTTTCTTGTGCAGACCCTGGATGTTGCAGTACCCAAACTTAATGAATCTTTGTTTTTTTGTCATCACTGGCACATTATTATAACCCTGGTATGTCCCTGTATTGTGCATGTTTGTTGTTCTTCCCATGTTCCCAGCATTTGTGCCACTCTGGGTTACCGGCTGTGGTCCCCTACCCCCCTTTTCTCCAAAAAAGGCCCAGCCACCTGTAAGATTTTTTGGCCCAACAGGTCTGTACCCATCCTACTTAAATGCAATCCGTCTCGCCCATACAACTCTCCTTGTCCCCAGAATGAATCCCAGTGGTCAATGAAATGTACTCCCAAGTCTTTGCAGTGCTCTTCCAGCTCCTCGTTTAGTGCCATAATCCGCGAGTTCCTCTCATTTCCACCACCCATAACGGGGAGCACCCCTGAAACGATGATCCGAGCATTCCTGCTAAGTAGCTTACTAATTAGGTCCTTGTATGTGTCCACCAAACGAACTGATTTCCTCTCCCTGATGTTATTGGACCCCACATGTAATACCACTACCGGATCAGGCCCCGACCCAGCTACAATACCGTCCACTCTATCCCTCAGGTCCTCCACTTTAGCCCCCGGAAAGCACAGAACTGTTCTATTTTTACTGTCCGGGCCACAGACAACCTTGTCGACCCCCCGAACTATGCTACTTCCCGCAACCACCAACTTACTTTTGGACCTCGCCCTATTTATCTCCTCTAGTCTCCTATTGTTTACAGCGTCCTCTTCCTCTCCAACAGCCCCACTCGGACTCAATATCGGTATCGGTATCTTTGACCTAGGATTACTCCTATCCTTGTCCCTCCGTCTCTTTCCAGGCCCTGAGCTACCTGGACTACTCCCCTGGTCTTCCCCCGGATCCCTCCTCCTTTTTCCTGGCCTAGACCCCAAGCTACTATCTGTTGCAACTACCTCCATCTCCTCCTCTGTCTCTTCCGAATCGAGCACATCAAATCTGTTTCTGGTGCTGCACTCCCCACTGCCTTTGGACTTTACACCCCTATCTACCTGCTTCTCTGGCCCCCCTTTCCTACCACTTTTGGTAGTCCACGCCAAACGCTTTACAGCATTGCTCCGGCCTGGGCCCCCCTCATCTGTCCTACGTACTTTTCTAGCAGCCCCCACCTCATCACCTACCTCATTCACATCAAAGGTTCTACCCCCATGTTTCCTCTTGGAACCACCGACAACCTTCCATCCTTCTCGGAAAGCCACTTTCACAGGCGTAACTCCAGACAGCCCCGCCCTACCAAGTCTTCCCTTCAGCTCAGCAATCTCCCCCTCAAACTTAACAATTGTCTCAAGTAGGCGGAGGATTTCCTGACAGTTTGCACATACCTCTCCATATCCCATCGAGCGACAGTCCCCATACATCATTGAACACTGTTTACAAACTTCAAGCCCAATATCGCCATCGGTGGCCCCACCAACCCGGCTCTGACCGACACCCCCAGTGACCTCTGTCTGCACACCAATACTTACTCCGTTGGCACCGTTGACCTGGACCGCGATATTACACGTATTTACCTCCATACTTACCTCCGTCTGAACAGACCTGCTCGCCATCATCAAGACAAAATTACGCGATCGGACAGGGAAAATTGTAGACACGCGACAAAAGGCAACACGACGAACCGTTCGACAACTTAGCGCTCACAGTTTTATTTAAGGCCTCCTAACTTTGTCCCAGTTACTATACTAAACTAACTCCCCACAAAGTTGAATAAAATAACCTGAAAATGAAATATATATGATTAGTAAACAATAAAAATACTTAATTTCGATTCGTAACCAAGGAGACTTCTTCTGTATACTTGCGGATCGATCTTTGGCAGGATATAAAATTGTCTTGTTTGAGCACTGAGCTTAGCTGTTAAATATTTCAATTGTTTTTTGGTAATGTGACCTTCGTCGAGGAGAAATTTTAAGATCTTATTGAATTTTTCGATATTACTAGGCCAAATAAGTGAATCTATTTTCTTATAATGTTTAGTATTGCTGAGTTGTCTCATGGCTTCCTTTATATAATTATCCCGAGATAGAACAACTACCCCGACCCACCTTTGTCGGCTGGTTTATTTACTAATTTCTTATTTTTTCGAAGTTTCGTGAGGGCTCTCCGTTCACCAGCTGTTAAATTGTCTTTATCAGAGAGTATGTTCATGCTGAACACCTTTTTGATGATTCGTTTGCTAGCCTCAATAATTTCGGGATCTACTTCACTATCTGGAGGTGACCAACCAGATGATTCTGTAAAAGGAAGTTTCCGACCGCTAGAGTTTCTAAAGCGGTCTGCTAATTTCATTTGCCTAAGAAAATTACAGTTGTATGATGGTAAATTTGTTTGGTTATCAGTTTTAGGCTTTGGTGCTGGTACAAAAGTTAAACCGCGTCCGTCCGTCCATCCATCCATCCATCCATCCATCCATCTATCTATCTATCTATCTATCTATCTATCTATCTATCTATCTATCTATCTATCTATCTATCTATCTATCTATCTATCTATCTATCTATCTATCCCTCTGCCTTTGCCCCTACCTCTATCTCTCCTTCTCTCTCTCCCCTTCTTTCTATCTCTATCGCTCTCTCCCTATCGCCTTTTCCCTCTGTCTTTGTCCAACTCTCTCTCTCTCTCTCTCTCTCTCTCTCTCTCTCTCTCTCTCTCTCTCTCTCTCTCTCTCCTTCCCCTCTCTCTCTCTGGATAGATAATGAATTGATACGACGCTGAAATATTTAGTCTAGTATTTAGCGCTCGCACAGATAGACATACAGTCACACATGTAGGCTGGCAAGTGTGTAGGCAGGCAGGTTAGCAGCATCCAGGCAGACGGACAGAAATCCAGACAGGCAGATAGCAATGTGGCGTGTGAAAAATAACCTCTAGACGTGGATAGACAACTGAATGACGGAAAGACAGGCAGACCTACATACAAAGATTGATTGGTTGGTTGATTGATTGATTGATTTCGTTTACGACACTTAGTTTAAAGCACGCGCACCATACACGTGTCATTTCGGCATGTGGCTTGGCACACGAAGTCAACGTGCACCTGGGATAAAGTGTCATTCCCAAGGACACAACTTAACTGACCTCGCCAGGTATAGAACCCGGATATTCATCAAATTGAATTGCGAGGCAATTTCTCGATTGAGCTAATAGTGCTCCCCACGTACATGCGGGTACATGCGGGTGACGCAGACTGACTGATTGATGGATGTAGATAAAATGACAGGTAGCAAATTGGTAGAACTAGATGATAGACATGTAGCAAATATCGGGTAGTGACTGACATTATAATAGTCAGTCATTAAAGCACACGACCAGGGGTGTCATGGGGGGGGGGGGGGTGGGGTGGATATACCCCCCTCCCCCGTCCGCAAGTGTTAGTGCTCCTCATTTTGGTCGTCACTTTTTGACACTACTGGTTAATTTTTCGACATTACGGATTTTTACATTACTGGTCGATTTTTTCGACATTACTGGTTGATTTCGACATTACTGGTCGATTTCGACATTACTGGTAAATTTATACACTACTGGTTGTAACAGGCCTCTCCGTTCACCAGCTGTTAAATTGTCTTTATCGGAGAGTATGTTCATGCTGAACACCTTTTGGATGATTCGTTTGCTAGCCTCAATAATTTCGGGATCTACTTCACTATCTGGAGGTGACCAACCAGATGATTATGTAAAAGGAAGTTTCCGACCGCTGGAGTTTCTAAAGCGGTCGGCTAATTTCATTTGCCTAAGAAAATTACAGTTGTATGATGGTAAATTTGTTTGGTTATCAGTTTTAGGCTTTGGTGTTGGTACAAAAGTTAAACCGCGATCTAAAAGAGATTTCTCTTGGGTTGTTAGGTCATTGGTGCCAGACAGGTTAACCACATTAGTTCCTAATCCCACATCTGTTAGGCGGCTGTTACCTTTGCCTTTACTTAAAACGTTTCAGTAGGAAATGTCTGCCTTCATTGGCAGCCAAGACAAGACTGGAAATCACTGCTAAGCAACTAGACATGTACAGCTTGTACACTAGAGACAATTTAGGACAACTGCCAATGCCCTTCAGGCTTAACAAAAGGAAAACCATTCATTTCTTTCATGAAAGTGTAAACTTCAACTGCTATCAAACCACAACAGGGCCTTTTATTATGTTACTAATTATTATTGACCAATCAGCTTCAATATCTAGTGACCGTATATGAGACTGTGTATCATCGAGCTGACTGTATATAGAGATTATATACAGTCAGTTCCGACATTTTGTTTTTGACATCCAACGCTCGCTTCGATGTTTTTCCTAATTTCGCGTGTTCAACGAACAACAAATAATTTTGCGTGTGTGTCTGTTGAGAAACGTACAGCTATAATACGTTTCTTCCAGTCTTTGAGAAATTTTAACATACAAATGTAAATAAATACACTAAATAAACCACTAAAACGACATGTATAGAGACATTAATATCACCATTAACAACAAATAATGAATGAAACTGTTCCCACTTACCTTCTTGAAAGAATTGTTAATCCATTTGCTGCAGTTGTTTTATTTTTCCAGTACTTAACACTGAATTAAAGTTGGAAATTGCTAATATAAATTCCTGTTTATTGAGACGAAAACTTCGTTGTTTCAGCGCCTGCTACTAGCGTGACCTTCACTTGAAGTAAACCGGGAAATTCCCTGATAGTGATAACAAAACATTTGCGCTAGGAATCTGGGTACACTTATGGTTGTGTCTCTTTCAAAGGACTGACATAATAAATACGTTATGGGGCTTTCAGTGGGCGGATATGGTGTGATATAAGGCTCAGCAAGATCAATATTAGGCGAGGCCGAAGGCCGAGCCTAATATTGATCTCAATTCGCCTTATATTACACCATATCCGCCCACTGAAAGCCCCATAACTTATAGTAAATAGTGAATGTAGGAAATTTGAAAATACATATGGTTTCGGTATTCAATAATTAGTTCTGTTCGGTTTTTCGGTATTCCTGTGATATCGGTATCGGGTCGGCTTGTCGGCATATTGCTCATCCCTAGTTGATTCTAAGATGGAAGAGACGCGTGTAGCAGCATTTTCGAAACCTAACCATACAAACTTGAAGTTTCAACGCTCCAATTGTAAGTAGGTGTAATAGAACAACAAACCTGTTTAAAAGATACCTCGTTGTTCTTTTTGCAAAAACCTCTCAAGGCAACCCCAGAGTCAAAGAACTGGGTATTATCTTTAGTTTGAAATTTGTTCATGGCATATTGTGATTTTCATTGTCACTTTAAAATGGCATTGACTATAAAATCAGACCTTTAATTCATTTTAAATTGGGCACAACGGCAAATATGGATGTTGCCTGCATGGTTGGAGAAAATGCACCGGTATTTTCTTCTTCTTGACGTTTGTTTTAGATTTTAGGTCCCCCGTCTTAAAATGGTAGTTTACAACCCCTTGCTAAAGGTCTTCGCCATTATCACTGGTTCTCTCCCACCACCCTTTGACGTAAGTATACTCGACTAACTCGAAAAGGCGTCTTAGTTTGTCAGTGTTGAGCTAAAGGTCTATTGGAATGTAAATCACGCATGGCGTTTACTGAGAAATGCCACAAATATGAATGTAATAGATTTCGTGAGTGCATGATCATATGGAATTCGCCACAGAAAAGCAATCGCCGTCGACCGTTTCGTATATCGACGCCGATTGCTTTTCTATGGCGAACTCTGTGGGGTTTTTTTTAAAACAAAATATTTATCTGTTGCATTGTTTGATTCGAAGGTAAGCTCAGAGGCTATATTGCAACCATCAGGGAAGCCTGGCCAAACTATATATTGCAGAAACAAAGCAAAACTTTGAAAAAAGTTTCAAACTGCGCATAATTTGGGCGCAATTGTCTTATTTGGGCACAGCGTTTACCGTCGTTAGTTGGGAAGAAATTAAAGGCCTGTTTAAAATCGTGTTAATTTTCAATTTCATCCCATTCGGCATCAAGATTCATTTTAATACTCCTATGGTGTGGGTTCTGTAGCAAGATAACTTTGACAGTTTAAGACAACGATAACGAATTGTAATTTGAAATCCACGCGTGATCAGATGTTTCATCGAAACATGGGAATCAATACAAGGGAGGTTACTCAAAACATTTCTCCAACAACTGTATCCGGCATGCACAACGTGTTTGTCACTATTCTCCTTGTCATCGCGCCGTAAAACTCTGTAATACTCTTTTGATTTTTGTAATGTCTGGGTTGTAAGTTATTTGCTGTCATTTCTCACCTGAGGCAAATGAACGTTTTTGAAAAATAGCCCAATTCTCCTTTTCATAAGTGACGGGTACACTTCGCGGGAACAAATAAAAACAATAAAGCCTGCATATATTGCAAACAATATAGGTTCTCTTTAGAACTAAAACTGGTTCTAATCTTCTCCCTGAGATGGAACCAGTTCTGTTTAAACAGTATTTATTTCAAATCAAATAAATTTATAAAGATTAACATTAAATATTAACAGAATTAAACATAAATTGAGGGGGTTTCAGCCGTAAGTTTAGAGCTTATACGAGGTTATCTCAAATCATTATTAAGCAAAGGAGATATGAACAGTTGGCATATCGAACCAGTTTTGGTTCTATACAGAACCAAAACTGGTTCGATATGCCAACTGTTCATATCTCCTTTGTTTCAAAATGTTTGGCGACTGCGTTGAATAAGCTCCAAGTTTACTGCTGAATCTACTTCAGTTCATGTAATATTCTGTTAAAATTGAATGCTAATCTTGGTAAATTTATTTGATTTGAAATAAATACTGTTTAAACAGAACTGGTTCCATCTCAGGGACAAGATTAGAACCAGTTTTAAAGAGAACCTATATTTTTTTTGCAGTGTATCCCTCCCGTCATTGCTTTGATAAAGTTGATGAAGTTGTGAATGTTTGTCTGTGCGATCCCCAACTTTTGAAGTTATTTTTCGTCAATGATATACAATTTAAACTTGAGACACCATTGCTGAATTTGTCAAATTATGTTCAATTATTCGCCTGCCAATAAATGAGCTATCAATAGCTATGGTTGGTGAAAGTTGTTATAAATGAACGATTTGTACCACCACAGGTGAGTATTTTCAGATAATCACCCCCCCCCCCCCCCCGGGTTGCTTTTTGACTGGAAATGAAAACTCATTTATGGTAATGCAACACTCGGTACTCCCGAGTACAAATACACTCAATAAAATTTGTTGAGATAAAAATTAACCCAAGTCAATTAGGATGAGTGGATATTAAGCCAGTTGGTTTGGATCGATTTTTAACCCAACTGATTTTAACCTGTACAGAAGAACGGGTTTTCTGCGGTAACGGTGAACATTTTTGATATCATGCAAAAGAGGATCTGTGACCGATTCGGCCCACAAACGAATGCCCTCAGTTTTTTTATCTATAATCCCAACTGACAAATATTTCAGCAACATTTTTATGGCATGCGGTCTGGGAAGGCATACATTGACAGTGTAATTGGTATATTAGTAGTATGTCATGGGCCAACCCTGCCCGGTTTCAGAACCTCGGAAGTGGTGTCATATGTTGTCACTTTCGAGGTCCTACATCGTGGTCCTACAAACCGGACAACGTTGGCCCCTGACATATTCCTCATATTTTATCAGTCAGTTCAACCTGCAAAATGTGACATCATATACATGCTTGCTGTATGGGTGAGTGAGAATAATACCTCGAACTGGACTAGGGTTGTGGAGTTTAGGAAGAACTGAAGTTAGAATGCAGGAAAAAATGCGGCCGTCTGAGGTAACATTATTTGATGTTGCGGCTAGGCTTGGATTACCCATCATCATTACCGCATGAGCCCATCCAAAAGTTACAAAAGGAACACGAATTAAGGTCACAATTATTTGGCCAAATGACCTAAAGATTTAGCTATTTGGTCAAATAGCCGGTTTGTCTATTTGAGTGTAACATAGGTACGTCCTTTACATGGGTACCATAAGAAGTGTCTTTACTTTAACTTTCTATGTGAGTGGCTGGTGGGTCAATACAATAGTTGTCCGACAATATAGTGCAGAGCAAAACAGAAGAAGATATTAACCCTTTACCTAACGTGAAAAGCAGACGACACTTGCATAACTAATGAATAACTAATTTTTTTCATTTTTTGTCTCAAAAACATAGGTTATGACCCCTCGTTGGAACGAGCTCGACGAGCTCGTTCCAACGAGGGGTCATAACCTATGTTTTTGAGACAAAAAATGAAAAAAATAGTGAAAATTAATTGGCGATTTTTGAGAATAGCGCTGGCCGGTTTTCGGCCGTTACGTTGGGTAAAGGGTTAAAAGACGATATACCTCCTTAACATTTGGAAAGACTATGTAATACCCCTCGAGTGTGGCGAAAATTCAAAATGTCTGTCAAGAAGGGGTAATTTCCTTGAGGTTGACGTTTAGAAATCCCTTATTTTCTCTTCCAGTGGTGAGAATGGACTATTATATAACGAAAACAAATCCGACAGAACTTTTTCCGACAAGAGTATCGGAGTAGGCCGACCCATCCTTTACGTATCCAAACACCTGTGGTTGGTATGCCAGTTGAAGATCAAACATTATGACTGATCTATTGTAAAATCGCCGTGGACTTGTCGTAATCCACGCATGCGTTTACCAGGTAATAACAATTATTATCACTTTACAGGGCACTCCTTGGCGAATATTTTCATTTTCTGGGGCTGCACAAAAGTCATATTGTCCAGGATGTACTGGGCTGCGGGCCAATATTGAAAAAGTCGACTCAATATGGCCCGCGGGCCATTTCCGGCACCGGTAACATGATGCACATCTTTTATCATGTGACGTAATGTTTCAATTCAATTCAATTCCCAATTTCCTCTGCTTCCGGCTGCCGCGATTTGTTTCGAAAAATGTGCAATTTTCTTCATTCCTTTTCATCGCAAAGCTACATGTTTAGGTGAAACCCCTTCCAAATGGGACACGTATGGGATCTTACTATCGATATTTGGTAAGTAATAGTTAGTCACTGTGTCTGAAATATGTTGTTAGCACATTGTTTAGCTTCGTCATTCGGTTGCCTTTCTAGATTTCGCTGTAATTTATTTGAAAGTTCGAGAGGTCAACTCACTCATCACGTGACCGCATTTGTCTATAAATATCACCGGCGACTGTTGATAAACAGACGACACATGCGATTTCTTAAAATCTGAAAACCAAAAGTATTACCGGTATAATGTCACAATCAAGTGAGTTAAGTGAAGCTGATTTGCAAAATTTGAACAGTGACTAGTATTATTGTTGAACTTCATGATCTTCATTTTTGTTCACCTCTGATGAATCATATATAAATGATTGATGATCTGATGTTTTCTCCCTCTTATCCATATATAACCTCACGGTAGTGATAATAATAAAAATAACATGATTTCTTTTCGAGCGTTATGGTTCATTATCGGCCCTACCGGAATGATCAACAGCCCGCGGGCTATTATCGGCCCTCGACTCCGTCTCGGGCCGATAATAGACCCTTGGGCTGTTGATCATTCCGGTAGGGCCTATAATGAACCATAACTACCGGAATGATCAACAGCCCGCGGGCTATTATCGGCCCTCGACTCCGTCTCGGGCCGATAATAGATCCTTGGGCTGTTGATCATTCCGGTAGGGCCTATAATGAACCATAACGCCCTCAAAAATCATGTTATTCTATAATTATCATCAGCAAAATTTTAATTAATGAAGCACTGGGTTGTACCCGGCGCTTCATTAATTAAATATTTGAAGATTATTCCTATAATTAGTGTTTGGAATCTGATATTATTGCGTCCGTGAAAATATTGCCCGTCCGTGGAAAGTAACTAGCCCCCGGCGTCCGAACTGTATGTACAACTCGGTAGACGGGTAAAGCAGGACATATCACTCCGTTAATTCCTACGGTATTTGTCATTGCCTGAATAACATGCACAGACACACATATTACTCTGGCATGTCAAACCTCCCAACTCTTTGGCCCAGTATATCATACTAAACCCGCACACACAATCACCTTAAATGTAGGTACTGCAGCCGTCTTAAACAAATTATTATTACCGTGTAGAAAGAAATACGTAATAACCTAAATGAACCTGTTCTGTTTGATATTGAAAATCATATCTGCCTTCGATTTCCTTTTTGTTCGCTTCAATATTTCAAATAAATTATCTTGATCACCATATTGCTTCCGTTTCTGAGTTTTTTGTTGGTTTTATAATTTTTCCGGGCTCATGAACACGTGCATGACCTTAATTAACAGCCTGTTATTGTGTGCAGTCTGGGTAAACCTTATAACATTCCTCATTTCTGAGGGCAAACATGTCTGGCGTAATTGATGTGTTTATAGTAGTGCTGAGTTTAGTTATTAGTCCGTGTTAATATAATAATAACAGACCAGTAGATCCTGTGTTCAGCAATGTCAGCCCACCTCCCCCACCCCAACGCCCAGCAGCAAACTATTCGATGATATCCTGTATCTCATTCAGACCATCTCAATGATCAGCATTCTAACCCTCTCCGTTTTACAACCCTATAACTTCACTTCCTTCATTCACCCACCCCAACTCCTCATTATTTTCCCAGTGAATTTTATTTTGCCACACTGACATTTTAGAAATTTAAGAGAACGTGTTACAAAATACCCATTACTCCAAATTAAAAATCTTCACCTCTTTCACCCCCCCCCCCCCTCCACTCCCAACGTCCTGCGACCTGGACCTTAGTTTGAACAGCAGTGAACTTCCAAGAGTGTCATCTGGATACTCAAACAATGGCCTCTCCTTATCAGGCTTGTCACCCCAAGACCTCTTTGCTCTCACTAATTTTGGTTAGATTCCATCGAAACTCTTTCTCTCTTACGAATGTCTTACCCGGTTTGTCCCAACCCCTTCTTTATCCGAGATCTCTATTTAACAGTTCTTCAGTAACTCCCTCACTTGCCCAATCCACACTTTCTGGATATTAGAATTTCAAATATTCGGAATCAATAGTTTAACCCTTTACCCAACGTAACGGCCAAAACCGGCCAGCGGTATTCTCAAAAATCGCCAATTAATTTTCATTATTTTTTAATTTTTTGTCTCAAAAACATAGGTTATGACCCCTCGTTGGAACGAGCTCGCCGAGCTCGTTCCAACGAGGGGTCATAACCTATGTTTTTGAGACAAAAAATGAAAAAAAATTAGTTATTCAAGAAATGATTTTGCAAGTGTCGTCTGCTTTTCATGTTAGGTAAAGGGTTAAGTCACCGGTTGTTAGAAAAATTTACGAAATAGTTAAGATGACACAGTTTCATCACGTCTATCCCGCCCTTCATCTTGGGGCGTGATAATCGTTACTTTTTCCCAGTTCCTTATCCGACATTCGTTATCAACCGATAAAATCGGTTGATAATGAACGTCTAATAAAGAACTGGGAATAAGCAGCGGTTGTAACGCCCGTCCTTGATCGTCATTTACATATATATCCAATGAAATTCGCTAAGAAGGGAGCAATCTCCCGACCATGACGGCAATTTAGCAAAATATCGCCTATATCAAGCAGGAATTCCACAAGGCATAGCCCTAACACCAAATCGCCTGGCCATACATCTCTGCCTCCATACCAAATGAGCCAACGGCAGCCCCAAAAATCTCACAATAATAATACAGACTACTTGTAGACAATTACGAATCATCACAGAAAACAATTCCAACAATTCAATAATTGTCAATTCTCGAATATCGGTCTCGGGACGAGTTGTAAATGTAAACTAACATACTGGCTGAGTCATTTGCAACCTTTTGGGGGGTTGTTGTTGGCTCAGTTGGTATGATAGCTGAGTATTTATGGCAAGGTGATTGGGTGTCGTAGACCTGGAATCGACTTCCTTCGAGGCCACCTTCCAAAAAGCTTCACAGTTTTCAATCCAGTGGCGTGTTGTTAGGACGATGCTTGATGGATTTCCTGCTTGACATCGGCGATATATAGACAAAACTACATGTATGTTTCAATGAGTCGTTTTGTATTCAATGAGTCAGATGTGCGTAGGAAGAAAACGTCGAGACCGAAGGTCGCGTCGTTTTCTTTCTACGCACATCTGACGAATTGAATACAAAACGACTCATTGAAACATACATGTGGTTTTGTATTTATTACATGACCCAAGCACCTACTGACCTAATATTCTTTTCTATCAACGGTGGTAAACACCATGCACTTTATGCAGTCGCATTGCATAAAAAAAGTCCCGGTTGGAACAGGTTGGTGTGCAATACGGAATTCCATATTGCACAGCCGTATTGCACGCCGTATTGCCTAAGAGAGACTGCATGGGCGTGTAACAAAAATTAAATTCAAGCAGTTGCATCTTCACTTATATTATATATATCAAGTAATTGCATCAATTCTACATATTGCACTGCAAGGAAATCAGTGAGAACTTCTATCAAATTCCCGCTTGCCATAGAAATTATTAGAATCAAGGACGATGGATTTGTTTACAATGGCATGGCGGGGGTTCGAACCCACGACGAGAGAGTTTCCTACGGCACCAACCGCCTGGCGAACCTGTACTGAACCATGCGCACCACTCGGCCACCGACAACCCCCCCCCCCCCCCCCAAAGGTATGCTAGTTAACCAAGTATATACGAGATGAGTACAGACCACACGGAATTCTCTCTCAGTTGTTTTAAAGTTATTTATCAAGTAACTGCATCAATTGCACACACTGCACTGCAAGGAATTTCCGCTTGCCATAGAAATTATTAGAATCAAAGAAATTCTCTACCAAATTTCCGCTTGCCATAGAAATTATTAGAATCAAAGAACTTCTCTATCAAATTTCCGCTTGCCATGGAAATTATTAGAATCAAGTTTCGCTAGGCGGTTAGTACCGTATGAAACTCTCTCGGCGTGGGTTCGAAACAAAACCAGCGCTCTTGATTCCAATAATTTCTCGAGAAAAGAAGCTAGAAAATTGCGAGAAGTCAATCGGGGCTTCCTTTATAACTGGTGCGCGCGTGGATATGACGTTTCTACCGAACTGGCGCGTCGCGACAAGGATTAGGTTTTGATAATCATGAACGTCACGTCACCCACAACTTGCGGATTACTCTATTTTTCAGACTGAAAAACGCATATAATAGAAGCTGGCAATGCTGTAACAAAAATGGTGAGCAAGTTTTTTTGTGACGAAAATGGGTGGGTTTTGTAACAAAAGTGTGAGGTATAACAAAAGTGATTAAGTATTGTAACAAACGTGGTGAGCTGCAACAAAAATTGTTCCCTAAAAGAAGTGGTTGCCACAGACTTTTTTACCACGAATTTGTGTTGAGACGATTACACACGAAACAATCTTGTTTGTTTAGAACAACACCAAATTAATGTTGGCGACGTCTTTACCAGTAAATAGTGTTTTGGGGGTTTTTTTTATATAAAATACCAAGAGGAATTTATGGTTTAACCAATCACCAGGAAACTGTGACTGTCCTGCGCACCCAAGAAATTTTGGTGCGCTAGAACCGCGATTATAATTGCACCCCGAATCGTGGTGGAAAATTCTCCACGAACACTGGTGAAAAGTGGTGCAATAAAAACCGGCCTACACTAATGTGCTCCATACAATGGCGTAACATTCCTTTCATACGTTTGTGTCTCTCTTACAAACATACAGGAAACAGACATCCAACATACATCCATTTGAAACGACATATCTTCTTATAAATTCAATTGTGGCGATACTATACAGGCATTGGAAAATGTGCTAGATACACCATGCATGCAGTCTAGACACGAAAGGAACTCAGTGTACGAACTCATCTGATTGGCTGTTGCGTGTCCGAGAGGCATTATTTTCTCGAACGAAATGCTTCGAATCAAAACAGTGCTAAGCAAGAATGCTTTCAGATCGCCGAATGTGATATTTTTCTTTTAAAATATCAGCTTTATTAACTTAATTCAATAATAATTGTGGTATATACAGATTACCATGATAATGTGCATGTCATGTGATTTGTATCAGATTCGAGGTGGTGTCCAGAATGGGATCTCAACAAGCCGGCTTTGCCGGCGAGTTGTGATCCCATTTTTGGACATCACCGAGAATCTGATACAAATCACAGGACATGCACATTATCATGAGAATTCATTCATCTAACAATTCTGTCACATAAACAGATTAAATCTTAATCCTTTACCCAACGTAACGGCCAAAACCGGCCAATGCTATTCTCAAAAAATCGCCAATTAATTTTTATTATTTTTTCACTTTTTGTCTCAAAAACATAGGTTATGACACCTCGTTGGAACGAGCTCGTCGTTTTTGAGACAGAAAATGAAAACAATCAGTTATTCAAGATTTTTTTTGCAAGTGTCGTCTGCTTTTTATGTTAGGCAAAGGATTAAATTATTTTAAAACATTTTTGGGACACAATGTTCGGTCGATAACTGAACGCACATATAATGTATCCATGTGCCTGTTATGATGGCCCGTAACGCTACCGGAAACGAGTCGTCTGTATGATAGGGAATCAGAATGAGTCGTCTACAGTTAAAACTAGAAGTCCTGTCACGAATAGTGCGCTTATCTAGGCTTAATTGCGCGTCGGAATTGCGCGCAATTGCCATATCGAATGGGATCCAAAGCACGGCAGGTTCTCTTGGTTCCTCATAGCAAACACATGCAATGTTTCTGCCAATGGACCTCCGGGTTACCCGGAGGTCCATTGGCTGAAACATTGCTTGTGCACAGGCCATATGTACAGAATTTGATAGCTTTACTTGGACCATAACGCGAACATTAACGCGCATATCAACGTGCTATTTGTGCGCATCTCATGACAGGACTTCTAGTTTTAACTGTATATGATACGGAATCGGAACACATTATGTGATACGTACCTTGTCTCGTGGTTTTGAGGCCAAAATCTATATGATTGTTAAATAAAAATATAGAACACAACTCGGGTAGAGTACAGGGTTAGAACTCAACGAATCTTAGTGAGTTTTTTCGTGTATTTCACGCGCACGGACAAAATCCATCTCTGGTCTATGATTCCTGTCCCCCGCACTGCACTCTCGTTGTGTTCTGTCATAGTCTTAACCTTTTCTACATTTTTCTTTCTTTCAGAAACTATCATGGGAATGGTGGAGGAAATAAAGATTTTTTTTAAACTTGTGAGCATATGTATCTCTATATCATTACTATATTTTCACTATGTTGTTATGAAATACATACCGCCTTACAGAAAGCTTGTGGTTTTTTTGTCCGAGAAGGATATACAGCGTTTACTGCCAAATGGCAGCACAGAGGAATTCTATCTAGATTCAATACGGTCTAACGCCGCTCTTGCAGTCTGGTGGAAACAATGGTATCAGCAAATTTTTATGGGAGCCAAAAAGGGTACTAAAGTAAACGATTTTGAAGTACACTCAATGAATACCTTAACAAAACATAAAATATCGGATCTCTCCAAAAAAGGAAGACCATTGGTTCTCAACTTTGGCAGCTGTTCCTGACCCCCGTTCATGAAGGAGCTGGCGCAATTCATTGGACTCGTAGAAAGCTTCGATAAATTTGCCGATTTTATCTTCGTTTACATCTCCGAGGCACATGCGACCGATGGATGGGCATTTGGCTTTAATAAATACAAGATTCAGCAACACAAAACTCTCAAAGACCGCATAGAAGCCGCGAGACAGTTAGAAGAAGTCATAAATGATTGTTGTCCAGTCTACGTCGATGGTTTGGAGAACAATCTAGAGCGATACTATGGCGCCTTTCCAGAGCGTCTGTATGTTGTACAAGATGGAGTTGTTGTTTATCAGGGGGGTATTGGACCATTTCACTATAACATCGACGAACTCCATGGTTGGTTGAAACAACAGTTCCAATAATAAGTAATCGCCGGCTTCCATGCTGTAAGATTTTATCAACATATTGTTCATTTGCGTCAGAAGTAGTCAGTATTTTATTCTAGTATTTAGCTGGGCGACGGTAACAAGGGTTGAGTTTGTTACACAGAACACAGCGAGTAATTAGCTGACAAACTCTCATATTGGAGACTAAACTAGATAAATCAGCTTCAAATACAAAAAATTGAGAAACACAAGCAAGATTTCAGCTAATGGACCTCCGTGTTGATCTGAATAGCCCATCACCACAAACTTTGCTTATGCGCCGTTAAACTTTAGGCGACAAGGACAATTAAATGGTTTAGTTTCGATTACACATAGGAGGGGATAGGGTCGTTTGACGAGGACTCTTTTTATTTTAATTTTCTCACACATTTGCTTAATCATTCACCCAACGTAATGATAAAAAACAGCCAAGGTTATTTCCACAAATCACAATTCAAACTTTTCTATTTCTCAACGTTTGCCCCAGAAACATAGCTTATAACCCCTCATTCAAATGGGCTCATCACCAGCAAAGTTTGGGGGCTGTAAAATATTTCCCCGGTGCCTCTGCCATTCAAGGTGGGTGAAGGGTTGAAATGTATGCATATATTCGCGGCGTACATGTATTTGATGTTTGTCCTGTAACAGATATACCCTTTTTTATCAAGCGAAAAAATAGGGTTGGGCATGAAAGAAGAGCCATTTGATTTTTTGTGTTGTGTTGGTTTGAGAAAGATGGAAATTAAATGTCTTCGCTTCAGAAGTAGAGATTTATTATTCAGCTGGTTAAATTTCCACTCTGTTTGCTGAGATCATAATTTATTCTATAATAATAATAATAATATATGTTAAACGAATCCCCTTTTACATTTTAACTCTATGCAGCTGACACTACTACTGCATGTCAGCCTTGTCCTATTTTATTAATGCAACCGTCCACTAACTGCCCTTCAAAAGACACCTTTTATAAACATAATAAACGACGACTGATAAAAATTACGAAGGGTTAATACTACAGTTAAATCTAGAAGTCCTGTCACGAATAGTGCGCTTATCTAGACTTAATTGCGCGTTAGAATTGCGCGCAATTGCCATATCGAATGGCATCCAAATCACGGCACGTTCTCCTGGTTACTCATAGCAAACACATGCAATGTTTCTGCCAATGGACCTCCGGGTTAACCGGAGGTCCATTGGCTGAAACATTGCTTGAGCACAGGCCATATGTACAGAATTCGATAGCTTTACTTGGGCCATAACGCGTACATCAAGGCGCATATCAACGTGCTATTTGTGCGCATTTCATGACAGGACTTCTAGTTTTAACTGTAGTCGTAAATTCGTCGGGCGGTCAAAAACCTTTTCGTAAAATTTGATAACGACGAGTCCGTTTGAGTTTCCCAATTTTCTCGTTTTGCGCGGCGACGAATCATCTCATTGCCAGGAATAATATTGCAGTAACCCCCACCCCCCCCCCCCCCCACCACCACCCCCACCTCCACATTAAATGTGGAGAAACGCCCTCAAACGTTTAGCAATATGATATACTTGCGTGTTCTAACGATAAATCGTAATCCTAACTACGAATAAGGGAAAACGACAGCTGATAAGAAGAACACAAATTCCAGTGACGTAGTAGACTATTCGTAATATTCATAATATTCATCAGTCGTCGTCCATTCTGCGAAAGGTTTCTAATAATGAGTCGTCTACAACAGAACCATTTAACCCTTTACCCAACGCAGACGATATCAAAATTTATTAATTTAAATATCATTTTTTCAAATTTTTCAAAACATTTCAACAAAACCATATCATGTGACCCCTCGTTGGAACGAGCTCGACGAGCTCGTTCCAACGAGGGGTCACATGATATGTTTTGTTGAAATATTTTGAAAAATAATATTTTTTCAACTGCTGAATTTGCATATTACGCGGGCGAGTGCGGCCGATTCGTTGGGTAAAGGGTTAAAGAATTTGTAGTTACGGGTCTGCCAGAATGCGTTCTACGCCGCGGTTCGGGGTGTTTCAATTCCATTTCTCTCTCAGGGACGTGCCAACCGTTATTTAACCCAGCTCCTTATTCAACGGTTGATAGCGAATGTCGAATAAGGAACCGGGAATAGGTAACGGGTGTCACGTCCAGTCTTCGGTCCTGTATATACATTTGATAGATTTATCACTCACGTTGGTTGTATGGTCAGCTTCTCATTTACGTCACTGCAGTCAGAGAACTTTGAAATTATACGCATGAAGGTTTTCATGAAAAAATAGATTATGATCGTCATAAAGACTGGAATTTCTGATAATATCAAATTTCTGTGAAGTGCAACGATCGTACTAGTATTTGGATAATGGAGTGATCCCTGTAGACTGAACAAACGAATACCGTCAAACGGAACATATAATCGACTGGATACAAAACGATTTATTATACCTCATGGTAAAGCACTGTTGTTTTTTCTTATACGCAGCTATTATTATACCTCATGGTAAAACACTATTATTTTGAAATTTACGCTTCTACTATTGTACCTCATGGCAAAATACTGTATTATTTTTGTTATACGCTGCAATTATTATATCTCTTGGTAAAACACGCGTGCGTGACGACCTTTCCACGGCGACTTACTATAGATAGATTGGTAGAATGAGCAACTCATCATTTACGTCTCTGCTGTCAGAGAACTTTGAAATTATTCGCATGTAGGTTTTTATGAAAAAAAGATTATGATCTTCATAAAGACTGGAATTTCAGATAGTATCAAATTTCTCTGAAGTGCAACTATAGTACATGTGTTTGACTGATGGAGTGATTCCTGCAGATTGAACACATGAATACCGTCAAACGGAACATATAATCGACTTGATACAATATAAGTTATTCTGTTTGTTGACAGGGGACATGGTCTCACGTTTCCTGCATGAAATTTATATTCAACCGAGGCGTCAGCCGAGGTTGAATATATGTTTCATGCAGGGAACGTGAGACCACGTCCCTTGTCAACAAACAGAATAACGTATATGTCCCGTTCTTACACAAGTAAAATTGAATTGGATAAAAAAATATTTTATTGTAATATTACAAAACAGACGCTGTTTCGGTAATGTGTTAACTTTTATCATAACAGACTGGAGTGATTTCTTTTATTCAACGTTTACGTACGCAATCAACGGGGCGAGATGTTCTTGATTCGTTTCAGTATATGTTACAGTAAATTAATGAAAAAAGACCTTATAATCTAATCGATTTCATAAATAATTACCCATGTTTACATAACTAATCTTTTTGTACGTAATAACGGGACTTTTGTGTGTATTTTACTTCAGTTAAATGTATTTGTCTCAGTTGATTTCAAGTAAAAAAAGACATTGCTATGAAACGTTACTCATGGCAACGAGACGCTTTCCTTGACAGTGGACATAAGAATCGCTGACAGTAGACTTTTCCGCGTGCCCGGCGATATAAAATAAAATCAACGAGGCATTGACCAATCACTGCAAGGTATTGCGGTTGGTATCGGGACATTGGGATTTATTATACCTCATGGTAAAACACTGTGCTGTTTTTTGTAATATTTTCCTGTCGTGGGATATCGTCGGACGACCTTGGCGTCCCAAAGAAATCGACGGAAATGCACAGAGAAGTTCTGACGGCATTGCAATTATCTATGCCTGCAATTCATGTTATCCACATGTTACTTTAATTAAAGCGTTGTTAGTTGAAAACGAATTATTTAAAATGTTAATCCAGATTCGATTTGCAATATATAGCACATCACATTATAACAAAACGCGTGTTCATTCCGTATATATATAAAAAAAACGATGACCTGTCTAGAAGAAAACCTTGTGGAATGTCTCCCAGTGGTAGCATTGTCTCCCGATGCGTTAGCATGCAATAAAAAAAAATAAACGATGACCTGGCTAGAAGGAAACCTTGTGGGATGTCTCCCAGTGGTAGCAATGTCTAAGGCGTTAGCATGCAATGAAAACATGTTTTACCAGGAAGGTGTTTTGTCAAGGCTCATCGCAGAGAAAATCCGCAATATTCCCGTCAAACCATGTCATCATTATTATAGTGCTCTTGTGAAGGGGACGTGACAGCCGTTATTTATTCCCAGTTCCTTATTCGTCATTCGTTATCAACTGATCGATTGATAATTCCCAGTTCCTAATTCGTCATTCGTTATCAACCGATCGGTTGATAACGGATGATGAATAAGGAACTGGGAATAAGTAACAACTATCACGTCAGTTCTTGTGAAACGAATAGCCGCGAAGTTGTTCCATTTTCCACAACCGTAGAAGTCATAATTATATTGATCAGGGACGTCGAGAAGATGGCCGGTTGACAGGAGGGGGGTGTAAACCTAATTTGTCCCCACTATCAATCGTAACTCTAGTCCCAACTGAAGAATATTCTTTGAAGGCATGCCGTGATAACATTGTGGGATAATAGTTGAAAAAAAACATGAAATTTGTCTGTAGATAAATACATGCATGATGTCGTGATGCATGGGCTTACAAACTTCGTATTTAACTTCGTATTTAATTAGCACATACCGGATTCACAATTAACTTTGCTGGTACCCCATCATCTCAGTCAGCCACAGCCCTCTATTTGAATGAGACCGACTGTGTGCGTGACATAGTGCTGGATGCAAACCTTGTCCGTGAGAAAGTGTATTATTACCAACAAGAGCGAATCGATATATTAGACTTTAATCCAGATGAAAATGTTCACAATGGAAAAGTATAAATTATTGGTGGGGGAGGATGGATATACCCCCCCCCCCCCCTCCAATTCTGACACCCATAAAACACTTAATCATTTTGTTGGAAATTTCATTTCTAGACAACAGACTCCCTTCACGAATCCGTGTGCAAGTATTCGTATAGTCCCTGTGCATTCCGTTCCTTGAATTGGCTATAACCTCCACCCTCCCCCCCCCCCTCCTCCCCAACACCACCTAATAAATTGGGAGTTTCAAAGCCAAAGCAGTCTTCAGGAAAGTAGTGTTCGATGTGGGCGATTGATGAAATGTGTGCGGTAATAATAATAACCTATACAGATATGATCAGTCCAATTCCGAAAATGATCAATTTTTCTAACATTTATTGGAGTTTAATGACACTTTCGACAGCCCTGGTCACCCCGTGTCGGACCGTTTCAAGGGTGGAGGAAATCGGAGTAACAGGAGAGAACCACCGAGCAAAGGTTGCGAGCAACTGTCAGACATTCCATGTTCTATCTCAAGCAGGGTTAGCATTGATTGAAGACAAGTGCACCATCGACGTCCAGTACGCCTTAGTGCACATCGTCGCCGTGCCCTCACGTGGGCAGTCGGGGTGAAGTGCTTTGCCCAAGGACACAACGCAGTTACCACTGGCGGGGATCGAACCAAGGACCTTTCGGTTTGAAGTTCAATGCCGTAATTACTGTGCCAGAACTCTCCAATTTTTTTTTTAATAGAATTTTGTAGTAAAATGAACAGAAAATCCATGTAGGAAGCGTTTTAACGAAACAATTCTGTTGTGACCTGACGATAGTTGCGAAAAAGAGAAATTTGAAGCCTCAAAACACGCTCACAGCATGGTCCGTTCCCAGTTCGTTTACATGAGGTGCATGCTTTCAAATGTATGTGGGTTTAACCCTTAACTCTTAAAAGCCGGGAGTCGAGTTTTCTTGCCTGTGATGTGATAGGTAATCTGGCTGTGACGGTTCGGCTATCTTTGGGCTGGGGGAGAATTAAACACTGAGCAGGTGCTTCTAGTCAGGTGTCGTCTGCCTATTCTGCCTGAATAGGCAGACGACACCTGACTAGAAGCACCTGCTTTACTGTAAATTCTTCGCGGTATGTCATGTTCAATAAATTCATTCTAATTCCCCGGCTTCTAAAAGTTAAGGCCCTGGAGAATTTTATACATTTTTGCTATACTTTGACGGTGTACATCATGTGCCTATGCTGCATATATGGGCCTATATGGGCAACCAAAACTTACCTCGAAACAACTGCAAAAGTACTTTGAATGTAGCTAGTATGATCAGTCCGGTTCCATGGGGTGCATCCTTTCAAATGTACGTGGATTTAACCCAATTCTGTATCCCGAGCTATCCTGAGGGTGAAACGCATGCACTGTCACCAAAAAGGGTTCTAGAAAACAGAAATGCGAATCAGCTGCTTGACAGAAGCATAAGAGCTCCAGCTTTGTCAAGACTGGGTACGCTCTCAGGCCACCAGTCAAATTCTGTAAGTAATGTGACGCTTTTACACACTTTTCGTAGAGATTGCACAGACAACCGTTGACGTACTGATGCTCACAAAATTCGTTCGTGTTCCACTTATAGATATTCCAATCAATGACTATTTAATTTTCTCTGACAACATCACATCCAGATATTATTAACATAATCAGTGGAACTACGCTGAGTAATCATAACGCTACAGCTTTGATTAGTCTCTAGTCATAATATTTCGTACACAAAGTTTTTAATAGCACTAATAATGTCGTCATAGATTCTGTCGAATCAGCTCTCCATTAAAAACGGTTCTTGTGTTGGTTCAAAGAAAATGAATGTTTATGGTATTTTAGATTCATACGAATTGAATATTATTAGTTATCCTTGTGTCTTCCAGGTTGTATGGAAATTTTTACCGGTTTGGGAACCCATACACCCTGAGGCGAAGCCAAAGGGTGTATGGGATCACAGCCCGGTGTAAACTCCCATACATTCTGGAAAACATAAGGATAACGGATTTATTTCCAAGAATTTCGTTGCACTTAATCCTTTAACCTACACTGTGGGCAAAACCAGAGAGAAAATTTGTACTTTGTAAGTTTCTTAATAAAACCACACAAATATGGATGTCATTGGAACTGGCTCAATGAGCCAGTTCCAATGACATCCATATTTGTATTTTTTTTATTGCACATACATATTAAATTTCCTGTATTTTTATTTTTGTTCTAACATAACCAAGCAGCAGATATGAATTAATAATTAAAAATTAGTTACTTTTTAACCATATAGCCTGCTATTGTGTATTCTTGATTTTTACACCGTGGTTACCCACGGTGTAAAAAAAAAGCTACAGTGGATGGCAGGTTACACCGTACCTCTCAGCATATCGAAACACAGTATTTTGTTTCATTTGGAAATAATACTTTTTATTATACGGTAAACGATAGATTATTTATAACTGGTGCGCGCGTGGATATGACGTTTCTACCGAACTGGCGCGTCGCGACAAGGATTAGGTTTTGATAATCATGAACGTCACGTCACCCACAACTTGCGGATTACTCTATTTTTCAGACTGAAAAACGCATATAATAGAAGCTGGCAATGCTGTAACAAAAATGGTGAGCAAGTTTTTTTGTGACGAAAATGGGTGGGTTTTGTAACAAAAGTGTGAGGTATAACAAAAGTGATTAAGTATTGTAACAAACGTGGTGAGCTGCAACAAAAATTGTTCCCTAAAAGAAGTGGTTGCCACAGACTTTTTTACCACGAATTTGTGTTGAGACGATTACACACGAAACAATCTTGTTTGTTTAGAACAACACCAAATTAATGTTGGCGACGTCTTTACCAGTAAATAGTGTTTTGGGGGTTTTTTTTATATAAAATACCAAGAGGAATTTATGGTTTAACCAATCACCAGGAAACTGTGACTGTCCTGCGCACCCAAGAAATTTTGGTGCGCTAGAACCGCGATTATAATTGCACCCCGAATCGTGGTGGAAAATTCTCCACGAACACTGGTGAAAAGTGGTGCAATAAAAACCGGCCTACACTAATGTGCTCCATACAATGGCGTAACATTCCTTTCATACGTTTGTGTCTCTCTTACAAACATACAGGAAACAGACATCCAACATACATCCATTTGAAACGACATATCTTCTTATAAATTCAATTGTGGCGATACTATACAGGCATTGGAAAATGTGCTAGATACACCATGCATGCAGTCTAGACACGAAAGGAACTCAGTGTACGAACTCATCTGATTGGCTGTTGCGTGTCCGAGAGGCATTATTTTCTCGAACGAAATGCTTCGAATCAAAACAGTGCTAAGCAAGAATGCTTTCAGATCGCCGAATGTGATATTTTTCTTTTAAAATATCAGCTTTATTAACTTAATTCAATAATAATTGTGGTATATACAGATTACCATGATAATGTGCATGTCATGTGATTTGTATCAGATTCGAGGTGGTGTCCAGAATGGGATCTCAACAAGCCGGCTTTGCCGGCGAGTTGTGATCCCATTTTTGGACATCACCGAGAATCTGATACAAATCACAGGACATGCACATTATCATGAGAATTCATTCATCTAACAATTCTGTCACATAAACAGATTAAATCTTAATCCTTTACCCAACGTAACGGCCAAAACCGGCCAATGCTATTCTCAAAAAATCGCCAATTAATTTTTATTATTTTTTCACTTTTTGTCTCAAAAACATAGGTTATGACACCTCGTTGGAACGAGCTCGTCGTTTTTGAGACAGAAAATGAAAACAATCAGTTATTCAAGATTTTTTTTGCAAGTGTCGTCTGCTTTTTATGTTAGGCAAAGGATTAAATTATTTTAAAACATTTTTGGGACACAATGTTCGGTCGATAACTGAACGCACATATAATGTATCCATGTGCCTGTTATGATGGCCCGTAACGCTACCGGAAACGAGTCGTCTGTATGATAGGGAATCAGAATGAGTCGTCTACAGTTAAAACTAGAAGTCCTGTCACGAATAGTGCGCTTATCTAGGCTTAATTGCGCGTCGGAATTGCGCGCAATTGCCATATCGAATGGGATCCAAAGCACGGCAGGTTCTCTTGGTTCCTCATAGCAAACACATGCAATGTTTCTGCCAATGGACCTCCGGGTTACCCGGAGGTCCATTGGCTGAAACATTGCTTGTGCACAGGCCATATGTACAGAATTTGATAGCTTTACTTGGACCATAACGCGAACATTAACGCGCATATCAACGTGCTATTTGTGCGCATCTCATGACAGGACTTCTAGTTTTAACTGTATATGATACGGAATCGGAACACATTATGTGATACGTACCTTGTCTCGTGGTTTTGAGGCCAAAATCTATATGATTGTTAAATAAAAATATAGAACACAACTCGGGTAGAGTACAGGGTTAGAACTCAACGAATCTTAGTGAGTTTTTTCGTGTATTTCACGCGCACGGACAAAATCCATCTCTGGTCTATGATTCCTGTCCCCCGCACTGCACTCTCGTTGTGTTCTGTCATAGTCTTAACCTTTTCTACATTTTTCTTTCTTTCAGAAACTATCATGGGAATGGTGGAGGAAATAAAGATTTTTTTTAAACTTGTGAGCATATGTATCTCTATATCATTACTATATTTTCACTATGTTGTTATGAAATACATACCGCCTTACAGAAAGCTTGTGGTTTTTTTGTCCGAGAAGGATATACAGCGTTTACTGCCAAATGGCAGCACAGAGGAATTCTATCTAGATTCAATACGGTCTAACGCCGCTCTTGCAGTCTGGTGGAAACAATGGTATCAGCAAATTTTTATGGGAGCCAAAAAGGGTACTAAAGTAAACGATTTTGAAGTACACTCAATGAATACCTTAACAAAACATAAAATATCGGATCTCTCCAAAAAAGGAAGACCATTGGTTCTCAACTTTGGCAGCTGTTCCTGACCCCCGTTCATGAAGGAGCTGGCGCAATTCATTGGACTCGTAGAAAGCTTCGATAAATTTGCCGATTTTATCTTCGTTTACATCTCCGAGGCACATGCGACCGATGGATGGGCATTTGGCTTTAATAAATACAAGATTCAGCAACACAAAACTCTCAAAGACCGCATAGAAGCCGCGAGACAGTTAGAAGAAGTCATAAATGATTGTTGTCCAGTCTACGTCGATGGTTTGGAGAACAATCTAGAGCGATACTATGGCGCCTTTCCAGAGCGTCTGTATGTTGTACAAGATGGAGTTGTTGTTTATCAGGGGGGTATTGGACCATTTCACTATAACATCGACGAACTCCATGGTTGGTTGAAACAACAGTTCCAATAATAAGTAATCGCCGGCTTCCATGCTGTAAGATTTTATCAACATATTGTTCATTTGCGTCAGAAGTAGTCAGTATTTTATTCTAGTATTTAGCTGGGCGACGGTAACAAGGGTTGAGTTTGTTACACAGAACACAGCGAGTAATTAGCTGACAAACTCTCATATTGGAGACTAAACTAGATAAATCAGCTTCAAATACAAAAAATTGAGAAACACAAGCAAGATTTCAGCTAATGGACCTCCGTGTTGATCTGAATAGCCCATCACCACAAACTTTGCTTATGCGCCGTTAAACTTTAGGCGACAAGGACAATTAAATGGTTTAGTTTCGATTACACATAGGAGGGGATAGGGTCGTTTGACGAGGACTCTTTTTATTTTAATTTTCTCACACATTTGCTTAATCATTCACCCAACGTAATGATAAAAAACAGCCAAGGTTATTTCCACAAATCACAATTCAAACTTTTCTATTTCTCAACGTTTGCCCCAGAAACATAGCTTATAACCCCTCATTCAAATGGGCTCATCACCAGCAAAGTTTGGGGGCTGTAAAATATTTCCCCGGTGCCTCTGCCATTCAAGGTGGGTGAAGGGTTGAAATGTATGCATATATTCGCGGCGTACATGTATTTGATGTTTGTCCTGTAACAGATATACCCTTTTTTATCAAGCGAAAAAATAGGGTTGGGCATGAAAGAAGAGCCATTTGATTTTTTGTGTTGTGTTGGTTTGAGAAAGATGGAAATTAAATGTCTTCGCTTCAGAAGTAGAGATTTATTATTCAGCTGGTTAAATTTCCACTCTGTTTGCTGAGATCATAATTTATTCTATAATAATAATAATAATATATGTTAAACGAATCCCCTTTTACATTTTAACTCTATGCAGCTGACACTACTACTGCATGTCAGCCTTGTCCTATTTTATTAATGCAACCGTCCACTAACTGCCCTTCAAAAGACACCTTTTATAAACATAATAAACGACGACTGATAAAAATTACGAAGGGTTAATACTACAGTTAAATCTAGAAGTCCTGTCACGAATAGTGCGCTTATCTAGACTTAATTGCGCGTTAGAATTGCGCGCAATTGCCATATCGAATGGCATCCAAATCACGGCACGTTCTCCTGGTTACTCATAGCAAACACATGCAATGTTTCTGCCAATGGACCTCCGGGTTAACCGGAGGTCCATTGGCTGAAACATTGCTTGAGCACAGGCCATATGTACAGAATTCGATAGCTTTACTTGGGCCATAACGCGTACATCAAGGCGCATATCAACGTGCTATTTGTGCGCATTTCATGACAGGACTTCTAGTTTTAACTGTAGTCGTAAATTCGTCGGGCGGTCAAAAACCTTTTCGTAAAATTTGATAACGACGAGTCCGTTTGAGTTTCCCAATTTTCTCGTTTTGCGCGGCGACGAATCATCTCATTGCCAGGAATAATATTGCAGTAACCCCCACCCCCCCCCCCACCACCACCCCCACCTCCACATTAAATGTGGAGAAACGCCCTCAAACGTTTAGCAATATGATATACTTGCGTGTTCTAACGATAAATCGTAATCCTAACTACGAATAAGGGAAAACGACAGCTGATAAGAAGAACACAAATTCCAGTGACGTAGTAGACTATTCGTAATATTCATAATATTCATCAGTCGTCGTCCATTCTGCGAAAGGTTTCTAATAATGAGTCGTCTACAACAGAACCATTTAACCCTTTACCCAACGCAGACGATATCAAAATTTATTAATTTAAATATCATTTTTTCAAATTTTTCAAAACATTTCAACAAAACCATATCATGTGACCCCTCGTTGGAACGAGCTCGACGAGCTCGTTCCAACGAGGGGTCACATGATATGTTTTGTTGAAATATTTTGAAAAATAATATTTTTTCAACTGCTGAATTTGCATATTACGCGGGCGAGTGCGGCCGATTCGTTGGGTAAAGGGTTAAAGAATTTGTAGTTACGGGTCTGCCAGAATGCGTTCTACGCCGCGGTTCGGGGTGTTTCAATTCCATTTCTCTCTCAGGGACGTGCCAACCGTTATTTAACCCAGCTCCTTATTCAACGGTTGATAGCGAATGTCGAATAAGGAACCGGGAATAGGTAACGGGTGTCACGTCCAGTCTTCGGTCCTGTATATACATTTGATAGATTTATCACTCACGTTGGTTGTATGGTCAGCTTCTCATTTACGTCACTGCAGTCAGAGAACTTTGAAATTATACGCATGAAGGTTTTCATGAAAAAATAGATTATGATCGTCATAAAGACTGGAATTTCTGATAATATCAAATTTCTGTGAAGTGCAACGATCGTACTAGTATTTGGATAATGGAGTGATCCCTGTAGACTGAACAAACGAATACCGTCAAACGGAACATATAATCGACTGGATACAAAACGATTTATTATACCTCATGGTAAAGCACTGTTGTTTTTTCTTATACGCAGCTATTATTATACCTCATGGTAAAACACTATTATTTTGAAATTTACGCTTCTACTATTGTACCTCATGGCAAAATACTGTATTATTTTTGTTATACGCTGCAATTATTATATCTCTTGGTAAAACACGCGTGCGTGACGACCTTTCCACGGCGACTTACTATAGATAGATTGGTAGAATGAGCAACTCATCATTTACGTCTCTGCTGTCAGAGAACTTTGAAATTATTCGCATGTAGGTTTTTATGAAAAAAAGATTATGATCTTCATAAAGACTGGAATTTCAGATAGTATCAAATTTCTCTGAAGTGCAACTATAGTACATGTGTTTGACTGATGGAGTGATTCCTGCAGATTGAACACATGAATACCGTCAAACGGAACATATAATCGACTTGATACAATATAAGTTATTCTGTTTGTTGACAGGGGACATGGTCTCACGTTTCCTGCATGAAATTTATATTCAACCGAGGCGTCAGCCGAGGTTGAATATATGTTTCATGCAGGGAACGTGAGACCACGTCCCTTGTCAACAAACAGAATAACGTATATGTCCCGTTCTTACACAAGTAAAATTGAATTGGATAAAAAAATATTTTATTGTAATATTACAAAACAGACGCTGTTTCGGTAATGTGTTAACTTTTATCATAACAGACTGGAGTGATTTCTTTTATTCAACGTTTACGTACGCAATCAACGGGGCGAGATGTTCTTGATTCGTTTCAGTATATGTTACAGTAAATTAATGAAAAAAGACCTTATAATCTAATCGATTTCATAAATAATTACCCATGTTTACATAACTAATCTTTTTGTACGTAATAACGGGACTTTTGTGTGTATTTTACTTCAGTTAAATGTATTTGTCTCAGTTGATTTCAAGTAAAAAAAGACATTGCTATGAAACGTTACTCATGGCAACGAGACGCTTTCCTTGACAGTGGACATAAGAATCGCTGACAGTAGACTTTTCCGCGTGCCCGGCGATATAAAATAAAATCAACGAGGCATTGACCAATCACTGCAAGGTATTGCGGTTGGTATCGGGACATTGGGATTTATTATACCTCATGGTAAAACACTGTGCTGTTTTTTGTAATATTTTCCTGTCGTGGGATATCGTCGGACGACCTTGGCGTCCCAAAGAAATCGACGGAAATGCACAGAGAAGTTCTGACGGCATTGCAATTATCTATGCCTGCAATTCATGTTATCCACATGTTACTTTAATTAAAGCGTTGTTAGTTGAAAACGAATTATTTAAAATGTTAATCCAGATTCGATTTGCAATATATAGCACATCACATTATAACAAAACGCGTGTTCATTCCGTATATATATAAAAAAAACGATGACCTGTCTAGAAGAAAACCTTGTGGAATGTCTCCCAGTGGTAGCATTGTCTCCCGATGCGTTAGCATGCAATAAAAAAAAATAAACGATGACCTGGCTAGAAGGAAACCTTGTGGGATGTCTCCCAGTGGTAGCAATGTCTAAGGCGTTAGCATGCAATGAAAACATGTTTTACCAGGAAGGTGTTTTGTCAAGGCTCATCGCAGAGAAAATCCGCAATATTCCCGTCAAACCATGTCATCATTATTATAGTGCTCTTGTGAAGGGGACGTGACAGCCGTTATTTATTCCCAGTTCCTTATTCGTCATTCGTTATCAACTGATCGATTGATAATTCCCAGTTCCTAATTCGTCATTCGTTATCAACCGATCGGTTGATAACGGATGATGAATAAGGAACTGGGAATAAGTAACAACTATCACGTCAGTTCTTGTGAAACGAATAGCCGCGAAGTTGTTCCATTTTCCACAACCGTAGAAGTCATAATTATATTGATCAGGGACGTCGAGAAGATGGCCGGTTGACAGGAGGGGGGTGTAAACCTAATTTGTCCCCACTATCAATCGTAACTCTAGTCCCAACTGAAGAATATTCTTTGAAGGCATGCCGTGATAACATTGTGGGATAATAGTTGAAAAAAAACATGAAATTTGTCTGTAGATAAATACATGCATGATGTCGTGATGCATGGGCTTACAAACTTCGTATTTAACTTCGTATTTAATTAGCACATACCGGATTCACAATTAACTTTGCTGGTACCCCATCATCTCAGTCAGCCACAGCCCTCTATTTGAATGAGACCGACTGTGTGCGTGACATAGTGCTGGATGCAAACCTTGTCCGTGAGAAAGTGTATTATTACCAACAAGAGCGAATCGATATATTAGACTTTAATCCAGATGAAAATGTTCACAATGGAAAAGTATAAATTATTGGTGGGGGAGGATGGATATACCCCCCCCCCCCCCCCCTCCAATTCTGACACCCATAAAACACTTAATCATTTTGTTGGAAATTTCATTTCTAGACAACAGACTCCCTTCACGAATCCGTGTGCAAGTATTCGTATAGTCCCTGTGCATTCCGTTCCTTGAATTGGCTATAACCTCCACCCTCCCCCCCCCCCTCCTCCCCAACACCACCTAATAAATTGGGAGTTTCAAAGCCAAAGCAGTCTTCAGGAAAGTAGTGTTCGATGTGGGCGATTGATGAAATGTGTGCGGTAATAATAATAACCTATACAGATATGATCAGTCCAATTCCGAAAATGATCAATTTTTCTAACATTTATTGGAGTTTAATGACACTTTCGACAGCCCTGGTCACCCCGTGTCGGACCGTTTCAAGGGTGGAGGAAATCGGAGTAACAGGAGAGAACCACCGAGCAAAGGTTGCGAGCAACTGTCAGACATTCCATGTTCTATCTCAAGCAGGGTTAGCATTGATTGAAGACAAGTGCACCATCGACGTCCAGTACGCCTTAGTGCACATCGTCGCCGTGCCCTCACGTGGGCAGTCGGGGTGAAGTGCTTTGCCCAAGGACACAACGCAGTTACCACTGGCGGGGATCGAACCAAGGACCTTTCGGTTTGAAGTTCAATGCCGTAATTACTGTGCCAGAACTCTCCAATTTTTTTTTTAATAGAATTTTGTAGTAAAATGAACAGAAAATCCATGTAGGAAGCGTTTTAACGAAACAATTCTGTTGTGACCTGACGATAGTTGCGAAAAAGAGAAATTTGAAGCCTCAAAACACGCTCACAGCATGGTCCGTTCCCAGTTCGTTTACATGAGGTGCATGCTTTCAAATGTATGTGGGTTTAACCCTTAACTCTTAAAAGCCGGGAGTCGAGTTTTCTTGCCTGTGATGTGATAGGTAATCTGGCTGTGACGGTTCGGCTATCTTTGGGCTGGGGGAGAATTAAACACTGAGCAGGTGCTTCTAGTCAGGTGTCGTCTGCCTATTCTGCCTGAATAGGCAGACGACACCTGACTAGAAGCACCTGCTTTACTGTAAATTCTTCGCGGTATGTCATGTTCAATAAATTCATTCTAATTCCCCGGCTTCTAAAAGTTAAGGCCCTGGAGAATTTTATACATTTTTGCTATACTTTGACGGTGTACATCATGTGCCTATGCTGCATATATGGGCCTATATGGGCAACCAAAACTTACCTCGAAACAACTGCAAAAGTACTTTGAATGTAGCTAGTATGATCAGTCCGGTTCCATGGGGTGCATCCTTTCAAATGTACGTGGATTTAACCCAATTCTGTATCCCGAGCTATCCTGAGGGTGAAACGCATGCACTGTCACCAAAAAGGGTTCTAGAAAACAGAAATGCGAATCAGCTGCTTGACAGAAGCATAAGAGCTCCAGCTTTGTCAAGACTGGGTACGCTCTCAGGCCACCAGTCAAATTCTGTAAGTAATGTGACGCTTTTACACACTTTTCGTAGAGATTGCACAGACAACCGTTGACGTACTGATGCTCACAAAATTCGTTCGTGTTCCACTTATAGATATTCCAATCAATGACTATTTAATTTTCTCTGACAACATCACATCCAGATATTATTAACATAATCAGTGGAACTACGCTGAGTAATCATAACGCTACAGCTTTGATTAGTCTCTAGTCATAATATTTCGTACACAAAGTTTTTAATAGCACTAATAATGTCGTCATAGATTCTGTCGAATCAGCTCTCCATTAAAAACGGTTCTTGTGTTGGTTCAAAGAAAATGAATGTTTATGGTATTTTAGATTCATACGAATTGAATATTATTAGTTATCCTTGTGTCTTCCAGGTTGTATGGAAATTTTTACCGGTTTGGGAACCCATACACCCTGAGGCGAAGCCAAAGGGTGTATGGGATCACAGCCCGGTGTAAACTCCCATACATTCTGGAAAACATAAGGATAACGGATTTATTTCCAAGAATTTCGTTGCACTTAATCCTTTAACCTACACTGTGGGCAAAACCAGAGAGAAAATTTGTACTTTGTAAGTTTCTTAATAAAACCACACAAATATGGATGTCATTGGAACTGGCTCAATGAGCCAGTTCCAATGACATCCATATTTGTATTTTTTTTATTGCACATACATATTAAATTTCCTGTATTTTTATTTTTGTTCTAACATAACCAAGCAGCAGATATGAATTAATAATTAAAAATTAGTTACTTTTTAACCATATAGCCTGCTATTGTGTATTCTTGATTTTTACACCGTGGTTACCCACGGTGTAAAAAAAAAGCTACAGTGGATGGCAGGTTACACCGTACCTCTCAGCATATCGAAACACAGTATTTTGTTTCATTTGGAAATAATACTTTTTATTATACGGTAAACGATAGATTATTGAAGACATTGCGGAAAGATAGAAATCGTATCCCCACTGTGAAGATGTAGACATTTTTACTTTCACGGTATCAATCAAAATGGCGGATTTCAAAGCATCACTTCAAGGTGAATACTAGTCGAATTACCACTGGAAATGGTCAATTTGTTCTAGAAACGTATAATGAAAAGTAAATTTAGTATTTTTGAGTGGATACCGATCATTTCCAGCACCAGTTCAGCACGTATTCATCTTGAATTGATGCACGAAACCCGCTAGTCCAAACATGGCCTGAAAGTCCGTAATATAAGTTTTTGGTTTGGTACGTCCTTTCAAAGGATGTACCAAACCCAAAACTTGTATTACGGACTTTCAGGCCATGTTTGGACTAGAAACCCGCCAGTTGAATTAGCTTGCAAGACGCTATCTGTTCCAGGTATCAAGCAAATCACTTCCTTGTTTCAATGATTCAATGCGCTGTTCCGTGCATCAATTCAAGAGTGGAATTATCAGATTCTCATAAAAAGCGTACCACAAAAAGAAAATCGAGTGTTTTCGAGTGGATACCAAAATTTATCTCACTTTTGACCGAGACAAATAGTTATTTTTGCTCTCGCAAGCGCTCACGAAAAATAAACATTTGTCTCGGTCACTCATGAGATAATTGTCGGTATCCACTCAAAAACACTAGATATCCTCTACTGATCGGAAAAGCGAACCGCTCGCTTTCCCGACCAACCGAAATATTCCATCCGATTGAATCTAAAAATAGGCGAGGAACTTGTTAAGGGTTTGACTGGTTCCATGACAAAACAGCGCCAGATTCGTTTAAGAATTTGACTGGTGACTTGAAAACTTGAAGACTGGGTGCGAGGGTATGTGTGGAAATGTATTGAGATAAATAAACACAGTTCTGTGTCTGTAGTTTGATAGAGGAAAACACACACAACGTGATTCTATTAATTAGCTTCATAGTACAAGAAAGATGATGCGGTGAATAAAATATATGGGGAGTGGATAACGACTGATCTATATATAACTGTATTGTTATAGCTCATTTGCTCGATGGGCTTCGAGTCATTCGAGCAGTTTGTGCGAGTCACTCGAGGTAAGACGGAATCCCACTTATGGAATCCCTTTTGTGGAATCCCATTTCAGGAATCCCTTTTTCAAAAACATATGGCCTTTGGCACCCCTTTTTCTGACATGAGGCTAAGAGTCGTAATTGCGAGTCACTCGATCGAGCAATTGCTCGATAGCTCATTTGCTCGATGGGCTTCGAGTCATTCGAATAGTATGAGCGAGTCACTCGAGGTAAGACGGAATCCCATTTATGGAATCCTTTTTGTGGAATCCCAATTGTGGAATCCCTTTTTCAAAACATATGGCCTTCGGCACCCCTTTTTCTGAAATGAGGCTAAGAATCGTATGTGCGAGTCACTCAAACGAGCAATTGCTCGATAGCTCATTTGCTCGATGGGCTTCAAGTCGTTCGAGCAATATGTGGAGTCACTCGATAAAGCAATTGCTCTAAAACCCATTTGCTCGATCTGCTTCGAGTCGTTCGAGCAATGACTTACCAGTAATTGCTCGATAGCTTATTGGCTTTGGGAATGATATAGGCTTTTGTTGCACACGAGGGAGATAACTCTGAATACAGATTATGGAGAATCAAGCACTGGTGATTATAAGACTTGGACGATAGAACCAGAGATAGTTTGGACCGGATAGACTCTGAATGTTAGAGTAGCATATGCAATAGGCATTGAAATAGGATTCTGGGAAAATCAGGTCCAGTACCCTTATTAAATAGAACATGCCAGCAGGAGATATTCGGCCCTATAGCACTACGTGCTAAGCCGATCAAATGAGAAATCCGTATCAAATAAAGTAAATTTCTGTAGTTTGGGGAGGATTTTGGTGATTTGGAGGGATTGTCGGGTTGTTTGTGGTAACTCTACGAAACGGAAAATTGCTCCTGTTTAATCGAACACACCCTCCGAACATACCCCTGTCTTGTTGTAGGCCTTTGAGTAACATAGCAACCACGTGCTACCATAGCAACCAAGATGGCGGCCTCCAGTATACAAAATGGACGACGGAAACACGTATCACCCTAACAACACACGTTGCGTATGCGCACTAACACCGCGTATCACTCTGGGGATAACGTCACAACATGGCCGCTCACGTGGGTTACCATGGCAACCAAACATGCCGTCACATGAGATCCTGCATGAGATCCTTCCAATGGGTCCTGAATCATACATTACATACTAATTAGGGGTAAATTACGGGAAACAGTGGCTTCGAAAAATTGATAATTTTTTGAAATGTCATTTTTGCACCAGGCATGTGACTAAAACATGAGACAGAAAGATATTTTTTTCATATTTTAGAAACGGGGGTGATATGTTTCAGGGTTATGTTCGTGGGGTTAGTGGGAAAATTCTACTGTTGAAGCTGCTGGGTGGCCGAAAATGACTGGTTTCGGCATTTTGTCATGAAGTTTTCCATCTTGAAGCCTTGCATTTGACAATAAATTATTTCACCCACATTCAGGTTATGTCTATTTAGTCAGAGAGTAGCAGATGTTTTAGTGGATTTGGAACATTTGATACATGTTATGGGTTAGATAACTAAGTTAAAGAATATTCGCATTTGAAGAGAGTGAACGGCATGTCATTTTTGGAAATGCTTGGAAAATTCTGGAGGGGAAATGAGTGGCGACGTTTCAGCAATCCAGTTAAACAAAGGTCAGTGATCTCACCAAAACACACACAGAGTGGAGTTTCTACCCAGATATTGAACGCAGGGGTGGTTGAAGTGTGCTGGTACTTCCTCACACTGTATAATCACTCCGCATCCTGCCCGTGCAGGCTGTTATGATCCAGGGGTGGGGTGGAGTGGGGTGGGGTGGGAATATATCACCCGTGGTTAATGACACGAGGCTTGCAGAACGTCCGGATCAAACATGTTAACAGAGGGTGAGATTGCACCCACTCATCACTCAAGGATGACATGTCTGCCATTACGCTCTTACATCGAAATATTGCTCGAAAAGTGAAAATGTTCTGTGCTACCGATCGATCGTGGAGACAAATGAATTGCACATTCAGAAAGTTCATCGAAATGCTTCGTATGTCAAAGGTATAGACTACGAACTTGAGCGTTACTCTGTGTCAGGGGTGGTTTAACATTTTGAAACGAGTTGAAACAGCTGTCATTCCCTGGACGTCAATTTTGAAGTTTTGATTTCGATGACGTCGCTTGGCATTTGGTGGGCGTGTGTGTGGGGGTGGGGGTGGAGGGGGTTTCATCCTTATAGGGGTGGAAAGCGTAGCTCGGTCAATATTGAAGTGAGGAGCGACAATATCTCTGTTCACAAAGTGCACCCGGTGATAAAGTTGTCCGGCGATCATTAAATATTCAAATGAAGATGGTCACGTGGGTAGTTAAGATGGAACCGTCTTATCCCAGTATCTCACCTTTGGAACGTGCATCTAAATAGGCAGGTGGTAGGAGAAAACGTCTCCTAGCTGCAGATCGCTGTTTTCCACAGAGGGGGGAGGGGGGGGGGGGAATGTGGTTTCACATCAATTGCTTCGAAAGTCGAAAGGAAGATTTACATCACAGTTTGCATCAATCAGAAGCGTTATCCCGCGAGTCCATTTTGCTGTATTGCTGATGTTTCAAGTAAACTCAGAGGTCGAATTTCCAACGTTTGGATAATTTGGTGTATTTATACAATGCAGAATTTTCCTTTAATATATTGGGAGCGGGATGTATCGGGGAAAAACACTCAATGACAAAAGGTGCCGTGAATAGTTTGAAAATATGCCAAATGCGAACGAGAGTAGGGGTGATGCACAACAACAAATGATCTACCGAAAAGTGGGAGCGCGGTGCTTCTGTGGTTACGGTATTGGACTTCAAACCGAAAGGTCCATTGTTCGATCCCCAACAGGGGTAACTGCGTTGTGTCCTTGTGTACGGTACTTATCTCAATTGTTCATGAGGGCGCACGGCGGCGCTGTATACTATGGCATTCTGCACATTGATGGTGCACTTATCTCCAACCAAATGTAAACCTGCTTGTGTGGAGTTAGTGCGTTGGGAGTCTGATAGTCTGTCAGACTCCCAACGCACTAGCTCTACACGTCACAGTTGCTCGCCTCAGCTCGGTGGTTCTCTCTGGCTACTCCGGTTTCCTCCACCCGTAAAACCGTAAGACACGAGGTGCCCCTGGCTATCGAAAGTGTCATTAAACCCCACTAAACAAATGAACAAACTATTGACGGTTCTACTTTCTATTTGTTTTGAACCAATGCATTCTGCTATCAAATTAGCAACGAAAATTCAACAATTTATGCTCACAAATACGGTAAAAGCTGGGGTCACGATTTTTCGTTGAAATCGAATCAAGCAAAAGGTTAAAAACCGAATCGAATCTCGAATCGAATTTACTTCCCGATTAGTACCATGCCATCGTACTAGTGTTGCCTATCCCCTAGGTGAACCCAAAGTAGCAATATGAGTATTAAGTCCCGTTCACATGCAGAAATATACACATGTGAGTATATATACACGTGGGGTATATTTGCATATAGGTGTAAAAGTATATTTGCTATGCGTTTATATGAGGAAAGAGAGGGGTGAGTATTTTCAATTGAGGAGGGGTAAGCATTACAGATTTTGAAACATTTGCCAGTTCTGTTTAACACATCGAGCCATGCAGATGCTAGCTGTGAAACGACGGATAGACTTCCCTCTTCGTTTAAGTACAGGTTTAACTCTGTCTCTCTCAAAAGACCGACAGTTGTGGAAAAAGGAAAGATCAAGTGATTGGTGGGAGCGCACCGTGAAACATGAATTTACAGATGATGACTGGAGAGAAAATTTCAGGATGTCTAAAGCAACATTCAAGTTTGTTTGTGAGGAACTGAGACCATTTTTGGAAATTACATCGAAAGTTGTAAGGCAAAGTTTGGATATGGAGCACAAGGTCGGAATTACAATTTACTGCTGGCATCATCTGCTGAATACAGAACTATTGGTAATTTGTTTGGTGTTCACAAGTCAACAGTTTGTGTGTGTGTCAAAGAAGTCTGCAATGCTTTGGTAGACTTTCTTCTCCCAAAATATGTTAAATTTCCAGAAGGCAATGATCTGAAGCACGTTATTGATGGATTTGAGAAGCAATGGGATTTCCCGAACTGTGCTGGTGCAGTGGATGGTACACATATACCCATTATTGGCCATTCATATGCTCACGGAGACTATCTGAATAGAAAAGGGTGGTATTCCATCATCATGCAAGGAATCTGCGATTTTAGGTATATTTTCACAGATATAACAGTCGGGTGGCCTGGCAGAGTCCATGATGCCAGAGTCTTTGGCAACTCAGAAATATTCTGTAGAGGTGAAAGTAACACCTTGTTTCCCGACTGGACAAGGAAGCTTGTTGGTCCCACCAAAGATATTACAATGCCAATTGTTTTGCTTGGAGATGCAGCCTATCCTATGAAACCATGGATCCTTAAGCCTTATACAAATCAGGCAAATCTTTCTGCTTCTCAGAAGGAATTCAACTACCGTTTGAGTCGAGCAAGAATGACAATTGAAAATGCCTTTGGTCGCCTCAAGGGCCGTTGGCGGTGTCTTCAAAAAAGACTTGATGTTTCTACTGAGTTTGTGTCAAATGTTGTTTGCGCTTGCGTGGTGCTTCACAACATCTGCGAGTTAAGGAGAGAAGAAATGGAGGCTGATGTTCAACCAGATTATGGACTGGACATCAACGCAGATGTTGATGAAGCAGAATACAATGGCATTGCTCTTAGAGATGAACTTTCTCAGTATTTTGCATCACAGAACCGGTAGCCTGTTCTTGTGTGTAAATGTAAACCATATGGTTAATCAAACCAACAGTTCCCTGTTTCAAGTGTATTTTAAATATCATTTCAGTGTTCTAGTAAAAATGTGAAATAAGAAAGCATTGTTCAACTTTTATTTTTCCAAGAGACGATTGCAAGACTAATCACAAATTTGTTATCCAAGGGATGATGTTAGTTTAATATGTCAATCGTATCGTATGAACTCAGATAATCACAAAACCATTGCTTAATTATAGTTATAGCCTGACATTTAAAAACTATATTGTCAAAAGTTTGGTTTAGTTTGATTAGGGTTTAACGTCGTTTCAGCCACATTTAGGGCCATATCACGACTTGCGTTAGTTCCCACTTCAAGGCAGTTTACTCTGGCTAATCATCGATTGACCCGTGATTCATCAATGTATCATGCCCTGCAACCCACCAAGCACTGCTACGGAACTAACAAGCGCATCCACCAGAGGCTCCAAAATCCAACCCAAGAGATTTCACTGAATCTAATGGGGAGGATGATGAAGTATCTGGTGGCAGTCGGGCTGCCATCCTGAGGATACCTGGGGCCTGGCAGCCAAACTACCAGTGGTGGCTCTATTTATAGAGCCCCGGAAGATCTACGCAAAGCCACATGGGGCATTGTATTGTCAACAAGAGCTACGCTGGGGCGAAACATTATACGCCCGTAGTGGCAATCTTGAGTTCCTATTCACTCGCCAGTGACTTTGAATTCAATAAATGACCTTGAACTTTGACCTTGACCTTCAACTGACCAATACAATTGTTGGCCATGACACATCATCTCCTCATAAGGAACAATTATACCAAGTATGAACAAAATTCAACTAAGGACCTTGGAGTTATGGAGCGGACACGAATTGTTAACGGACGGACATTCTACCGCAGATGTACTTGTGAGGTTTTTTCTTTGATCTTTTCGGCATTTTGCACCTCACAAGTTGCACCTCACAAGTGGGTCTCACACCTCACAAGTACCAACTGTACAAACCCTAACCCCAGAACTACCAACGGTACCGCTGGTCGAACGGACGTGCACCTCTGAACTACATCTGCGGTAGCGCGGACGGACGGACAGACGGACGGACAGACGGACGGACGGACAGACTGATTACATAATACGACCGTTTTTTCAAAACGGGCGTATAAAAATCTCAACTTAAAAACGGAACTGTATCACAATATATATATTTCTAATAACAGTGTTTAGAAGAAAAGAACAAAAGTATGCAGCTGCGCATGTTTTCAAAATAAAACAAATATCTATTAGTCTGATGAATCAGTCATGTAAAGAAAAATGCTCCGCACTTCAAGAACAATGAATATATTCAGCACTAATATTATGAACAAATGTCAACTATAGGTTGTAGTATGTTTGGTCCTCACTACCATGTGCATGGGTGGGTTGTGAAGAAGAAGTGGCAGAACGAGAAAATGGATCACATGGGGGGATCCATCTGCTTGGATCATTTTGATGTCCAATGGGTGGTCCAGATGGGGGACGAACTTGCCCAAGAATCATTTGCATCATCTTGAATTGATGATCTCGCTCTTCTCTCTTTTGTCTTTCCTCGGCGTCAATGCGATGTCGTTCCAGTTCAATCCTCTTTAGCTCTGCCTCAGCTTTCATGCCTTCAACCTTCAGAAACATGCCTTCAAACTTTTCATTACCCTCCGAGTAAGTTTTCATAATTGCACCAACTGTACTTTCAAATTTTGATTTCCGCACTGCCTTTGATTTCTTTTTCTCTTCTTTTTTCTTCTGCACGCTGTCTCTGTGCTGCTCTTCTATCTGACTGTTCGGCATACTCGAATCCTCATCAGGAATGACATCATCCTCTTGGACATCACCCCCAGCTTCAGTTGTTAATGGCACAATGTCATCCTCAATATCTTCATTGTCATTATCCGTTAGAGAATCAGATTGATCGGAATCCCTGCTTCTTTTAGGACCCATGCTTTCAATGACTTTCAGTGGAGATGATATAGGCCTATTACCTAATATTTCATTCAGCTTCTCATAAAATTTACAAAGCTTTCGACCTTTGCCACTTTTTCCAAGTTGTTTTTTGCAGGATCTATAATTTCTTTTCAAAGTGTGCATTCTAATTTTACACTGGAGACTTGCCTTTTCATAGCCATTTTTTGCCATCTCGTCAGAAATCATCTTATAGATTGATGCATTATTCTTTTTAGGATCATCCATTTGCTCTTCCAGATTTTCTTCACTCCAGATAGCAAGAAGGTAGTTGGTTTCATCATCACTCCAAGCTTGACCTCGCCTTTTCTTTGCGGCCATGACTGCTATGAGACTGCCAGATACGAAACACACACTGCTGAGTTATAATAGGGAATGATGCAATACATTTCCCCGCCAAAATTGATGGTAAATTTAGGGATGATGAAATACTTCATCTACTTTCTCAGAATATACTCACAGGTGCATTCATTAAGAAGCGTTTACATGACACATATACTCACGTGTGCAGAAATACATACGTGCAAATATACTTTTACATGACCTCCCGAGGTAGTGTAAATATACTCTTAGTGTATATTTACTGACGTATGCAATTGTGTTTATATGCACAATATACATACCAGGAGCAAATATACACACGTGGGTATAAATACATACGTATGTATACGGCTGCATGTAAACGGGGTATTAGACTATTTAGTACCATCAAACGACAAATATAAATAGATGGACCTATTTCTTGTTTCTAAAAGGTTTCGTGAGCTTTATTCAGCCAATGGTATTACGTGTAGAAATCTCGGGTTGGACTTGTGCATGGTCCCGATGTTCAATGTATTTTTTATTAATATTAAAACCGTATAGGGAGGGGTTCTGACCCGTTGACAATCCAATTACAAGAAACCTATTGCAATGAATGGATCACTACCACAATGAGTTGTGACGTATTCTGTTCTTAACCCTTTACCTAACCTGAAAAGCAGTCGACACTTGCAAAAAAAATTCTTGAATAACTAATTTTTTTCATTTTTTGTCTCAAAAACATAGGTTATGACCCCTCGTTGGAACGAGCTCGACGAGCTCGTTCCAACGAGGGGTCATAACCTATGTTTTTGAGACAAAAAATGAAAAAATAATGAAAATTAATTGGCGATTTTTGAGAATAGCGCTGGCTGGTTTGGCCGTTACGTTTGGTAAAGGGTTAATACCCAGGAGGTGACAACTCGTCCCGCAGTTATCTCAACAATAGGAATTAGATTCAAACGACTCTTCCCCAGGTATCACCAAGGTGGTCGAAGAAAAAGCCATACCTTGTCTCCTGAGTGATACAAGGCATTATTTGCAATGCTTTGGCATCAATGGCGGACTTGGCAAAAACAGTTGCCGGGAAACGAACAGGGTGGGGGAACGGACCCGGACAAAATTTAAAATTTTCGAACCGGAAGAACGCTGCTCCCTTGCATCTGAGCGATCAGTGGCAGTCCACACAGAAGGCATTTTCGATGGCATCCTTGTATTATCTTTGTCGCTCATTTAGCTTGGCAAAATTGTTGCGACAAAGGATACTGAGGACCCATCAGGTTATAGTTCGGCCTAGTGAGAGAAAATTTTGATTTTTTGAACCGACGGAACTGTTTTCTTGCATCTGACCATCAATGGCAGACGACACTGATGCTATGTCGAAATTCCCTCTATGTAGAATGCATTTCGGTAAACCGAGAGTCTATGCAATCAGATCCAATTCGCCTATTGATAATTTTCATGAAATTTCATGCGCCAACAGGTGGTGGGTTGCATAAATTTTGGGGACTGGGCGGGGGTGGGGGTGGGGTACCAATCTGGGGAGGTAGTACACCGAGAAATTCCCCGGTGGCGCATACCGCCAGTCCGCTTCTGTTTGGCATTGCTGATGGTGTCTTTTTTCCACTCAAGGGACGATATTTTGGGTAAACTGAACGAAACGCGATGTCATCGAGGTGTCACCTTCAAATAGTCGACAATAAAGACATGTATGAAATCCAAAACTCTCGCGTATTCGAATTTGGAAAGATTTGAAATCGAATTGAATCTCGAACGTTCGCCATGACCTATTAAAAGCCCACCACATTGTCCTCTAGCCAGAAATCTTAACCCCTTGAACCCCAGAGGCCTTTTTCCGGCCCAGTAACATGATATTTCATAATTTCATTAAGTGGGTGGACTTTTGGGTGAAGGTGTTGTGTAGACCAATCAAAATTTTCACCGTGCAGCCCCAAGGCTGAAGTTGAAAATATTAATTGGTCTATCCCAAATAAAGAATATGGACTCTTCCCGTTGGTGCCATTGAACTGATATGGACTATACACTAGGGCGCAAAGCGGTTAATACTGATTTTGAGCATGCTATTTTTCTGTTTTGAACACGAGCAATACGAACTGGTCCTTGCAGGTTAATCCCTCAGACTAGTAAATGCAAGAAAGTTGACACATAGTCCTCCAGTTAGACTTAATTAGAAACGCACGCCTGCATATCTTGGGCAAAAAGGAGATTTGCACCGAGAAGGAGACTCTCAGCACAGAGAGTACGTAGGTTGATTGTACAGTGATTATTATTATTATTTTTTGGCTATGTAACACAATTCAAGTTATTGTCTTGGATAAGTCAAATTCTGTGAGAGCTTGGCGTTATGTGAGTCAGTTTGAGCGCATCAGGTGTCTAATCCGATGGACGACTCTCAGTTGCTAAAGATTAAGATCTTGTTTAATGCTGAATACATTTCTTCTTGACGAAAATTTCGCGTTTTCCTTTTTTTGTCTCCAGGGGCGATTATCAGGCCCGACCACTTCCAGACGAGATTTGACAGCTTTAACCAGAATGATGTGATACCTCTTAGATGTTTCCATTTCTGCGAATACTAGATGCTTGTACAACAGAGCTTGGCAATCCTTCAAATACTCGTATCAACTCACGGCATGTGGTTCCGCTTTCCTTTGCCAATTTACCAATTGGAAGGTCATGTACCCTTTTCGCGGCCTCGATAGTGTCGACTTACTTAAACGGTAGCATTTACATCCAGAGACTCTTTGACGTTATATAACCAGTAGACAAGTGTGTGGTCCAGCGGTTGGTGGGAGGGGATTCACCGGTCGTACTCTGGTCGCTCAACCCGCGGTCCGATCACCATCGAGTTGTTATCAAGGCTTCTTCAATCCCTTCGTTCCCTTTGTTCATCGCATTATGAGGCTACATTATTTTCTGCTGCATTCCTTGTGGGTTATTTCTGATTTGTCAGTGTTGGGGAACTCACAGTATCCAGATCCCACGGGGAACATAGTCATGCCATATTGATGACTGGAGTTCAGTCATACAACGCGCGCGCCACGATGCCATATGTTTGGTAGCGGCCGTCTGAAAACATTTCCCCGCGTTCGTCCTGCGGCTTGCTCCATGTTTCTTTATCATTAGCGTTGTCTCCCCTGTTAGTGACCAATTGCACTTGCAAGACTTGGGAGCACGGGTACGCTGGCTATGTACTCGTGGTATGGAATGGAGTGAGTTTCGACCCGATGTTATCAAATGACGAATGAAGGACGACCTTGCTTTTCTGTTTTCATATCTTCCACACTGTAATATTGTTTGGTCGTCAAATTAATCTGTGTGAAATGCACAGACTAATGTTTTTGTATGATTTCTTTTTCTTTGTTTTTTTCTTCTTCTTCTTCTCTTCTTCTTCTTTTTCTCTTTCTTCTTCTTCTTCTTCTTCTTCTTCTTCTTCTATGCACTTTCTTTTCCGAACGATAACTCGAAAACGAATTATCCTATCTCGCTGATTTTTTTTCATACCGATAGACAACCCACAATACTCGGCACATATGTTTTTCAAATTCCTGAAACAACGGTGCGTCCATAGGGTTGTTTTGAAAGTGGATCACGTCAGTATCTGAGGCTTGGTATGATCTGTGAACCTGGTACCAACACCAAATGAGTTGACACTCAATGAAGGTTCAAAATATGGGTCAAGGTCCCCGAGGTCATCCAGGAGTCATTCAGTGCATTTTTCAGTATTGCTGCAAATCACATCTTTTGACCCCCCCCTCCCCCCCTCCCCGATGCATTCCCGAAGCTCATACATTCATTTTTAGACTGAAAAGTAGGCGTGGCCAAAAATATTGAAGTGGGTCACGCGCATATCTCATTCATGGTATGATGTATGTACCTGGAAACAACACCAAATGAGACGAAACTCAATGGAGTTTCAAAATTTGGGTCAAGGGAACTAAGGGCACACACAGGTCACCGAGTGTATTTTTCTGAATTACTGGAAATCGCAGTTTATGACCCTCTAATACATTGCTGAAGTTCATCCATGTATCTTTACACTCAACAAGTGGGCGTAGCCAGACATTTTGAAGGTGGGACACACTTTTACCTCAGGCATGATATCACCGATGACCTGTGACCGATTCCGAATGAGGCGAAACTCAATGGAGGTTCAAAGTATGGACCAAGGTCACTGAGGTCACCCAGGGGCGATTGAGTGCATTTTCAGAATTGTTGGAAATCATATTTTACGAACCCTAATGCATTGCAGAAGTTCGAACATGTATTTTTATACTCAAAAAATGGGGGGGGGGGGGCCAAAATGTTGTATGCGGGTCACTCTCATATTTCAAGCATGGTATGACCTGTGGACCTAGGACCAACAACAAATTTGTCAAAACTCAATTGAAGTTCAAATATACGTCAACGTCACTGGGGTCACACAGGGGTCATTGAGCACATTGTTCATACATGTATTTCCACACTCAAACAAAGGGGCGGGGGTAAAAGTATTAGTAGGTCATGCTGATATCTCATGCATGGTATGATGTATGGCCCTGCGACCAACAATAAATGAGTTGAAACTTGAGGGAGGTTAAATATATTGATCAAGGTCACTGAGGTCACGCAGGGGCATTGAGCGGAAGTTCTCAAAAAATTGGGCGGGGGACAAAAGTTTTGAAAGTACGTCACACTCATATCTCAAGCATGATATGACATATGGACAACACCAAATGAGTCGAAACTCAATGGAGGTTCGATATATGTGTCAGCGTCTCTGGAGTCACACAGGGGCCATTGAAGACATTATTCAGAATTGCTGGAAATTTCATTTTATGACGTCCCCAATGCAGCGTCGAAGCTAATAATTTGGGACGAGTTCACTGGGGCCACGCAGGTCTTATTAAGTGCATTTTTCAGAATTGCTTGAAATTTCATTTTGCAGCCTCAATGCATTTCTGAAGTACATACATGTATTTTTCTCTCAAAAAAGAGGACAGAGTGAAAAATACCCATTGCCCTTTATGGAACACTTTTAATGCTGTGGCCCGAAGTTATTTCTGGTTTCTTGCAAAATGTTATCAGAAAGCTGTAGGAAAATCTTTAAACGCTGTTGACGAAAGCCTATTTCTGACTTCATTGAAGAAATTTTATTCTCGAAAAAAGTCCCACACATTCCCTTACTATATAATTTAATTAGATGTTTTTACCATTTTCAAACAGACTCGAACTTATTGGTCACAGTAAATTCTGTTTCTCTTGTTTACCTAGGATTTACTGGCATGGGACAATGTCAGAGAAAGGGCAACAGAGGAGGTGCGGAAACACACCAATCAAGATATTTAGTCTGTATGTAACACTTCGACTATTGTCTGTGTACGGTTTGTTTTTCTTTTTTTCTCACTCCCATTCTTCTTCTTCTTCTTCTTTTTCTTCTTCTTCTTCTCTAATTCTTCTTGTTCTTCTCCTTAGGTCGTTGATTTATGAAATTCTGATACACAGTCATTAGTACTCGGTCACCTATATTTTTCAGTTTTCGGGGGGGAATACGGGGCGTCCCTAGGGGTGTTTTAAAAGTGGGCCACACTCATATCTCAGAATTGGTATGACGTATGGAACTGGGTCCAGCACAAAATGAGACGACACTCAATAGAGGCTCTAAATATGGGTCAAGGCCTCTACGGTCACCCAGGGGTTATTGCATACTTTTTGATAATTGCTGGAAATCGCATTTTATGACCACCCCCCCCCCCCCCCCCCCCCCCCCCCACACACACACACACACGCGCGCGCGCATACGATGCATTCCCAGACTCCATACATGTTTTTGTTACACGCCAAGAACGTTGTCGAGACCAAAAATATTGAAAGTGGCTCACCCTCATATCTCAAGCATGGTATGATGTATGGACTTGGGACCAACCCCAAAAGAGTCAAAACTCAATGGAGATTCAATATATGTGTCAGCGTCTCTGGAGTCACACAGGTGTCATTGAAGACATTTTTCAGAATTGCTGGAAATTTCATTTTATGACGTCTCCAATGCAGCGCCGAAGTTCATATATGCATAATTACACTCCTTAACTGGGCGGGGCCAAACATTTTGGAAGTGGGTGACGCTCATATTTCAAGCATGGTTGGGCGTATGGACTTGTGACCAATTCCAAATGAGGCGAAATAGAATGGAGGTTCAAAATATGGGTCAAGCTCAAAGAGGTCACCCAATGGGTCATTGAGTGTATTTTAAGGATTGCTGGTTTTCGCAGTTTTGACCCTCTAACTCAGTACAGGTTTTTTTTTAAACTCAAAAAAGTGGGCAGGGTCAAAAGTATTGAAAGTGGGGCACGCTCATATCTCAAGCATGGTATGACATATAGACCTGGGACCAACACCAGATGAGTCGAAACTCAATGCCGGGTCAAAATATGGGTCAACGTCACTGGGGTCACATAGAAATAATTGAGCACATTTTTCGAATTGCTGGAAATTGCAGTTTATAACCCCTTAATTCATGACTGAAGTTTATACATGTATTCTTATACTCAAAAGGTGGGTAGGGCCAAAACTTGTCAAAGTGCGTCACACTCGTATCTCAAGCATGGTATGACCTATGGATTTGGTACCAACACCTAATGAGTTCAAACTCAGTGGAAGTTCAATATATGGGTCATGGTCACTGAGTTCACCCATAGACCATTGAATTCATTTTCAGAATTGCTGGAAATCGCCTTTTATTACCCCCTAATGCACTGTTCAAGTTCATACATGTACTTTGTATTCAAAAATGTGGGTGGGGGCCAAAAAGTTTGGAAGTGAGTCACACTTATATCTCAAACATGGTAGGGTCTATGAACCTGGTACCAACACCTTATGAGTTGAAACCCAATGAAGGTTCAGCATATCGGCCAAGATCACGGAGATCACCGAGAGGCTATAAATTTATTTTTCAGAGTTGCTGGAAATCGCACTTTATGCCCCATTGCATTGCAGAACTTCACACGGGTATTTTTGTACTCAAAAAAGTGGGCAAGGCCAATATTTTGAAAGTGGGTCATGCTCATATTTCAAGCATGAAATGACATATGAAACTGTGACCAACAGAAAGTGAGTTTAAACTTCATGGACGTTTAAAATATTGGTCAAGGTCACCGCAGTCATCGTGGTGTCATGGTGTGTACATTTTTTTAGAATTACTGGACATTGAAAGTGGGTAACACTCATATCTCAAGCATGGTATGACATATGGACTTGGGACCAACACCAAATGAGTCCAAACTCAATGGAGGTTCCAGAAATGGGTCAAGGTCACTGGGGTCATCCTGAAGTCTATCAGCACATATTTCAGAATTGCTGTTAATAGCATTTTATCACTCAACCAATGCAGCGCCGAAGTTCCTACATGCAGTTGTACATTCCTCAATTGGGTGGGATCAAAAAAAAATATTGAAAGCGGGTGACGCTGATACTTCAAGCATGGTATGACGTATGGACTTGGGACCAACACCAAATTAGTCGAAACTCAATAGAGACTCAAAATATGGATCAAGATCACTGAGGTCATCCAGGGGTCACTGAGTGCATTTTTTCAGAATTGCTGGAATCGCATTTTAGACCCCCCCCCCCCTTCTCCCCCTCTCCAACGCATTCCCAAAGTCCATACATGTGTTTTTTTATACTCAAAAAAGTGGGCAGGGTCAACAGTAATGAAAGTGTGTAATGCTCATATCTCAAGCATTGCATGGCATATGAACATAAGACCAACACCAAATGAGTCGAATCTCAATGCCGGTTCAAAATATGGGTCAGCATCACTGGGGTGACACAAGGGTCATTGAGCAAGTTTTTCAGAATTGCTGAAAATTGCAGTTTATGACCCTCTAATGCATTGCAGAAGTTCATACATGTATTTTTATCTTTTAAGTGGATGGGGCCAAATATTTTCAAAGCGAGTCACACTCATATCTCAAGCATGGTATGGCCTATGGACCTGGTACCAAAACATAATGAGTTGAAACCCAACGGAGGTTCAAAAAATGGATCAATGCCACTGACTTCACCCAGCGGCCATTGGATTCATTTTTCAGAATTGCTAGAAATCGCATTTTATTCCCCCGATGTATTGCTGAAGTTCATGCGAATATTTTTATTCTCAAAAAAGTGGGCGGGGGCAAATTTTTAAAATGACCTACAGTTAAAACTGGAAGTCCTGTCACGAACAGTGCGCTTATCTAGGCTTAATTCCGCGTTGCAATTGCCATATCGAATGGCATCCAAAGCACAGCAGGTTCTCTTGGTTACTCATAGCAAACACATGCAATTTTTCTGCCAATGGACCTCCGGGTTACCCGGAGGTTCATTGGCTGAAACATTGCCTGTGCACAGGCCATATGTACAGAATTTGATAGCTTTACTTGGGCCATAATGCGTACATTAACGCGCATATCAACGTGCTATTTGTGCGCATTTCATGACAGGACTTTTAGTTTTAACTGTATGGACCCGATCAACAGTGGTGGCATTGTGTGCATTTAATCAGACTTGTTGGAAATCACATTTTATGACCCCCTGATGCCGCGCCGAAATTCACATTTTATGACCCCTGATGCCGCGCCGAAATTCATACATCTATTTTTATACTCAAAAAAGTGGGCGGGGTCCAAAGTATTTAATCTGGTTCACGCTCATATCTCAAGCATGGTATGACGTATGGACTTCGACTAACACCAAATGAGTGAGAACTCAATGGAGCTTCAAAACACAGGTCAAGGTCACTGAGGCCATCCTGGGGTCATTGTCAGAATTGCTGGAAATCAATTTTTTTACCCCTTAATGCACTGTTGTAGTTGATATATGCATTTTTATATTTAAAAAAGTGGGTGGAACCAAAAATTTTGAAATGGTGTCACGCTCATATCTCAAGCATGCTATGACCTGTGGGCCTGGGACCAACATCAAATGAGTCAATACTCAATGGAGGTTCCAAATATGGGTCGAGATCACTGAGATCAACCAGCGACGGGGGGGGGGGGGACCACTGATTGCATTTTAAAGACTTGCTGGAAATTTCTTTTTATGACCCCATAATGCACTGTGGGAGTTCATACATGCATTTTTATATTCAACAAAGTAGGTGTGCCAAAAAATATCCATTTCTGATTAGTTTACAGAACACTTTGAATGCTGTGCACAGAAATTATTTATGGTTTCTTGAAAAAAATTATTAAACGCTGTTTACGAAAACTCATTTCTGATTTCTTTGGAAAAATTTTGCTCCCGAAAATAAATCTCCATAAATTCTCTTTCTGTATTATTCAGTTCTGATGCTTTCACCATTTTCACACAGACTCGAATTTATAGGTAGCAGTAAATTCTGTTTCTCTACTTCTAAATTTATTTTGAAATCGCGGAGTCAGATAGTCAGAAATGTCGCTACAGCCCAGGCGGACATCGCTTCCTTCCGTGTTGATGAGTCCCATCTATGGGACACTGGCGATGGACTCTATTTAAATACGTTTTTGAAGCCGTTTCTTTTCTCTGATAAAACGGTTTTGAGAGAAGGTTTTTGATTCCGGTCAAGATCTGGTTCTTTCTGGCTGCGAATGTTCCTTCGGTTTCATTGGATTTAACCCTTTACCTAATGTAAAGGCCAAAACCGGCCAGCTCTAAAAATCGCCAAATAATTGACATTATTTTTCACTTTTTTGTCTCAGAAACACAGGTTATAACCCCTCGTTGGAACGAGCTCGTCGAGCTCGTTCCAACGAGGGGGTCCGAACCTATGTTTTTGAGACAAAAAATGAAAAAAATGAGTTATTCAAGAATATTTTTGTGGGTAAAGGGTTAATATATTGCGCAAATAATATTGCTTTGGTTCGCTTATTGCTCCTCTCCAGTGACAGATTCTTCTTTGCAATTCATTAGAATTCTTTACCATCAGCTCAAGCCGAGAGGTCCTCGGTTCGAATCCCACCTTAGGCAACCGCGCTGTGTCCTTGGACAAGACACTTCACCCCATTGCCCACGTGGGGGCACGGTGGCATTGTATACTAAGGCGTACTGCACGTCGATGGTGCAACTGCCTTCAACCAATACTAACCCTGCTTGTGTGGAGTTGGTATGTTGGGGAGCTGACAGTTGCTCTCCGTTGTTCGGTGGTTCTCTCCGGGTACTCCGGCTTCCTCCACCCGTAAAACTGTCATGGTCATGATTAGCCATTGTGCAGAGATATGTGGCCTTAAACATCAATAAATAAATACATAATATACCGTCAGCTGTATTTGTTCTCACTCTGCCTTTTCCTTCCATTGACAGATTATCATTATTCATTTTACTTATTAAAACCATTAACAAATTTAGATTTTTCTATATCATAAGAGCAATTATCGATGAAAAACTCATAAACAATAATAAAAAGCCTACCTACTAACTCAATTTTTCCTGGCATGAAACCATAACCACACTTTATCTCTCTTGGTCTAGTGGAGCCTCGGGGAGTAAAGCAAATTGTTGGGTGAAAAATATACAGAACATAACAAGTGTTTGAATTTGGCGCGTATTTTGCCTCAAATTATGAATGGAGGATAAACATGGACCTCCACCATTCACGTGTTGTCTTAAACTCGCTCAATTCAAACACAAGTTGTGTTGTGTGTTTATTCCACATAGCCGAGTCCATGCAAACAAATTAATTTTAGTGACATAAATGTGCTAAATGAATGCATTAGACGCAGATCTGTTTCAAAATTTTGGAAATTTCGGCCAGTATTTTAATGATGATGTAATCAACACTTCTCTTTTGAGTCAACGTTAACTAATGCCGGCTTGAATTCTGTTGGAGCGATATCCATGTTTGTTTTCAATTGACTGTAATCCATTGAATATATTGTGTAAGAATTAATAAGTGTGGAATAAAATTCAGTGGCTTTTCTTATTCACATTTGTTCAAATAAGAACTATCAAGGTTTTTCTGAAAAACTTTACAGATGGGGCTGAATATCGCTCTGCCTCACAACTCGTTTTATAAAATATTCCAGATGCACATTGCGTTCTGGATTTATTCCACATCCACCCCCCAGAAAACATTTTGCGCAATCGAATTCCCACAGTTGTATTATTTCGTCCGTGCACGTCGCGTTTTGGTAAAAAAGGGTAACGTAAATTACGTCAGGGACTACGTCATTCCCAAAAGTTTCGGAAAATGAAGTTTTTTCGAGAATAAATTTTGGGTGAATTATATGCAGTATTAAAGCTGAAATTCGGAAAGTCTGATGCAGATCACACAAGAGGAAGGATGTGGAATAAACATAGAAGGCAACTCGCATCTGGATTGAGTCTGTTTTTATCGAACTCGTTGTGGGGGCGTAAAGCCACACACCACTCAGGCCTTTCAGGCCCTCGCTGTGCATATCCGCACGCCTTCACAACTCTTTCGATGATATAGTTACGAACCAGATGAGAGTAGCGTTCATGCAATTTATTTGTTTTTGACAGGGACGTGACTAGAGGTTTCCGATTGGGGGTGTAGGGTAGTGAATTTCTAACTAGGGAGAGGGACCAGGCGGGGAACCCCCTTCCCGGTCCCTCCCCCTAGTTGGAAATTCACTTCCGAGAAACATTTTGAAAATGAAGCCATAAAAGTGGGCATAAAATCGATTTTTGTAAGTGAAATGCCAACACATTTATGATAGAATTATCAGGTTATTATTATTTGGTATTATTCTGGGAATTGAATATGTGCTAAACAAATGCACAAGCTGAGAAATTTGAGCAATTCCTGAATTTACACTGTCCTAACATTAAATCAGATCTTATGCAGGAATGATCATTTTTCGATGTTTTATCATTTTTAACTGTGAATGATGGAATTAACTCAGGATAACGATTTTACATGATGTGATTTCTTGAAGTGCATGTCGAGGATGTTTTATTTTATTACGATAGGTAAGGTACTATAGAAATCTCGTACCGATTGACATCATGCATACTTATGAAGTTCGATATTGCGAACACTGTATTTGCAAATAGTAACAGGTGGAATTTTTGCCGATTTGAAACCGAGTTGGAATTTTGGGAAGTAAAGGAGACATCTCTAAAATCCAAATAAATGGAATTTCCAACTACTAGTGGCTTGCCCTCCGACTTTCCAACTATAGGAGCTTTTGGCCAGGATTGATTAGTGGAGTGACCCCCCCCCTCCACCCCTCTGTCGCCATGTCCCTGGTTTCTGATATTGCAAGAAATCTATTCTCTTAACACTTTGAACCCGAAAGGACGCCTTATCAGGCCTGTATTGTGATACGACCACAATTCATGAAGTAGATAATTACTGAGTTCACTTGTACAGTTAAAACCAGAAGTCCTGTCACGCAAAGTGCGCTTATCTAGGCTTAATTGCGCGTTGGAATTGCGCGCGATTGCCATATCGAATGGCATCCAAAGCACGGCAGGTTCTCCTGGTTTCTCATAGCAAACACATGCAATGCTTCTGCCAATCCATTGGCTGAAACATTGCTTGTGCACAGGCCATATGAACAGAATTTGATAGCTTTACTATGGCCATAACGCGTACATTAACGCACAGATCAACGTGCTGTTTGTGCGCATTTTATGACAGGACTTCTAGTTTTAACTGTATGGCAGCCCCAAAGCTGCACGTTGACAATATTGATTGGGCTTCCTCCAAGTAACGAATATAGACTCTACCAATTGATGATTCTGTACTGGCATGGAATATACCACGAGGATTCAAAGGGTTAACGGTGTCGATTTACCAAATAGATAGAACACAACGCGCATCTGGATCGCGACTATTTTTATTAGCCGAGTGGCAGAGGCGTAGGGAAGTATGCACGAAGGACAGAAAAGCCCGAGTTGTGTTTGACCTTACGCCTCAACAACCAGTTCGATACAATGTGTCTCGTACGTGTGTTGCGTTCTATGTTCATTCCCCACCCTCCCCCTGGTGTGATCAGCATTTTCTTTAAAACTGGAATATAATCTGCCGAAATTAATCCCGGAAAAAATACCCATTTTCCGATACTTTTGGAAATGATGTTAGCTCCGACGTAATTTACGTTACTTTTCCGTGACTGAAGCTCCGTATGCAAAGTGCGTTGAATATGGATGGATTTATACAACTGTAGGAAGTCGACTACATAAAATGTTTTCTGGAGTAATAAAAATGGATATGGAGTAAATAGCTAGAACGCAATGTGCATCTGGATCTAAAATATTTTATCAAACGAGTTATGAGGTGGAGGGACATTAAGCCCAATCCGTAAAGTGCTTGTGAAGATCATTATATTTCCCATTTTAACAACTATGAATAACGATGACCAAAGTATTTTTCTCCACGCTAATTAATTTATTTTACGTTGCTCTCGGTGACTGATGCGCGTTGTCTAAGGATGAAATTACACAATTGCAGAAATTTGATAGTACAAAATGTTTTCTGGGGAATGGTTATGAAATAAAATAGTTTATACAGTCTCATGTTACATGCTTCGGGTTCCTCCTTACGCCTTGCGTTTTATCATATTATTGACATTCCCTGATCCGGAGAAATAATTTTTCTTAAATAAATAGTCAGCTTGGGATAGGAAGTATTCTTTTCCAGGTGTTTGATGGGACAAAACGAGTCATTGCCTACAGTTAAAACTAGAAGTCCTGTCATGAAAGGCACACATATAGCACGTTGATATGCGCGTTAATGTAGGCGTTATGGCCCAAGTAAAGCTATCAAATTATGTACATACGGCCTGTGCACAAGCAATGTTTCAGCCAATGGACCGCCGGGTAACCCGGAGGTCCATTGGCAGAAACATTGCATGTGTTTGCTACGAGTAACCAAGAGAAAACCTGGGTGCCATTCGATATGGCAATTGCGGGCAATTCCAACGCGCATTTAAGCCTAGATAAGCGCACTATTCGTGACAGGACTTCTAGTTTTAACTGTTTGCTAGTACCACATGGAAGGAACTATTGGCCGTGGTATACTTCACCAAGCATTTTTGGTCACATCTTTATGGAAGACGGATTCTTGTCAAAAGCTGATGCTGCTGTGGGTGTCAGGGTGCTGCGTTGGTTAATGAATTTTAAGAACATCGAGGGTCAACTTGATTACTGGTTTGAACAATTAGCAATGTTCAATTTTGAGATTGAACATCGACCAGGACTCGTTCTTAACAACCTAGCTGCTCTGTGGAAATGCTGAAAGTGTATTCATAAGTTCTGGTAGGGTTTCCAGATGTACATAAAGGTTTCGCATTTTTTATTCGGCCCCATGTGGCTCCCGTAGAGCCCCTTTTGTCGTTAGAGAATGGGTTTCCGGCAAAAGGCTCCTACGGTTTTTAATTCGAAATGCTGAAAGTGTGTTCATATGTTCAGATACGGTCTCTAGGTGTGCATAAAAGGTTTCATATTTTTGATTCGGCCCCATGTGGCACGCTTAGCGCCACTTTTGGCGTTAGAGAATAGGTTTCCAGCGAAAGACTCCAAGGGGCTTTAATTTGAAACTTTGAAAATGTGTTCATATGTTTGTTTAGGTAAAGTCTCTAGATGTGCAAAAGGGTTTTGGATTGTTTTATTCGGCCCCATGTGGCGCATGTAACGCCACGTTGCTCGTTAGACAGTCGGTTTCCAGCGAAAGGCCCTTAGGCTTTTTGATTCGAAACGTTGAAAGAGTGTTCACATGTTCAGGTAGGGTCTCTTGATGTGCCTAAAGGTTTTGGATTTTATATTTTGCCCCATATGGCGACCATAGCGCCACTATTGTCATTAGAGAATCGATTTCTGGCGTAAGTCTCTAGGGTTTTAATTCGCAACTCTGAAAGTGTGTTCATATGGTTAGGCACTCTAGATTTGCATAAAGGTTTCAAACCAGTTTTGTCGTTAGACAATTAATTTCTGTCGGAAGGAACCAATGGTTTTTAATTCGAAACATTGAAAATGTGTTCATATGTTCCGGTACGGTCTCTAGATGTGCATAAAGGTTTGAGATTTTTGATTCGGCCCCATGTGATTCCCGTAGTGCCACTTTTGTCATTAGAGAATCGGTTTCTGGCGAAAGGTTTCTTGGGATTTTAATTCGCAACGTTTAAAAAGTGTTCATATGTCGAGGTAGGGTCTCTAGATATACATAAAGGTTTCGGGTTTACGATTCCGGGGTGTCACTTATTATGAGAGAATCGGTTTTCGGCCAATTTAGGTATCTAGATAAATAAAAAATAAATACAGTTTAGAGCCACGAATCCATAACATTGCGCCTTCAGGCTTTACAATGTTCTGCTGCTATATTGTACATGTATTATAAAGTTGATACAAAGTTAATGAACACCGAAAGCGCGGGCGAAAAGGTGAGTTTTTAGTGCCTTTTTTAAGCTTTCAAGCGTCTGAGGTGCCTTTAAGTGATCGGGCATCCTATTCCAAAGAGTGGGGCTATCCACGGAAAACACCCGACCGCCTGCCTTTACAATGACGCCTGATTTGGATATCAGGGAGTTCGAAGCTGTTGAACGGAGGAGTCAAGATGGTACACGGAATTGTCAAGACCCCAACTAGTTGCCCGGCATCGCTATGCTCCTAAATCATCCAAGTACTACGCAAAAAGAATCAGGGAAAGGATACACTTGTGCTTGAACACTATCTCCACACACACCCGGTTACATACCTGGACGAATTTCGCTTTGCACATTTTAAAAAAAGTACTCCAAGTCCTTGATTCAGAGTCGTCTCCACGCAGCACGGAAAGTTTGACAATAACAAAGTCTCGTTACCGAGTGGAAAACAGATAATCACGGAATACACGTGTTAGCCAACAAACTAGAGATGGGCTGCATACCGAAAAACCGAACCGATACCGATATCATGGAGATGCCCGAAAAACTGAACCAAACCAATCATTGAATACCGAAACCTGTATTTTCAAGTTCTCCTACATTTGCTACTTATAAGACCTTGTTGAGGTTTGGAAACATTTGCATTTAAAGGCTTGGGCAATTGTTCTGGATTTCCACTACACTACAACCTATACGCGCCCAATTGGTTAGCAGTGATTTCTAGTCAAGTCTTGGCTGCCTGTTAAGGCAGCCGAAATGTGACTAGAAATCACTGCTTGGGTGATTTGTTAATTGTAAGCAGAGTCGTAGGACCTTCTAATGGCGGCTTATTAAGGGCCACTGCTCTGAGATAGCAAAATATCTGGGAATCTAAAGGTTAAGGTGTGTTTGGAACAAGTCATAAAATTACTGTAGATGTTATTTGGTGATGTTGCCAATGTTGAGCTCATTGGCAGTGGTATTTGCTTCTGACAAATTGCTACATCACATTACAGATGCTAATGGTTGATTTCAGTTAGTTATTTTCAGTTATACATTGAAAATACAATTCTAAAAATACAACTGTAAAAGTGTTATAGTATTGGCTCCAGGAAGAAGTGTGTTTAGAGGATTATTATTTTGGTCCTCGAACAGGATATTGTTCCTCAAATTAACGATGTGTTGTCAAACACAGGTCCACAGAGATCAAAGCTAATGCATGCACGGGCGCACGCTCGCACGCTCGCACGGAAGCACGCACGCACGCACGCACGCACCTCATCTGTTAACTTTTGAAACGTTTCTTCTTCAAAACCGCTGGGCCAAATTCAAACATATATACATCTTTGGAGTATATCCTTTTTATTTTGTCAAATAAAGCAGCTGCCATCTTCAGGTTGTGGTTAATGCCCCAAAGACCTACAAATCTTTAACAATTTTCTCATGAACCACAGAGAGAATGCCTTTATATTTGGAATGGAGCATTCTTTCGTGTTGAAGATTGATGTTTGTTCAAGGGAAATTTGTAGGTCAATGTTGGAGCTCTCTGTGGGACCATACCCATTTTGAGTTCCATCCACAATTTGTATTTCAAGAACCGATGGGCTGTTTTGAACCAAATTTGGCGTGTAGAATAATTGGGTAACAAATGCGTCATTGATGCCCGAAAACTTTTTTTCACAGCACCGTGGGAACCTCAGGAGCTAAAAATAGAAAACATTCAAATGCATATTTTCTACTCAAAGTTTGCTAAGCACCAAGTATATCCAACTACCTGTTTTACGCTTCAGCTGAAATATTGTTATGAAAAGTGTATATATTTTTTATTTAATTATATCTTTAATGATTTAAGTACAGAAATTAAGATTTTGTTTGTGTTTGACATTATTTTTTAGCTATTGAATACGACAACCATGGAAAATAGATATTATTGGTAAAAAAGGAAATTGTTCAAATTTGCCAAAAAGTTGACGGAGCGAACTGGTATGGGTTCAGTATCGAGTATGAGACCCGTTACTGTTAATTACAGCTTGACAACGCCTTCTCATGATCCCAATCAGGTTCCTGGTGGTCCTTTGTGGGATGTTGTTCCATTCTTCGACCAGCATGGCACCAAGCTCCTGAACACTTCTTGGTTGGACTGGACGGACTGAAATTACACGCTGCAACTCATTCCAGACATGTTCGATTGGATTGAGGTCAGGGGATCTTGCTGGCCAATCCATACGCTTATTTCCCTCCCTCTGTCGGTACATCGGACGGCATGGGCAACATGAGGACGGGCATGATCGTCCATCAGAATGAATCTATCACCCACTGCACCTGCATACAGTCTGACGTGGGCATCCAGGATCTCATCAATATACCGCTGTGCAGTCAATGTACCACGGTCAAGGACACAGAGCTCTGTACATCCACCCCTGCTGATGCCGCCCAGACCATTACTGACCCTCCACTATTGCGGTCATGCTCAGCAGTGTTGGCTGCATGGAATCTCTCTCCTGGTCTTCCCCATATCCTAGAACACCTGTCTGTGTTGTCTTGGCATTACCTTGACCCATCTGTAAAAAGGACAGGTCGCCAATCTTCTCTGGTCCTTCCAACGTGATCCATGGCCCATTCATATCGTGCATGGCGGTGGTTCTGGGACAGCTGAATGAGAATACATGGTCTTCTCGATCGGAGACCACCTTCGTGCAACCTTGCCCGGATAGTCTGCGTCGGAACATTTATCCCGGATGCATTCTGAAGGCCACTGCGAAGCTGGGTTGCTGTTGCAAATCGGTTCCTACTGGCCTGGATGATCAAAAACAGGTCTTCATCTGCAGATGTCTCCCTGTCCCTGCCACCACCATTCCGTCTTACTGGTGTGTCATACTGCTGAAATCTAGCTCAGGCTCTGGTGATCAGCGTATGGTACACACCAAGGGCTTCACCAAGCCGACGATGCGTAGCCACTTGCTCCACCATCCCAAAAGCCCGCCACATTTCTGCTTCAGACAAATGTCTTCTTATATTTGCATTCGCCATATTCAATCATTAAATCACAAGGGTTTGTGTTGAAATGAAGATTGAATACATGTCATTTACATGTAGACATCATGAAAATCAAGGGGCACATGCTTTCCGTGACTGTCACGAAAAGTCTGCCTGTCAAGAGAGCTAATGTAAACACTGGGGACCATCTTTATACATTCCTTAATCATATCCACCAAAAATATCGCAAATATGTCACAAGCAAATTTCACAATGATGTGTCAAATATGTGGTGCTTAGCCAACTTTGAGTAGTATATTTCTTAAACCGCACGGAACAGTGAACTGTATGAAGCATCCTCATGACCTGCAGAAGTAGAGTGGGGTGGTAAACAATTGCCATCGGCCGGGTCAGTGTGTTCTGTTGGGGGCATCGAAAAACGCAAAAATTAAAAAGAAATTCTTCCTCAGAATCACTGTCCGAATCTTTTGATATTTGGTACACAGCATCCATGGATGGGAGGCGGGGGCAGATACAGGTGTGTTCAAATTGAGCCCATATTGATACACGAGACCGAATCTTAACTTAGGGCAATATGGGGAATACACTTTAAAAATCCGCGTCTCCAGAACAACTAGTCAGAATCTGTTATTAGCTCACCTGACTGAAAGTCAGGGTGAGCTTTTCTGATCACTTTTCGTCCGTCGTCCGTCGTCCGTCGTCCGGCGTCCGTCGTCCGTCGTCCGTCGTCCGGCGTGAAGGTGGTGTTTGGGTCTTTTTCTTCCAAACCACTGGCCGCATGTTAATGAAATTTCATGTGAGTAGGGGTTATATAGCGGCATTTTGATTTTTGGGCAAATTAGGTTTCGGCTCATATTGAGCAGAGGGGTGGGGCAAAAATGCTCCAATTCTTAAAAAATCTTCTTCTCAAGAACCAGCAATAGCAGTGACTTGATATTTGGTATGCAGCTTCCTTTTGAGGTGTAGACTCAAGTTTGTTCAAGAGAAGTTTGTAGGTCTATACTTGGCGATGTTATGGGAGGAGCAAAAATTTTGGCCCCACCCCAAATTTCTATTTTTTAAACCGAGAGGCCAATTTGAACCAAATTTTATGTGAGGGCTTATTGGGTCATAAGTACCTAATTTATGCAGAAATTTTTTTTCCTGTAGCCCCGTGGGAACCACAGGAGCTAAAAATAGAAAAAAATTAAAACGCCTATATCTCAAAAACTGCACGGCACTGAGAATTTTTATTTGGTGTGCAGCTTCCTTGGGACCAACAGAAAGGATTGGTAAAAAAAAATTGCCATCGGTTTTATCATAGGGTACAGTTTCGGGACTTTGAAAAAGTGCTGAGTCAGCACTTTTTAACACTGTAGGCAATGGGAAAAACATTAAAAAATCTTCTTCTCCAGATCCAGCAGGCAGAATCTTTTGATATTTGGTATGCAACATTGTAGGGTGGATCTGATTCAAGTTTGTTCAAATCGGCCCCCTGGGTTCATATTTGGGCTCAGTATAGGAGCCCGATTTCGAACTTAGTGCATTTCAGGCAAATTTCTTAAAAAATCTTCTTCTCCAGATCCAGCAGGCAGAATCTTTTGATATTTGGTATGCAACATTGTGGGGTGGATCTGATTCAAGTTTGCTCAAATCGGCTCCCTGGATTCATATTTGGGCTCACTATAAAAGCCCGAATTCGATCTTAGTGCATTTCAGGCAAATTTCTTAAAAAATCTTCTTCAGATCGAGCAGGCAGAATCTTTTGATATTTGGCATGCAACATTGTGGGGTGGATCTGATTCAAGTTTGTTCAAATCGGCCACCTGGGTTTATATTTGGGCTCAGTATAGAAGCTCGAATTCGAACTTAGTGCATTTCAGGCAAATTTCTTAAAAAATCTTCTTCTCCAGATCCAGCAGGCAGAATCTTTGGATATTTGGTATGCAACATTGTGGGGTGGATCTGATTCAAGTTTGTTCAAATCGGCCCCCTGGATTCATATTTGGGCTCACTATAGAAGCCCAAATTCGAACTTAGTGCATTTCAGGCAAATTTCTTTAAAAATCTTCTTCTCCAGATCCAGCAGGCAGAATCTTTTGTTATTTGTTATGCAACATTGTGGGGTGGATCTGATTCAAGTTTGTTCAAATTGGCCCCCTGGATTCATATTTGGGCTCACTATAGAAGCCCGAATTCGAAGTTAATGCATTTCAGGCAAATTTCTTTGAAAATCTTCTTTTCAAGATCCAGCAGGCAGAATCTTTTGATATTTGGTATGCACCATGCTTAGGGGGTGAGATTCAAGTTTGTTCAAGCCAAGTCCCTTGGTCCATATCTGGGCTCACTGTGGGAGCTTGAATTGTAACTTAGTTCAAAATGAGGAATTTTCTTTAAAAATCTTCTCAAGATCCAGCAGGCAGAATCTTTTGATATTTGGTATGCACCATGCTTAGGGAGTGAGATTCAACTTTGTTCAAGCCAAGTCCCTAGGTCCATATTTGGACTCACTGTGGGAGCCCGAATTATAACTTAGTTCAATATGAGGAATCTTCTTTAAAAATCTTCTATTTTTTTTTTAGATCCACTGGTCAGAATCTTTGGATATTTGGTATAAGCTTTTCTTAGGAGGATCAGATGCAACTTGTTGAAATCAATTCTCTGGGTTGATATTTAGGCTACCATGTCAGGTGAGCGCCCTCAGGCCCCTTGGGGCCTCTTGTTATTTGGTATACCTCGTTATTACGAGAGTCAGATCAAGTTTGTTAAAATCAAGACGCTAAGTTAATATTTGGGTTTCCATCGAATTTTAACTTATGGGGAATAATCTTTAAAAATCTTCTTCTTCAGAGCCACCAGTCAGAATCCTTTCATATTTGTTATACAACATCTCTAGTGGTGGGGGGGGGGGGGGGGGGGTGAAGGGTGCAGATTCAAGTTTGTTCAAATCGGGTCTCTGAGTTAATATTTGGGCTCTTTAGAGTGCAATATGAGAAAATGTCTTTAAAAATCTTGTTTCATATTTGGTATGCAGCTTCCTTGAGTCCAATGGAATCAGATGAACAAAAAATGATATCGGTTTTGTCATGGGGTGCCGTATGGGGATGCCCATTTTAACACTGTTGGCGATGGTAAAATGCTGAGTCATCACCTGTCTTGTACTCCATCAACTAATTTGTAACTTACCTTCCTCTTTAAAACCACTGGGCCAAATTCATTTTTTTTGCGCAGGCTATCTTTGGAGCATACAATTTCTACTCTGTCCAATTGAAGCTGCTGCCATCTTTAGGCTGGGGTTAATGCACAAAAAAGCCTAAAATAATTTAAAATCTTCTTCTCATGAAACATCTCAGATAATGTTTTGATATGTGGTATGGGACTTCCTTTGGTGGCGAAGATCAAAGTTTCATCAAGGTACAGTTAAAACTAAAAGTCCTGTCATGAAATGCGCACAAATAGCACGTTGATCTGTGCGTTAATGTACGCGTTATGGCCATAGTAAAGCTATCAAATTCTGTTCATATGGCCTGTGCACAAGCAATGTTTCAGCCAATGGATTGGCAGAAGCATTGCATGTGTTTGCTATGAGAAACCAGGAGAACCTGCCGTGCTTTGGATGCCATTCGATATGGCAATCGCGCGCAATTCCAACGCGCAATTAAGCCTAGATAAGCGCACTTTGCGTGACAGGACTTCTGGTTTTAACTGTACAAGTGAACTCAGTAATTATCTACTTCATGAATTGTGGTCGTATTTTGTAGGGGGGATTTTAACATACATTCTAATCCTTCCAAAGATACATTTTATCTCTTTCATTTGATAAAAGAGTCATTTTTGCATGAGAATTCACTGCTTTCTTTAAAAACTAGCCCAATCCCAAAATAAAACTAAAATCTGCATTAGCAGACAATAGTTTGGGGAAAAATCTATTTCATTTAACCATACTGCAAGAGAAAGAGTGGTGTTCACCACCCCCCCCCCCCCCCCCTCCACTCCACACAAAATGAATGTCAGTTTTGATTTAAAAACTTGTGTTGCAGCTATATAAATCACCAATATCAATAGACAGTGCCATTTTATCCTAACAAATTATGTCAAATTTTCTTCTACATATTGATGCGGTAAAATATAGCCCTGAATGTGTTCCCTGGACCCCCAGCATACCTACTTTCATCACAAATTATGATATAATTCATAAATTAATTGATGTTGACACAAAACAAACCTCTTATGATATTAAATTTCACATTTCTGATAGTTTTTAAATCACATTCTGGCTTCTTAAGATATTTCACATTGTGTTTGATGAATATTTTGCAATATTTTAACAAAAAAAAATAATCCCTCACATTTCTTAATTAAGGTACTTTGAGACATTGGTATGGTATGTCTCTGATAAAACATTACACATTTTTTGAATTTTTTTCCAACAGCATGACAGTGCAGGTCATATGTTATCTCATAGCACCATTAAAATGCCTGAAACCATCAAATATTGATTCTGTAGTGCAGTGCCAAATATTATTTAGAGGTCAGTTCTGGGGAGGTTGGTATTTAGGCTTTTTAAAAGTGTTTTGCCATTTTTTGGAGAAACACACTCAAGACTAAATATCAGAATCCCCACCTCCAGATGTTGGTCAGACGAGGAGGGCGACATTGACTAGTTTGAAGATGAATTCAGTTCTACTCTGGTTGCAATGCCTAAAGCATCCAGGAATTAAAACATTGTTTACCAAAACACAGAGGAAGTGTGCATGTAATTTAAATTGGAGTTCTGAGTGATTCTGGTATTTAGTCTTCAGGAAAACACGTCGGATCACAAAATTAGCTGGACGCTACACTGTTATTCTGACAGTCTTAAACTGACATTGTATTATATCATTGGTAAAAATAGTTCATAGATTGGATCCTGTGAACTTGTGAAGAAAAATCTAGGAAATAAATGAATAGGTATCGCTGTTCGCGTGCATGTCTGTTTCTGTAAATTTTTACTACAACAAGACTGCATGCCCGTGTTTTGAGAACAAAGATTTCCACAGACCTTGACTCAACATAACTTGAATTCATCCGAACTCCGGCTGTTTCTGAGGAAATCGCGCTAAGTTCCCCACAAATGACAAAAGGCCCACTAAAAGTGTCAATAAATCACTTGTTTTATTTTTATTCGTTGTCAACAATTTGTGAAGTGTACGTTCTCAATTAAAATTGAAACTAGGCTTCAAATCTGACGAAATCGGCAACGGACGGCATTGGCACTTCGAACTTTCAAATAATACCTAACTCGCGAGCAACTACCTAACTTCAAAAGTCACTTCATTACTTGATTATTTATCATAGTTTCCAGCATTCTGCAACAATATATTTTACATAATGTCCTTTGAAAGGCCCAAAACAATTAAGTATCCGTTACAATGATTCTGGATTTTTTGCCAGTGGGAGAGCCACGCCGCCAGATGGCACCCCAAACTCTGTTGCATGGTATATAGAAAAATTATAAAATCATGGACACGTACCCATTACCTATGTGCGCACACGCCACTGCGTGGGTGTGCACTATAATCCCGACGAACTTCAGGTCTGGTTGAAGCAACAGTTTAAGGAATAGGTAATTGATTACTTACGACTGTGTACAATTTTATCAAAGTGTTGTTAGTTTGAATGAAGTTACTATTTAGAGGACTTAGCACATTGTATAACTTTTGTGTGCTTCGGTAACAAAATCTGTACTATTCGGATCAGCGCTCGTGGTTGGATAAATATAAATACTTGTAGATTATAGAAATACACTTTTATCCACCCTTTTAGAAGTAAGTAAACATATTGCTTATGAGAGAGGAAATGGATTTACATCCAGAAGGACATAAGTAAAAGTGTTACAGTTAAAACTAGAAGTCCTGTCATGAAATGCGCACTAATAGCACGTCGGTCTGTGCGTTAATATACGCGTTATGACCATAGTAACGCCATCAAATTCTGTAATAATAATAATAACACTTTGGCCAGCCGCTGTTTTGTCGCGGTTCTCGGACGAGAAGGCCATGGTTACCCCTGAACTCCCAACTGCCTCCCTATTCCCACGCTTCTCCTCTCCTCCCAACACTCGGAAACGAACTGCTTGATGACATCCCTTGCCCCATTCTTCCCAATCTCACCGATTAGCATATCAACCCTCTCCTTTGAGTCTCCCCCTAACCACATGTCCTTCATTCTCCCATCCCACTTCCCCATTATACTCCCAGTGAATCTCATTATTTTAGACTGATACTTTGGGCATTCTAGAAGAAAGTGTTCCAGGGTCTCCACCACGCCCAAGTTACACATCTGGCACTCCTTTTCACTGTTTTTCCCAATGTTTCCCCTCAGCTACAGGGACCGCGACCTCAGCTTGAACAACACTGACCCCCCATAGGTGCCATCACGGTACTCTTCAAAACCAGGCTTCTCTTTATCACGCAGGTCACCCAAAGATCTCTTTGATTTGACCCCCTCTCGCCAATTACGGTTACAATCCTCCATGACCCTTTCTCTGACGATCTTTTTGCCTTGGTTTGCCCCAACGTCAAGGTCCGAGATCTCCAATGAGTAGTTTTCTACTAGCTCCCTCACTTGGACCATCCACCCCGTCTTGATATTTGAGTTGAAAGTTCTCAGGAACATTACTTTACACCATCGGCTATTGGGGAGATTTACCAAATAATTAAGATAACCGAGTTTCAATAGGTCTATCCTGTCCTTGGTCCTCATCCACCCAAGCTCACCCCTGATCGCTTCTAGCGCTGCGGCATTACTCGTGCCTGTTATCCATCCTCCTGCATCGTTCTGCAGGATTCCCAAGCTCTTTACGGCTGTGTTGGTTAGGGGTACAACTTCCGTACCGTACCGTATGTTATACTTGGCAGACCCACCATTTCCCAAATAGTTTTCCCCACGAAAACCTTATTGAAACTGTTTCTTCCTATAAGTTTCATTTGGTTAAGGATTCGCTTCCCCTTCAGAATCAATTTATTTGTGTGGTTGCGGTAGATGCCTCTTCCTGTGATGTTTATATTTACCCCCAAATACTCGTAATCGCTAGTCTCTCCTACACTAAGAAGTCTACTGCTCCACTTTGCGGCCCACGGGTATAACTTTGCTCTTGCTTTCATTAAGTTCGAGTCTCCGTTTGCTCCCATATTTCCCAACAATTCCCAGCATCTTCGCTAACCCCTCTTCGCTGTCTGACACTAGCACCATATCGTCTGCAAAAATAGCCCTGGGATCTTCAAGTCACCAACTGCAACCCCCTCGTCGCTATGCAGGAGTTCATCTCCTAAACCTTTGATGTACAATGCAAAAAGAATTGGCGAAAGGATACACCCCTGTTTTAGGCCTATCTCCATAGGAACACGTTTTGTCGTAATGTTTCCCAGGCTAAGTTCACTCTGTACATCTTTATATAATGCTTTCATAATCCCAACAAACTCGCCCCCCCCCCCCTCCCCAAGCCCAGAGCCTCCAGCTTGCGCCACTTACCCTCCCTCCATACTCTATCATATGCCTTTTTAACATCCAAAAAGGCCCCTGAAGATCTTTTTCTTTTTTGCTTTCGCGGATTCTATCATTTGGGATAGCGTGAAAAGATGGTCAGTGACTCTCCTTCCCTTCCTGAAGCCATTCTGGATTTCTCCCCAAAAAACCCTTCTCTTCGATCACCTCCTCTAATCTCCCATACAGGACTTTACAAAAGACTTTTCCAATGTTGCTGCTGACAGAGATCCCTCGATAGTTATCCAAGACGTCTTTTTCCCCCTTTTTGTGAATAAATGTCACTTTGCTTTCCCTCCACTCCTTTGGGACCTCTTGTTTTTCTATGGCTAAATTGAATAGGGCAGTTAGGCTTTCCAAGAGTTCCTCTCCCCCTTTTTTGATAAACTCGTTAGGAATTTCGTCCACCCCTCCCGCTTTTCCATTCCTTAATTTCGAGATCACCCTTCGCACCTCCTCAGTTTTGATTTCGCTGCACACGAAGTTCCACAGATTTTCCTCGACCTGGTTCGGACACTCTGGTGGGTTCCCCATGCCCCATCGCTTATCGTTTACCTTTTCCCAGTGCTTGACTAGTTCTAATGCGATTTGATCTCGCTGTTCTGTTACTCTGCCATCTACTTTCATGCTCTGTGGGTTATTCCCTTTGTTACGGTTACGTTTGTTCACCCATTTCCAAAATACGCTCGAACTCGACCCCCCCCCCCCCCCCCCCCCTGTCGTTCTTATCGTCCTAATAAGACTGCTATTTCGCACTCTCCGGTTGTCGTCTTTAATCTTGTTTACTTTATTTCGTGCTTGTTGGTATTCTTCCTTTGCTACCATGGCCTCATTGCTTTCCACCCCCTTAAGTTTTCTACTTCTCCTGTATGCAGCACATTTAGCTTTTCTAACCTTTCTGGCCTTTTTCAGTTCTTCGTTCACTCTGTACCCAAGTTCCCGTGTTGGCACCCTAATCTTTCCTACACTTTCCTTCCCTGCCTCCACTAGGCTCGCAACTATGGCGTCGGCCATCTTCTGGGCACTGCCCCCCTTGTGTACGCCTGCAAGCTTTGGTTTCAGTTTTTCTTCGAACTTCGCCCAGTCGGCATCCTTTTTGAGTTCCCAAACCTCCTTGAAGCTTCCTTTGCTTTTCTCTGTGTTTTTGGCCCTCATCGTCACTGTAATCAAGTTGTGATCACTATCCAACTCCATTTTTCCCTCATCGTCCACTTCTACCCCTATCACCTCCCTCCATAAAGTCATATCTGTGAGAATGTAGTCAATTATTGATTTTCTGTCGTTTCTCTCCCAGGTCTATTTCCCCTTACATCTAGCGTCCCTGTTCAGAATCTTCAGACCGAGCTCATTTGTGAAGTTCAACAGCTTCCTTCCATTCCTGTTGACTTTCTTGTCCCCACCCTCTATGCCTTCTTCCTTGTCACCTATGTGTCCATTAAAGTCGCCCATCAGAATTATACCGAGACCCCTGTTTTCTAGTTCAGTGATATTGGACCTTAGTGTTGAGTATATCGAGTCATTCCACTCGGGTTTACTTCCCTCCACCGCACAGTACACATTCCCAAGGGCAATACTTTTGTTTCTCAGACTGATCTTTACCCATCCAATTTCTTTTGACACCTCAGCCGAGGTGATGATATCTTCCAGATCTATGATCAGCGACGGTTTTAAATCCTCTTTAATGTACATGCCTACCCCTCCCCCCTTTTTCTGCCCCTCCGTTCTCCCTACACCTATCCACACACATCCGCTTACTTGGTCTACCCGTTCCTCGTGTCTTACCCACGTCTCGCTTATGCCCATGACATCCAACTCCTCTGCCTCGATCAATGTAGCAATTTCACTTGTTTTCTGGTGGAGACCCTGGATGTTGCAATAACCCACTTTCAGGGTACCGAGGTTCATTGGCTTCCGCCTACTTATCGAAAGTAGATTTTCATGACGAGAAAAGTCAGGGATGTGCTGTGTTTGTTACGTTTCATATGTAAATGCCTCAGCCTCTTGTTCATTCGTTAAGTATCTTTTCCGACCAAGAAGCTTGAAAAGATATTTTTCCAAAGAAAATTAACTTCTTTTATATATTCACCAGACTCAAAACAGCTCTTCCATTCAATTTCTTTGAATATCTCTCCGTTGTTAGCCTTTACACCCACAAATTGAAAAGAGTAATGAAATGAATTTATTTGAGAAGTAAGTCAGGTTGCAACCCGCACGAGACGATTTGCTCTTGACTTGCACATGTAATAACTTTCCCGGATCATTGCGTACCTCTCAGCATAGGCGCAATATTTCTTTGGAATTTTTAGATTTGCGTCATTACACATTCACTATCTCTCGAAGACAAGTTATGAAGAGTAATATTCGTAATTTCACGCACTGTTTCCGTATTTATGTACTTTAGTAATCTCTATGGTAAATAAAAACATGAGTGATAACGGGAACAGAAACATTTTTTCGCCAATATTACTTTTCGGAAATAATAACAGCAAAATAATATATTACAGGAATGCCTGTATATAATGATACGTTTGGATGGGCTCATTTTGATTCATTGTGTAACTCTGTAACCATGATACATGTCTTCGAAAAAAGTGGAGGGACAGGTGTCCCCTGTGCTTCCCCCGGTTCCGCCGCCTCTAAATAACAGAACATATTTATGTCAATCGTAGGCTACCAAACACTCTATGTCCACTGGGTTAATACATCCAAGACTGTAACTTCTCGCAGTTTTCAAATTGTGCCTTTTACTTCATCTTGTTTTCGATCGAATTCTCTGGTTTTTCAATTTGAATCAAAGTTTGCATTCTTGAAAAGCTTCTTTACAATCTCTTAGTGTCAAATTAGGTTTTTGTTATTGGACCGAGCCGCCGTAACATTCAAGCGGGGTTGGGGGGACACGCCGATATCCTTGTACTTATCTTTGTGCTGTCTCGGGCCTGATTTATTCCGGACTACCCCCTTTTTCTAATCTCCAGAAGTGAATCAGAATCGCGCACTGTTACTGACACCCCCGCGTCCCCTCTGCTAGATCGTACTAAATTTCGTAAATATCGTAAGGGCGGGGCGAGGAAATGCGGACCCAGAGTTAATTCTGTGACCCCCTCACCCACTTTCGAAAGTGTCAGAATACTGAAGCTTATGCCGAAGTCTGCGGCGACTGCCGAAGGCACGGGCGATGATACGAGGCCGGAGGCGGGGGGGGGGGGGGGGCGTTGGGGTTTCTCCCCCAAGAAAATTTGGAGACTTTTAGAGGCATTGGAGATGAAAGATCACATTATGTTTTGGACTATTTTTAGCAGCATGTTTCAGATTTGCAAGTTCATCAGTGAGTATCCAGTGACCTTGAGTTAAAGCTTTTGACTTCACAATTCTTGAAGAAATAACACCGAGTCTAGTGTATATGTTCATTATATAGATAAACGTCTATTAACATCTAACCATGTACGTTAGTGACAATTTGTATTCCAATACAACAGTCACACTATCTTGCTGATTCTCGCTCGGAGATCTGAACGTGGGCTCCGGCTTGGCACAGGACTAGAACTTTGGGTGACACAGACCTGATTCAAGAATCCCAGATCCCTGCGCTGTGCCCCCTCCCCACGCTCCTAGCCCCGGGGTTACTAACCGGGCCCCCACCCTTTCCCCAACCCCGAATTTCGTATGCTGATCAATCGTTTTGAAACCTTATTTATCTGATAAATCCTAAAAGGTAATATCTCAGAGTAACAATTTAATCGTTTTTGGCGTTTCAAACTCTCCATTCACACAGAGAACTTTTGGTTCCTTCAGAAACCAAAACTGATTTTTAAATTTGCCCTGGTATGGGAACCAAAATTAGTGACATGAACCAAACATATACACATGTTTTGGTTCTTCAATCTGTCATACAGGGCTCAAAATAAGCGGTGTCGCGTCGCTTTTCGCTATGCAAAACTTGCAAAAAGCTACACAATGTTAAATTATGTATAGCATTTTGCGATACAAGATAATCAACTGCAGCCTATTAGGCTGCAGTTGACTATCTTGTATCGCAAAATGTAAATGAAAATTTGCAAACAAATTTGAAAAATAGTTCACTGATGCTTTACTTCTGATTGTGGAACATTCCAGGCATAACTCAGATTAACTCTACATCAAGCATCATTAGCAACTTCATATGTAAGATGAGTTCTGTTGGTTTAAATACTTCCTGTTTTTACAACATATTGCATAAAATGTCCATTAAAAATAAGTACAAGCCCATCAAATTAAAAATCCCAACTTCCATTTTGAGAACTCTATTAAACAACCAAGACGCCATTTATAACAGTATACAAGTCCATGCAACCCTTAATGGCAGTTCAGATAAAAAAACATAGTAAATGTTTCATGTGTTGCAGATCATTTGGTATGGAAGCGTATTGGTGTCACAGGAGAATTTTTTTTCCCTCTTACGCAGGAGTTAGTATCTCTTACGTAAGAGTTAATATGTCTTACGTAGGAGATAGTATGTCTTACGTATGAGATAGTATGTCTTACGTAGGAGTTAGTATGTCTTACGTAAGAGATATTATCTCTTACGTAGGAGTTAGTATGTCTTACGTAAGAGATATTATCTCTTACGTAGGAGTTAGTATGTCAATTGATTGAGATGGGGAATTATGTCATATAGTATATGGGATTCTGTCTTATGGGGCTTTTGTCCGTTGTGATTTCGTCCTTTGAAGACTTTTTCCTATTGTGATGTTGGCCGTCTCCCATAAATTTGCTATGGTCACTCCGTTGGAAGAGTGAGTGTGTGTATGTATGTTTAAGATTAAAAATTCGTACTGGCACATACATTTCCTACTGAAATGTTTTTTTTTCATGTAATAACCCGCCGAAATATTGTTTTCATGAAAATATACATTTACTTAACCTTGATGGGTTTCAAGCATGATACAAAATACACAAAATTGTTTAAACTAAGTGATGGGCTTAGGAACTGGTTAAACTGACTGGCAATAACTTATGTTATTCTTTGATGGTTTCTAAGTTAGTCCTTACAATGATATTACGCAAGCTTTTGTTTTTCTTATAGGCGATGACAGGTCGAAGATTCAAAGGGTCATTAAATTGAATTCATCTTTTAATAATTTTGCTATTTCCATATTCATTCTGTTGTATGTTAAAGTGAAAGGAATGATGGACCCCCTTTCGCATTCTCCCTCTGATATGTTCATATCAAATGGCTAAAGGATCCAAAAAGCTACACGTTTTTTTCTAAATTCATCCGTGTCTTTAAATGGTGATTGTTCAACAGGCTGGATTTCGAAATCATCCAAAGAATGACCTGGAAGGTTAAAATGTTGCACTACTGAGGCATCAACATTATGTTTTATATCATGTTTGTATCTAGTAGAACGTTCTCTGAAAGGATATTGACTTTGACTAACATACTGCTTCCGACAGCGTTTACAAGTGATAAGGTAAATAATATTTTGTGAATCACAATGGAGGGAGTTACGGATCTGATAATGATTTTCCGTTTGTTCGGAGGAAACTTTCTCTTTCTTATCAGGCATAAAAGTATGCAATCTACAACGAGGCGTTTTGCAATTCAATACCGCGCCACCACGGCCGGGTGGATGATTGGGTGACAGGGACCGTTGGGTGGGGTGGGGGCTGTGTGGAGGGGAGGGATCAACTTGAAGGCTATAATTAAACATGGAACATGTCGTAATTCACGATACCATATATTGGAAGAAAGATGTGATATACGATACACACTGGTTGAGTTGGGAGTGGGGTGGGGTTTCAGGTGGGAGAACCACTCCGGACGTTTGGTTATGCATGCCAGATAGAGGTGTACAGTGACCATCTCGCAGTAAGGAACCGCAACCACTGCTAAGGAGTGTTACAAATACGAAGAATGTCTGATTTGCAGTCAATATTTTGTGAAAGGGGAGGGATATGATCCTTTGACGCACAGTCTCTGGAAGAATCATATACACCCTGACTTATCTGGTCTAGTTGATCCCCAGGTAGATCTGGGTGTATATTTGTCTTCCATAGACTACCAGACCCACACCGCGCAGAGGGATGACTGATACCAAGTGTAGGAGCCTCTCTCTCATCTCCTCTACCAAAATGAATCCATTGCCCACACCCCTGCCAATAAAACCCACCTGCTTACAATTCACACCGCCACCTGTACATTTCCTGTGAGATCTGAAGCTGGAACTCCGTTGTGGTACTTCTATGTGTTTATTTATTGGTGCTTAACGCCACATCAGCAGCTAAGGCTATGTCGTGGCGAGAAAACAATGGAATGTAAAAAGTCATTATCATTTGAGAAGTACAAAGATTGAATAAAAATAGAAAATAACTACAATAGATCTGTCAAAGACCGGAATGATTTAAACAACAATGGGTAGAGAAGAGAGGAGAAGAGAATAACTTCCAAATTAACCCGAGGAATTGAAACTTGATGAGTCCAGATTAAAAGAGTAAAACAATTTTAAAATTTATTTAAAAGGTTGATTTCCTTCAAGAATGACAGATCTTTATGAGGATTTGTTTTGTAAAATAGGTCTCTAAGGGACACAACATTGAAATACTGTCGTCTACTAAGATTAAAATCAGTACAATGTGAAAGAATGTGTTCCACTGACAACATCTGCTGGCAGGGAATACATTCTGGTCGCACAGTACCCACCAGCAAAAAAGAATGTGTTAGTCGTGTATGACCAATACGACACCGTGTCAAAATTGCAAGATCCTTTCTACAAAGGTTTCTAGACGGGTAGTGATCTGAAATAGTTGGTCGGAAGCGATGAAGCTTGTTATGTGTCGCTCCATCCCATTCCGCCTGCACATAGATTTGATATAACTACTGATATGAGGCTTGAAATCACTGAACGGAATCTTAAAATCAGTGAGAGACTTGGATAAAGCCTGTTTTGCTGCACTGTCCGCTCTGGTGTTATCAGCGATACCTACATGTCCGGGTGACCTGACCAGCAAAACAGGATATCACATTGGTCAGACATGAGAGTTGATAACTTCTCACGAAGTTGCAAAATGACAGGGTTCTTCAACCTGGTGTTGAGTAAAGTAAGAAAAGTGGAAAGAGAGTCGGAAAAAATAATTGACTTCTTTTCCTATACATTCTCGATGTGTTCAAGTGCGAGTTGTATAGCTTTAACTTCAGCTGTGAAAATAGAACTCTGATTCGGTATTCTGATTGAGGTGATATGATCTCCAGTAACAGCAGCTAATGATACTTTGTCACCATCTTTAGATCCATCTGTATAGATCCTTGTATATGCACTACACCTGGACTTTATGTCGGCATATTTTTGTTTAAACTGCAGGGAATTGGTATCAGAGTTTTTGAAGAAGCAAGGTCCAAAATAACTGTAGGTTTTCTAAGATGCCCAGGAGGAATTTGAGTTTTACGGTTTTCTTTTACAGAATCAGAATCAATTTTGGCAGATTCCACGTGGGGTTTAATTCTAATTCCCAATGGAGGAATATGTTTCTGGTGGCGATTAAAAAAATCAACATTTTGAGGTTCTGAAACACAATTAAAAGTAAGATTTGATTTATTAGCTAAAAGTTTAGTTACATATTGGAGAGATAGTTTAATTCGACGCTTGTCAAGAGAAGGCTCCTCAGCTTCAACAAGCATTGAATCTATTGGTGATGTTCGAAATGCACCTAGACTAATTCTAATGTCGCTATTATGAATCGCATCAAGTGGCTTCAGATACGACTTCCTTGCAGATCCGTAAACTACACAACCGTAATCTAATTTAGATCTAACAAATGATCTGTACAGATGAAGTAATGTTTTTTGGTCAGCACCCCAATCAGTGCTACCAACAACCTTCAGGGGGTTTAATGCTCTCTTACATTTAACTTTCAGTTGTTTTATGATGTGAGAAGTGAAATTCTTTGCTGTCAAACAACAAACCTAAGAATTTCACTTCCTTTACAACTTTAATGCTATTTCCATCCATTTTCAACTCTGGATCAAGATGATGCTTGATGTGTTCAAGTGTGAACTTCAGAACCTCAAAATGTTGAACTTTTTAATCGCCACCAGAAACATATTCCTCCATTGGGAATTAGAATTAAACCCCACATGGAATCTGCCAAAATTGATTCTGATTATGTAAGAGAAAACCGTAAAACTCATATTCCTCCTCGCCATCTTAGAAAACCTACAGTTATTTTGGACCTTGCTTCTTCAAAAAATCTGATACCAATTCCTTGCAGTTTAAACCAAAATATGCCGAAATAAAGTCCAGGTATATTGCATATACAAGGTTCTATACAGATGGATCTAATGATGGTGACAAAGTATCACCAGCTGCTGTTACTGGTGATCATATCACCTCAGTCAGAATACCGAATCAGAGTTCTATTTTCACAGCTGAAGTTAAAGCTGTACAACTCACACTTGAACACATCGAGAATGTACAGGAAAAGAAGTCAATTATTTTTCCGACTCTCTTTCCACTTTAATTACTTGACTCAGCTCCAGGTTGAAGAACCCTGTCATTTTGGAACTTCGTGAGAAGTTATCAACTCTCATGTCTGACCAATGTGATATCGTGTTTTGCTGGTTACCCGGACATGTAGGTATCGCTGGTAACACCAGAGCAGACAGTGCAGCAAAACAGGTTTTATCCTCTCACTGATTTTAAGATTCCGTTCAGTGATTTCAAGCCTCATATCAGTAGTTACATCAAATCTATGTGGCAGGCGGAATGGGATGAGGCGACAAATAACAAGCTTCATCGCTTCCGACCAACTATTTCAGATCACTACCCGTCCAGTAATCTTTGTAGGAAGGATCTTGCAATTTTGACACGGTGCCGTATTGGTCATACACGACTAACACATTCTTTTTTGTTGGAGGGTACTGTGCGACCAGAATGCATTCCCTGCCAGCAGGTGCTGTCAGTGGAACACATTTTTTCACATTGTACTGATTTTAATCTTAGTAGACGACAGTATTTCAATGTTGTGTCCCTTAGAGACCTATTTTACAAAACAAATCCTCATAAAGATCTGTCGTTCTTGAAGGAAATCAACCTTTTAAATAAATTTTAAAATTGTTTTACTCTTTTAATCTGGACTCATCAAGTTTCAATTCCTCGGGTTAATTTGGAAGTTATTCTCTTCTCTTCTCTTCTCTACCCATTGTTGTTTAAATCATTCCGGTCTTTGACAGATCTATTGTAGTTATTTTCTATTTTTATTCAATCTTTTTTACTTCTCAAATGATAATGACTTTTTACATTCCACTGTTTTCTCGCCACGACATAGCCTTAGCTGCTGGTGTGGCGTTAAGCAACAATAAATAAATACATAGAAGTACCACAACGGAGCTTCAGCTTCAGATCTCACAGGAAATGTACAGGTGGCGGTGTGAATTGTAAGCAGGTGGGTTTTATTGGCAGGGGTGTGGGCAATGGATTCATTTTGGTAGGGGAGATGCGAGAGAGGCTCCTACACTTAGATTCGGCCATCCCTCTGTGTGGTGTGGGTCTGGTAGTCTATGGAAGACAAATATACACCCAGATCTACGTGGGCGTCAACTAGCCCAGATAAGTCAGGGTGTATATGATTCTTCTTGAGACTGAGCGTCAAAGGATCGCATCCCTCCCCTTTCACAAAATATTGACTGCAAATCAGACATTAATCGTATTTGTAACACTCCTTAGCAGCGGTTGTGGTTACTTACTGCGAGATGGTCACTGTACACCTCTATCTGGCATGCTTAACTAAACGTTCGGAGTGGTTCCCCGCCTGAAACCCCACTCCACTCCCAACTCAACCAGTGTGTATATCACATCTTTCTTCCAATATATGGTATCATGAATTAAGACATGTTCCATGTGTAATTATAGCCTTCAAGTTGATCCCCCCTCCACACAGCCTCCACTCCACCCAACGATCCCTGTCACCCAACCATCCACCCCGGCCGTGGTGGCGCGGTATTGAATTGCAAAACGCCTCGTTGTAGATTGCATACTTTTATGCCTGATCAGAAAGAGAAAGTTTCCTCCGAACAAACGGAAAATCATTATCAGATCCGTAACGCCCTCCATTGTGATTCACAAAATATTATTTACCTTATCACTTGTAAACGCTATCGGAAGTAGAATGTTGGTCAAAGTCAAAATCCTTTCAGAAAACGTTCTACTAGATACAAACATGATATAAAACATAATGCTGATGCCTCAGTAGCGCAACATTTTAACTTCCCAGGTCATTCTTTGGATGATTTCGAAATCCAGCCTGTTGAACAATCACAATTTAAAGACACGGATGAATTTAGAAAAAAAGCGTGTAGCTTTTTTGATCCTTTAGCCATTTGATATGAACATATCAGAGGGAGAATGCGAAAAAGGGGTCCATCATTCCTTTCACTTTAACATACAACAGAACGAACATCGAAATATAAGAAAAACAAAAGCTTGCGTAATATCATAGTAAGGACTAAATTAGAGCCATTCAATGAATAACTTAAATTATTGCCAGTCAATTTAACCAGTTCCTAAGCCCATCACTTAGTTTAAACAATTTTGTGTATTTTGTATCATGCTTGAAACCCATCAAGGTTAAGTAAATGTATATTTTCACGAAAACAATATTTCGGCGGGTTATTACACGAAAAAAAACATTTCAGTAGGAAATGTATGTGACAGTGCGAATTTTTAATCTTAAATACACACACTCACTCTTCCAACGGAGTGCCCATCGCAAATGTATGGGAGAGGGACAACATCACAATAGGAAAAAGTCTTCAAAGGACGAAATCACAACGGACAAAAGCCCCATAAGACAGAATACCTTATACTATATGACAGAATTCCCCATCTCAATCAACTGACATACTAACTCCTACGTAAGAGATATTATCTCTTACGTAAGACATACTAACTCCTACGTAAGAGATATTATCTCTTACGTAAGACATACTAACTCCTACGTAAGACTTACTATCTCATACGTAAGACATACTATCCCCTACGTAAGACATACTAACTCATACGTAAGAGAAATTATCTCCTACGTAAGAGAAATTATCTCCTACGTAAGACATATTAACTCTTACGTAAGAGATACTAACTCCTACGTAAGAGGGAAAAAAATTTCTCCTGTGACACCAATACGCTTCCATAATTTGGAAATGCCCAGAAATGGATGAAACTATTCTATCTACTTAGAAGAATTCAATATAAAACAGCATAACATAACTCTGGTTTTCAAAAATAGCTATGTAATTGACGGCATTAATATAATTTTTCGATCGCTTCGCGGTTTTCCCTTCAGAGAAAACAATATTTGGTGAGGCGAAGCCGAACCTAATATTGTTTTCTCTGAGCCGTATATGACACTGTATCTGCCAACTAAACGCCCTGTAACGCATTTATTATGCACGGCATTCTAAAATGTCACTGGGGAAGTTACCTCAACGAATAGTTAAATTATGCGCACTTTTCGGAATCTTGGGCTGGTTTGTAACCTATTATTGGGATTTTCCTGAACGCTCGAGTCGAGGCTTCTCTCTTGAAGTTGAAGGATTAGCTTTCGCTATTAAATGTGGAAAACTCCACCTCAATAAACGATGAACGGCATATTTTAAAATATAATAAACCTTTACACCAAGAGGGATATTTGATTCACCAGTAATTATTGCAAAAGTAACAACCAAATTCACATTGACGAAACACAGAGTTGCTCCACTTCGCAAGACAGTATTCAGTAAAGTGAATCCCAGTGACGTAATTTTCTCTGAACTGTAACGTCATCACTGACCTGAACATGGAGATCAATGAACGCTATTCTATTTTTCAATTTGCGTCTTTCCATCGATAAGGCAAATGAAAAAGTTCCCCTTAAAATAGTTTTATAACACATTTTGTGGTCAATATTGCGAGATAAATTTATCATCACCACAGTGTGTGTCTCCGGAAATTCTGATCAAGTCTCGTTGTATGCAGAGAATCGCATTTCGACTCGCCCTAACGGGCTCGTCGAAATACTATTATGTTCCTACAACTCGATTACAACTCGACTCGATCTGAATTCCCAGAGGCACACACTGTGATGATAATCTGTATAGAACACATTTTCTTGAAAAACTTTTTGCTCTGTGAAAGTAGTACAATATTATCTACGAAAAATAGCCCTGAGATCTCCAGGTCCCCAGGTGCTACCGCTTCATTGCTGTCTTTGATATTAACAACACAATGAATGTCATGGAGAGGCCTCACGCAAGGGTGTATCCTTTCACCTATTTTTTGTATAGTTGAGAGAAATCTAGCCAACAGACCTCTGTTATAGTACGGAGGTCCACTGATTGAATCTGTTATTCGTACTTTTTGTGCTTTTTCAGTTAAAGTTTGTCTTTGTGGAATCACTGCAAACCTATCTTTTTTCTCGATGGTGGCGGATTGGGGAGGCATTGGGGCAAGACCAATAACACTTCGACAAAAGTAAAAAAAGAATCCCATTTCTTGGACTCGGCTAAGTATTCCACCTTACGAAATCCCTTCTACAGTTAAAACTAGAAGTCCTGTCATGAAATGCGCACAAATAGCACGTTGATCTGCGCGTTAATATACGCGTTATGGCCATAGTAAAGCTATCAAATTCTGTTCATATGGCCTGTGCACAAGCAATGTTTCAGCCAATGGACCTCCGGGTAACCCGGAGGTCCATTGGTAGAAACATTGCATGTGTTTGCTATGAGTAACCAGGTGAATCTGCCGTGCTGTGGATGCCATTCGATATGGCAATTGCGCGCAATTCCAACGCGCAGTTTAGCCTAGATAAGCGCACTATTTATGACAGGACTTCTAGTTTTAACTGTATTGCCTGCTTATGACTACAGAATACTTTTTTTCATCATATGTGTTTATGTGACCTGTTTTGTGGCACATTGTGAACTGCCATATAAACACGTCTCGATACGATCAACAGGCAGTTTCTTATATATAAAGCACCCTAGCAGCATGCACATGGTTAAGAAACTGTATAGACGGATACGGGCTTAGATAAATGCAGCGATCTGTTTGGTTTAGAACATGGGTTCAGAAATAGCTAGCAATCCTGTAGCAACCTACAAGTCAGTAGTAATGGCACAAGACTACGAGTGTTGTAGAACACTGTAGTATTGGGTAACTACAGAGGAAGGTGACCATAGGACAGATGATACTGACTATTGACAAGTCATCTATAGTAGCCTTCGCGCTAAGAAGGTCATGGGTGGTCTAGAAGGCATGGGGGACAAATAGGTGCTAGTAACCCTAATTATCCTCCGAAGCTATCATCCGTTACATATCCTCTACATCATATCTTCCAGAAGGTATCTTCCAATATTACATCACCATTTTAAAGGTATCCTCCAATAACCAGATGTGCTATGTCCGAGCCAAATCAAAATTTTTTGAGTCTGTTCAAATGGGAATTGATCACGGCAACATATCGCCTAACCTCGAAACTGAGCTAACGACAACGCCTGGATATATATATATATATATATATATATATATATATATATATATATATATATATATATATATATATATATATATATATATATATATAATTACATTGTTAATGTAGTTATACGTTTTGGGTCCAAATACTCAATTCCCATTGGTCAGCTGGATGAAAACGTCATGACCAAATGCAATTCATTTTCCAATGAATACATTTAGTCGAACTTTGACCCGCAGTTAGGGTAGAGCGTGGTTGACAGAATGTAATTCGGGCGATGTTTGGGCGGGTTTATAATTTTTAGCGCCTCTCGCAGTGATCAGTGGTTATAGTTTACTGATATGTTAAATAAATTGTTTTGGACATTCCAAGTTTCGTTGCGAAAGACGGCAATTTGACAAATTTGGGTCAATGCCGAAAACCGGCGCTCAACTCAGAGTTGTGCCCTTTGTCTTTTGTGTGAGGGTGAGTTTTCGCCTCATTCGTTCGTACATGTTTTATTTCGTCTTACTGCTTTGTCGTTTGGAAAAAAGTAGTTTAAACAATTACGGAATGTTACGGGATTCATACATAATTTGTACCCATTCCAACACGTTCATACTCCAATAAAGATAATAAAAATTGCATTCGATTCTTAAATAAACACAAAAGAAAATGGGAGAAACGTGTGGAGAAAATATTGAAAATAGAAAATAGTTCAAATGACAGCGAGTAACATAATAAATATATTTTGATTTGAAACGCTGCGTTTTTCAATGTTTCCACATATCATCAGAGATCAAGTCAAAATACTTATTTTGTTGCCAGGACAACAACCTTGGCAGTTACTTCCTTGAATGGATCTGGATTTATGACCAACTCATATTTATGATCATGAAAGTTAAAATTAAAAAATATCCCAAGGAGAAAATCATTTTAAGATTTTAGGCAATCAACACGTCGCAACACACATGTTGATTTGATTGGATTTGAAGACTTCCTCTTGCCAAGAGAGACTCTGAATTCTGAAGTCAAGTTATATGGCCAAGGTAAATACCACACTGGGTGCTTTAGTGACAACATCAACAGAAAGCAGACATTTGATACTTCGTTCCACGTTTATTTCATTTTAAATCCAACATTAAAAAACAATCACATTTCATTGATATAACCAGGGCCGGCGGAAGAAGGGGGGCGACGAGGGCGGTCGCCCCCCTTGCCCTCGCCCACGGGGGCGAGCGGGGGCGAAAGTGTCCGAAAATAAAAAATTAGCATTGTTATTGATCAACCATCAGAAAAAAACAGGATCATACTGATCAGCCTATTATTCAGTTGTATCTTTGAAGAATCAATTCTCCGGCATGGATGTATATGTATACATTAACCCTTTACCCAACGTAACGGCCAAAACCGGCCAGCGCTATTCTCAAAAATAGCCAATTAATTTTTAAAATATTTTCATTTTTTGTCTCAAAAACATAGGTTATGACCCCTCGTTGGAACGAGCTCGTCGAGCTCGTTCCAACGAGGGGTCATAACCTATGTTTTTGAGACAAAAAATGAAAAAATTAGTTATTCAAGAATTTTTTTTGCAAGTGTCGTCTGCTTTTCATGTTAGGTAAAGGGTTAATTGCCCATGGGCATGGCATTCAATGGATAGTAGGCCTATGAATCAGCAAATTTTGCCTACCTGCTCAGCCTGACTGTTTTATTAGTTAGATGGCCAAAAGCCGAGTTTGTCGACAACAAAACTGGTTCGAAGCCTATGGCACTAGATAATCCGAGACTTATACTAGCACCGAGAGGGGGTAGGTAAACAGGGCAACTGCTCCAGGGTCCGGCCTCCGGCTGTAAAAAAATCATTTTCTTTCTATTATAAAAATACAAGAGGAATTTCAGGCCAAAGGCCACCAGAATGCACAATTTGAGAGCTCCATTAAAAATTTCCTGGGGGAAAACCCCTCCACCCCCCCCCCCCCCCCTTCTAATACCTCGTGTCTTTGGCACTCGGTGCAGATGCCTTCAGCATCTGAGGCGTCCCCTCCCAATTTTTAGGCAATATACGTGCACTTGCCCTCATCAGAAAGTTTCGCCCCCTTGCCCTTTGCTGCTTCCGCCGGCCCTGGATATAACCAATGGAAAAATCTAAATTATTTAGGAAATGAAGTTAATTCCCCAGGCCCCTTCCCAAGCTCACACACACAAAAGAAGTAGAACAAAACAAAAACGAAAGAAAACAAACTAGAAAAGAATAAAACGAATAAAAATCGAATCAATTTCCCATGTTCTCTCGATGTCAGAAAGATTCTTCAGTAATCAACTATATTATCTGGTCTTCTGGCTGAACCCTTTTTACAACACTCGATTCTTTTTCGTTTGGTATTTCGCTTTGTGTTTTTCTTAGTGTTAATGCTTTAGCGTGAAAAGAAGTACTTTCCTTATGTTTTTCTGTCTTTCAATGAATATTTTAGGTTTATAAACGGATTGTGAAAACTCCTGTAGTCATGCACAGCAGTCAGTGTACTGAAAAAGAACAAAAACTGTGATCAGTGTTTGACGTCGAAGCGATAGAAATCATGTCATTTAATTATGGTCCGGATTTTACCTCCAATAGGTAGCAAGGCTTTTCGTACGTGTGGAGGAGCGCCCTCTACCGGTCAAACGGTTTATACAAACAAAGTACAGACAATACAGTTAAAACTAGAAGTCCTGTCATGAATAGCGCGCTTATCTAGGCTTAATTGAGCATTGGAATTGCGCGCAATTGCCATATCGAATGGCATCCACAGCACGGCAGGTTCTCTTGGTTACTCATAGCAAACACATGCAATGTTTCTGCCAATGGACCTACGGGTTACCCGGAGGTCCATTGGCTGAAACATTGCTTGTACACAGGCCATATGTACAGAATTTGATAGCGTTACTTGGGCCTTAACGCGTACATTAACGCACATACCAGCGTGCTATTTGTGCGCATTTCATGACAGGACTTCTAGTTTTAACTGTATGTAGAGAGACTGATTCGAACAGGTTTAGGGCTTGGGAGTTCAGCTTATTTATACAATACAGTGCAATCGCCGAAGGCTGGTCAAATTCCAGGCGTGGGCAGTGATGTCAACGCATGTGTTTACCAGGTAATACAAATCATCATCAGCAAAATTTTATTTAATGAAACACCGGATGGTGCCCGGTGCTTCGTCAATTAAATTTTTGATGATTAGTCCTATAAGTAGTGTTTGGAATCTAATATTATTGCGTCGGTGGAAATATTGCCCACTCAAGGAAAGTGACCAGTCCACGGCGACCGAACTGTACTACTGAATAAGAACCGTAGTGTTCAAGACCGCTTTGGATGGATGGGGAGCGGCGGGCGGGGGGGGGGGGGGGCGGGTCATCCCTCCATCACCCGCTCACGGGGAAAATATATATTTATATTTACAACACTGAAGAGTCTGACAGTGCTTTTTCACCACGAGTGTGTATATATTCTGCAAATATTTGTAGCACCTTTGAATACATTTTATTCAATCACAAGTGAAACTTTTTCTTGACATTGAATTTAGAGGTTTCATAAATGAAGCCAACAGTCAATCCACGTCATAATGTTAGACTCACAGGGGGTGTCGCGAAGAAGGCCGATTACGGGAGGGGATGTAAATATGATTTATCCCGGCTAAGATACCTGAAGTATCGACTGATCAGATAATCCAACTACAACATTTTACCCTTTGAACCCTAGCGGCCGCTTTTCCGGCCAGGAACATGATACGCCATAACGTTATTAAATAGAATGGCTGTTCAGTAAACATGTTAGGTTGACCAATCAATATTTTCAACGTGCAGCCCAGAGGCTGTACGTTGAAAATATTGATTGGTCTACCCCAAATAATGAATATAGACTCTTCTAATTGTTGCTATTGAACTGGCATGGAAGATACCACTAGAGTTCCAAGGGTTAAATAAGGTTTTTCTGCAGCTTTCAGTGAAAAGCTGAGGGAACTATTCAGTTTCAATAATAAGTGGCGGAACACGGCTCGTTGGCTACCCTCTAATGGCGTTTAAATGGACATGTACGACGTTTTTAGGTAGCGCGATGGCTAGGTGGTTACGGCATTGGACTTCAAACCGAAAGTTCCACGGTTCGATCCCCGTCAGGGATAACTGTGTTGTGTCCTTGGTAAGGCACTTAATCCCGATTGCCCACACGGGGCACGGTGGCGCTGTGTACGAAGACGTACTCCACGTCGATAGTGCACTTGTCTTCAAACAATGCTAAACCTCCTTGTGTAGAGTTAGTATGTTGGGCAGTCTGACAGTTGCTGGCTACTGCCTGGTGGGAGTCTCATGGTACTCTGGGTTTCTCCACCCATAAAACTGTCCGACCCGAGGTGACCTTGGCTGTGGAAAGTGTTGGTAAACCCCAGTTTATGAGGGGGTGAAGAGTCCCTCAAAGACAGTAAGGAGTCCCTCACAAACAATGAGGATCCCCTCACAAACAATGAGGACCCCCTCACAAACAGTAAGGAGACCTGTACAACCCGCATATAAAAAAAATACTGCATATGTAAAAAACTGCAAATGTAAAAAAAAAATCAACCGCATATGTAATAAAAAAACACATATGTGAAAAAAAATTGATCAAATGTAAAAAAAAAGTTGAAAAAAGTGTTACCGCATTTGTGAAAACTTTTTTACTGCAAATGTAATAAAAAATGAAACTGCATTTGTAAAAACGTTTTTACTGCATATGTGAAAACAACTCGAACACTCGAACATGAGGATTTGATCTTGCGATTTTCAAATTTATAAAGATATCATTATTGGCACGGAGTTTCACCATTCTTATGGGCATGATAACTGAACAATTCAGATGCAGTACGATCTCGACATCTCGTCGTTGTTCTCCGGGGCCATTGATAGGAGGGGTGGATCCAGAGTGGTAAAACCGGGTGCCCGGAGTTTTTGAGGGCCCGGTCCCTGGGTTCAAGTTCACATTTAACAAGGGCCCACAAATACGTTTCTGACTGTCATGTTTGTGGCAATTTAGTAGGCAATTGTATGTTGCGCAAATTGCGGGCCCCACGCGAGAATAAGTGACCATATTTTGAAAGTAAAGTTTAAGTTCACGGCTAAAAATCGAAGAACCCTTCGACTCTCTAAAAAACAAAAGTTTTTCCGGACCCCCACCGACGAGGTGGGTACACCCCCACTCCACTTCGCCAAAAATTGCCGTTTTGCGGCTTGTATGATCCCAACGAACACGCATAAGTACAACGTTGTAGTCACGTTGTGTGTTTAAAGGGATGCGTCCAGAATCATAGGGCCCTGTTTTCAAAGATAACGCCGGGGCCCATCTGTCTGTCTGTCTGTCTGTGTGTCTGAGCGACCGCAGATGAACTTGTGGGCTTCATTTTGTCCGTCCTTTACGTAGGGTCAGTACTAGTGGGGTTTGGATTAGTACAGTAACCACTTTTGAGGTTCCTAACCCACTTGTGAGGTGCAAATTGTGAGGTGTGCAACCGAGAAAAAGACCAAAAAACCCCTCACAAGTACATCTGCGATAGAACGTCCGTCCGTCCGTCGGTCCAAGTTGATTAAAGAGGTTTAGGGGACGTGAAAAACTGTCCGTCCATGGTTTAGGGGCCATTTTTTGTTTTAAGGGGCCATTTCTGGTTTAGGGGCTTAAAATAAGAATGGCCCCTAAACCAAAGAAAAAAAGGGTTTGGCTAGGGTAGGGTCAGGATCAGGGGTGGGGTGGGGTGGGGTTAGTGTTAGGGTTAGGGGTAGCCTCAGAGTAGGGCTTATGGTCGGGGTTTAGGTTTCAGTGAGGGTTAGGGTCAAGGGTGGGTTTTTTTGGGATAGGGTCAGAGTAGGGTAGGGTTAGGGTGTGGGTTTGGATGGAGGGGTGGAGTGGGGTGGGGTGGGGTGGGGTGGGGTGGGGTGGGGTTAGTGTTAGATAGAATTTCTAGGGTGGTTAAGGTTAGGTTAGGGTTAGTCTGTCCGTAAATATGTCCAAATGACCCCTAAACCCGATTTTTCCGGACGTCCGCCCGTCCCTCTCTCTCTCTCTCTCTCTCTCTCTCTCTCTCTCTCTCTCTCTCTCTCTCTCTCTCTCTCCCTCACACACACACACGCACAGACCCATCAGATACGGATCTAGGATTTTTTCAAAGGAGGAGCGCTAATTACCATTACATTTAGTCCAAACTTGGACCAAGGTCCGTAATATAATTTTTTGATTCGGTACGTCCACAGGACGTTCCAACCAAAAAATTATATTACAGATTTTTGGGTTCAAGTTTGGACTACCTCATAATAATGCAATGATATCCTTTACGTATTTGTCCCCCGTCATGTGGAATCTGCCCCACTACGTGCCCCCCCCCCCCCCCCACCCCAACTATGTTCCAAATTCCTGCCTCTAAGGATAGCTTTATAAATTTGAAAGTCTCAATACTAAATCCTCGTGTTCGAGTAGTTTTTACGTATGCAGTAAAAACGTTTTTACAAATGCAGTTTCATTTTTTATTACATTTGAAGTAAAAAAGTTTTCACAAATGCGGTTACACTTTTTTTTACATTTGGTCCATTTTTTTTACATATGTGGGATTTTATTTTATTACATATGCGGTTGATTTTCTTTCACATTTGCAGTTTTTACATATGCTGGATTTTTTCACATATGCGGGTTGTACAGAGACCCTCAAAACTGATTCCTCCCATTCTCATACAAGAAAATCCGATACTTCAAACATAGTGTATTTTATTGACTGGGGTGGGGATGAGGTAAACTAGCCTCTCCCTCATAGCTATCCCGTCATTCATCATTTCATCATCACTCTTCTTTTAAATACAATGTTATCTGTCGGCTTTCATCAGTTGTTAATTTAAATGTACACTGTGGAGATCTGCCAGTGTGCGAGTCTTGTGGAAAGTTCTTTTCTCGATCAGACAACTTACCGAGACATCATAGGGCGTACTGTTCCCAAATAATAATGGGAGGTGAAGGCCATGAATCGAAAGAAGATGACATCTTGTCGGATTCTGAGGAGCGCACAAATTCAGGGGCAGAAGATACCAATACAACTACTGGAATCGAATACTCAGAAGATGAAGCCGACTAAAAAGGTAGACGATTTTATCCGAAGAGTATATGAGGATAATGTGGAAGAATTTCAGGAGTTGAAAGCGTCGTATATAGACAGTGGCTTGTCCAAAGACAACCCCGTCAAAGAGGCCAGGGAATATCTTGAAGACCGTGTGAGCGATTCCGTCTGTAAGAGGTTTTTCAGTGGGATGAATCAAGTACGGATGTTCAGACGACCTCCGCGATCAACAGAAAAATAAAAGAAACTGCTCAGCGACTTCGGCGCGATGAGGGTTTCGGAATGAGCAAAGCCGAAAAATTCGCAATTGAGAAACGAAAATATCGATATGATTCTTTATTAAGAAACTATACGTTTTTAGGTTTGTCAATAGAAAGATATGACGATTAGAGATTTGTAGCCGAAATAAAACTGTCAAAAACCATGTAATACTTTTTATAGCTGAAATAATACTCATATCCTTGAAAATATTTCGTTTACTGTTTATAATCTCCTTATTGGAGGATTGAACACGCACTAGAGGCATTATCAGCTTCGTAACAAGGGCATATTCTTTATTCAGCTTGGGCCACGCAAATCGTGGGCCACTACTCCTGACCCGTAGGCATGTTCCAAGTATCCTTAAAGGTATTGTGGGATCGAAAAAGCGTTATGAGGAAATGATGTATTGTGGGATAGTTATGAGAGAGGTAAGTTTACCTCGTCCCCCGCCCAGTCCATTAAATTCTCTACGTTTGAAGCATCAGGTTTTCTTGAATGAAGATGGGAGGAATCCCTTATAAAAAAAGTACCATGGTAAACCATGGTAAATCCCAAAATACCCTGGTAATACCATGGTATTACCAGGGTATTTTGGGATTTACCATGGTTTACCGTGGTACTTTTTTATAAGGGATCATTTGTGAGGGGACACTCACTCTCTGTGAATGACTCCTCACTGTTTGTGAAGGGGTCACAATTTTTGTGAGTGAATCATTACTGTTTGTGAGGGATTCCTCACTGATTATGAGGGACTCCTCACTGTTTGTAAGGGACTCCTCACTGTTTGTGAGGGGGTCCTCACTGTTTGTGAGGGGTCTTCATTGTTTGTGGGGGGGGGGTCATTGTTTGTGGGGGACTTTCTTCTAAAACAGCAATCAAATTGCGAGTTCGGTACTACCATAAATATGCCCACGTTTCTAAATAAGACACATAATTTTTGTAGTTGTGCACTAATCCTACATGTAGTCCCCTTTCAGCTCGAGGTCTTAAGCCCACTGCCCCACCGCACACTCAAACCAAATAAGATCACTGACATTCACTGCCGACTCTCGTCAATTCAAAAATTATTCGGGTCGCAATGAATTTCAAATCCCACATTGTCCCTGCATTCGGCGCGCTTAAACTTTTCAAGTTGCTCTTGGAGGTTATTTTTCCCAAGTCTGCACTTATCTCGCATTTTTGATTGGGTAAACACACAGTCGCGTATCCCCTTCCCATGGGCTAGTTTTGTGGCTAATCGGGTAATAGGGTCTATACTTTTACAGTGGGTGGGGTAGGCAAAGGAGAGTACTGAAGAACTGCTGATTTTCTCCACATATCTTATACGTTGGAAGGGGAGAAGGCCTTTTATGAGAAAGTGTTGGATAAAGGTCAAAACGTTTATGATAGAATGGTAGTTCTCATGTTTTTGTGAAATTTTTTGGATAAAGGTAGGATATTTTATCAAAACGTTTCATGATAAATGCTTGGGTAAAGGTCACAACGTTTATGAAAGAATGGTAGTTCTTTCGTGTTTTTGTGAGATTTTTTTTGATAGAGGTGGAATTTTTTATCAAACCTTTTACGTTGGTATGAGCACGCCTTGCAGGTTTTCTAATAGGTTTTCTGTTCGACGTTTTATCAAACGCTTTTAAATTAACTACCCGTTTCATTTAATATGTAAATGGGCAGAGACTGCCGAAAAGATCTTGTCACAAACGGAACATGAAATTGTCTTCATATTTACTTTCAGTCTTGACTGTTCAAACACTAAATTAAATTTCACGCATGCGCGTGACAATTTCTTGCACTCTGATTGGCTGATCTTGAGCTGTGACAATCACAAAGGGGTGTGGCTTTCTATTGGCTCGTTAACAATTTATCAGGGATGTTTTCTCTGACACATTTCCAACAGGTCACAGGGGCTATGACTTTAAAATTATCACCTTTCCTTTTTTACTTGAGTTTAACAATTGAGCAAAGAAATTTCTCCCCGCAAAGGCAATGAAAACTTTGTACTTTTCATTGATCCACTGCCATCTCATATATGGTATTCAGGTTTGGGGTCATTCGACCTACACCAACAGAATTTTCAAGCTGCAAAAAAGAGCCGTCCGAATCATAACTCGGAAGGCATATAACTCGCACACAGACCCTCTTTTCAGAGATTGTGGCATTCTGAAATTTAAAGATCTCTACAGCCTTCACGTCTCCCTCTTTATGCATGACTGGATGAACAAAAAACTTCCTACGTCATTCGACAACACCTTTCAGATCTACAGAAACCCTTCGGGGATGAATACAAGGCAGACTGGTAAAATAGAAACACACAAACCAAGAACTCAATTTTTTTCTGCAGAATTGCCGTTCCACTCCTTCCCAAGAATTTGGAATAGTATAGACCCTCTAACTCAGCAATATAGTAGACCCAAGTTCAAAAAATCATTAACGCATAAAATTTTAAGTACGTATTCCATCCCAAACTTCAAGTGCGACAACCCAGCCTGTCCCGATTGTATCAGCCATCAAAACTCTCTGGTATCTCATCCTCCTCCCAGCACATGACCTATTGATCCCATCTAGCCGCATGATTCAAAAACAAACTATTAAATATTCCTGTCTTTGAAAAGAACGTTTGTTACACTGATGCCAAACCGTGTTGATATATATATATATATATTTTTTTTTTTTTTTTTTTTTTTTTTTTTGTGGGAATGGCAGGAAGACAGCCTTTTAGGCTATGCTATTTCCATGCTGTGTACTAGGTTATGTTCTTATAGATTGTAATGTTATGTTGTTAATGTACTAGTATACTGCAGAATAAAGATATATTATTATTATTATTATTATAAAGCAATTATTGTCATCACCTTTGACAAAAATGGTGGCTGGACATTATTTGTACTTGATTTTGTCAATATCTTTTAGAAAAAACACAGTGGAACTTATTTAACACAATTAAATGTTAAATACCTAAGGGTGTTTTGATAAGCAACAGACCTTTATATATGAGTTGTATTACAAAAAACCATGCCAGAACTTGCTTTTTCAAGAAACAAATTTGTTAATTATCAACTTTTCAGTTTTATATATGCTACTTGAACCTCCGCCATTTAAATTTCATTGATGTTTAACCCTTTACCCAACGCAGACGATATCCAAATTTATTATTTTAAATATCATTTTTTTTTTAATTTTTAAAAAAAATTCAACAAAACCATATCATGTGACCCATCATTGGAACGAGCTCAGCGAGCTCGTTCCAGTGAGGGGTAACATGATATGGTTTTGTTGAAATATTGTGAAAAATTAAATTTTTTCAACTGCTCAGTTTGCATATTACACGGGCGGATGTGGGCGATACGTTAGGTAAAGGGTTAAATGTATCAAAACAAAGGGGGTAGGTGACGCATTGTTCACAGATACAACAGGTCCATCAATTACGCGCTCTGGTACTTTCGAATGTTGCTTTATTGCCATTTTGTTTTTCAAGAAATGAAATTTTGAGATGTGTTTATGGATAATTGTTAATAAATTTAAATACTTTGAAATTAAATATTTAACGTAATTTAATGAAGACCAACAGCATTTCAATTGTAGGTAATTATAAATGTTACTCCATTTAAATGTTTTAAAATGAATTACCCATTTAAATAAATTCTTTAACAAAAACCACTGAAGACCAACTTGTTACGCCATTTAAATGCTTTAAAATTTCACTTAATTGATCATACGTCATTCAGTTGTTAGGGGGTCTACGTCATACCAATTAAAGTTAAATTTAAAAGGGGGGGGGGGGGAGGGGTCGAGTTACTGCGTGATAGGAATTGTCTGAGCAGTGTTGCAATTATTGCGTCATAGCAATTGTTTGAAATTCAGAGGGAGTAGGTGTAAGGCATCATAGCAATTAAAATTATAAAATTAAATTTATCGAACTTAAGAGGGGTATGACGTCATAGCAATTACAATTATTAAAAATTAATTTATGCGTTAAAAAATTTAGTAATGCTCCGTACCTCAGAGGCATCGCGTACCTCTGGGGTATGGAGCCAACGGGTATCGAAAACCACATCTCTCACTTCTAACGTGCTTAACGAGCTGGAAACAGGCAAAATGAACTAATTACGGGCCATAACTCCGCTCACTATGGTCGAACTATATCAGTCTTCCAATTTGTTCAAGAATATTGACCGAATCCATTGATATTTGTTCAAGTTATCGTGCTGGCAAGCTGAAAAAAGCAAAAATTAACTAATTGACTCTGCTCATATGGCCGAACCGTACCAGTTTTCGAACTCGTTCAAAGCATTGTTAAGAAAGTCTCACATACCAAATATTGACCGAATTCACTAATATGCGGTCAAGTTATCGCGCTAACGACCTTAACCCTCTGCACACTGTTGTCAAAATACCAAAGTTTTCAGCAGCAAATTTTTCCGAAAATGCAACTGAGAATTTAAAAAATTATATCTTGTTTGACAGATCTCATTGAGCTCTGTCAAACAAGATATAATTTGTTAAATTTGTAATGCCACATAGGCAATATTGTGTCAGTGAATAAAAATTTAAATACTACCAGAGTGCAAGGAGTTAAAAAAACAGGCAAAAATTAATTAATTAAGGGTCATAAGGTCCTTCAGTATGCATATCAATTTTCTAACTCATTGAAGATATTGTTAAGAAAGTCTCACAGAACCATATAATGACGAAATCCACTGATATTTCCTCAAGTTATCGCTCTAACGAGAAAGGTGACATCCGACCGTTAGGCCGTCCGCCCACGCGCCTGCACGGACACCCGCCCGCCCGCTCATATGCCCACGGACCGACTTCATCAAACTATAGGCCGAGTTTTTAAAAAAAAACTCGACCAAAAATAACACTCGCAGAAGACTGTAACAGATCTGGGAACATTTTGTAATTATTTGTTTTGGTTTAAGAAATAAAGAGGTTATTACTTGGATAGTTTCATATAGGCCGCTTTATCAACCTTCGGAAATTTCACATCAGCCGTCGACCTTACCTCGGGCTGATATATCTCGGCCGATATGAAACTAACCAATTAATAAACTCTATATATATACCTAAAATGACTTTATTTCCTGCGTATTTACGGCATTGATGAAAATGTTAATTAATGGACGAAAGTTTTATTGGATGACCACTTATCTCAATACATTCTGCATATCGGTTTGCAATAATATTTATTCAAAAACTTACCTAAGGAGCTTACTTAGGGGGAGGTGCAGGAGCAGGTGCAGGTGCAGGAGCAGGTGCAGGAGCAGGTGCAGGTGCAGCAGCAGGAGCAGATTCGGCAGATTCAGCAGATTCAGTAGCTTCAGCAGACTCGGCAGATCTAACGTCAAACGCGCGCTTGGATATCCTGTCCTCCTTGGACTCAGCAGATGTATCATCGCGTTTAGAAATCGTGTTCTGAAATTGGATTAAAATGAATAAATAAATACCTACATCAGAGGCGGACTGTCTGTATGGTCCACCAGGAAATTTCCCGGCGCACCCCCTCCCCCTATTGGGAGCCACCCATGACCCTCCACGTTTACGCAGCCCAACACCTGTTGGCGCCTGAAATTTCGTGAAAATAACCAAACGGCGAAATGGATCTGATTGCATAGACTGTCGGTTTATCGAAGTGCCCTCTATGTGGACTACCATTGGCTGTCCATATAGAGGGCATTTCGTTATACCATAGGCTAGCCTGTCATTGATCGGTCACATGCAAGGAAACAAAGTTCTTTCGGTTCGGAAAATCAAATTTTTCTCTATTTGGCCGAACTATGGTCGGCCTGATGAGTCCGGGGCCCCCTTTGGTGCAACCATTTTTGCCAAAAATAAGCGACAAAGATGATACAAAAATGCTATCGAAAATGTCCTTCATGTGGACAGCCATTGATCGCTCAGATGCAAGGAAGCAGTGTCCTTCTTTTGGTTCCAACAATCAAAATTTTGTCCGGATCCGTGGCCCCTTGGTACGTTTCGCGGCAACTTCGTTTGGCCCAGTCCACCCCTGACCTACATAAATAGATATAAAATGACCGTGAGAGAGGAATACCACAGATGCCCTGTGCCTCTTTTGTATTTGTCTACGTACATGAACATTCTGCAACCTGCGAAACTGGATAGCAGCGCCCTCATGGCTGACAATTTTCATCATTGGAAGAGATTTACAGGAAACTTACCTCCCCTTAATTTTCTAAAGTTGTCTGTAAATTTAAAACTGAAGTTATGTGAATTTCATGTAAAAAATGAAATTTCGAAATGTTAGCGAAGTTGTATCAGCAATGTGCGCATCATTTCACAAACTTCTGGCATTTTTCTCATGGCGAAATCGATGAGTATTTATCGTTGCCGAATAATCGGTAACTTGTATCCCGTTTTAGACGTTTAGTAACTAAAAGAAAAATGATGATAAAAATATTGTTTCTATAGGTAAAGAGTTAAGAACATCGATGTTAAACCTCACTAAACTGTGGGAAGCATTTGTCTTTCAGGTACATTCATCAAAACTTTGATGTTCTGGACTTTTGAACCGTCAGTATAATAATCAAGACCGGTCGGCAGTTGCGAAGTTCGCAACTGCCGAACGGTCTTGATTATTACACTGACGGTTCAAAAGTTCAGAACATCAAAGCTTTGAATGTAACTAAAAGAGGGTCGTCTTCGTTGTTTACTTGAGGTAGGTCAACTGTCAGCTGTCTTTTTCCAATTTTCCCCCCAGGTAGTTTGAATGTTTCACTATTATCCTCCTTTGAACAGGGGGAGGCCACCAAATATTTGCAAGACGTGACGTGGAGGTGGGTGGGTCTCTTGAGTGCGCCAAAAATGTGCATTTCCAACTTGTGCAAATTTTTGAATTTTTTAAAAATATATCAATATATCAGCTAATATATACCATCATGTGTGTTTCAAACCTTAAAGATGATGTTGTACATCACACTCTTAACATAAAAACAACATCAGGAGGCTTTATATGTGAGAATATTGGGCTTAAACTGGGAAAATGTCACACGTTAGTAGGGGGTGGGTATCTTGTTCGAAATGTAGAAAATGTGCAGACAATATTTTGGGAACAATTCAAATGAAAATTTGTTCCCGTATATGTACACCTGCTCTGGCCATGCATGATAATGAACAGCTTGCCATTTGTAGATTGGGGCCCACACCAGCCCACAGAGGTTTAAATTGGTGGTACAAGTTTAACCCTTTACCTAACATGAAAAGCAGACGACACTTGCCAAAAAATGATTGAATAACTAATTTTTTTCATTTTTTGTCTCAAAAACATAGGTTCCAATGAGGGGTCATAACCTATGTTTTTGAGACAAAAAATGAAAAAAAAATAAAAATTAATTGGCGATTTTTGAGAATAGCGCTGGCCGGTTTTGGCCGTTACGTTGGGTAAATGGTTAAGAACATTATGAAAACCCCCCAAAGACAGCTGTGCCTACTAAGTTTATAAGCTTATTTTGGATTTTAATGGGAGAGTGGGGGTGGGTGTCTGAGAACGGTAGTAGAAAATTTGCACGTAGCGGGTGGGTGGGCGTAAAAAGGAGCCGAATAAAAAATAGGACGTCACGTCTTGCAAATTTTTAGTGTCCCCCCCCCCCCCCCCCCCCCACCCTGCATTGAAACCCAAAATAGCGTTTTCGCCATCTTTTGGTGTTCTGTAACTATTTTCGCTTCATTATCAACAGTGTGTGCGTCGTGACATATAATACATTAATTCCATTAATATAAAAAAACGAGGAGCTAAGATTTACTATTTGGTTTCTTGGGAAGAATGAAAACTTGTAAATTACTGTAAAAACACATTCGCTAAACAAAGAATCAAAGTGGACAGTTACTGAATAAGAATTAGAAATTAGCTTTCCATAAAAAGCCAAGTTTCCTTTGCAGATTATAATAAACGAACACAACAGACAGTTTTTTTCGTTTATTAAAAGTAACAAAAGGAAACTTTTCTTTATTTTTTTCGGATGTGACAGGTGTTTTCTCAACAATTACATGCTCCTTAACCCCCTGCACTCTGATGACGAAACGCCTGATTTGTCATCCATGGTTATCCCCCCGTGTTGTCAGAAATTCAGCAGTTTAGATTTTGGTTGACAGAGCTCCAGTTGAGCTCTGTCAACCAAAATCTAAATTGCTGAATTTCTGACAACACAGGGGGGGATAACCATGGATGACAGGGAGGTGTGGTGGGGCTTAGAGTGGAGGAGGTGTCGAGTATTCTCGACATCAGAGTGCAGGGGGTTAATTGGACCCATCTAATAATTTCATTGAAGATAATTTTATCGAAAGTCGATTTTCATGACGTGATAAGTCAAGAATGGACCACACTGTCAGACTAATGTGAGTAATCTGTCTTTGTCCCCATTGAAAAGTTTGGGAAACGTTAGTCTTGTAGTCCTATAGAGTAAAATCACCTCTAACCAGGCATATCAACCGGTACCGGTACCGGTACCGCCGCTTCCCTCATGCTCCAACCTGTACCAGTACTGAAGCTTTTGTCCCGCCAGTACCGGGACAAAATTATTTCATGGTGAAATTCTAAATTGAACGAGGAGATAATCATGAATGGCACACTAGCACGACATACTTTTAATTTATTTGTGAATTAACATATCAAAACACTCTTCAGGTGCAGGTTCCTTGTGCACCAGGATCTCAGTAAACACGACCATTTTGACATTTCACACGTGGTATCAAAGACAACGAAAGCGCCTCCATCGGCTACATCGGAGAGAAATTATTTTGTGGCGACATCAAACGACCTTCGTGCTTTATGATTACTTTGAAGTCGCCGCAGAATAATTGGCCGCTGCCTTGTTTGTCTTGCGATCTTGCGAACTGAGGCGGTTTAAATGAGATTTTCTCCCATCTGATTGCGATATGTCACCCAATTGTTGATTTGTCCCAGTACCGGCTTCGTCGGGACATGCTCTGTCATGTCCCGGCACCGATTATGTTGGCACCGGCGGTACTTTGACATGTCGGCCTCTAACCTTACATACCGAAATGTTGCTTAGTTATGTCGATATCCCAACAAGTGTCATGTATCTTCTACGTCACAAAATCATGTTTACTGGAATTAACACTTTGCATCCTGCTGGAGGATATTCCTGCTCAGGACAGGATTTCTTTCGCCATTAAAATAAGTATAATTTGGGCAAATTTAGTCCAATTTTCTCCCTTTAAGTTGAAAGAATTGTTTTCACCTATGATTTTGCTGAGTTGAATTTACAGTACGTGGAGAGTGTATTATCACTAAATCACCCGCAAAGTGGAGATTCCACCCGAGGAATAATTGCAATTTTGTTGCAAAGCATAACCAGCATCAGCAAAGTTTCAGGCAATGGACCCTCGGGTTAAACCCGGAGGTCCATTGGCTGAAACATTGCTTGTGTTCTTTGTCGATATGAAAAAAATTTGAAAGTTATAGCCTGGGTGATAACTCCACTCCGCGGGTGATTTAGTTACAATCCACTCTCCACGTGCTGTAGATGGATGTTTCATCTTTTCATCAAATCTAGTCATGGGCTGCTTTAGAGCAGCCTGACGCTATTTCATGAAAAATATCTTGAAAATATTCAGCGGGTTAACATAAAAAGGGGCATAGATTTCACGACGTTGTTTAATTGTACCGAATAGAGTCCATGCAGTGGCGTAACCATGGAGGGGAGGGGTGGGGTGGGGGTGGGTGGGGGGGGGGGCTTTGTCCTCCTCAAATCCCAACTGGCTCCCGTTATAATCCTGATTCTAACATCTGAACGGGGCATAAATTGTGAAAACTGACATTCTTTCAAGCCTCAAAATGTCTCCCAATAGTGCTATTTCTGACATTTTTTCAAACATTTTGAAAAATATACCTCTTGGCCATAACGTCGCGAGAGGGACACCGCCCCCATACCTTTCCCAAACCGAAGACTTCAAATTTCGTTATATGCCGACAGTATAAAAGTGATTTGGTCCCGAATAAGACCCCAGTGCACCCCTCCTCCCTCAATATAGATATTTGGTCACGCGCCTGAGTCAATGTACAATATTCTTCTTGAAGTAATTAAGTAATTACGCCGAACAAATACAACTCCTTTTTTCATAATTACTTGAAGCCAGTCTTAATGTTGATCTTGAGATGGGGGTGTAACGTCCACTTTTGTTTTGCTATACCTCCCACTTTTTAATAGAAATCGCCAGGTTTTGACATAAACTGAGGTTACAAGTTCTGTAATAAAAAATAATTACATTGTTAATGTAGTTATACGTTTTGGGTCCAAATACTCAATTCCCATTGGTCAGCTGGATGAAAACGTCATTACCAAATGTAATTAATTTTCCAATGAATACATTAGGTCGAACTTTGACCCGCATTTACGGTAGGGCGCAGTTGACAGAATGTAATTCGGGTGGTGTTTGGGCGGGTTTTTAACTTTTAGCGCCTCTCGTAGTGATCAACTCCGCTGCTGTTTCTTTGGTGACATTTCCCAACTGTGGCATAAAGCCCGTTACTAAAATACTCGTTTCCATGTCTAAAGTTGTGAAAATTAAAGCTTGTTTGCCTTTGGTAAAAAGTAGTTTAAACAGTTACGGGTTATAATTATAAGAATTGAATGCAATTTTTATAATCTTTATTGGATTATGAACGTGTGGGAATGGGTACAAATTGTATGAATCCCGAAATTCTTAATTGACAAGTGAAAACTTTGCCCTGAGTACAACTAATGCCGTACACTATCGTGTTGTTGCTATGGGTGATACTATATTGCAGATGAAGTGGTATTTTTGGATACGTGTGTGTGTTTGTCTGGTTTGGTAGTATTGCACGGACGGTATGTATCCATGTTCATGTACTGCTAGCTCTTGCAATTACTTCTTCACCTCATGCCTTTTACTGTCCTCTAGTTGTTATGGGCGGTACGTAGTGGTATGTCATGTGGTGTTGTGGGTTATGCTTGGCCGTCTGCATTTGTGGCATAGTATGGATGATCTACATTGAAACTATGAGTCCCGTCACTATATTGTGCACTATTCTGAAGCAATAGCGCGCTGAGTAAGTGCACTTTGTCCCTGTCAAACTGCGCTATTAGCCCAACTCAATTCCTGTAGAAACCAGCGTGCCCTGCACCGAACAATTCTATTCTGCTCAAAAGAGATCATTAACATCATTCCTAACCTCTACTGGTATATGGTATACATGTACCTGCAATGATGTAAATATACATTAAAATTCAACTGCACATACAGAATGAAGAGAGTGTCTTACTACTTATTCGCAGCGCCATATATTATCTACTCAAAATGTATTTATAATTGTTCATAACAGCACAAGAAACACTTGCAAACTTTCATCACATGGACACTAAGTGCAACCAGGTGGTCTATATGATGGACGTTTGCAATTGCTTCTTAAGTTTTGTCCTCAGAAGTTGTAAATAATTACTAATCTACCCCAACGTTTTTTATGCTATTTTGTTACAATTTTATTGTTCTGAAGTGTGTGTCAGTATTGTAGACGACTCAAAGTGGTGCTGTACTTTTTGATGCAGTAGTAGTTGGGGTGTCGGTGATGGTGATTGTGTAGTAGTGTTTGTTGTAGTGGTTGTTGGCGTTGTGGTCGTTGATTTATTTCCGACCGATGGCGTGGAAGCTGTTGGTGTACTTCTTGTTGGTGATGAAGATATTAATTAAGTAGTTGTTGGTGTTGTAGTAGTTGGTGTAGTAGTTATTTGTATAAATAGTTGTTAATAAATTCAACATCACCACCAAATATGGATATGTTCCTCATTGTAACATAACTGCAGTCTGAAATCACCAAACAAGCCAAAACAGTTATTCGTTTCACATAATAAGTTAATTGCAACAAAGATGACTTGCGCTGGTCAATTATATATGTTATGTTTTTTTTAATACATAGCTTGTGGCACCTCGGAAACGTATTTGTGAGGAATTTAGAGTCTTAACAGAATGAAAAACGTTCCAATCTTATACATGTATGGCTGAGATTTCCCCCCAAAATCGACCCTGACCTATCACTTTCCCCGCTGTAGTGGCCTCTGCGTTGGTTTAAAATAAACCAAAGCCATGCCACGTAACATTATTGAAATACTTACGGAACTTGCTGGTGACGAGCATATACTTGTCAGCTGAAATAAATAAAGATGATGCATAAAATATTTACGACAGCAAACACAAAAACCTACCTCATGACATTTACAACGATGGCGTAGTGTGAACGTAGTATACTACTCAAAGTTTGCTAAGCATCAAATATTTGACACATCATTGTGAAATTTGCTTGTGACATATTTGCGATATTTTTGTGAATATGACTGAGGAATATATTGAGATGGTCCCCAGTGTTTACATTAGCTCTCTTCATAGGCAGACTTTTCGACACAGTTATGGAAAGCATGTACTCCTTGGTTTTCATGTTGTTTTCGTGTACTGTCTACGTGTACATGGCATGTGAAGGGTATTAAATCTTCATTTCATTCATTTAAACACAAAACCTTGTGATTTAATGATTGAATATGGCAAATGCAAATGTAAGAATACATTTGTATGAAGCAGAAATGTGGAGGGCTGTGGGGATGGTGGAGCAAGGGGCTACCCACCGTCAGATTGGTGAAGCCCTTGGTGTGCACCATACGGTGATCATTAGAGCCTGGGCAAGATTTCAGCAGTATGGAACACCAGTAAGACGGCATGATGGTGGCAGAGACAGGTCAACATCTGCAGCTGAAGACCGGTTTTTGATCATTCAGGCACGTAGGCACCGCTTTGCCACAGCACCCCCAGCTTCGCAGTGACCCTCGAAATGTATCCGGGGTAAATGTTTCGACGCAGACTATCCGGGCAAGGTTGTACGAAGGTGGTCTCCGATCGAGAAGACCGCTGTCCCAGAACCACCGCCAGTCACGATATGAATGGGCCACGGACCATGTTGGATGGACCTGAGAAGATTGGCGACCTGTCCTTTTTACAGATGAGTCAAGGTACTGCCTAGACCACACAGATAGGCGTTCAAGGGTATGGCGAAGACCAGGAGAGTGATTCCAGGCAGCCAACATTGCTGAGCATGACCGCTGTGGTGGAGGGTCAATCATGGTCTGGGCGGCATCAGCTGGGATGGACGTACAGAGCTCTGTGTCCTTGAACGTGGTACATTGACTGCACAACGCTATATTGATGTGATCCTGGATGTCCACGTCAGATTGTATGCAGTGGGCGATGATTCATTCTGATGGACGATAATGCCCGTCCTCATGTTGCCCATGCTGTCGGAGAGTACCGATAGAGGGAGGGAATTGAGCGTATGGACTGGTCGTCAAGATCCCCTGACCACAATCCAATCGAACATGTCTGGAATGAGATACAACTTGCAATTTCAGTCCGTCCAGTCCAGGCAAGAATTGTCCAGGAGCTTGGTGCTATGCTGGTCCAAGAATGGAACAACATCCCACAAAGGACCACCAGGAACCTGATTGGGAGCATGAGAACGCGTTGTCAAGCTGTAATTAACAGTAATGGGTCTCATACTCGATATTGAAGCCATACCAGTTCGCTCTGCCAATTTTTTGGCATATTGAAAAATTTCCTCTTTTTCCCAAAATATCTATTTTTCATGGTTATCGTATTCAAGAGCTAAAAAATAATGTCAAACACAAATAAAATCTTAAAGATATAATTAAATAAAAAGTATATACACTTTTCATAACAATATTTCAACTAAAACGTAAAACAGGTAGTTGGATGGACTTGGTTCTTAGCAAACTTTGAGTAGTATATATCACGATAATGATACGCATGCCTTCAACCGATTCTAAGCCTGCTTATGTGGAGTCTGTAAGTTGGAGAGAGTAATTTTCTCGTCGCTTCTCGTTGGTTCTCAGTGTTACTCCACCTTTCTCCACCCTGAAAGCTCTTCAGTACCGTAAGACCCTGGATTTTTAAACTGTCGTTAAACGACAATAAGTAAAGATTAATTAATTAAATAAATAAAGTAAATAAATAAATAAAACCTCACATTGGTCTCATTATAATTAGTATTTGTTGGTGGAGGTGCATCACGCCACATAGAAACTGTAAAATGGATTGAAACGTTGATATTTGTTAAATAAATAAATAAATAAATAAATACCATTTCACACAAGTTTCGATAAGTAACAAATATTAACTTTTCATCCCATTGTGTAATATCTACATGGGGTGATGCTCCTAAACTGAGCCCCGCTACACATCAAACACAAATACTAACTTCAATGAGACCAATGTGAGGTCTGAAGTATTAAAAACACAAAATCACGCCAAGAAATAAGCAATCTGTCATTTGCAGAATGAGGACCCCAGAGGGTGAGTTTGTTAATGCTTCCCAATACAGTAGGCTTGAATCCCATAATTCATCCAACGAGTTCCTCTTCCTGGTTAGGCCAGAGATCTTGATTCAGATTGAGGTTCACAAAGGGTACATTTAGTGATGTTACCCTGCTGTGCAGGGTCGCATCACCAAATTCACCCTCTGAAGACACCATTTTGCAGATGACAATCTGCTAATTTCCAGGCTTTGTTCTGAATATAATTCTGACGCAGAGCATCGTTGCGTCAAAATTAAATTCAATGATTATTTTTCAATATCTGACAATGGACTTAGTTTAGGTGAATATTTCCTTTGTTCTGTTGCTAGGTACGCCATAAAAAGCAAGTGATATTGAATATATAATCGCGAGGGTGCTCACCAGGGCTTTGCCAAAGTGAACATGCCGAGCGATTGTATGTTCAGTATCAGGAGCTGATATGGAGTAAACGACTTGTCACAGAGTTGCTTTTTAAGACAAAAAACAAAAGACGCACAATCAATTTAGACTCAATTTCAAGTCTAAATCCTTTACCTAACATGAAAAGCAGACGACAATTGCCAAAAAAATTCTTGAATAACTAATTTTTTTCATTTTTTGTCTCAAAAACATAGGTTATGACCCCTCGTTGGAACGAGCTCGACGAGCTCGTTCCAACGAGGGGTCATAACCTATGTTTTTGAGACAAAAAAAGAAAAAATAAAGAAAATTAATTGGAGATTTTTGAGAATAGCGCTGGCCGGTTTTGGCCGTTACTTTGGGTAAAGGGTTAATCTGACATTTTCGTTTCATTCGTTTCAATACTTTCTTTTTTGAGTCAGCAAAATCTTGCAATCGTTATTTGGAAAACATCATTTTTATCGTAGTTTGGGGGTTTTTATTTTTAAGTGTGAAACGTTAAATAAGAATACCCAGCGAAGGAGTTCAGAATAGTTTGTGAATGGGTTCAGATACTTTAATACAGAGCACTGAAATGTTTCCACGGGCTTTTGTTTATGTCAGAGCTGACACTGTTCCAATTCATTACCTTTGTTCTCGAAAGATGTCCTTCATCACCCAGGTATTGCAGAGCTTGGTGTGATATTTGTTGAATACAGCATTTGCTCTTATCAACTCTTCGAAATATATCACTTCTTTTAACCAAAGGAGTGACGTCATAACTATGTGACAAACAAAATTGAGATCTAGAAGCAATCAGGGGTGAGCTTGGGTGGATGAGGATCAAGGACAGGATAGACCTGTTGAAACTCGGTTATCTTAATTATTTGGTGAATCTCCCCGACAGCCGATGGTGTAAAGTAATGTTCCTGCGAATTTTCAACTCAAATATCAAAACGGGGTGGGTGGTCCAAGTGAGGGAGCTAGTAGAGAACTACTCATTGGAGATCTCGGACCTGGACGTTGGGGCAAATCAGGGTAAAAAAATCGTCAGAGAAAGGGTCATGGAGGATTGTAACCGTAATTGGCGAGAGGGGGTCAAATCAAAGAGGTCTTTGGGTGGCCTGCGTGATAAAGAGAGGCCAGGTTTTGAAGAGTACCTTGATGGCACCTTTGGGGGGTCACTGCTGTTCAAGCTGAGGTCGCGATCCCTGGAGCTGAGAGGAAAAATTGGGAAAGACGGTGAGAGGGAGTGCCAGATGTGTAACTTGGGCATGGTGGAGACCCTGGAACACTTCCTTCTAGAATGCCCAAAGTATCAGTCTAAAAGAATGAGATTCACTGGGAGTATAATGGGGAAGTGGGATGGGAGAATGAAGGACATGTGGTTAGGGAGAGACTCAAAGGAGAGGGTTAATGTGCTAATCGGAGAGATTGGGAAGAATGGGGCAAGGGATGTCATCAAGCAGTTCGTCTCCGAATGTTGGGAGGAGAGGAGAAGCGTGGGAACAGGGAGGCAGTTGGGAGTTCAGGGGTAACCAAGGCCTTCTCGTCCGAGAACCGCGACAAGTCAGCGGCTGGCCAAAGTGTTATTATTATTATTAATATCGTGTCCAAATTGTAGAATGTGAGGGAAAATCACTATCTGTTACAAGTATTGCAACGCTACGCTCGGGTTGCTCACAAGTTGTAAAGGCCTTAAATGCTCAATTAGTGCATCAAAAAAAAAATGTTTTGACACAATGAAACTTAAATCTCCCTGTTGTGGTTGAGATTTTTTTTTATTGAGAGGCTGGTATGAAATGAAGCGATTGTGTTTGGAAATTTATTCGTGTAAACATCTCTAAGAAAAGATAAATAGAGATCATTATGACAGAAAAGTGATCTGGTTTATCGCATTCCGTGTCGTTGAATAGGTAAGGTCGCCGGATCACACGAACGTGATCCGGCGATCAGACCTCGACTACGAGACGGAATGCGATAAACCAGATCACTTTATGGTCATAATGATCTGTTTATTATACGCCGTGATGGAAATTCACGCGAGAAAACAATATAAAATTGGTTTAGAACGATATTAGAAATCCACTTTATTCTATAGTGTTTATTTATAAACATGAAGCGTATCTAGAAACGGTTGGTAACCTGGGCGGACTCGATTGACGTTATCCGGTGCAGACCTCGTTCTGAGACCAACCACCTGATATGGAATCGGAAAATCACTCAATGTGATTCAGCGTTCGGAATTCGATGGTTGAAAAAACGGCGTATCATTGATAGGTATGTAGTAAATATAGAATAAACGTATAGTGTTTTCAAGTAAAAAATTTATTCTACTCGTAGAATTAAGAATGAAACCGACTCGCCTGGCGAGTCGGTTTCATTCTTAATTCTACGAGTAGAATAATTTTTTTACTTGAAAACATTATACGTTTATTTTGTTTATCCCATAAATCTTCTACAGGGCAGTCGCGGCAAAATCGTGCTATAATTCGCTACAAAACACAGCGAGAAGTGAGGGGCACATTGGTCCAATTCGATGGACCAGTAAAATTGGAAAAAATAAACAAAGCGCAGTAATACATTTCTGTCTAAAAATAATTCCCATACAAACTTAACTAAACTTGCAAAAATACTTTATTTTATGAGCAGTGGGTGGTGTTTTCTACTTGCATTGTGTAATACTTTCAAAAAGATTTAAAGAAATCAACAATCGAACTATTGATTATGATAGACAAATGTTGTAGAGACCAGAGGTCAACAAGTCCGTCGCTACTAGGGGAATACATTTTTTCAGTGTTAAACCTATGGGAAAAATCTATCACCCTACTAGGTGAATAAAGCAAAAATTTATCCAAGGCCTTTATTGTTCAAATAAAGGGCCAGTTATGGGATAAATAAAGTTTATTGCACTACCTCGGATAAATAGGCATGGCATATACAAAGTAAACCACGAATAAAATAGATATAACGTAGAACATATGATACAGATTCCAGATTAATCAGATTAAAATTGTTAATCATGCCTGCTGCGTCATCATTGTAATTTGTAATGCGTGCGTTCCGTTTACAAAATATTTAAAGTGACTCATAACTTAATTAACCTTTTTACACCCTGGTGATATCTTCCAATTCAATTCAACGGTGGCCACCGTTATTACCTGGGGATAGACCAATTAATATTTCCAATGTCTACCCCACATATTCACTAAGCAAGTTTAGACTCATGCCCTCCGGCCACCAGTCAAATTGTTAAACAAACCTGCAGGGACGCGGCCAGGGAGTCTCGAGTCTTGTGGGCAAGGTTCATTACACCTTGTGCTTTCAAGGTGAATTGGATACGTTATGATTGAAATATCTATAAATGGCGCACAAAAGAATATTTGTATATTTTGTGAGCAAAGAGACATCATAATGCATCATTGATAGCATATTGCATGTCAACAAACAGCGAATAACAGCATCAAATTCATTACATAATTTCACTGGTGGCAGGACAGCTTCGTTCACACTCTACACATGCTAAAAACTAAAGTGTTAAAAACTACACTTGAAGTGCTGTATTTCACACTTATTAAGTGCTGAACTAGCACTTTGTTCAAGTATAGATATCCCAGAACTTGACAGGTGTTGACAATAATACCACTTTAAAAGTGTAATGTCGCGACACATAAAAGGAAACAACGCAGATGACGCGGATCAGGCTCGAACTCTCGAGCCTGATACGCGTCATCTGCGTTGTGTCCTTTTAATTATGTACCCACCAAGCGCAAATCAAATTATGGACGATTCTGGAAGAACCACCAATGCTAGACACATGGGAAGTGCCATCCATTCAAGTTTCAGATGTCTGACGATTGTAATGTCTAAGTGCTTAAAGCATTGCACTTTGAGTGTTAAAATCAAACCCTAAGAGTTAGAATGGGTTTAACACCTTGAAAGTGTCAGTTTTAACACTTTAGTTTTTAGTGTGCACCCACATCATTTATCGGAACGGTTTCTGTACGTAGGAATTAGTATTGGAGTTAAGAAGAATTGTTTTGGTGATATGAGCGAGTGATATGAGTAGGTACTTCTATTTGTTGCTGTTAGAAACAGGACATGGGAATTTCAATTTTTGTTTACGAGTATATATGAATTGGTCTGCGTTATAATCACACATAAATATACTATACACCTGGAACTTTATTAAGCCCTGTTTTATCGCAGTGGTGTTAATAGAAACTGTCATTACTTTCATGCTATCTTTAACCCGTTGGACTCTAGTGGTATCTTCCATTCCAGTTCAATAGCAGCAATTAGAAGAGTCCATATTCATATTCATTATTTGGGGTAGACCAATTAATATTTTCAACGTGCAGCCTCGGGGCTGCACGTTGAAAATATTGATTGGTCTACCCCACACATTTACTGAACAGCCATCCTATTTAATGACTTTATGATGTATCATGTTCCTGGCCGGAAAAACGGCCGCTAGGGTTCAAAGGGTTAAGATGGTCAAAAATGATTGTTTGTGGAAGGAATGGTCTATTGACAAATGAAAGACAACACAATGATGGAAATATGTAGTATTTTAATGGCGCTAATTACTCATATCTGTCACAAATATTTTTGATGGAAAAATATTCTCTCGACAACTATGGTGCTGGAATTGTCCATGATGAAACAATGCCGGTAATTACTGACAAAAATGTAACTTATGACCTCCTGAACACAACAGCAGTGTCTGAGGTCAGTAGCGAGTGTACCCACCACGTGCCCGAATGAATCCTCCTCCTCCTAATGCTACCAGTTAGCATTCTGATACGGTCCAGAGGCAACTGCTGCCACTCATCATGAAATGCAGTTTCCAAATCGACCACTTTCTGTACAGGCGGATCCCTTGCTTGCATACGACGTGCAAGAAAGTCCCAGATGTGTTCTCGGAGATTCAAATTGGGTCTCATTGCTCGCAAATGCAGTGTTGTAATAGCGTTGCTCTGAAGGAATGCTCTCACGGCATGGGAACGATGTGGCCTTGCATTGTCGTCCACGAATACAGGGCGAATAGCCAACGGGTGGTTCTCAAAATGAGGCACAACAACCGGATTGAGAATGTTCCGGATGTACTGATGACCATTGAGATTCCCACATACAATCACCATATCAAGTTTACAATAATGAGAGAGACATCCTCAGATCATTACTGATCCTCCATAGCAGGTCTGATGTTCCTGGGCACATAAGCAGTATTTCTCTGCCTCCACACTCTCATGCGACCATCTGTGACGTGAAGCAGGAACCTACTCACGTTTGACCAATGGCCTTTCCTCCATGTCCTGAAATTCCAATGTTGTCGCGCCATACACTACTCCAAACGTGATCATTGATGCTGATCGGACAGAGCTGGACGCTTGATGACCCTTCTGGACCTCATACCCAGTGCTCTGAGACGGTTTCCGACAGTTTTGTTGCACAAATGCCTGTTGGAGAGCCAAAGGTGTTTCAAAACCCCACTTGCAGCAAAAGGTTCACGTCTAACGAGGCGTGTCAGACTCCGATCTTCCGGGTTTGTCCGGGCCTTGGTCAGCCCTTAACATCGTCGGTTTGTTTATGTTTTTGGACAAGTGTGCTTATGACAGAATGACTATAGCCAAGTTGCCTTCCAGTAGCTTTGAATGACATGCCTATCGCATGCATGCCAACGAGTTGCCATCCTAGTGACTCTGACGGTCACCTCCTTGCCGTGTCAACATTTACTCATAAATGAAGTGACAGATGTTCTTGTTTTATATTTAGATACTGCATGTGGATGAAAGTGTTTGTGTGACGTTCGTGGGTAGCATGTTTCATGTGGCTGGGGGATGTGTTTGGGGTACGTTATCAACCTGAAAGATCATGTTTCACGAGATGAAATATACTACAAGACAAAGCAATAATTAAAACATAACAATCTGTGACAGCAACTTCACTGTCTGTGCTGAATTAAGTTACAGGTGTACATGTATATATTTTGCAATTAGTGGCAATTGCCTTACCGATAACCAGCTCGTTATCATTTCATAAATATAGCTTGAAGGTTGGGTGGATAATATAATGCCACCAATGAGAATCTAAAAGCCACATGTGAACTTCTGTATTGGGCGTGGGTAGGTAGAGCTGAAACGGTTAACCGATTAATCGATTAACCAATGATCAACGTCTTGATAGATGAAAAAAGAGATTGATCGATTAACTGTTACTTTTGAACCGCTGTGTTATATGGCTTAACAAAGGAACAAACTTGGTCCAAAGCAGGCAACAAACAGTGTCACTTTGACTCAAACCGATTGTATGAGACAGAGTAAAGCATGCAAGTTACATGCTGACATACACACTAAAAACTAAAGTGTTAAAACTGACACTTTCAAGGTGTTAAACCCATTCTAACTCTTAGGGTTTGATTTTAACACTCAAAGTGCAATGCTTTAAGCACTTTGACATTACAATCGTCAGTCATCTGAAACTTGAATGGATGGCACTTCCCATGTGTCTAGCATTGGTGGTTCTAACAGAATCGTCCATAATTTGATTTGCGCTTGGTGGGTACATAATTAAAAGGACACAACGCAGATGACGCGGATCAGGCTCGAGAGTTCGAGCCTGATCCGCGTCATCTGTGTTGTTTCCTTCTAAGTGTCGCGACATTACACTTGTCAAGTGGTATTATTGTAACACCTGTCAAGTTCTGGGATATCTACACTTGAACAAAGTGCTAGTTCAGCACTTAGTAAGTGTTAAATACAGCACTTCAAGTGTAGTTTTTAACACTTTAGTTTTTAGCGTGTACTTGTTCATTTGCATGATCATTATACTGTATCAATAGCTGGAAATAGTCATTCTAAACCATTTACTCAATGCGGGTAGCACACGATACTTACAAATTACGAAAACATTTTCAATTTTGCCTCAAAAAACAAAACGTATAACCCTCATTGGAATGATCGCAACGAGCTCGTTCCAAAGAGGGGTTATAAGCTATGTTTTTGAGACAATAATTGAAAATATAATAAAATTTGAATGGAGATTTTTAACATAGCGCTGGCTGGTTTTGACCGTTACGTTGGGTAAAGGGTTAATGCTGTAAATCATCAACGACACAGCATTTATTCAGCTACTTATTAGGGCAAGTGATTAATTGGTTAACCAGAATTAATCCACGTGATTAATTGTTCAAGAAAACCCTTTAGCCATTTCAGCGCTGTTGATTGTACATTTGCACAGATCAGTATCTCCACCTCCCACTTTTCTATCCCTGTCATCTCTAATAGGTCTTTAACCCTTTACCCAACGAATCGCACGCATCCGCCCGCCTAATATGCAAATTCAGCAGTTGAAAAAATATTATTTTTCAAAAAATTTCAACAAAACCATATCATGTGACCCCTCGTTGGAACGAGCTCGTCGAGCTCGTTCCAACGAGGGGTCACATGATATGGTTTTGTTGAAATTTTTTGAAACAATTGAAAAAATGATATTTAAAATAATAAATTTTGATATCGTCTGCGTTGGGTAAAGGGTTAAAGCATGACACATTTTGGTCTTTATTTATCAGACATGATTGTCTTTCACATTATCAAACTCGGCTGACATGGCTTCAAAAGCGGCTGATATGATGCCGATGTCGCCCGATATGAACCGAGCTAGGGTTGTCCCCCTTGATGCGTTACTAGGCGCAGCCAAAATTGTTTACATTGTAATGTACGCGGTTATTTGCCGAAGGCAATCAGAAAATAATTGAGCTACCACACATGGTGAAGTTGTTTGAAGCAGATGTTTGTATGATGAGGAAGTTATCGTCAGATCGTCTAAGTTAAGCAACGTCGAGCCCGGTTAGTCCTCGGATGGGTGACCGTCCTAGCGATCGATTCGGACTCCCGCGTTGTGTCCTTGGGCAAGGCACTTAACCCCGATTGTCCACATGGGGGCACGATGACGCCGTGTACTAAGGCGTACTGCACGTCGATGGTGCGCATGTCTTCAACCAACCTAACCCTGTCTGTGCTGCAGTGCGGAGTTACGATGTTGGGGAGCTTACAGCTGCTCGTCGTTGCTCGGTGAATCTCTCCGGGTACTCCGGCTTCCTCCACCCGTAAAATTGCCGCGGTCATGATCAGCCATTGAGCATAAGTATGTGACCTTAAACACCAATAAATAAATAAATAAAATGTATGATGAGGAACTAATGCTGGCAATAAATAATGAGTTCGTGGATGAAGAGAAGAAAGAAGAGAGTTGTACAGAAGATTTATCGCAATCTAAAATTCAGAGGCGTAAGCTGAGATACGTAGAAGCGGGAGAAGAGATAGTTTAGCTATCAGAACATCGCGGCTTGAACCAGTGGCGGCGCTATAGGGGGATATGGGGGGGGGGGGGTACTTACCCCTCCACTTTTTTCGCCAAGTGTAGTAAAATAAATACTATCATTTTAATTTTTGTATTGAACGTTGCGGTGTAATGGTGGGTATGCTTAATTCCATATTCCCAAGTGCACTAAATCAGAGAAGTTTTTAAATTATGTTTGTGTGTGCCCCCCCCCCCCCCCCCCCCCCACACACACACACACACACATTAGCTGCAAACAACAGACAAGAGTCGAGGACCCAAATTGCAACAAGGCGTGCCGCGTTCAAACGGTCTGAAACATACCGCTTAAGAGTATTCGAGGAATGCTTGAATCGAGAGCGTGCAACGCATCCGTTTGGAATGCAGCCTACTTTCATTTTCGATTTGAGTGTCGTTTGGTGCTTTGTGCTCGCACTTTATAACAGCGTTCTTCCGTTAAAATGTCACCATGTACGACGTTTTTTATAACTGAAAGACCTAACCAATAAGTTTCAAGAGGATAAAACTGTTTTAATTTAATTGTCTGAGAATGCTCCAGAGAACACCATTTACAACGTAAGTTTTAAAAAATTTTAAAACTTACGCGCGGCGGGCAATACCCAACTGAACCCCCTCACTTCTGTAACTCTGGCGCCGCCACTGGCGGCTTCCTCGGAGGGGAAGCCGATATCATCGGATAGCTGAACTACAATTCAAACTAGAAGTCATGTCAGTGTATTTTGAAGTAATCGCGCGCTGCGTTAAGTGCACTTTTGTCCCTGTTAAACTGTTCCATTTGCGTAACTCAATTCCCGAAGAAAAACAGTGTGCCCAATTCTGTACAATTTCATACTAGTAAATAGAGGCCATTAACATCATTCCTAACCTCTACTGAGTTACGTGTACATGTAATGACTTACATAGATATTAATATTCAACTGCACATACAGAATGAAAAGAGTCGGTTATCACTTCATCGCAACGCCATATATTCTGCACCCGGAAAGTATTCACTACCGGGAAATTTTTTGAAATTGAAGCCATGAAAGGGGGCATAAAATTGATTCTAGTAAGTGAAATGCCAACACATTTATGATAGAATTATCAGGTTATTATTATTTGGTATTATTCTGGGAATTGAATATGTTCTAAACATATGCTCAAGCTGAGAACTTTGAGCAATTCATACTTCCCTAACATTAATCAGATCTTATGCAGGAATGATCAATTTTCGAGGTTTCATCATTTTGTTACTGTGAATGATGGAATTAACTCAGGATAACGATTTTACATGTTGTGATTTTCTAAAAGTGCAAATGGAGGATTTTTTTTTATTTACGTATATTACGATAAGTAAACGTACTATAGAAATCTCGTACAGATTGACATCATGCATACTCATGAAGCTCGATATTGCGTACACTGTAGTTGTAAATAGTAACTGTTGGAAGTTTTGCCGATTTGAAGCCGCGTTGGAATTTTGGGAGGCAAAGGAGACATCAGCATCACAAAGGAAGCTCTAAACTTCAGATAGATGGAATTTCCAACTACACATGACTTGCCCTCAGATTTTCCAACTATAGGAAATTTTGGCAAGGATTGGGGTGACCCCCCTCCCCCCCCCCCCCCGTCACCACGTCCCTGGTTGCTTCATTAATTAAAATTTTACTGATGATGATTTTTATTACCTGGTAAACGCATGCGTGGATATCACTGCCCACGCGTTTATTACAAGTACGTCCATTCCAGTATCATCAGTACTATCATTAAGCCATGTTTCAGTAAAAACACAAATATCATTCTTTGGAATTTCTGTCTTGAAGATAACCAGTTTCGAGTAACAAACATTGGATATGAAGAGGCATTTCTGATACGGGGTATCCGGGGGTGCATTATTGCTATTATAGGGTAAATACAATAAGGATACAGGGTAGGATTCTACATCAACAGAGAGCATAATCACGGAGTCGGGGAAGTACAGCGCAATACACGCTAAAAACTAAAGTGTTAAACTACACTTGAAGTGCTGTATTTAACACTTACTAAGTTCTGAACTAGCACTTTGTTCAAGTGTAGATATCCCAGAACTTGACCGGTGTTGACAATAATACCACTTGACAAGTGTAATGTCGCGACACTTGAAGGAAACAACGCAGATGACGCGGATCGGGCTCGAATTCTCGAGCCTGATCCGCGTCATCTGCGTTGTGTCCTTTTAATTATGTACCCACCAAGCGCAAATCAAATTATGGGAGATTCTGGAAGAACCACCAATGCTAGACACATGGGAAGTGCCATCCATTCAAGTTTCAGATGTCTGACGATTGTAATGTCTAAGTGCTTAAAGCATTGCACTTTGAGTGTTAAAATCAAACCCTAAGAGTTAGAATGGGTTTAACACCTTGAAAGTGTCAGTTTTAACACTTTAGTTTTTAGTGTGTAGGTAACAAGTGGGGGACTAGCCTCCGGAAGTGTAGCAGTGCTTGTTCACTGTGGTAAGCAAGAGCAGTTTTACTGGTAAGATAGGACCTAATCACCAAGGCCTATAAAATGGGGTTTGTCTGCATGTTGTGGTTATGATTAGCCATTGTGCAGAAATGTGTGACCTAAAACACACATAAATAAATATATAAAAAAAAGGTGGAGGACAAACATTGACATCCCCACACCGGTATTTAGAGATCAATATTTATCACATAATCACCACCCACATAGATCATTTTGAAGCTCACAGTTCATAACACGTCTAATAGACGCGTGGCGTCAGATGCCAAGTAGAACTGTGGACAGTGGCCTGGTGTCGGAAGTAGAATTTAACTAATATTATCTTTAATTTCATTAACTGTTCATCTAATACGAATAACAGACAATATTTGCAAAAACAAATTATTCCTGAATAACTAAGTAGCTCTTTCCAACGAGTAGTCATAAGCTAAACCTTGGAGACCAAAATTGAAAATATAATACAATTTGGTTGTCAATTTTTGGTAACAATGCTGGCTAGATTTAGTCGTTACGTTAGGTAGATGGTCAAATTATTACACTTTATGTGATAAAAAGACTAAAATTAGTTACGCTTTGTTATGAAATTTCCGAACCTCGTTCACTAAAGTCGATCTGAGCCTCGAGAAACCTCGGTACAGGTGGGGTTTTAGTAAACTCGATACAGGTGGGGTTTTAGTAAACTCGGTACAGGTGGGGTTTTAGTAAACTTGGTACAGGTGGGGTTTTAGTAAACTCGGTACAGGTGGAGTTTTAGTAAACTCGGTTCAGGTGGGGTTTTTAGTAAACTTGGTACAGGTGGTGTTTTAGTAAACTCGCTACAGGTGGTGTTTTAGTAAACTCGGTACAGGTGGGGGTTTTAGTAAACTCGGTACAGGTGGGGCTTTTAGTAAACTCGGTACAGGTGGGGTTTTAGTAAACTCGGTACAGGTGGGGTTTTAGAAAACTCGGTTCAGAAATTTCATATCAAATCATAATTAATTAGAGATCCACTGCTTTTTGAATACAGTTTTTGTAGCATTGGCTATAGATAAAATTATGTCAAGAATATGAGGATCAGTGATGCTTTCCGAAATTAAGAAGTGGAGGACAGCTCGCGTCGGCCATCGCTGGGCGTTGAGTTGGACACATCGTTGCGAAAGAGTGCCCCCTCCCCCCCCCCCATCGTAGTTGTAGAGGGGTGTACTGGGGTCCATCTCCGAAAAAAGTTTAGTACTCGCAACTCTTCAAAAGAATTGGTCATTGTTATCTGTGTGAAGCGGTGAGCAACACACAGCTAAATAAGTTTTCATTGCGGTGAATATTCGAGAAGTTCAAACCATTTCGGGTCTTGAAATTGTAGGTGAACGTACCCCCGCATAGACAAGTAGAGCAACGATGCCCCCCCCCTCCTGCGTTGACGCAGGAAAGCATCACTGATCGGGATACAATATTTCGTGGAGGGTCGGGTTGCAATCAAAGAAGGAATGTATCGCGAGACAGAGGTAAGCCTTCATAGCCAACGTAGAATTGTATACATGGACGTGGTTAGATGGTCTTGGTTCGGGGATGTACCCCTCTAAATTTCGAACTGTACCTCCACCCCGCCCGATTGTCGACCATCCACCTTTTTAGACGGTCATTTGAAATCCCCCATCAATTTTATAAATCCTACCTCTGAATGTCAAACTGTTGATGAAATCCGAATTCATCCTCTCTCCTTGTGTTCGATATACATGATTTGGGAGGGGGGGGGGGGTTCTAGAAATATTGTCTCCGGTTGGAAAATTCCGTTAACTGCGGGTCAAAAGTGATTAAATATCTGTCTGTTAGAAACGATCACACCCACAGATATTTATTTATTTATTTATTTATTTATTTATTTATTTATTTATTTATTTATTTATTTATTTATTTATTTATTTATTTATTATGGTTTAACGACACATTAACAGCCCCAGAAAAATCGTGTCGCTGACAGTTTTACGAGTGGAGGAAGCGTATCTCCACACTGCAGGACAGGCAGGGTTAGGTTGGTTGAAGACATGCGCACCATCGACGTGCAGTACGCCTTAGTACACGGCGTCATCGTGCCTCCATGTGGACAGTCGAGGTAAGTGCCTTGCCCAAGAACACAACGCGGGAGTCTGATTCGATCGCTCAGAAGGTCACCCATCCAAGCACTAACCGGGCTCGACGTTGCTTAACTTCGGTGATCTGACGAGAACACAACCACAGACAAAATGCTACGAAATTTACTGCCACAAGATATGAAATTTTCAACTGAAGTAATAATTGGTTTAAGGCTTTCACGTTTTAAGTATTAAAACATTTCCTCAGGATTGGGCGAGGTGAGACACCCTTTACCGACCCCCGCCCCGCACCGCCACCACGTCATTGATAGCATAGTACACAACGTGAAGATACTTCCGAAAAGGCCATTCGACTTCCTCTCGCATGCTTACAGACGTGGAGCCGGCCTCTCTTGGGGTGGTGTATCACAATGCCTCACCTGCTAAAATACGTTCAGGTTTGGATATTGACATCACGCGGCAACAACGAGATAATCAAGTCGTCTTTTGGTAGTGTCTGTGACATTTGAGGTAGAGCATTTAAATGAGTTGGTTGGGGATGTAGAATAAATGAAACATTTGTGATGGAAACAAAAATTAAAAAGAACACAGTCGGGGGGGGGGGGGGGGGGAGAGCACTAAAAATTTGCAAGACGTGACGTCCTATTTTTTATTCGGCTCCTTTTACACCCACCCACCCACTACGTGCAAATTTTCTACTACCGTTCTCAGACACCCACCCCCCACTCTCCCATTAAAAATCTAAAATAAGCATATAAACTTAGTAGGCACAGCTGTCTTTAGGGGGTTTTCATAATGTTCTTAACCCCTTATCCAACGTAACGGCCAAAACCGGCCAGCGCTATTCTAAAAAATCTCCAATTAATTTTTATTATTTTTTTCATTTTTTGTCTCAAAAACATAGGTTATGACCCCTCATTGGAACGAGCTTTGAGACAAAAAATTAAAAAAATTAGTTATTCAATCATTTTTTTGGCAAGTGTCGTCTGCTTTTCATGTTAGGCAAAGAGTTAAACTGGTACCACCAATTTAAACCTCTGTGGGCTGCTGTGGGTCCCAATCTACAAATGACAAGCTGTTCATTATCAGGCTTAGCCAGAGCAGGTCTACATATACGGGAACAAATTTTCATTTGAATTGTTCCCAAAATATTGTCTGCACATTTTCTGCATTTCGAACAAGACACCCACCCCCTACTAACGTGTTACATTTTCCCAGATTGAGCCCAATATTCTCACATATAAAGCCTCCTGATGTTGTATTTATGTTAAGAGTGTGATGTACAACATCATCTTTAAGGTTTGAAACACAAATGATGGTATACATTAGCTAATATATTGATATATTTTTAAAAAAATCAAAAAATTGCACAAGCTGGAAATGCACATTTTTGGCGCACTCAAGAGACCCACCCACCCCCACGTCACGTCTTGCAAATTTTTCGTGCCCCACCCCCCCCCCCCCCCCCCCCCGACGCAGTAATCAATTTACGAGAAATGAGTATGTGTAGGACTTTGAGGTAGACATATAAGTAGTATAGCTCGGATGAATAAACCCACGTTGGGGGGAGGCCACAGTGGACACTGGAAGTGACGTCGTAGCTGTGCGTCCCAGTTACAGCGGGATGGGGGTGGAAGGGAACAAAATTAGCTGAAATACTCATATTTTAACCGGAAAATTGGTGAATATTATGTTTCTTCGGAAAATAAGATGACATATTGTTAGAGTATACACTCGATTACATTTTATTTCTATAAATTTACATGAAAATGGTCTTCAAGACCATTATCATGAAAATTTATAGAAAATAAATAATAATAAATTAGCTGAAATTAGCCAATTAGCTGGACTCGCTCATCCCTGGAATTTATTATTTATTTATTAATTGTTATTTAAGGTCACATATTTCCGGGCAATGGCTAATCATGATCACCACAGTTTTACGGTTGGGGGAAGCCGGTGTACCCGGAGAGAACTACGGAACAACGGCGAGCAACTGTCAGCTCCCCAACATACTAACTCCACACAAGCAGGGTTTGCATTGATTGAAGACGGGTGCACCATCGACCTGCAGTACGAGGGCAACGAGGATGAAGTGTCTTGCCTAAGGACACAACGCGATTGCCGCGTGTGGTATTCGAACCGATCACCTCTCGGCTTGCAGCCTGCACCTCTACCTACTGAGCCACCGCACCCCCTCATCGCTGGAACTTACATCATGTGGGATGCTTATGGTAGTCGGGGTGGGCGGCCATGTTTTGACGTTATTCCTTTTGTGATACGTGGTGTTAGTACACCTGCGCATTGTGCGTTGTTAGGGTGACATGTGCTTTCGTCGTCCATTTTGTGTACTGGGGGCCGCCATCTTGGTTTCAATGGTTGCACCTGGTGGCTGTGTGGTTCAGAAGCCTCTAACATGATGGGGACAGGGGGGGGGGGGGTTCTAAGAGTGCATTAGACTGAACGGGAGAAAATCTAATTACCCAAATCATCCACTAATATCACGCATCACTATTGGAATAACCTTCACAACACAGCTGCTCGCGTCATATGTCATAACTGGATTAGGTGACTATGTCGTCACTTCCTAGGTCCACCGCGGGGTTCCCCACCAGTGGGTTTATCCTACTCATATATTTTACGGTGATTGGAATTGGTTCAGATAATATAATAAATATATATTTGGACAAGCCGATCTGTGTACGGTAAAATGATAATAAAGTAAAGAGTGCCCGAGAGGTAATGTTCTAGAAGCCATAAAGGAATCTGTCCCTAAATCCCGATAAATTCTCTCTTCTGATTGGTCAGGATGCCTAGGACAAATAGCCATGGCAAAGGGCGCACCTAGCATCCAAGGTATATGAAAGCGTGCAACATCCAGGGTATAGGGGCACACGAAACATCGGGGTTATATGGTTTGAATGAAAGCTTTCGCAATCGCTCGCCTCGGTCTAAAAATCGAACCAAAAACAGTCACGAATGTCATCAGATTTTTGACAATTCGATCATATTTGGCTGTTATAAATTAAATAGTCGAATAATTAAATGAAACAACTTGAGAAAAATAAAATAAGAGCAAATATTGTCCCCTGAGTTCCAATGTGTTCTATGTGCCTCAGGGGACGATATGTCAACAAAGTACTGTTTACTCGTTTCCTTAACGACCCAAGGGATGCAACTCTATCTGTTGTCTTCTGCGTTTGTAAAAACAAAACAATTATTCGCAAGTTTGGTCCAACTTAATTGCGGAGCGTGAGAAAAGCGTCCAGAAATGTGTTGCCATCATCATATTTCTATTGTGTTTCAAACGGATCAAAACATTATCTCCGCCAACATGTATGGTGTATGGAGATGTAATACCTGGATGTCTCATTTAAAAACGAACATCCAAGTATTAAATCTTCATATGCCATAAATGTTGGCGCAGATAACTTATAATCACATTCCATAAATAAAAATTGAATATAATTTTCTAGACAAATTGCTGCATCGGGGGCGGGGGGTGGGGGAGGGGGTGGCCTTCCTCTGCATCACAGTACCCCTCCCAACAGTGTGCTACACGGAAATAAAACTGGTCCCAGAATTTCAGTTTGATAATGTTCAACGAAGAGTCATGAGTTAGAAGGGTTGAGAGAATCAATTAGCAAGGACATTTAATCATCTGCATCGAAAATGGTGTTTCAAATTTAAACAAATGTCACATGATACCAAAATCATTCATGGACGTTCTCAAAAGAACACATGAAATGCAACCACTGACATCCCGCTGGAAAAGCCGCACAGGGCACTCTCAAACAGAGTAGTGTATGAAAGCATTTCAGCATCAGTGTGGGTATAACAAAAATATTTGACTCTATTCATAGAACAAGTGTGATCATATGCTCTTAAAGAAGAAGCAGTGTTGGGAATTAGGTGCTGCAATAACGGAGCTACTGAACATTTTTTTTTGTAAAAAAAGTGGAAACTGAAATTAATTTTATGGGCGGTATGAGGATTATGAAATGTTAGCCAATGTACTCCCGGCTCAACTATTTATTTATTTATTTATTTATTTATTTATTTATTTATTTATTTATTTATTTATTTATTTATTTATTTTCAGGTAATCGAACGTTGACCAAGAAAATATCCTACTTGTATTAATATTTTGCCTGATCAGGTATTATTCTCGGCGGTCACTATTTGTACGTTCGGCTTCACATTGTAGGCACATTCCCGTAAATTAAAATAAGGAAAACCCTCACAGAGTAAATGTGTTCAAGTCAAAGATAATATGAAACACGTCCGTAGAATTTGAAGCCTTTGAGTTGTGCTACCTGTACTCCAGAATAAAGCCAAAATATGGGCTTACAACACGCAACCAATTAAACTAATTACACGTGTTATTGGAGTTGTAATCACATTTGTTCCAGCAGGTAAAAAATAACGATGAAGACCACTGATTGTGATTCATCCGCTTGGTGACAGTCAGTGAAATAAGAAATGCAGAGTGATATATATATAAAATATAAATTTTTTTTTTGTTAAGCCCAAGAGCTCTATGAGCATTTTCGGCTTTAAACTACATTTATTATTATTATTATTATTATTATTATTATTATTATTATTATTATTATTATCATTATTATTATTGTAACTGAATTGCAATATTATGATTTTCCATATATCTGGCTTATAAGCGGAGTAATGCACAAGTGATGCTCAACTCATACCCAGACAGATTCAACTGTTTATTTATTTATTTATTTATTTATTTATTTATTTATTTGTAGGGGTTTATTGACACTTTCGAAGCCAGGGTCACCTCGTTTCGGGTGGGGTAAGAAGGAGTACCCGGATAGAACAACCGAGTAACGGTGAGCAACTGTCCGACCTCCCCATTTTTCACACACGCAGGGTTAGTAACGGTTGAAGACAAGTGCACCAGCAACGTGCGCAAGCGCCACCGTACCCCCCCCCCCCCCCTCCCCCATGGGCAATCTGGATAAAGTGCCTTGACACAACGCAGTTAAGCCTGGCGAGGATCGAACCATCGACCTTTCAGTTTGAAGTCGAATGCCGTAACCACTGAGCCACCGGGCTCCCGACGGATTCAGCAACCGGTGTTCTAGGATGCATGACATAATTTAAAAAAAACATCCGAAATGGGGCCTAAATATGGGAAGGGGGTATTTTATATAATATGATTATGAAGTAATAAATGTCCTTGCGCAGTTACAATGTAGGTTTTTCAATCCACAAAGAAATTCTACGTTTATGAGGAAAATGGAAAAAAATGGTAAATAAATAAGAATTGCGAGGTAATGCAACACCCTACGGAAAAATCACAAAAATAAGGTTCTGGACGAGAAGGTCCTAGAGTGATATGGAGGATATCTACGCTGTTTTAGTGAATATCGGGAATTATCTCTTGAGTGTGGACCTGAAAGTTTTATTTTTCACGAGCGCTTGTGAGATAATTCCCGATATTGACTAAAACAGTGTAGATTTTCTTTTTATTTTATGCTACGTGACATTTAACCTGGCAATATTCATCCCAATTCGACTGCAAACAGTTTCAAGACAATAACAAAAAGCTACTGATCGTTCCATCAAGGCGACGTCATGCGCCAAAGCGTAACGTCATTTAGGAAGCTACTGAAAAAATTCATCGTGTGGACCTGAAAATATTATTTTTCACGAGCGCTTGCACGAGTCCTTTCAGGTTCACACTCATGAGATAAATCCAGATACTGACAAAAATAGATTAGATTTTCTTTTTTATTTTATGCTACAAGATATTTTATTGCATAATATTCAGCCCAATTCGACCCCAAATGTGTACGTTTCAAAACAATAACAAAGATCAGCTAATCGTTACATCAAGGCGGCATGACGCGGCGTAGCGTGACTTCATTTAGCAAGCTACTGAGGGATATTCCTCGATATCCATCAAGTCGATGGATATCGAGAAATATCTTTTAAATAATTTGCGATAATTCGCAGGCCAGTGTACAATAAAAATAGTTCTCTATGCTTGATATGGTCAAGAAATGAGATTATTGTTTCATAATTAACATCTTATTAAATGCACACAATATCAAAAAATTAAAGTTGTTATTAGATTTTTTAAAAATTGTACACAAAACTTCACACATAAAAGAAATATGCTGGAAGAACTTCTCCCCTATTGAATTACTTCCCTAAATCACAATGCAGAAAATGCACAGAAACCCCACCCCCTCCCCCGACCCACTCCCCCCACACCCCTCACTCCAATAGTATATCACATAACAGCACTTCTCCAGCTCAAACGGGTGGATCCAGAAGTGAGAGGATCTGGTCTCATCCTCTAACGTAACTCATTTTTCACAATCACCAAGGCCACAGGACATCGTATTATCTACGACAAAATGTGAATATCCACTATCTCTCTGTGTTATATCTAAAAATACTATGCCTAGAGCTGGGACGTGTTCTGTTCGATTCCGTTTTTTTCGAGCCAAACCGGAAAACCGAACCGCAAGGCCCCGACGAAACGTTGTTTCTGTGTTTGTGAATAAACTGATCAAACTATTTTACTTTCTGGGAGAGAACTGGACTATTGTTATATCTAAAAATACTACGCCCAGAGCTGGGACGAATCAAACTATTTTACTTTCTGGGAGAGAACTGGACTATTGTTATATCTAAAAATACTACGCCCAGAGCTGGGACGAATCAAACTATTTTACTTTCTGGGAGAGCTGGACTTTTGTTATATCTAAAAATACTACGCCCAGAGCTGGGGGGACGAATCAAACTATTTTACTTTCTGGGAGAGCTGGACTATTGTTATATCTAAAAATACTACGCCCAGAGCTGGGACGAATCAAACTATTTTACTTTCTGGGAGAGAACTGGACTATTGTTATATCTAAAAATACTACGCCCAGAGCTGGGACGAATCAAACTATTTACTTTCTGGGAGAACTGGACTATTGTTATATCTAAAAATACTACGCCCAGAGCTGGGACGAATCAAACTATTTTACTTTCTGGGAGAGAACTGGACGAGTGACCCGTATGGACTATCGTCACTCAGACTATCAGGCAAAGGAGCGAATACGTTTTGATAAAATTGTCACATTTTTTCTCTTATTGACTCGTCCACCGGACACCTCAATAAGGGGGAACATGTGACATCGAGAGCGCAACACAGATCAGATGAACTTTATTAGTTTTACCCGAATTTCATTTTTTATCTCACTCAACAGGCTTGACAACTGATCCCCTAGAACTCGTAAGAATTATTAAAGGGAAGTTAGGCTGAACCAAATGTAGATACTTACAGACAAGTCTTTTTGTGGCGAGTGCTATCCTGTTAACCATTTACCCAACATAACGGCCAAAACCGGCCTGCCTTATTTACAAAAAATCACCATTCAATTTTCATTATTTTTTTTAATTTTGTCTCAAAAACATAGCTTATGACCCCTCATTGGAACGAGCTCAATCAGACTTGTCTGTAAGTATCTACATTGGGTTCAAAAGCATAGCTTATGACCCCTCATTGGAACGAGCTCAATGAGCTCGTTCCAATGAGGGGTCATAAGCTATGCTTTTGAGACAAAAAATTAAAATATTTCGTTATTCAAGAATTTTGTTTGCAGGTGTCGTCTGCTTTTCATGTTAGGTAACGGGTTAACCATTGCGGTGCCTGAAGAGTTTTTTCACTCAACAGGCTTGACAACTGATCCCCTAGAACTCGTAACAATTATTAAAAGGAAGTTAGGCTGTTAGGATGTTAAAGGGATGTTAGGCTGAACCCAATGTAGATACTTACAGACAAGTCTGTTTTGTGACGAGTGCTGTCGTGTTAACCCTTTACCCAACATAACGTCCAAAACCGGCCTGCGCTTTTTACAAAAATCACCATTCAATTTTCATTATTTTTTGTCTCAAAAACATAGCTTATGACCCCTCATTGGAACGAGCTCAATGAGCTCGTTCCAATGAGGGGTCATAAGCTAGGCTTTTGAGACAAAAAATTAAAATATTTCGTTATTCAAGAATTTTGTTTGCAGGTATCGTCTGCTTTTCATGTTAGGTAACGGGTTAACCATTGCGGTGCCTGAAGAGTTTTTTCACTCAACAGGCTTGACAACTGATCCCCTAGAACTCGTAACAATTATTAAAAGGAAGTTAGGCTGAACCCAATGGAGATACTTACAGACAGGCCTTTTTTGTAGCGAGTGATGTTGTATTGACTAGTGTGGGGCCTGAAGAGTTGTTTACTGTATATTTCTGCACATAGAAAAATTGAACCGAAACCGAGGGTTTTTCTGAAATTGAACCGAAATCGAATCTGAAGAATCAAAACTACCCAGCTCTAACTATGACATGCATAATTATGGTAATAGCTCCTGTGCAGGCCTCCTGTGAGCCGTTACAAATTGGCTTACCTTCTTTGAAAAAGTAATGAGCCTAAACAAAATGAGAGCAATATTTTGAGTGGAAACATTGCGTGCAGCTGTTCATACGCACAGAAACCACTGGAAAGCCACATTGACTTTCCATCTTTCAAACTTTCCCCGGGAGGACCTCTAACTCAGTCAACGAGAGTGGAATACTCCCTCCCGAGCTTACTCTCAACGCCGCATAATGTTCTGCAGTTTGACCAATGATTAAAATGTACCCCCTATATCCCCTCACCCACAGCCGCCACCAACCCAGAGTCTTGGATTTGTCATTGCAAACCGGGATAGAACACATACATTGATACAGTTCAAGACTGTATGCGGTCTCTGTACGGTTCAGCCTTGGCCCCGAGATAAAAGCTATAACTTGTCTGACCGCAAATACAATGAGCATTTTCAAACTTGCCACCAAACTATATAAAATTCCAAGCGGCCCAGCTGGGCGTCCTGGAACACAAGGCCATTTTCCATAGTACACCGAAAACTTCATGCAACTTCAACGGCAGCTATATACTGTCTATACTCAGTGTATTAAAATACTTACCACAAGAACAACCAAACAGGTCAACACTAAATACTTCATGATGCAGTAGTCTCAACTTTCAACAGCTGGATGTCAGGTTACAAATATGAACAGAAACCTCTGGATCCACAATTTTATATGTTTCGTTATGTGACGGTAAACAACACGCTGTCAAAGATATATTTATGCTCCACCCAGAAAATTTGAATTCCAGTAATGAGACGTTTGCGGGAGGAGCTGAAATCCTCAATCGTGCTGACTGGGATTGACAATTGCTCTGAACAATAAACTCTGTACGTGGACAGTGGATAACACGTGCAACACCCACATGATGATGTTTCAATCCAAACGGTGACCGATATACTATTGCAAACGACACAGAAAACATATGTTGGGTAGTAGAAAATCATGGACCCGATCGTGCCCGGATTGAGGAACCCTACGGAGGACTCCAGAAGTGGCATCATACCGCGGTGGGAGCGGCCCGAATGTCACATGGGTTATCGTGGGAGAATGCGTGAGCGACCACATTGTAACATCATAATCATGGTAATAAATGGTGTCAGTGCGCATGCGCAGCGCGAGCTATTGAAGTTACACGTGTTTCCATCGTCCATTTTGTTTACTGGAGACCGCCATCTTGATTTATTGTTGGCAGGTGGGTGCTAAAAGTCCTACAGTGGAGAGGGGAGTGCTCGTAGGGTATGATCAATTTGATGGAAGTAAATCTAATTACCAAAAAGACTTGACAACTACATAAACATTACCCAACGGACTTATTTCGCTCGAATTCTCCCAGAAGCCCGGTAGTATGAGAATCTCCTGGTGATAAAGGGTCCAAAGTGTGTTTAGATTTCCCAAAAACTTTGCTGCATATACAGTTATATCCCTTGTGTATCTCGAGGACCTGTGGGTTTCCTAAGAATAAATCTGAAAGTCCACAGAACAGTGACTGGAACAGACATTGCAAGAACGATTCGAATCTCGTTGAGCAAATAAGCTATCTAGCAATTGTTTGAACTCGTGACTCCTGGCATGACCTTTCGACTCATCTCGGAAAAAGTAGTGCCGACGTTCTGTCGGTCTTACTACGGTGCCGAAAGTGGGGGTGCTGCATAAGAGTTACAGTTAAAACTAGAAGTCCTGTCACGAATAGTGCGCTTATCTAGGCTTAATTACGCGTTGGAATTGCGCGCAATTGCCATATCGAATGGCATCCAAAGCACGGCAGGTTCTCTTGGTTACTCATAGCAAACACATGCAATGTTTCTGCCAATGGACCTCCAGGTTACCCGGAGGTCCATTGGATGAACCATTGCTTGTTCACAGGCCATATGTACAGAATTTGATAGCTTTACTTGGGCCTTAACGCGTACATTAACGCGCATATCAACGTGCTATTTGTGCGCATATCATGACAGGACTTCTAGTTTTAGCTGTATGGTTGGTACGTTGCTACCACTATCTGTTATCGGTAATGACATCACGTCTCGTGGAACCATAAAGTAGAAGATATAACCTTATGATACTCACACGACGATCAGTCACTGTATCAGCCTGACAGAATTTTCTCGTTTATGTATAACCAAGGCCTACGTGGTTCATATGGAGAAGTCTAAAAGTCAGTCGAGCAATGGCGGGAACAGGCATCAGTCGGACTACTTGTATCTCGTCGAGAAAATAACCTATGGAGTAACTGTTCAGAAGAGTGACTGCCAATACAACACTTCGACTTATCCCGGAAAAAGGCCACCGGCGCGTTATCGGCCGTACAATAGAGGTATCGATAGTGGGGTGCTCGGCAATATCTTCAACTAATGCAATACCCTTTCATTACGATTGCTTGAACCATGGTTACCACTTCATATCATCAGTGATGTATTTAGTCTCTGTATCAGTGTTTACAGAGTATCTCTTCTATGCATAACGAAGAACCGCATGGATCCTACACATGAGCTTGGAATCACTAGAGCAGTGATTGGAACAGGCATTGAACTGTTCAAATGAGCGACACCTCGAAGTACTAACCTCTGCTACTGATGGTTTGTACCATGGCTACCACTGCCTGTCATCGGCGATGTCGCCAATCACTGTATCTACCTAAACAGAGTTATCTCCCTGGTGTATAAGGAATGCCAGTATGATTTCTTCGAATAAGTCTAAAAGTAAATCAAGCGAGCTGTGACTGGAACAGACCTTGCTGGAATGACTTGAATCTCGCCTCGACTCTTCGATTTATCTCGGGAAAACAGGATTCTGTAACCACGGGCCTTTCCAAGACGGGATTCTGTGGAACGGATTTCGTCACGTCGCGATGCATCGTTGAAAATGATATGTTGCGAAAGCAGCACATGCTATAATCACAGTCCAAAGCCGTTGCTATACGCTAAAAACTAAAGTGTTAAAAACTACACTTGAAGTGCTGTATTTAACACTTACTAAGTGCTGAACTAGCACTTTGTTCAAGTGTAGATATCCCAGAACTTGACTGGTGTTGACAATAATACCACTTGACAAGTGTAATGTCGCGACACTTAAAAGGAAACAACGCAGATGACGCGGATCAGGCTCGAACTCTCGAGCCTGATCCACGTCATCTGCGTTGTGTCATTTTAATTATGTACCCACCAAGCGCAAATCAAATTATGGACGATTCTGGAAGAACCACCAATGCTAGACACATGGGAAGTGTCATCCATTCAAGTTTCAAATGTCTGATGATTGTAATATCTAAATGCTTAAAGCATTGCACTTTGAGTGTTAAAATCAAACCCTAAGAGTTAGAATGGGTTTAACACCTTGAAAGTGTCAGTTTCAACACTTTAGTTTTTAGTGTGTATGGGTCAGTCATGTTATCGTTGATGTTGTCAGTCACGTTCTCAGTAATGTCATAGATGTGTGATTGGGGAATCTGAAGAACCGTATATACAAATGCGTGTGACCGGCAATGACACACTGTTCAGGCGAGCAAAGAGATGGTTTTCCCATACCCATCAGCAGGGTTCGACGATCTCCACGAGAAAACTTTTGGCTTCTTTTTCACGTGGCAATATTTTTTAGCAAAAATACTTATGCAGTTTCATACAGACTCGTCTAAAAAGTCACAGGAGACTCGGACAAGAGTTGTGTGCATGAGATACGGTGTACGGTCTTATCCGTGATGAAACAGGTGTTGTCGCGGATATTACCGCACCACCACCTCCCCTGGTCCCTGATAGTTGTAAAAAAAAAGAGTTACAACAATTAACAGGTGTGGTGGTTCCCCTAGACCCCTGGATCCACGAACGAGTGTACAAACACTTTCGTGAGGCGACCAATGAAGTCTTGCTGTGCACGAAGAAAGCCATACTTCAGAGTATCGAGATTTTGGAATAATTTGTTTCTGCTTATAGTTCTAGTTTAGGTAGGGTCATTTTTTATTAAATAAATACTACAAATAAATTCAAAAGATCGAAATAGTTTTCTCACCAATTCTGGTTAGCCAGACAGCCAGTTTCCAAATCCATAGCATGCCAGTCTGAAACGAGGCTTACATGATGTCACCGATGTGAGAAGATTTTCGAGGAGATAATTTTACAAACGCGAACTAAAAAACTCGGCTGTTTTTACACTGGAAACACAAGACAAATATTCTATAATTTTCCTTTTTACTTACATTGAAGGTGTCGAGTTTAATTTTAACCCTTTACCTAACGTAACGGTCAAAACCGGCCAGCGCTATTCTCAAAAATAACCAATTAATTTTCATTATTTTTTTCATTTTTTGTCTCACAAACATAGGTTATGGCCCCTCGTTGGAACGAGCTCGTCGAGCTCGTTCCAACGAGGGGTCATAGCCTATGTTTTTGAGACAAAACATGAAAAAAATTAGTTATTCAAGAATTATATTTGCAACTGTCGTCTGCTTTTCAGGTTAGGTAAAGGGTTAAATCTAAAATATTACAACAGCCAAGGGCATCCTGTTTGATCAGACAAATCTACTCTCGTCAGCTTTACAAAATGTGACGACTGAACTCCTAATCCTTCGGTTAACCCTTTGATACTTTTGTACGTCTTATGACGTACGAAATCAAACAGCGCCTTGACACTTTGTGGTCATTTGATTTGTTATTATTTTTCGATTTTTTAAAGTTTTAACCTGAATTCCTATTTTCTCCCGAATAGTGCTCAATGATAACCGTTGATCTAAATGTTATTGCCGCTTAAAATACTAATATAGTCCTGCTGTCAAGACTTCTTAACTGGTTGAGTGCAAGAAGCCACTATCAGGGCTTTCAAAAAATGAAGATACCAGAGCAAAAGCCAAAACATTCCTTGGTCAGGAAATGAGATTATTGTTTCATAATTAACATCTTATTAAATGCACACAATATCAAAAAATTAAAGTTGTTATTAGATTTTTTAAAAATTGTACACAAAACTTCACACATAAAAGAAATATGCTGGAAGAACTTCTCCCCTATTGAATTACTTCCCTAAAATCACAATGCAGAAAATGCACAGAAACCCCACCCCCTCCCCCGACCCACTCCCCCCACACCCCTCACTCCAATAGTATATCACATAACAGCAGTCCTCCAGCTCAAACGGGTGGATCCAGAAGTGAGAGGATCTGGTCTCATCCTCTAACGTAACTCATTTTTCAAAATCACCAAGGCCAAAGGACATCGTATTATCTTCGACAAAATGTGAATATCCACTATCTCTCTGTGTTATATCTAAAAATACTATGCCTAGAGCTGGGACGTGTTCTGTTCGATTCCGTTTTTTTCGAGCCAAACCGGAAAACCGAACCGCAAGGCCCCGACAAAACGTTGTTTCTGTGTTTGTGAATAAACTGATCAAACTATTTTACTTTCTGGGAGAGAACTGGACTATTGTTATATCTAAAAATACTACGCCCAGAGCTGGGACGAATCAAACTATTTTACTTTCTGGGAGAGAACTGGACTATTGTTATATCTAAAAATACTACGCCCAGAGCTGGGACGAATCAAACTATTTTACTTTCTGGGAGAGCTGGACTTTTGTTATATCTAAAAATACTACGCCCAGAGCTGGGGGGACGAATCAAACTATTTTACTTTCTGGGAGAGCTGGACTATTGTTATATCTAAAAATACTACGCCCAGAGCTGGGACGAATCAAACTATTTTACTTTCTGGGAGAGCTGGACTATTGTTATGTCTAAAAATACTACGCCCAGAGCTGGGACGAATCAAACTATTTTACTTTCTGGGAGAGCTGGACTATTGTTATATCTAAAAATACTACGCCCAGAGCTGGGACGAATCAAACTATTTTACTTTCTGGGAGAACTGGACTATTGTTATATCTAAAAATACTACGCCCAGAGCTGGGACGAATCAAACTATTTTACTTTCTGGGAGAGCTGGACTATTGTTATATCTAAAAATACTACGCCCAGAGCTGGGACGAATCAAACTATTTTACTTTCTGGGAGAGAACTGGACTATTGTTATATCTAAAAATACTACGCCCAGAGCTGGGACGAATCAAACTATTTACTTTTTGGGAGAGAACTGGACTATTGTTATATCTAAAAATACTACGCCCAGAGCTGGGACGAATCAAACTATTTTACTTTCTGGGAGAGAACTGGACTATTGTTATATCTAAAAATACTACGCCCAGAGCTGGGACGAATCAAACTATTTTACTTTCTGGGAGAGTTGGACTTTTGTTATATCTAAAAATACTACGCCCAGAGCTGGGGGGACGAATCAAACTATTTTACTTTCTGGGAGAGAACTGGACTATTGTTATATCTAAAAATACTACGCCCAGAGCTGGGACGAATCAAACTATTTTACTTTCTGGGAGAGAACTGGACTATTGTTATATCTAAAAATACTACGCCCAGAGCTGGGACGAATCAAACTATTTTACTTTCTGGGAGAGCTGGACTTTTGTTATATCTAAAAATACTACGCCCAGAGCTGGGACGAATCAAACTATTTTACTTTCTGGGAGAGAACTGGACTATTGTTATATCTAAAAATACTACGCCCAGAGCTGGGGGGACGAATCAAACTATTTTACTTTCTGGGAGAGAACTGGACTATTGTTATATCTAAAAATACTACGCCCAGAGCTGGGACGAATCAAACTATTTTACTTTCTGGGAGAGAACTGGACTATTGTTATATCTAAAAATACTACGCCCAGAGCTGGGACGAATCAAACTATTTTACTTTCTGGGAGAGCTGGACTTTTGTTATATCTAAAAATACTACGCCCAGAGCTGGGACGAATCAAACTATTTTACTTTCTGGGAGAGAACTGGACGAGTGACCCGTATGGACTATCGTCACTCAGACTATCAGGCAAAGGAGCGAATACGTTTTGATAAAATTGTCACATTTTCTCTCTTATTGACTCGTCCACCGGACACCTCAATAAGGGGGAACATGTGACATCGAGAGCGCAACACAGATCAGATGAACTTTATTAGTTGTACCCGAATTTCATTTTTTATCTCACTCAACAGGCTTGACAACTGATCCCCTAGAACTCGTAACAATTATTAAAGGGAAGTTAGGCTGAACCAAATGTAGATACTTACAGAGAAGTCTTTTTGTGGCGAGTGCTATCCTGCTAACCCTTTACCCAACATAACGGCCAAAACCGGCCTGCCTTATTTACAAAAAAATCACCATTCAATGTTCATTATTTTTTTTAATTTTGTCTCAAAAACATAGCTTATGACCCCTCATTGGAACGAGCTCAGTGAGCTCGTTCCAATGAGGGGTCATAAGCTATGCTTTTGAGACAAAAAATTAAAATATTTCGTTATTCAAGAATTTTGTTTGAAGGTGTCGTCTGCTTTTCATGTTAGGTAAGGGTTAACCATTGCGGGGCCTGAAGAGTTTTCTCACTCAACAAGCTTGACAACTGATCCCCTAGAACTCGTAACAATTATTAAAAGGAAGTTAGGCTGAACCCAATGGAGATACTTACAGACAGGCCTTTTTGAGACAAAAAAATGAAAATATTTCGTTATTCAAGAATTTTGTTTGCAGTTGTCGTCTGCTTTTCATGTTAGGTAAAGGGTTAACCATTGCGGGGCCTGAAGAGTTATCTCACTCAACAGGCTTGACAACTGATCCCCTAGAACTCGTAACAATTATTAAAGGGATGTTAGGCTGAACCCGATGTAGATACTTACAGACAAGTCTGTTTTGTGACGAGTGCTGTCGTGTTAACCCTTTACCCAACATAACGGCAAAAACCGGCCTGCGCTTTTTACAAAAATCACCATTCAATTTTCATTATTTTTTTTAATTTTTTTGTCTCAAAAATATAGCTTATGACCCCTCATTGGAACGAGCTCAATGAGCTCGTTCCAGTGAGGGGTCATAAGCTAGGCTTTTGAGACAAAAAATTAAAATATTTCGTTATTCAAGAATTTTGTTTGCAGGTGTCGTCTGCTTTTCATGTTAGTTAACGGGTTAACCATTGCGGTGGCTGAAGAGTTTTTTCACTCAACAGGCTTGACAACTGATCCCCTAGAACTCGTAACAATTATTAAAAGGAAGTTAGGCTGAACCCAATGGAGATACTTATAGACAGGCCTTTTTGTAGCGAGTGATGTTGTATTAACTAGTGTGGGGCCTGAAGAGTTGTTTACTGTATATCTCTGCATATAGAAGAACTGAACCGAAACTGAGGGTTTTTCGGAAAGCGAACCGAAATCGAATCTGAAGAATCAAAACTACCCAGCTCTAACTATGGAATGTATAATTATGGTTATAGCTCCTGTGCAGGCCTCCTGAGAGCCGTTATAAATTGGCTTACCTTCTTTGAAAAAGTAATGAGCCTAAACAAAATGAGAGCAATATTTTGAGTGGAAACATTGCGTGCAGCTGGTCATACGCACAGAAACCACTGGAAAGCCACTTTGACTTTCCACCTTCCAAACTTTCCCCGGGAGGACATCTAACTCTGTCAACGAGAGTGGAATACCCCCTCTTGAGCTTACTCTCAACGTCGCATAATCTTCTGCAGTTTGACCAATGATAAAAATGTACCCCCTATACCCCCACACCCACAGCCGCCACCAACCCAGAGTCTTGGATCTGTCATTGCAAACCGGGATAGAACACAAACATTGATACAGTTCAGGACTGTATGTGGTCTTTGTACGGTTCAGCGTCAGCCTTGGCCTGAGATAAAAGCTATAACTTGTCTGACTGCAAATACAACGAGCATTTTTAAATTTGCCACCAAACTATATAAAATTCCAAGCGGCCCAGCTGGGCGTCCTGGAACACAAGGCCATTTTCCATAGTACACAGAAAACTTCATGCAACTTCAACGGCAGCTATATACTGTCTATACTCAGTGTATTAAAATACTTACCACAAGAACAACCAAACAGGTCAACACTAAATACTTCATGATGCAGTAGTCTCAACTTTCAACAGCTGGATGTCAGGTTACAAATATGAACAGAAACCTCTAGATCCACAATTTTATATGTTTCGTTATGTGACGGTAAACAACACGCTGTCAAAGATATATTTATGCTCCACCCAGAAAATTTGAATTCCACTAATGAGATGTTTGCGGGAGGAGCTGAAATCCTCAATTGTACTGACTCGGTTTGAAAATTGCTCTGAACAATAAACTCTGTACGTGGACAGTGGATAACACGTGCAACACCCACATGATGATGTTTCAATCCAAACGGTGACCGATATACTATTGCAAACGACACAGAAAACATATGTTGGGTAGTAGAAAATCATGGACCCGATCGTGCCCGGATTGAGGAACCCTACGGAGGACTCCAGAAGTGGCATCATACCGCGGTGGGAGCGACCCGAATGTCACATGGGTTATCGTGGGAGAATGCGTGAGCGGCCACATTGTAACATCATAATCATGGTAATAAATGGTGTCAGTGCGCATGCGCAGCGCGAGTTATTGAAGTTACACGTGTTTCCATCGTCCATTTTGTTTACTGGAGACCGCCATCTTGATTTATTGTTGGCAGGTGGGTGCTAAAAGTCCTACAATGGAGAGGGGAGTGCTCGTAGGGTATGATCAATTTGATGGAAGTAAATCTAATTACCAAAAAGACTTGACAACTACATAAACATTACCCAACGGACTTATTTCGCTCGAATTCTCCCAGAAGCCCGGTAGTATGAGAATCTCCTGGTGATAAAGGGTCTAAAGTGTGTTTAGATTTCCCAAAAACTTTGCTGCATATACAGTTATATCCCTTGTGTATCTCGAGGACCTGTGGGTTTCCTAAGAATAAATCTGAAAGTCCACAGAACAGTGACTGGAACAGACATTGCAAGAACGATTCGAATCTCGTTGAGCAAATAAGCTATCTAGCAATTGTTTGAACTCGTGACTCCTGGCATGACCTTTCGACTCATCTCGGAAAAAGTAGTGCCGACGTTCTGCCGGTCTTACTACGGTGCCGAAAGTGGGGGTGCTGCATAAGAGTTACAGTTAAAACTAGAAGTCCTGTCACGAATAGTGCGCTTATCTAGGCTTAATTACGCGTTGGAATTGCGCGCAATTGCCATATCGAATGGCATCCAAAGCACGGCAGGTTCTCTTGGTTACTCATAGCAAACACATGCAATGTTTCTGCCAATGGACCTCCAGGTTACCCGGAGGTCCATTGGATGAACCATTGCTTGTTCACAGGCCATATGTACAGAATTTGGTAGCTTTACTTGGGCCTTAACGCGTACATTAACACGCATATCAACGTGCTATTTGTGCGCATTTCATGACAGGACTTCTAGTTTTAACTGTATGGTTGGTACGTTGCTACCACTATCTGTTATCGGTAATGACATCACGTCTCGTGGAACCATAAAGTAGAAGATATAACCTTATGATACTCACACGACGATCAGTCACTGTATCAGCCTGACAGAATTTTCTCGTTTATGTATAACCAAGGCCTACGTGGTTCATATGGAGAAGTCTAAAAGTCAGTCGAGCAATGGCGGGAACAGGCATCAGTCGGACTACTTGTATCTCGTCGAGAAAATAACCTATGGAGTAACTGTTCAGAAGAGTGACTGCCAATACAACACTTCGACTTATCCCGGAAAAAGGCCACCGGCGCGTTATCGGCCGTACAATAGAGGTATCGATAGTGGGGTGCTCGGCAATATCTTCAACTAATGCAATACCCTTTCATTACGATTGCTTGAACCATGGTTACCACTTCATATCATCAGTGATGTATTTAGTCTCTGTATCAGTGTTTACAGAGTATCTCTTCTATGCATAACGAAGAACCGCATGGATCCTACACATGAGCTTGGAATCACTAGAGCAGTGATTGGAACAGGCATTGAACTGTTCAAATGAGCGACACCTCGAAGTACTAACCTCTGCTACTGATGGTTTGTACCATGGCTACCACTGCCTGTCATCGGTGATGTCGCCAATCACTGTATCTACCTAAACAGAGTTATCTCCCTGGTGTATAAGGAATGCCAGTATGGTTTCTTCGAATAAGTCTAAAAGTAAATCAAGCGAGCTGTGACTGGAACAGACCTTGCTGGAATGACTTGAATCTCGCCTCGACTCTTCGATTTATCTCGGGAAAACAGGATTCTGTAACCACAGGCCTTTCCAAGACGGGATTCTGTGGAAGGGATTTCGTCACCTCGCGATGCATCGTTGAAAATGATATGTTGCGAAAGCAGCACATGCTATAATCACAGTCCAAAGCCGTTGCTATACGCTAAAAACTAAAGTGTTAAAAACTACACTTGAAGTGCTGTATTTAACACTTACTAAGTGCTGAACTAGCACTTTGTTCAAGTGTAGATATCCCAGAACTTGACTGGTGTTGACAATAATACCACTTGACAAGTGTAATGTCGCGACACTTAAAAGGAAAAAACGCAGATGACGCGGATCAGGCACGAACTCTCGAGCCTGATCCACGTCATCTGCGTTGTGTCATTTTAATTATGTACCCACCAAGCGCAAATCAAATTATGGACGATTCTGGAAGAACCACCAATGCTAGACACATGGGAAGTGCCATCCATTCGAGTTTCAGATGTCTGATGATTGTAATATATAAGTGCTTAAAGCATTGCACTTTGAGTGTTAAAATCAAACCCTAAGAGTTAGAATGGGTTTAACACCTTGAAAGTGTCAGTTTTAACACTTTAGTTTTTAGTGTGTATGGGTCAGTCATGTTATCGTTGATGTTGTCAGTCACGTTCTCAGTAATGTCATAGATGTGTGATTGGGGAATCTGAAGAACTGTATATACAAATGCGTGTGACCAGCAATGACACACAGTTCAGGTGAGCAAAGAGATGGTTTTCCCATACCCATCAGCAGGGTTCGACGATCTCCACGAGAAAACTTTTGGCTTCTTTTGCACGTGGCAATATTTTTTAGCAAAAATACTTATGCAATTTCATACAGACTCGTCTAAAAAGTCACAGGAGACTCGGACAGGAGTTGTGTGCATGAGATACTGTGTACAGTCTTATCCGTGATGAAACAGGTGTTATCGCGGATATTACCGCACCACCCCCTCCCCTGGTCCCTGATAGTTGTAAAAAAAAAAGTTACAACAATTAACAGGCGTGGTGGTTCCCCCTGGACCCCTGGATCCACGAACGAGTGTACAAACACTTTCGTGAGGCGACCAATGAAGTCTTGCTGTGCACGAAGAAAGCCATACTTCAGAGTATCGAGATTTTGGAATAATTTGTTTCTGCTTATAGTTATAGTTTAGGTAGGGTCATTTTTTATTAAATAAATACTACAAATAAATTCAAAAGATCGAAATAGTTTTCTCACCAATTCTGGTTAGCCAGACAGCCAGTTTCCAAATCCATAGCATGCCAGTCTGAAACTAGGCTTACATGATGTCACCGATGTGAGAAGATTTTCGAGGAGATAATTTCACAAACGCGAACTAAAAAACTCGGCTGTTTTAACACTGGAAACACAAGACAAATATTCTATAATTTTCTTTTTTATTTACATTGAAGGTGTCGAGTTTAATTTTAACCCTTTACCTAACGTAACGGCCAAAACCGGCCAGCGCTATTCTCAAAAATCGCCAATTAATTTTCATTATTTTTTCATTTTTTGTCTCAAAAACATAGGTTATGGCCCCTCGTTGGAACGAGCTCGTCGAGCTCGTTCCAACGAGGGGTCATAGCCTATGTTTTTGAGACAAAAAATGAAAAAAAAATAGTTATTCAAGAATTATATTTGCAACTGTCGTCTGCTTTTCAGGTTAGGTAAAGGGTTAAATCTAAAATATTACAACAGCCAAGGGCATCCTGTTTGATCTGACAAATCTACTCTCGTCAACTTTACAAAATGTGACGATTGAACTCCTAATCCTTCGGTTAACCCTTTAATACTTTTGTACGTCTTATGACGTACGAAATCAAACAGCGCCTTGACACTTTGTGGTCATTTGATTTGTTATTATTTTTCGATTTTTTAAAGATTTAATCTCAATTCCTATTTTCTCCCGAATAGTGCTCAATGATAACCGTTGAGCTAAATGTTATTGCCGCTTAAAATACTAATATAATCCTGCTGTCAAGACTTCTTAACTGGTTGAGTGCAAGAAGCCACTATCAGGGCTTTCAAAAAATGAAGATACCAGAGCAAAAGCCAAAACATTCCTTGCTTATATTTCACATTCAGTCAAACACAAATAATATTTTGTTTATATAAATTTGTTTTATTAAAAATTTTTGGAGAGTGCCTATGGGCACTCTCCAATAATTTGTAATAAAACAAGCTTTGAATAACTAATTCAGACCACCCAAAATAATCAAGCCCTCAACCAGTTAATCACCAATGTGAAAAATATCTTGTTATTTGTACTTACGAACGTTTGAAGTAGATTTTGAAAAACGTTGAAGAAACTGAATTCCCAGTGACGTTTGAACGTCAGGATAATTAAAGTCTTAAAGGGTTAACATAACGCCATAACCAGCCAGCGCTATACCCCAAATCGTCATTCAAACCTTATTATTTTCCCATTTTTGCCTTAAAAATATAGCCAATGAGCCCTCATTTTAACGAGCTCGATGGGCGCGTTAGGCGCTCGTGCCGCTTCTCACGCGCTCGTTTAAATGCCAGGTGATACAACGCGAATACACATTGAAATCGTGAGAGCATTTCGAGCACAATGCTATGGATCCATTAGGATACTTAAATGATCTGAAGTTCCATTTTTCATGCTCAGTGAGCATTTATAATTGGAATCTGAGTTGTGTCAAAACAAAGGGTATTTGTCAGTCTTCAATAAAAGGTTTCTAGCTGCTACACCACACAGCACATGTGCGCACGAGACGAAGTGTGGAACTTCCATTTGACAACATCGATTGATCATGAACCACATGTTCCCTTTCTCCACTCAGCTGAAATCAACGATGCTATGAGCTTACAATAACGATGCCATCAAGTACACATACATTGATGCAGATGGGCCCAAACTCTGCGTTACTTGAAATAAAATCTCAAGAATTATTTGAAAACGTTCTCTGATATTCGTGTTAGGCAAAATGTTGAATAAGGGATTATATTAACCCTTTACCTAACGTAACGGCCAAAACCAGCCAGCGCTATTCACAAAAATCGCCAATTAATTTTCATTATTTTTTAATTGTTTGTCTCAAAAACATAGGTTATGACCCCTCATTGGAATGAGCTCTTCGATCTCGTTCCAATGAGTGGTCATAACCTATGTTTTAGAGACAAAAAATGAAAACAAATAGTTATTCAAGAATTTTATTTGCAAGTGTCGTCCTGCTTTTCATGTTAGGTAAAGGGTTAACCCTTTGAGACTTTAATTATCTTGACGTTCAAACGTCACTGGGAATTCAGTTTCTTCAACGTTTTTTCAAAATGCGATGTCAAACGTCGGAAAGTACAAATAACAAGATATTTTTCACATTAGTAATTATGTGGTTGAGAGCTAGATTATTTTTGGTGGTCTGGATTTGTTATTCAAAACTTGTTTTATTACAAATTATTGGAGAGTGCCCAGAGGCACCTACAATAACTTGTAGGATTGATATTTCTATAAGTGTACGTGTTCCCTTCATGTGGCCCAAGGTTATAACTTGTAGGATTGATATTTCTATAAGTGTACGGGTTCCCTTCCAGGAATGGTGCGCAATTGATTTATTTTCCCGAGTAAAGTCTGTTAACCCTTTACCCAACGCAGACGATTTCAAAATTTATTATTTTAAATATCATTTTTTAAATTTTTTCAAAAACTTTCAACAAAACCATATCATGTGACCCCTCTTTGGAACGAGCTCGACGAGCTCGTTCCAAAGAGGGGTCACATGATATGGTTTTGTTGAAATTTTTCGAAAAAATAATATTTGCATATTACGCGGGCCGCTGCGGGCGATTTGTTGGGTAAAGGGTTAACAGTGGTGTGCGGTAATATGTGGCATTAACACTTTCAACGCGGCACGTATACATTTTTATGTAAAATGAAATTTCTTCTTGACTGATAAGACAAGACAAACACAAAATGGCGAGGAGATTTAGAAATAATTTGATCCCACTGTCTAAAAGAGGGGAGCGCAGTGGATCTGTGGTTACGGTATAGGACTTCAAACCGAAAGGTTCACGGTTCTGCGTTGTGTCCTTGGGCAAGGCACTTAATCCCGATTGCCAACATGGGGGCACGGTGGCGTTGTGTACTTAGGAGCACTACAGATCGATAGTGCACTTGTCTTCAACCAATGCTAACCCTTCTTGTGTGGACATAGTTCGTTGGGTAGTCTGGCAGTTGCTCGGTCGTTCTCTCTGGGTACTCCGGCTTCCCCCACCCAGGCCAGTAACTACCGAAGAATATTGGGATTGGGCGGGTATCATCTTTTGGCCCTGCTGTCAGCGCATATTGTCCTGCTTATATATCACCTTTTCAAGTGCTTTCACAGTACATCTCATATGATAGTAGGTGCCCTGTAGGGCAGGGCACTCCACACAGGAAGATAAATGAATATATTCTTAATAGAATTGTTGAATTTACAAGGACACCCTGGCCTCCTTTTGCATGGGCAGCAGGGCATATGAACTGAGATGGAAGTTATACAAGACCATGAAAAATCAGTTGCTCAGCGTGCCGTAGCCGTTCAGCTCTATTCTGTTAGGCAGGGCAACATTCTGGCAAATAATTCCTTGACAGGGCAGTAGTTGCGTGGGCCGCGGACCGTGGTAACCGGGTAACCTGCCGTTCTCGCTGCCCTTGGAACAGAAGATCTGAATATTTTTGGGGGCGGGGGGTGTAACACCCCCACACGCCCCCAGGATTTTCGTCCCTGCCCAACCGGTAAAACTGTCCGATACGAGGCGACTCTGGCTGTCGAAAGTGTCGTTGAATCCCAATAAATAAATAAATAAATAAACTATTAAATAACAAATGATTTTTTATGAACATGACCCAGATGTCGTGTACCTCTACCTACATGTAAGACTATAGCTATATAGACAGTGGGATAAAATTATTACTGAAACTTCCATAGAATACAAAATCGATTCTCATTTTGTTGTAAATAACATTCTATTGAGAAATTCCTGAACTCAGTTGAAAGGGATACAATCTTTAACTACACGCTAAAAACTAAAATGTTAAAAACTACACTTGAAGTGCTGTATTTAACACTTACTAAGTGCTGAACTAGCACTTTGTTCAAGTGTAGATATCCCAGAACTTGACAGGTGTTACAATAATACCTCTTGACAAGTGTAATGTCGCGACTCTTAAAAGGAAACAACGCAGATGACGCGGATCTGGCTCGAACTCTCGAGCCTGGTCCGCGTCATCTGCGTTGTGTCCTTTTAATTATGTACCCACCAAGCGCAAATCAATTATGGACGATTCTGGAAGAACCACCAATGCTAGACACATGGGAAGTGCCATCCATTCAAGTTTCAGATGTCTGACGATTCTAATGTCTAAGTGCTTAAAGCATTGTACTTTGAGTGTTAAAATCAAACCCTAAGAGTTAGAATGAGTTTAACACCTTGAAAGTGTCAGTTTTAACACTTGTTTTTAGTGTGTAAGAGAATTGTATACTATTGGACAAATTAGGGCTTTCCCAACGTTTTAATGTGAAAAGGCAGAATGTATTATACACGAAACTATCAATCGTTTTGACTATCTTTACAACTGATAACAAGAGCTTAGTTAAGGAGAAAGCTCCCTTGGAGCATGAGAGAGAGAATCTTGCCAAGTTAAAGTGTATAGGCGGGCAAAAGAAACAGAGACCCAGTAAATAATTAGAGAGAGCAAAGAAACGATAGATTGATTAGAAGTCAACTTAAAAAATAATGCGATACTGCATTTATTCTTCTTTATTTTATTGTGGTAAAATAGGACCTGCCAACCAACTCCTGGGGAGGAAGTAATCTAAAGTATGCTTCTCAGGTTTCAATTAATAGCCAAACTCAGTGCTCAAAATAACTTTTTTTCTTTGCGAAGCAAAATGCTTCGCATTTCCAAAAAAATGAATAGCATTTTGTAAAAATTACATAGCTATTTTTGTATACCAGAGTTATGTTATGCTGTTTTATATTGAATTCTTCTAAGTTGATAGAATAGTTTCATCCATTTCTGGGCATTTCCAAATGATCTGCAACACATGAAACATTTACTATGTTTTTTTAACTGAACTGCCTTTAAGGGTTGCATGGTCTTGTATACTGTTATAAATGGCGTCTTGGTTGTTCAATAGAGTTCTCAAAATGGAAGTTGGGATTTTTAATTTGATGGGCTTGTAGTTATTTTTAATGGACATTTTATGCAAAATGTTGTAAAAACAGGAAGTATTTAAACCAACAGAACTCATCTTACATATGAAGTTGCTAATGCTGCTTGATGGAGAGTTAATCTGAGTTATGCCTGGAATGTTCCACAATCAGAAGTAAAGCATCAGTGAACTAGTTTTCAAATTTGTTTGCAATTTTCATTTACATTTTGCGATACAAGATAGTCAACTGCAGCCTAATAGGCTGCAGTTGATTATTTTATATCGCAAAATGCTATACATAATTTAACATTGTGTAGCCTTTTGCAAGTTTTGCATAGCAAAAAGCGACGCGACACCCCTTATTTTGAGCCCTGGCTAAACTTGAAAAAATATCCATGTTATGGTCATGATATAGCCATAGATGCTGAAAGTGACCTTAGATACCAATAATTAATTTATTATATACCTTCCTGCCAGTTTGTGAGTGCGTGGGACATACCAACAAAACAGGGTGTGCTGCAAGTGTCAACAAATAGCTAAACTTGAATAAATAACTATGTTATGGCCGTCCTGATATAGCCATAGATGCTGAAAGTGACCCTAAATACAAATAATTAATTTATTCTCCATCAATCTGTCTGTTTGTGAAGTGACCGCAAAGGAGGGTAAGCCTCTCACTCAGACGATTTCACAATTTGTCCAACACATCTATTTCAGATAAGATGAAATACATGTAATACAAATTAAACTGTACTCATTCTAGTCATTAGGTTAACGGGCGGGGGTGGGGGGAAATAACACTGAAAAAAGGTTAGTGGTAACGTTTGTCTGTACTGTCATTGCTGCACCTATTCAAACCAAGATATGTGTCTCATGATGCTCACGGTAACGGTAAATGGCATTTGGAAGACATTGAATGGTACCAAAAATTACTGCATTCACGTCGTTTGTAGCCATGGGAGTTAACATTAAAATATTTGTGTAGTAATTTTGGTGTATCATATTTTGCTCAATATTTATGGACAATTTGAGTTGCCAGTCCCTTTTGGAAAAATGAATACAGAAAACAGCAAAATTCAGTGAAAATCAAAGTTTTTTTGTGATGCTACATGTACTAGTTTTTATGCAACCAAAACAGATATTGGATAAAGTGGGACACCAAAACACAGAACACAAAATTAGTTCCCCAATAATCACCGAATATAATTATGGAAAACAAAACGTGCCATGTCTTTTCTGTTTTGGAAAAAATAAGAACAGAGAACAGCAAAATTCAGTGAAAATTAGAGTTTCTGAGACAACTACTACTTTTATGCAGCCAAAACAGATATTGGTTAAAGCGGGACTCCAAAGCATATAAAACAAAATTTGTTCCCCAATAATTGCTCAATACAATTATAGGAACCCCAAGCGGGGTTCGCAAAGGGTTCCACATACCCAGTCAGATAAATGTGTTCCAGAACAGAATTCTCTATGCCTTCAATGTGATTTTTTGAAGTGGACAGTAAATTTCAGTGAAAAAATCACGTAACTTCCGATGTCGAATTGCCCATTCAATTGCAATTGGCCTATCCCTCTGGGAATGCTTTGGCTGAATAAACTTGCAACCTTGTCGCCTCAAAGATTAAATTGCGTGATATATACATATCTACACTTCAGGGATAACCAAGGCCTTCTCATCTGAGAACCCCGACAAATCAGCGGCCGGCCAAAGTGTTATTATTATTACTCAAATTCTGTCCTTCTGGAGGTTTGTCAATATGCTCAGCAGATGATCTCGTAATTTTAGATCGAACACTCCTGATTTCGTTGTAGCTTGTCTGTCGGTGATAACCTTAATCGAACAAAACGCACATATAACCGATAATATAACTGATAATTGTTGTTATATTGGTGCGATTGTATACAGATACGCATTGACACGTATCTCGTGAAGTATCAAGATGAATAGAAACGCAGTTTTTGGATTATCCGAAAGTTAAGGTGTTGGAAAAGTTTGGTTTAAAAAGGGTATATGGACGTTTCGTCCGCATGCCGAGTCGTCCGCTTACAATTTTACCCATTTCGTCCGCCAGCGCACTAAATCGTCCACTATCAATTTTGACCAATTCGTCGGCTTGCAATTTTACCCAATTCGTTCGCCAAGTGTTTGAATATCATAAAAACATGGAATATACAATTAATGATATTTATTCAGTATCAAACGAATAATGATATTTATACACAAGATAATAACAGCATTGCATAGGAAATATTTTTCAATGAATAATTGCAAAGTTATAAGTTTATGTTATGGAACTTAATATATAACAAGTTTCGATACATTTCTTAATATACTTATAACACGTTTTGATGCGTTTCTTATTATTATTAATTCCTGTAATACATTTGCTAATAATTTTGAGATTATTCATTGTAAAGCGCCCGTGACGCTCCTCCAAGAATAATTGCAAAATTATAAGATTATGTTGCGGAACTCAATATAACATAAATTTTGATGCGTTTCTTAATATAATTAATTCATTTAATACATTTGCTAATAATTGTGCTATTATTCACTGTAAAACGCCGGTGGTGCGCTTCGATGAATAACTGCAAAATTATAAGATTATGTTGCGGAACTTAATATAACATAAATTTTGATGCGTTTCTTAATGTTATTAATTCTTATAATACTTCGGATCTGCTAATAATTTTGCAATTTTTCACTGTAAAGCGCCGGTTCAATGAATAATTGCAAAATTATAAGAATATGTTGTGAAACTTAATATAACATACATATAATATAATTATTATAGGTAATCCATTGAATAAACAGTAATCAGAGCAGTGTTAAACAAAGTCGAAATGGCTGAGTAGCTTATTTTGTTCTGACATTTCTGTGTTTCAGAATTTCGTACAAGCATAGGAAATTTTAATGCAAGGAGGTGCATTAAGATAGATTACAATAGATAATATACAATAAAGTATACAATAAAATTATTATATATATAAATAAATAAATAAATAAATAAATAAATAAATAAATAAATAAATACAAAATGATTCAGAATACTTGAATACTTTCCCCCAGCGAACGGGTTTCGGACGAGTTGGGTAAAATTGCAGCGGACGACTTGGATAAAATTGCAGCGGACGATTTGGTCAGCGGACGAAATGGGTGTAATTCGAAGAAAGTCATACTGACAGGTTGCTTTCAGTCCCGTTAAAAATCACAACAAAGTAATAATGTGTTACTTTTTGGTGCCATCTGTATTTCTGAACAGTGCTTCGTAGTTTCGAACACTAAAAAATGGAAAATAATAACCTTTTTGGGTATTTACCGCCATTGAAAATGGCATGTCATTTTTATTCGGGAACTGGGGGAATGTTCGGCCTGTGGAAAACTTGGCCCAGGGAGGATTCCTCTAAAAGAAAAGCAGTACACATCTGTTAGGATATTTTAGATACGCTACAATATTCATTTTAACTCCTAAAAATGGGGGCGCGGTGGCGTTGAGGTAACCGGTTCTCGTCAGATCACCGAAGTTAAGCAACGTCGAGCCCGGTTAGTCCTCTGATGGGTGACCCTCTGAGCGATCGATTCGGACTCCCGCATTCTGTCCTTGGACAAGGCACTTAACCCCTATTGTCCACACAGGGCACGATGACGCCGTGTACTAAGGCGTACTACACGTCGATGGTGCGCATGTCTTCAACCAATCTTACCCTGCCTGTGCTGCAGTGCGGAGTTACGATGTTGGGGAGCTGGCAGCTGCTCATCGTTGCTCGGTGGTTCTCTCTGGGTACTCCGGCTTCCTCTACCCGAAAAACTGTCAAGGTCATGATTAGCTGTTGTCCATAAGTATGCGACCTTAAACACCAATAACTAAATAAATAACTCCTAAAAAAATTCGTAAAAAAAATATTAATATATTGCTCGATATTTATTGAAAAAATATTAATATAATGTATGTCGTCGAGCTATTATCTCTGCAGTAAATTCACATTCGATGTGTTGTAATAACATCTCTCATCTGTGAGAATGGTATCCAGTCACCTCGGCCCTAAGTCATTTCGGCCTCTGGTCACTTCGACCTCAGTCATTTCTGCCCTTTGGTCATTTCGGCACCATTTTGAGTGTAGAGATCTATATAGATCAGTGCATAGTTTATGTTTAGAAATAACGGGTAATTACCTTTATTAAGTAATGTTCAGTTATTTGTGCTTACACAGTGTACAGAAAAAGTTATACATGACATTAAAAACTATCCATGTGTTCAATTTTACATACATTTAAGATGCTATCTACGGTTAAAACTAGAAGTCCTGTCATGAAATGCGCACAAATAGCACGTTGATATGCGCGTTAATGTACGCGTTATGGTCCAAGTAAAGCTATCAAATTCTGTACATATGGCCTGTGCACAAGCAATGTTTCAGCCAATGGACCTCCGGGTAACCCGGAGGTCTATTGGCAGACACATTGCATGTGTTTGCTATGAGTAACCAAGAGAACCTACCGTGCTTTGGATGCCATTCGATATGGCCATTGCGCGCAATTCCAACGCGCAATTAAGCCTAGATAAGCGCACTATTCGTGACAGGACGTCTAGTTTTAACTGTATATAAGTAAGAGAAATTAGTTTATTTTGAAATTTTGCAAAGTATATGCAGTCATCTTATTCATTCATGTTGTTATGCAGAATTCCTAGTCACCTTCCAGTTCGAGGTTCACAGGGTTTCTTTTTCTTTTCTTTTTTTCTAAAACAACCACAAAACTGCGATTTCGATACTACCATAAATATGTCCTCATTTTCTAAAACACAGAGCAGAATTCTTCAAGTTATGCGCAATTCCTAATCACCTTCCAGTTCGAGGTCCACAGGGGTCTGACCCCAGTATCCCCACTTCCAATGAACACACTCAAACCAAATATTCAGGTCGCAAGGGATTTCAAATTCCACATTGTCCATGTACACCTTCGGCGTGCTGAAACTTTTAATTCATTTATTCATCATGAAAGAAAATCTACTGGACATGAAGGAATACCATATGTCATATGTACACCTGAATATCTATTTGAGGTATAAATGTTGAAAAACAATTAAATAGAAAAATGTTAAAATTCAAACGATATTTAAAAATATTTATAGAGGCCGAAATGACTTGGTATATTGGGGCTGAATTGACCTGAGGCCGCAATGACTGGGTCCGAAATGACTTGGGGCCAAAGTGATTGGAATTCGTGAGAATTGCATCCAAACTGTCCTCCAACAATTTGACCCAAACTGGATACTAATCTGACCCAAACCATCCTCTGGCAATTTGCCCCAAACCGTCCTCCAGAATAGGGGTGCATGATTCTTATTGATTTATTTATTAGGGTTTAATGACACTTCGACAGCCAGGGTCACATCCTGTTGGACAGTTTTACAGGTGGGAAAAGCCAGAGAGAACCACCGAGCAATGACAAACAACTAACGTACAAACAGCACACAAGCTGGGTTAGCATTGGTTGAAGACAAGGGTACGATTGACATGCAGTATGCCTTGGTACACAATGCCACCACGTGGGCAATATGAATGAAGTGTATTGCCCAAGAACACTAAGTGGTTGCCGCAGGTGGGATTCGATCGAGGACTCTTTGGCTTGCAGCCTGCATCTCTAATTACTGAGCCCTTTAACCTTCAAAACTGTATAGTACCAGCTAAAACATCTTGTAGAATGACCACTTGAAAATTTCTCAAGTACATAGTTTCATTATTAGTTTGTGATATTTGTTTTTGCTGTACAGTGGGACCCTGTTAATTGACAAGCCACGTTGCCAATGAAAATTATTCAATTAACAGGAATATTCAATTAACAGGGACTGTGTCACTTTCCCGTATTCCAGAGATAAACTTAGCATTTATTCTATTATATTTTGTTTGAAGTCCACAGGTTTTTGCCCACAGAACTACATGCCCACAGAGTCCACAGAAATTGGTATCAAACGGATTTCTGTGGAAAATCAGTGGGTGTCCACTGTGGACATGTGGAAAGTGACTGCCCACGGCGACTGTACTGTATTAAACATACCTGAATGTTTATTAATTTTGTGGAATTTTTACACTGTGTATGAAGCTTATTTGGGCCTGTATGCTTGTTAAAATTGTCCTTGCACTAGGGAGGACTTCTTGAAATCAGTCTGCACTGGATTGTGAGGTATTCCGTGGTGTAAGACAATGTATTCATTGTAAAAATCGTCATGCATAAGGCCCCACAAAGTAGATCTGTTTCTCAGGCCATGTTTGTAAAATTGCATGCAGGCATGTGGTTTTTTTATTTTATTGTTTAGCTCATCCAGGCGAAGCTCAAGGGGAGCTTTACTGATCACTTTCGGTCCGTCGTCCGTTGTCCGTCGCAAACTTTACAAAACCGACTTCTCCTCCAAAACCACTAGCCCAATTTTATTCAAATGTTGGGTAAATGTTTATTACCTAATGCCAATTCGGATTTGGTCAAATGAAGTTGTCCCTCTCCCTGAGTGGTGCCACGCCCCAAGGGGCACCAATATCTTTAAAAATCTTCTTCCCATGAACCATCAGTAGCAGAGACCTGATATTTAGTATGCAGCTTCCTTTTGAGTTGTAGACTCAGATTTGTTCATGGGATGTTCGAGGGGCAATATTTGCCATCGTTATGAGAGGGTCAGGAATTTTGGCCATGCCCCAAATTTCTGTTTTCCGAACCGAGTGGCAGATTTGAACCAAATTTTATGTGATGGCTTATTGGGTCATAAGTACCTAATTTATGCCCAATTTTTTTACCCGTCGCCCCATGGCAACCGCAGGAACTAAAAATAGAAAAAAATTAAAACGCCATATCTCCAACACTACACGTCAATGAGAATTCTTATTTGGCGTGAAGCTTCCTTAGGACCAATAGAATGGAATGGTAAAAATTGCTATCGGTTTTATCACGGGGTACTTTTTTGGGACTTTGAAAGGTGCTGAGTCAGCATTTTTTAACACTGTGGGTAATGGAAAAAACATTTAAGATTACTTTTCTCCCAAACCACTGCTCCAAAAGCTTTCACATTTCGCATATAACATCTTTGAAAGATTGTTTCACATGCTTGTTAAAATCAATTCCCTGGGTCCATATTGGGGCTCTCTATGGCAGCCCAAATGTTTAAATTAGTGCAGTATGAGGAATATTCTTTAAAAATCTTCTTCTTCAGATCTACCAATCAGAATCTTATGATATTTGGTACGCAGCATGCTTAGGGGGGGGGGGGGGGGGGGTGAGATCTGAGTTTGTTCAAACCAAGTCTCTGGGTTCATATTTGGGCTCACTGTGGAAGCCTGGATTATAACTTTGTTCAAAGTGAGGAAATTTCATTAAAAATCTTCTTCTTCAGATCCACCAGTCTAAATGTTTTGATATTTAGTGTGTAGCATCCTTAGGGGGTGAGATTTAAGTTTGTTAAAGCCAAATCCCTGGGTTTATATTTGGGTTCCCTATGGGAGCTCAAATTATAACTCAGTTCAATATGAGGGATTTTTCTTTAAAAATCTTCTTCCTCAGATTCAGCTGTCGGAATGTTTTGATATTTGGCACGCAGCGTCCTTATAGGGGTGAAATTCAAGTTTGTTTAAACCAAGTTCCTGGGTTCGTATTTGGGCTCACTGTGGGAGCCCGAATGATAACTTAGTTCAAAATGAAGAATTTTCTTTAAAAATCTTCTTCTTCAGATCCAGCAGTCAGAATGCTTTTAATATTTGGTATGCAGCATCCTTAGTGGAGTAAGATTCAAATTTGTTCAAGCCAGGCCCCTGGGCTGATATTTGGGCCTCCTGTGGGAGTCTGAATTATTACTTAGTTCAATATGAGGAATATTTCTTAAAAATCTTCTTTTTCACATCCATCAGTCAGAATCTTTTGATATTTGGTATACCGCATCCCACTGGAGGTGAGATTCAAGTTTGTTCAAGCAAAGTCCCTGGGTTCATATTAGGGCTCCCTGTGAGAGATGCAACTTGTTGAAATCAATTCCCTGGGTTGATATTTAGGCTACCATGTTAGGTGAGCGCCCTCATCTATAGATAACATTGGTGGTGGTGTATTCCATCGCTTGAGTGCAAGAAGACTTTGCAATGCTATAGCATAAGCCTTGCTGCACTCCAAGGACAAATTTATCAATTTTAATTACATGGGTAAAATATCAGACATGAACCATTTAATTTTTTTTTTTAGCTCACTTCGACAAAGTCAAGCTGGGCTTACTTAACCACTCTCCGTCCATTGTCCACCCGTCTGTCGTCCATCAACACCATGTTTTGGTCTTCTCATTCAAAACCACTGGGCCAATTCAAGTGAAAGTTTGTGTGGGTTATGGACTCAAAGAGGTATTGCATTTTTGTTTAACTTAACATGCCCAGCCCATAGGGAGGGGTGGGGGAAAATGCTCCCAAAATATTTTTAAAATCTCATGAAGCATGTGGTATCATTGGGTCATAAGTACTTGACTCATGCAAAAAAACCTGCATTCACATGGGAACCCCAGGAGCTAAAAATATCAATATTTTCAAATGCCCATGTTTCCCAAACCACGTGGAACAGAGAACTGTTATATGGTATGAAGCATCCTTAGGACCAGTAGAATTGAATGGTAAAAGCAAATTGCCATATGATGTTAGGGAGTTCTGCAGAGGGCATCAAAATAAGGTTGATGCAGCATATTTGCACACATTTTAGAAAATCTTTTCTCCAAAACCAATGTTCAGAATCTTTTGATATTTGGTATACAGCATCCATAGAGGGGTCAGATACAATTTTGTTAAAATGAAGCCCATTGGTTCATATTTGAACTCAATGCAGGAGCCCAAATTTTTTAACTTAGGGCAATATGGGGAATTTTCTTTAAAAATCTTCTTCAGAACCACCAGTCAGAATCTTTTAATGTTTGGTATACATCATTGTTATGAGGGTCAGATTCAAGATTGTTCAAACCAAGTCCTTAGGTTAATATTTGGGCTTCCTTTGGTAGCCCAAATTTTAACCTAGGGCAATATGAGGAAGTTTCTTTAAAAATCTTCTTTTCAGATCAACCAGTCAGAATGCTTTCATATTTGGTATACAACATCTTTCGGGGGCTGAGATTCAAGTTTGTTCAAATCGGGTATGTATGTTAAAATTGGGGCTTGCTGTGGTAGCCCAAATTTTAACTAAGTGCAATATAAGAAAATGTCTTTAAAAATTCTCTTCTTCAGATCCACCAGTCAGAATGCTTTCAAATTTGGTATACTACATCTCTAAGGAGATCAGATTCAACTTTGTTCAAAACGAGTGCCTGGGTTAATATTTGGCCTCCCTATGGGAGCCGGAATTGGCCATGTAGCTGAAGAATTAGAAATTTTTTATTCAGTACCCTCTGGAGGTGAAGAGTAATCTACATAGGTTGTATCAAGGGACTTCAGAAGGGAGCTCCACAGTTTACATTATGATCAACTGTAGAAAAGGCATGATGCGTGGACTGTTTTTATCACTCCTGAGGGGCTCAAAGATTGACAGTGTATCCTATGGAGATGGATTGCTTAATGTAGATTCATTCTTGGACTCTGTTTATATCATGTTCTGTTCCAGGTGAGCGCTTCAGGCTCCGTGGGGCCTCTGGTTTATTTATTTATTGGGTTTTAACAACACTTTCGAAAGCCAACAGCTACAAGTTTCTTCTCTCCTTGAACCAAGTCTCTCGCCCAACTGCAGCATTCATGGTCCACTGGGTTTCTAGCTCACTTGACTTTCAGTCAGGGTGAGCTGTGGTGATCACTCGCCGTCTGTCGTTCGTGAACATGGTGTTTGCGTCTTCTCCTCCAAAACTGTTAAACCGATTTAAGTGATATTTGAGATGATTGTTTATGATATCGCATTTTGATTTTGTTCAAATCAAGTTGCCCTGCCCCTCAGTAGGGTCATGCCAAAAAATTATGCATAAATCTTAAAAAATCTTCTTTTCGTGAATCAGGAGTAGCAGAGACTTGATATTTGGTGTGCAGCTTCCTTTTGAGGTGTTGACTCAGATTCGTTCAAGAGAAGTGTGTGGGGCGTTATTTGTCTTCATTATGGGAGGGGCAAGACTTTTCGCCCGTCCAAAATTTCTATTTTTGGAACGAAGAGGCTGATTTGAACCACGTTTAATATGTGGATTATTGGGTCATAAGTAATTAATTTATGCCCCAAAATATTTTCCCGTCACCACATGGGAACATCAGGAGCTGAAATAGAACAAAATTTAAAACGCACATATCTCCAAAACTACACGGCACTGAGAATTCTTATTTGATTTGAAGCTTCCTTGGGACCAACAGAATGGAATGCTCCAAAGAAATCGCTGTCGGGTCTATCATAGGGTACTTTTTCGGACTTTGAAAAAATGCTTAGTCAGCATTTTTTAACACTGTGGGTAATGGGGAAAGCATTTAAGACTCTTCTTCACCCAATCCACTCCTCGAATTTCAAATTTCACATATACCATCTTTGGAAGATTTTTTCACACGTTTATTGAAATCAAACTCCAGGGTCCATATGTGGGCTCTCTATGGGAGTCCAAATGTTGAAACTAGTGCAGGATGAGGAATATTCTTTAAAAATCTTCTTCAGACCCACCAATCAGAATCTTTTGATATTTGGTATGCAGCATCCTTAGGCGGGTGAGATTCAAGTTTGTTCAAGCCAAGTCCATATTTGGGCTCACCAGGGTTTCGCAAATTGCGAGAATGATCGTTTCGTTCCAGTGACGTTCTCGCAAATGCTTGTTAAGAAGATCCATTTACCGTTCCTGCAAAAATATAAGCATTTTTTCATCAAATAAAATTTAATAAAATTAGGTTAATTTTACAGCTGAAACTATTAAAGAGTTTTCTTGATTGATTAATCACATTGATTAATCACATGCATTAACCTTCGTTAATCGATTAATCACTTGCCCTAATAGGTAGCTGAATAATTGCTGTACCGTTGACAAGTTATATAATTATAACTTTACTCAGCATAATGGACAAAACCGGGCAGCGCCATATACAAAAATGTCCATTCAAATTTTATTATATTTTCAATTTTTGTCTCAAAACATTGCTTATGACCCCTCATTTGAACAAGCTCTATGAGCTTGTTCCATTGGGGGAGGGAGGGGGCATAAGCTCTGTTTTTTTAGACAAACATTGAACATCTTTAGTAATTCAAGAATTTCTTGATTTCTTGTGCAAGTATCGTCTGCTACCCGCATTTGGTGAATAGTTGAGAATGACCATTTCCAGCTCCTGATACAGTATAATGATCATGCAAGTGAACATGTATGTCAGCACGTAACTGGCATGCGTTACTCCGTCTCATATAATTGATGTGAGCCAGTATGACAATGTTTGCCGGTTTTGGAGTAAGTTTGTTCCTTAGTTAACCCATATAATACCATACTTCAAAAGTAACGGTTAACCGATCAATTACTTTTTTATCGATCAAGACGTTGATCATTGGTTTGTTGATTAATCGGTTAACCGTATCAGCTCTGATTAATTTCTACAAACATGATTACTGCAATAGCCTTTGATGTGGTGGTTTAACAATCTATATATTTGACGATAAATAAGCATAATTCATGTGACTAAGACACATGGAAATGGGTCCCGCAAAAATTAAATGGGTCCCACAAAAAATATATTTGCAAAACCCTGGCTCACTATGGGAGCCTGAATTATAACTTAGTTCAAAATGAGGAATTTTCTTTAAAAAACTTTTTCAGATCCAGCAGTCGCAGCAGTCGGAATGTTTTGATATTTGGTATGCAGCATCCTTTGGGTGGGGGGGGGGGGGGGGGGTAGATTCAAGTTTGTTTATGTCAATTCCCTAGGTTCATATTTGGCCTCACTGTGGGAGTCTGAATTATAACTTAGTTCAAAATGAGGAATATTCTTCAAAACTCTTATTCTTCAGATTCAGCAGTCGGAATGTTTTGATATTTGGTACCATATGCAGCATCTTTAGGGGTGGGGGGTGGGGGGGTGGGATTCAAGTTTGTTCGAGCCAGAATTATAACTTAGTTCACTTTGAGGAATATTCTTCAAAAATATTCTTCACATCCACCAATCAGAATGTTTTGAGACTTGATATACAGTTTTCTTTGGAAGGTGAGATATAAGTTTGTTAACGCCAAGTCCCTGGGTTCATATGTGGGATTCCTGTGGGATCCCGAATTGTACCAACATTTCTATTTTCCAAATTGAGAGGCTGATTTGAAGCAAATTGATATGATGGGCTTATTGGGTCATAAGTACCCAATTTATGCCAAAAAATTTTCCCGTTGCCCTGTGGGAACTGCAGGATATAAATATAGCAAAATTTAAAACGCCCATATCTTCAAAACTACGTGGCACTGAGAATTTTTATTTTGTGTGAAGCTTCCTTGGGAACAGCAGAAAAGAATGGTCCAATAAAAATTGCCATCAGTTTTATCATAGGGAAGTTTTCCAGGACTTTGAGCAAATGCTGAGTCATCATTTTTTAACACTGTGAGTAATGGGAACAACATTAAAGAATCTTCTTCTCCCATACCACTCCTCCAAAGGCTTTCATATTTTGCATATAACATTTTTGGAAGATTTATTCACATGTTTGTTGAAATCAAATCCCTGGGTCCATATTTGGGCTCTCTGTGATTAGATTAGTGCAATATAAGGAATATTTATTTTAAATCTTCTTCTTCCGATTCACCCTTCAGAATCTTTTGATATCTGAGATGCTGCATCCTTAAGACAAGTCCCTGGCTTCATATTTGGGCTCCCTGTGGGAGCCCAAATTACAACTTAGTTCAATAAGAGGAATATTCTTCAAAATCCAATAGTCCAGCATCCTTGGGGGGGGGGGGAGATTCAAGTTTGTTCAAGCCAAGTCCCTGGGTTCATATTTGGGCTCTCTGTGGAGGCCCATATTATAACTTAGTTCAATATGAGGAATATTCTTTGAAAATCTTTTTTTTTTGAGATCCACCAGTCAGAATCTTTGGATATTCTGTATAAGCTTTTCTTATGAGGGGCAGATGCAACTTGTTCAAATAAATTACCTGGATTGATATTTTGGCTACCATGTCAGGTGAATGCCCTCAGGCCCTCTGGGGCCTCTTGTTTTCTGTTTGACAACATTGCCCTGGCTCTTCTCTCTATAGTTTTCATTGTAAGTTAGTCATTACTTTTATGTTGGCTTCCAAAATGTGTTATTGCATGTCTGTCTGTCTGTCCTTCAGATGAAATGTTTCTTTGCTTTTCATTTGCCTGGCTCGACATTTTAAATAATTTGCAGCTATCTTTCACGCTCCAACCTCCCCCACACACATACAGAAATCAGGGCTGGGGAGCGTATCGAGTACTTTGTCAAAAAAGTGGTACTCGAGTTCTGCGGGTACTGAGTACTTTGGACCCAGCCTGTCACAAATATATTAAACATCAAAGAGTATATTATACAGTACAGTGGCTGTGTACTGCTCACTTTCCATGGATGGGCAATATTTCCACGGATACAATAATATTTGATGCCAAACACTAACTATAGGTATAATCATCAAATTACAACCCGGTGCTTCATTAATTAAAATTTTGCAGATGATTATTTTTATTGACTGGTAAACGCATGGGTGGACATCACTGCCCACGCGTGTATTACAACCCGTCCACAGCGACTGGACTGTAACTGATTTGTCCTCTTTGTGAACATATTTTCCACAATTTCACTCCTTTTGACAGAATGTGTGCCTTTGGGGATTAAAACCAAAATAGTGAAAGTGCACTTGTGGATGTTTGTAGCGCAAGCACAGCAATACAGAATCGATATTTGATGATTTTAGGAATTTTAACAGTGTCATGAGACACCACAATAGCAGGTACTGGTCATTCCGTTGGAAAAAATCGCTGTTTTATGACTCGCTGTGCCTTAACTGAGAAAACTGAGGCTTTTTCTTGTAAAGATTGCAAATATTCTTCAAACACAAAGTGAAATGTCTTCAGAAGCCAGAATATGATTACATGTAAATAACAATGGGAAATTCAATATGTGTCAAGATCAATTTATTTATAAATTAATAAAGTTTTTTATGGAAAAGGGCATACTGGGGGTGGGCACATCCAGGGCTATATTTTACCCCATCACTAGGTAAAAGAATATTTGACACCATTTCTTGAGATAAAATGGCACTTTCTATTGATATTAGTGAATTATATAGCATCAGCCAGGACAGTTTTTTTTTTACAAGAATCTGAGAATCGATTCACGTAGAGATCCGTGCAACAAAACCAGTGAGAAACCATGTAGATTCTCGTAACACTGCTGCTAGGATTCACGTGAAAAGAACTGAGTCAGTTTAATCCTTTACCTAACACAAAGGCAGCAAATTAACCAAAACAGCACTAACATGGCCTGAAATATTGTGACACTGGCAATAAAATTTGTACAAATATGGCTGTCATTGGAACCGGCTCTCATCAGCTGGTTCCACTAACATCCATAATTATTAAGCTTGTTGAATATTGTTTATTTTTAGCTCACCTGACTGTAAGTCAGGGGGCGTTTAAGTGATGACTCTCTGTCGGTCAACCACCCGTCTATCTGTCCGGCGTGAACTTTACATTATCAACCTCTCCTCATAAGCAACTAAGCAGAATTGAACCAAATTTGATATTCATGTTTCTTATCATATATGAATTTCAGTTTGTTCAAATAAAGTTGCCACACCACAGGGATCCCAAAAAGGGTCATTTCTCTGATAGAACCCATAAATTGTTTTCCAAAATTAAAAAAACATCTTCTCCAGAACCATATATAAGAATATTTTGATACTTGGTATACAGCATCTCTAGCAGTGGCGATTCGGGATTCATACATAATTTGTACCCATTCCCACACGTTCATACTCCAATAAAGATTATAAAACTTCCATTCATTTCTTAAGACGATACCTCATTTCAGATTTCACATTACATAAGGATGCCAAATTTGGTTGAAATTGTCCAGCTTGTTTTTGAGCTGTGCAACAGACAAAATTGAATTAAGAAGTCTTACTTAAAACATCAGAATGTGCTCACTATGCAATGCAATATATAATGCGCTGTTAGCGAGGTCAGTAGTTAAATCAGGAACTGAACCGATGAAACATGGAAAAAATATTGAGACTACAGATGTGGAGGGTGGATTACTACAGTTAAAACTAGAAGTCCTGTCACGAATAGTGCGATTATCTAGGCTTAATTGCGCGTTGGAATTGCGCGCAATTGCCATATCGAATGGCATCCAAAGCACGGCAGGTTCTCCTGGTTACTCATGGAAAACACATGCAATGTTTCTGCCAATGGACCTCCGGGTTACCTGGAGGTCCATTGGCTGAAACATTGCCCGTGCACAGGCCATATGTACAGAATATGATAGCTTTAATTGGGCCATAACGCACACATTAACGCGCATATCAACGTGCTATTTGTGCGCATTTCATGACAGGAGTTCTAGTTTTAACTGTACTAAATCATTATGGGTTGATTTTTAACTTAACAATTAATTACAATATCTGAGGACAAAACACAAGAGGCACTTGCAAACTTTCATCACATGGACAACCGGGTTGCACTCTGTGGTCCATGTGATGAACATTTGCAAGTGTTTCTTGTGCTATTGTGCAAAATAAAAAAAAATGCTTTTCGAGTGGAGAATATATGGCACTGGGCTAAAGTAGTAATCCACTCTCTTCATTTTGTATATGCAGTCGAATTTTTATGTCTATTTTAGTCATTACATGTACATGTACCCCAGAAGAGGTTAGGAATGGTGATAATGTTTATTTACTGGTATATAATTGTACGGAGTTGGCATGCTGTTTTTCTACAGGAACTGAGTTACGTGAATGGTGCAGTTTGAGTTTTATAGGGACAAATGTGCACTTACTCGGCGCGCTATTACTTCAAAATGCTGCACAATACAGTGACAGGACTTCTAGTTTCAGTTGTAGTCAGTGTTACAGATAAAGTGTCTTCAATGTGGCTTTGAAAACAACTGACTTGGCAAATCTACAATGTCCTCAAATTCGATCAATCTGAAGGCCTAGTGGAAGGGAAGCACCGCTTGAACATACTAAGTGTCTCGCCGGTAAAATGTGGACTGTCCGTCTGTGAAGGATTAAGAGAGACATTTCGAAACAAACTATGACAGTGACACACTATGTGCAATGCGTGGGAAAATGCGACGACGTTCATCCGTAAAGTGTATTACTATCCTCGAGTGTTGTGGTGCGGTTTGGGGAAATTTGATTTAAGGAGTGGTGGGGGGGGGGGGGGGCTGTTTATATATTTCAGAAGTATCAATGTGAACTGTAATTCCAGGCTGCCTGTTCAGAACATGTGACCTTGTTTCACCTGTAATCCACTCTCGTCATTTAAATTTATATAATTTGTATTTAACTTATACCGTATTAACATTTTCTTGGATTTCCAATAAAATCAAGTTATGATCGCTGCGAAGCAATCTTGTCTTGATTCTATTAAAATTTCAATAGTTTTTGGGGTACTTTTTTAGATCGAGAGCTTGGAACATTACTCGAGAATTTACCAAGGAACAAGTGGAACACTCAGAACTTCTGATAACGACGCGGATGATGAGAAATTGGCTGTTGTTATCCTAAAACTTTTATTGGCGTTTTTATGATTTATGTAGATCTTGCCTTACCTGTTTTGAACAATATTTTGGCTTTAAATCATTTGTACGGACATTGCCTGTTCTTTGCTTCCCTCCACGTTGCGATCCATCCAAGGTTGTTCTATTTTTCTGTTATGGTTGCTGTCCACATAGCGAATGGTTCTCCCCATCTAAACTCATTAACAGTTCGTAACTGCAGGTGCCACCGGACTTTACTCAACGAGTTTCCGCTTTATATTTACCAACTATGTGCATCTGAAAGAAATGATCAAAGCAACATCCATTAGGCAAAACAAAATAGTTTTGACTCTCAGTGATTTTTTTTTCAAATCAGTGAGGGAGAGAGGGTTTCATTGTTATTGTACTTCCACGTGTTAACATAGAAGTATCTTGTAGTTGCTTTTTTGCTCCTTTTTATTATTGTTCTTAATCGACATTGAGATCTCAAGAACGGCAATGCCTACAGTCTTGAGCTTTCCAGTGGTAGTAGTCCTCGTTGTGTAGGGCGGGCTGGGACTATTGCGAATTCCATCCGCTCTTGACCTTCGCCACCATTTTTGTGTTTCTTACTCCTCTGGAACGGCTTGACATATCGAGTTCGGATTTCCCCTTATATTAGCCTATATGTCTATTATATTTGTGCAAAAATGGTAGGGGTCCAACTTCCGGTTCGGTAGACGGTAGCGTAGGGGTCGAAAATTTGGCTACGCTCTTTATCGAAAATTCTTGTGTTTCTTACTCTTCCCGAGCGGCTTAAGATATCGAGTTCGGACTTTTTGTATTAGGTATGCAAATATACTGAGGGTCAGACATTAGGTTTGGGAGATACTGTGGGTTGAATATTTTGACCATAGCATTTAACCCTTTACCCAACGAATCGCCCGCATCCGCCCGCGTCATATGCAAATTCAGGAGTTGAAAAAATATTATTTTTCAAATAATTTCAACAAAACAATATCATGTGACCCCTCGTTGGAACGAGCTCGTTCCAACGAGGGTTCACATGATATGGTTTTGTTGAAATTTTTGAAGAATTTAAAAAAAATTATATTTAAAATAATAAATTTTGATATCGTCAACGTTTGGTAAAGGGTTAAGGCTCATTATATGAAATGCTTGTTATCGCTACTCCTCTGGAGGGGCTTGGCCTATCGACTTCGGAGGTTTTTCTGTACGTGCGCCTTTATCTCTAGTATTTAGAGTTTAAAAATGGTAGGAGTACGACTTCTGGTGCGGGAGATAGTGATGGTTGAAAATGTGGGGACGCTTTTCATCTGAACTTCTTGTTATCGCTACTCATTCAGAACGGCTTGAGATATCGCGAACGGAGTTATTGTATTATGTTTGCCTATGTGTGTGTGTTATATAATGTGCGGAAATTGTAGGGGTCAGATTGCCGGTTCGGTAGACCAGTAAGGGCCGACAAGTGATGTACCGAAACGGCGAAAAATTAAACTACCGTCCTATTTCACTGAAATTTCGGTATATGACAGACTTCCAAAAAAATAAGAGACCCGTATTTTTTCTTCGGTCGATCTGACCATGTTACCGAGAATTATGATGTCTGGAATAATGGAGACCTCTGTGATGAGGGCACGCTTGTGACATGCTTCGTTGCAAAGCTACGGGCTATTGGGGAAGGGAATATCAGTTATATACACGGAGGTATGCTAAATGTAAGTCTCGGCTCTATCTGCTGGAAACCCAGTGTGCCATGACATCTTCAACATGGACGAGTGAGCACTTCTGAAGGTACAAGCTCCTGCCTTCAAATCTTGCTTCATTCATTTCACATATAACACTGTTTAATAGGCGTGCCCCCAACTCCCCGGCTACAACGTTTCGAACAACCTATCCACGAGTGCGGTAAATAAATACCTGAAACACACTTTTTTCCATGCTGAGGCCTGTTTCTAAAAAGTGATCTATTTCTGGGATAAAAATATTCATTAATCAGAGGCCAACTATCTGGGTATCTTTGTATAGACATGACCGAGTTGTCAGTTTAAGACGATCTCAGGTAAACAGTTTAACTCCAAATGTTCGGTACTATATAAAGGTGCGAACGATTAAGGGTGGGAAGTTCATCAAATATGCAGAAATAATGCCGTTGACAGGTTAATAGTGAGTGGAAAAGTTATTGCGTTGATAATAAAGCAGGGACGGATCGTCCTCTCGGTTTCCGCGCGAGTCACTGTGTTGCCACGTAGTATTGGCACTGAGAAAAACGAAGCTGTCGAGCAAGGATAGTAGAACAAATTCTGAAAATGTCATGTAGCGCGTCCAGTGGTCTGAACACAGTTGCCGTATGTCTGACACTACTGTTTCTTCACTTTTAATGTTAAATTAGCCAATTTACAGCTTTTTCGCCATTAACCCATCCGCGATTTCTGTTCACTTTTAGCGCCTGACGATCATCGAAGTTTTAAAGGCAGTGCCGGGACCCATTGGGGACGGTCTTGAAGATGCAAGTTTGATTTATTCCCATCTCTCCACCCGTAACAGTGAATTATAAGTCTTATGTGGCTCTATCCCAGCGAGGTGACAGTCCGTGCACATCCCCCGCACCGTATCGCACCAGCTAAAACAGACCAAAATCAAAAATTACCTCCAAAAGGGAGACCTGGTGCGTTAAAAGGCGACGGGCACCTTTCTCGCGGTGTTGGAGCGAACCGTCGCTAGCCGTGCTTCGTTAGGTAGCTTCTAGATATTGCTCTGCAATTTCAAAATCATCTGGTTACATGGAAGTATCTAGAAAGTGCTGTGCAATTGCCAAAATTCTTGTTTTTTATTATCGTTGGGACTATGAATTATAAGGAACATAGCTTTGGTGATCCAGCCCCGAGTGTCATATGTTATATAGAGATGCATTTTTGATTTATTTAAGAAATAATTGTTGTTTTCCTTCGGTTTATGCGATATAAACCGAAAATTTTCAGCACAAGCTTCATAACTCGCGTAGCGAGTTATGATTAAGCTTGTACTGAAAATTGTCGGTTTATATCGCATAAACCGAAGGAAAACAACAGTTATTTCTTATAATTTAATTCGGCTGTAATATTAAAATATAAAAACTATGTGTACGTGAACGAAAAACTTTTAATTTTCGCAAAAGACAACAGTCAAACTCAGGAAAGTGTGCCACAAACAGGTCACGTCAATCATTCTCAAATTGTTTGTTGTTTTGATTTTCGATCGCAGACGAAAGATATTTAGCAAGTCACGTAACAAAATCATTAAAAACATTTTTATTAAGTTCCCCCAAAATCATGTTTGGGTGTTTGATCTTTTATTCGTCTCCCACTTCGGTATATTTTATTAAATTCAATTGTTCCCGAGAAATTATCATTATATTCTCGCTGACTGGAGGCGATGAAAAATCGGTCATTGATCTTTGTTTACAAGCTTGTTATCCATCTATCAGTCTGCCGTCACGTCCTCATGGTGACAATTGGATTGAGTGGGCGGGGCTAGCAGAGTCTTCAAAGTTGGATCGGATGTGCGAACATGTAGCGACATTCCAAATCATGACATGATTTGGTTTATACGATTTTGACGACTTTCACGCTGTATGCTTTCAACCAATCAAACGTAGAGGCGGGGCAAATGATTAAATTATTCGATATTAAACTACGAGGCAGGAGACATATAATACCGCACAAATGTTGAACTAACCAACAAAATCCTGCTAATGATGATGTCAGTCAACGCGTGTATTCTCATGGTTAGAAATATATCCCAAATAGCGACGTTTTCACTGGCTGCATACATGTACAAACAAACACATGTGTTCGTTTCATTCAATTCGACGACTTCGTATTTTCGGAAACTATGGACTTTTTTACTGAAACTTTTCGACAACAAAACTCAATTCCACTGCATCTGCTGCAGGTACTGTGGAATTCACTTTTGTAGTTATTTTTCTGGTTATTTTACAAGATAAGCCATTATTGAAACCGACTCCCCTGTATATAGATTCACCGCTTCTTAGCTCTAGATCCCGTTGAAATCGATCCAGTAATTTGCAACTTTCCGCATTTTTGTTTCCTATTTCCGTTGTACAACCAATGGTGAAAATTGAAAAATGTAAATAAAATTAATCAACGCGCCCGAACGAAATCGATGTGACGTTCTTTGAGAATCAACAGAATTATTATTATTTTTTTTTTTTTTTTTTGCCCAAGAAAATTTATGCTGAATAACCTGAAAGTACAGTGATATAATATAAGGCACTTCTTGGAATCAGAATTAAATCAACACAAAAAGCCTGTATAACTCGCAAGCCACATTGCATCAGTGGCCCTCTTTAAAATTTTAAATCCCCCCCCCCCCCACCCCATCAAAAAAAAACAACATCGGCGCAATGCAACTTCACATAACATTGTGCTCTAAACTTGTCTCCAATATATGGGTACACAGTTTACAAATGCCTCACATTCGGTCCGAGAGCACTGAATATTGCAAACCTTTCTCGGGGAATGGAGGGGGGGGGGGGGGGGGTAGTATTGCTAACTAGGACTCTTCGGTCGTTATTCCCTTCTCCCACTTCCCTGAAGTGATTAACGACCGGAGGGTCCTACTTAGATCAAAGAGTTGGGCACCGAAACCAAATGTCAGGAAAAGGGTGAAGGAAATGGTACTCTTTTGTCCCTTATTGGATATATTGTAAGCTCGAAGCACGAAAGTATATCTGTTGTAAATCTGTGGGCCTTAGAAAGGCCAACACTAAGGCATTTATGGAGACAATCGATACCAACAAGCTATTGGCTGTCAAGGTGATAGCTAAAAGATTCGATTTTCTAGTTTCAAAGTGTAAATACTTTCGATAATCTTTCTGAATGGGTTAAACATAAAACGTAAAGATAGGTATATGACCGACCCCGAAAACCGATTTGTCATTCAAACAGACCAGCAATAATTCGAGCGGTGGCAATAAAGCGTGAAATTTAATGTCCATTATTGAGCATTTGTTGAACGCCACATAGGCGGTCTGGATAAAACATTACATGTAGTGAAGACCAGTCTTCTCCTATAGCCATTATATACGTAATTATGACCAGTTAAGAGGTAATTATGGTGCAAACGGTATATCCCATATGTTCTGGACACACACCCATATTACGCGTCTATCCTGTCTCCGAAATGTCAAAAGATACCAAAATGTGAGTCTTTTAAAGCGAATATTAAATTAAGATAATTCTAAGCAGCCAAGTTCAAGAGAAGCGATTAAACTGAGAATTAATATTCTGGCTATGGAAATAAAAATCGGGGGGTGGGGGTTCTCGAAAAATTAATTCCAGTCTGAAGGTGTGTAAGGCTGTGGGTCGTTGCGTGTAGATGGGGATGTCCCATGCTATAGATTAGAGGAGGTGCCGCATCGTTGCGAAAATATAGGCACGTTGTTATGTAGGAGAGCCACAGAGCTCATATTTAGAATAGGAGCAGTCGCGGGCCACGTAGATGGCCATATATGAGAATAGGATCAGAAACACGAAGTACGAGCTCAGGGAGCTATTCGCATTTAGGTAACGGTATTACCTGTTTTAGAAGGCAAGCCATACATAGGAAGAGTAGGCTTTGCCTGTATGAACATTATTCTGAGACAAACGTAAGGGAGAGTTTAACCCCATTGGTGACGACTGCTTGGGTGAAAAGCGTCAAGTAAAGTGACAATAAGCTAGTGGCCGTTTGACGGCAGTGGTAGAGTGCCATTCCGTCACATGTTAGAGCAGAGGTGTCCGATAAAGTGACAATACATTAGTGTCCGTGCGACGGCAGTGAAAAGGTGAAGTGAAGAGGCGACCAAGGAAAATACCAGCGAAAAGGAGGAAAAACCAGCGACAACAGAGAATGCAGGCCCGCTGGTGACTCAAAAACAGTGTGGGTAGGGGGTGATTGACGTTTTGTTTTCTTATTCTTTTGGATTCCATGTAAGTCACAAATTATCATACTTATTTATATATATATATATCTATTAAAACTATTGTTTCCAGTGAACCCCTGTTGATTTATGCTTTTCGAGGAAAAGTTATTAACCCTTTACCTAACATGAAAAGCAGACGACACTTGCAAAAAAAATTCTTGAATAACTAATTTTTTTCATTTTTTGTCTCAAAAACATAGGTTATGACCCCTCGTTGGAACGAGCTCGACGAGCTCGTTCCAACGAGGGGTCATAACCTATGTTTTTGAGACAAAAAATGAAAATATTTTGAAAATTAATTGGCGATTTTTGAGAATAGCGCTGGCCGGTTTTGGCCGTTACGTTGGGTAAAGGGTTAACCACTTCAGGATAAGAACCACCCCAACAAAAGTGAAACGGGCGGGTTCGTTATGGCGAGACTTAAGTTCACGCACTGGTTCAGACAACACTCCTTGAGTTTTGGCTGAATACGCGACGTGAATCTATTTCCTTCAGCAACGACAAAGCCCGGTATCTGACATTGAAAAGTAAGTACGATATTCGAAGATAGTGTTTATCCGCAGTGCGTGAGGTTAAACTCCATAACCTGTACATGAATTTGAGTGAATCCTCGCTCAAATTCCGCTACATGTTATTGAATTAAATCTCCCATTTTTGTAACGTCTCGGGGCGTGGTGGCGTTGCTGTAACGCCGAGGTTAAGTAACGTCGATCCCGGTTAGTCCTTGGATGGATGTCCATCTGAGCGATCGATTCGGACTCCCGCACTGTGTCCTTGGGCAAGGCACTTAATCCCGATTGTCTACATAGGGGCACGATGGCGCTGTGTGATAAGGCGTACTGCACGTCGATGGTGCGCATGTCTTCAGCCAATCTAACCCTGCTTGTGCTGCAGGAGGAGTTGCGATGTTAGGGAGCTGGGGGCTGCTCGTCGTTGCTCGGTGGTTCTCTCAGGGTACTCCGGCTTCCTCAACCCGTAAAACTGTCACCGGCACGATATGACCTTGGCTGTTAAAGTGTCGTTAAATCTTAATAAATAAATAAATTTTGTAACGTCTTTCGGGTTGTCACTAAAGATCGGGATAATGGATATGCTTCTTTAATCGGTATTTCTCAGCCACAATCTGCAATGAACTTCTTGTCCCAGCACACCGTTTTAACTTGATGACATCACTGGCAAGTGTAGTTCAAAGGCCCGATACTCACATACGCCCGTTATCTTCCACTTATCGTCTAAATCTTACATTCTCATTCTTATTCCGAATGATTTCTTCTTCTATTCTGATTTTCCAGTCGATGTAAGATGATTGCTCAGACTTCCAGTCTCTGTGTTTTTACTTTCCAAGTAAACACGCCAATGGGTTTTTATTTATGGAGAAAATCCTGATGAGAACTGAAATGTGCATTAGTTTAACAGTCAACGCGCAACGTCATTTGGATCGAAAATCAAGGCATCAACCGCTAGTGCGATATGTTGATCGAAAGGCGATAGAATTATCAAAAGTGGGAAAAATTTGATCCGTTTTGACGTTTGCTATCGCGTGGGGGGATCATAAACTGAAAATGAAGTCGGGGGCTTTTCGTCTTGGAAGAAGCGATGAATAAACCCAGTCAGCAAGACGAAAAGCCGAATCCAATTTTGGCTTTTCGTCTTGCTGATTGGGTTTCTTCTTCTCTCTGGTCCGACCAGATGCCCACATTTGGCTTGCCCCATCCTAGCGAAATCTAAATTACCCACTGGCGTTCGGTCGAATCCGGCTGGGGATCTGTTATGGATCTTAGAGCTCCGACTGATGTAGGGGGAGTCAAACCTTTAGCAATCCATTTGACCCATCATATAAGATATTTGCTTACTGGATGTGTACAATAGATCTGAGACAGACCTTATCGAACCGGGGATATACAGTGTATGTCAATGAAGGCTGAAATCTAGTCAGTACCAAATCACTAGAGTGGAAGATTATATTTGCCTGAAGACCAGAAATAGACACCTTCCCCAGAACTACAACTGGAACTGACACAGTCGAAGACAGACAGTACTTGAGGCTTGTGAGTTAGTTCATTCAACAATACCATCAAAATTGGCCGACTATGCATGTCAAAAGACTAACAACAAACAAACACCAACAGATCATCCGGTGGAGGCTATGGATTGGGTCTCGGTGGCCTCCTTGGCTCCTTTCCTTCCTCCTCCTTTTCGGCGTCGGGACGTTCCGTTTGCTTGATGGTACATGTACCATTGTACTGCCAATGTGATCGCTAGAAGTTAACAAACCCCACTTTTGTCCAAGGGCGCCTACACAAAATCATTCGCTTCGACTACTTCTGTGGACATTTCGTCGATTCACCCCTGAGCATTCAGAGTGAACAGGCGTGCGTGCTGATCAATTAATGAATATTACAATGACTTCAATCACTAACAACAAAGTAACCGTTAGTAACATCATTCATATCACAACAGAGTGAAGACAACACAGATTCATGACTGTTTACATTTTGTTTGAATGCATTTTTCAAGACTTTTATGCATTTAAAAGAAAATAAAAATGTCCAACGTTGTGTCAGTAGAAGGGTGTCATCCCAACAAGATGAATCCCAACACGACGAACTGGTAAAATATTCCAACAGGACGATCCCAATAAAACGATCTCAACAAGACGATTTGTTTTTCTCGTCAAACATGGGGGAAATTTACTTTAAAAAGAACGTGTACATTACAATGTATACTATTCGAAATATTTTAGGGTTTATTTTATGCATGTGCTTGGGAGGTTTTTTGTTATTTTTTTTTTTAAATAGCAAATAGCGTATTGTAACAAAGTGTGGCGCCTCTGTTAACTGGTAGCCTGCTAATTTTTGGGGGGTTGTTAAAATTGTGTTCACATACTATTGCCTTGTTACAATTAATAGGAGAGTGCCTAGCGTGCCTATATGGTCATTTTAATTAAATTCGTCTTGTTGGGATTCGTCTTATTGGGATGACCATTTTCGACATTCGTCTTGTTGGGATGACCAATTTCGACATTCGCCTTGTTGGGATTCGTCTTATTGGGATGACCATTTTCGACATTAGTCTTGTTGGGAGTCGTCTTGTTGGGATGACCATTTTTCGACATTGGCCTTGTTGGGATTCGTCTTATTGGGATGACCATTTTTCGACATTCGCCTTGTTGGGATGACCATTTTCGACATTAGTCTTGTTGGGATTCATCTTATTGGGATGACCATTTTTCGACATTCGCCTTGTTGGGATGACCATTTTCGACATTAGTCTTGTTGGGATTCGTCTTATTGGGATGACCATTTTTCGACATTCGCCTTGTTGGGATGACCATTTTCGACATTAGTCTTGTTGGGATTCGTCTTGTTGGGATTACCATTTTTCGACATTCGCCTTGTTGGGATGACCATTTTCGACATTAGTCTTGTTGGGATTCGTCTTGTTGGGATCAGGGTTGGGGCGAATACATTGTAAATGTATTGAATACGAATACGAATACTTTGAAATTTTATGAATACGAATACGAATACACAAATTTCAAATGTATTGAATACGAATACGAATACTTTACAATGTATTCATGAATACAAATATGAATACTTGAATACTTTTCGAAATTATTTCTTGTAAATGGATGATAATTTGATCATTCTTATTGGGATTAAGGCTATAAGGGATTATAGGTGAAGAATTAGTTTTTCAGAGGGTTGATCTCTTAATCCTTTGGAATCCAATCAACAGACATAAGTTGGTATTAATGACAAACAAAAGAAATAAAAAAAAATTTCAAATATCAATTTATTTAGAAAACAATTAGCAAAATGTACACAGTACTCATCCAATGTTTTGTTGTTTAGTGCATACACAGTAAACACATTTTTCAATTTATTCAACAAAAAGACAATTATTAAACATTAGCAACAAAATTTTGCTTAACTTTTCTCTTCATTATTTTTCAAATACGGTATTATGTCAAAGAAGCCATACAAATAAATTTCATTATTTTTCGAATATTATATAACTGGTTGAGTGCTAGATTATTCGGGATTTCAGAATTTATTCAACAAATTTTACTTTATTACAAATTATTGAAGAGTGCCAAGAGCCACTTTTCAATAATTTGTAATAAAGTAAATCTATATAAACAAAATACTATCCGCTTCAATAAAACCATACAACCACACAAAAAATTTCATTATTTCAAATACTATTGACAAACTTCCAAGATCATTTTAGCCTTGGGTAAATATTTCAGATTATGATTACATTTAATCATCATCAAATCCTGAAAAGTTTTATCATTTAATCTGCACCTGTCTGGCCTAAAAAGTTTACCAGCAACGCTGAATAATCTTTCCACAGAGGCCGATGAAGCTGGTATACATAAATGTTTCATAGCTAGATATGCTAGGGATGGATAAATGTTTTGTTGTATTTTCCAGAACTCCAGAGGTGATTGATTTATGTCAATACAGGGCTCCCGCAAATACTGCTCAAGTTCAGAGTCTGGTTTTCCAGAACTAATGTCACATTCCATAAAGCCGAAAAAATCAACTTTTCTCTTTTTTGATGGCTGTTTGTCAAATTTGTTAGAATCCATGTCGTCATGTTTCGATGAAGCTGGAACCACATTAAGTTTGTGAGAAATGATTTCTTTCATTTGAGATGCTTCATCTCCTTTGCACCAGCGCAATTTAAACCTTGGGTCGAGAACCGCTGCTACAGTGTATTCAGAATCTTGTGAATATTTTGATAATCTCTGCTCAGTGGATGATTTTAGTGGTGTCATCATTTTGTTGTTGTATGTGGCTGATAAATTAGTTAGTTTATGTTGTAAACCTCGGGTAACAGGCACTGCCAAACTACCACTGATATTGTTTTCTTGGTGAACTAAATTTGTAGCATGTTCAAATGGTTCCAATATGTCGCATATTTCTTTCAAAACTTTTCTCTCATAGTTTGTTAATTTCAAAGTGTCTAATTTATTTAATTTTTCTTCTGGAGTATTTATTATTGATTGTATCAGTGTCAACTGAGAGTTCCAGCGTGTTTCATTTGCTGCCTGCAATCGTTTTTCTCCTTCCAATATATCAGTTGCATGTAAAGACTTTCTGACATGTGATACAATTTTGGATGCCTTAGATATCACTTTATCTAAATGGGGACCAGCCTGTTTCAAGCCATCCTTAACGACTAACTGTAAGGTATGTGCATAACACGAACCATGTTTAGGGAAATTACTAAAGACTTCATTCTCATTTTCAACAACAGTCTTTTCATCAGAACTATCACCATCACTGAATTCATCATCAGATTCAAGAGTCAATGTCTCGGCAGTCTCATAACCAGGGAGTGAGAAATTAAATGCTTTTACCATATTAGAAGCATTGTCAGTAATTACATTTGTGACTTTCTCAGCAATGTCAAAAGATGCTATAAGCTCTTCATATTCCTGTCTAATATTTTCACCGGTGTGACTTCCCTTAAATCTTTTGCATGCTATCATGACTGATTTCATAGTCCAGTCCAAAATATAATGACCTGTTATACCAAGAAAACCTTTCATCTGCCTATTCGACCACAGGTCAATTGTTAAGCACACATTTTGTGCTCTCTGTAGTTGCTCTTTCAATTTGTGTTGAACAGTCAAAGATTTATCACTTAGTAGTTTTGTGGATAAATGTTTTCTACTTGGCATTTGATATCTCACATCTAAGTTACTAACAAATTCCCTGAATGTATCACTGTCTATAATATTCATGGGTAGCAGATTATCAGAAATGAACAGAAGTAGCGAATCTGTAATTTGCAGCTGTCGTGTATCATTAGATGAATATTTGGATGATGGTTGGACAAAACTAACAATCCTTGGCTGTTTGGATTGATTATCAGCTGTCTCAATAGCAGGTTTAGCTAGGTTCTCCATGTATACTGATCTGTGCTTTCTCTGAAATGAATTAAAAATGCAAAAAATTAAATGGATGAAATCATCATTGTAATTTTATGTTTTCATTTTTTGTCTCAAAAAGATAGCGTATGACCCCTTATTAGAACACGTTAGTTCAAATGGGGTGTTGTTAGCTATTTTTATTGAAACAAAACACATGAAAAAAAGAGTGTAAAATCCACTTACACAAAGCCCCCCCCCCCCCCCCTCTCCCCCCTACACCAAAATTTTTCCAATACTTGTTTGTAAAAATTACAGAACAAGAAAACCAATTTTTACCATTTTTTCTAATTGACATTTTAACTTTTTGTCTGAAAAACATAGTTTAGGACCCCTCACTGGAATGAGCTCGTTTTAAATATATATATATATCGCCATATACATACTATCAACGCCAATTTTTTCAGGATTTTTTTTCTTCTAAACTGCTTCTTATGACCCCAAAGTAGGGTCATAAGATGCAGTTTGGAAGGAAAAATCGAAAAAATAAAATCATTAAATAGGGAGCTGTGAGAAGTTTAACACAATTTTGGGGGTATTTTTAAAGTTTTTTTCTTCTTCTAAACTGCATTTTATAACCCCCAATAATGTCTATTTATTGTGGCTTCTTTGCTTCATGTCTTTTATTAATATTTAAACATACATTGCTGGTGAGAATGCTATTCACAAAAATCAATTAAGCAATTACTGCACTATTGGAAAAATGTTTTAATTCAAGCACAATAATTTTACAGATCTATCAGTCTACACCTTATTTCTACTATTACTGTAGAAAAATATTAGATTAGTATTAATTGGATAATGGAGTTGTTTAGGGATTAAAAATCAATACTTTGGCCACACTGATATCCTTTGTCCTAAGAATAATCTGTACAATTACAATGTTCAGTTTACAGTGAAACAAATTTTTAACAATGAAGAGTTTGCTATCAAAAGGCAGATAAATAATTGAACTTACCTTCATGTGTAGTATGAAGTTTGATGTACTACTTGATGGACCTGATATGAATGTTGGACAGTGCTTACATTGAACTTTTATAGTACCAGATGGATTATCTGGCATTTTGTAATGAATAAAAACTAGCGATTTGTTCCTTGATGACATCTGGGACATTTCCTAGTGAGTAAATCAAGAGATGAGAAATTGAGTTTGAGTAAACTTATATATGCTGAATGCCTGGTAAATTGTATGGTTAAAACAACACAATATTTGTTTGAAGGTCAAGACAAACAACACAACAAATCAACACAAACAAGCTTTGATCATTTAGTCTTTTATCTAACCATTGTCTTGATCATGAATCCATATCAGTCCTGGCCATCTGCTAAGAAACACTTCAAAAGTATTTAGTTTAATTCTTTACTACATTCTAATAGAGTTATTCACAATATTTTTTTTACAAATACTGTATACATGTGTATTAAAAACAAGAAAAGTATTCAAAAAGTATTCAAAAAGTATTCATGAATACACCTCAAATTTGACTGTATTCGAATACGAATACGAATACTTTAAAATTGCATGAATACTGAATACATTTGAATACTTGAAAAAATGTATTGAATACGACTGAATACCGAATACGAATACCCCAACCCTGGTTGGGATGACCATTTTCGACATTCGCCTTGTTGGGATTCATCTTATTGGGATGACCATTTTCGACATTCGCCTTATTGGGATGACCAATTTCGACATTCGCCTTGTTGGGATTCGTCTTATTGGGATGACCATTTTCGACATTCGTCTTGTTGGGATGACCAATTTCGACATTCGCCTTGTTGGGATTCGTCTTATTGGGATGACCATTTTCGACTTTCGTCTTGTTGGGATTCATCTTGTTGGGATGACCATTTTTCGACATTCGCCTTGTTGGGATGACCATTTTCGACATTAGTCTTGTTGGGATTCGTCTTGTTGGGATGACCATTTTCGACATTCGCCTTGTTGGGATTCATCTTATTGGGATGACCATTTTCGACATTCGCCTTGTTGGGATGACCATTTTCGACATTAGTCTTGTTGGGATTCGTCTTGTTGGGATGACCATTTTCGACATTCGTCTTGTTGGGATTCGTCTTGTTGAGAATAAACCAGTAGGAGGTGTATATTGTTTTCTCCCAGAGAAAACAATATACACCCCCAACTGAAACAACGTTTGAGTATGAAAAAATATTCTCCGATGATAAATGTTTTTTGGACAGAAAGATCTGGGAATATAGCGAAATTCCAAAGTTATTTTTTTTTATTTTTCGAATATTACGGTAAAAGTACTGTCGCCGTGGACTGGTCGTAACTTACGAGTGGGCAGTGATGTCAGTCGCCGTGGACTGGTCGTAACCTACGCGTGGACAGTGACGTCAACGCATGTGTTTATCAGATAATAAAAATCATCACCAGCTTGTACCCGTTGCTTCATTAATTAAATTGTTGGTGATTATTCCTATAATTAGTGTTTGGAATCTAATATTTTTGCGTTCGTGGAGATATTGCCCACCCGTGGAAAGTGACCAATCCACGTCGGCCATACTGTACCCAACCCCTTTCAGTCATTTATTTCGACAGCACAGTTGCTGTAGAGCCCTAAGTTTTTAAATTTCTTGTTCGGTTTCGGTTTTGGTTTTTCAGGTGGAGTAAAACCTCGGTTCGGTTCGGTTTTCGGTTTGTTCATGAGGCCAAATAAAATTCAATAAAACTCATTCTTATGTCCAGAGTCATAACTGAATGGCAGTGAAATTGAGTGAAACTCAATGAATGCCCGAAATAAGCTATAATACATGAAGAATCAGGAAGGCCAATATAATAATTACCTAAATATACAGAACTTTTATTGTTCTTGGCCATTTTTCGAGGACTGACACCTACACGCAACTTGAGGAAAGCTGCAGACACAACTAAACTGAAATGTCGGAAATTCACAGAATGTAGCCTTCCCAGAGTAGTGAGAGTACCCAGACACTGCCATTGACAGTGTCTGGGTACTCTCACTACTCTGGGATGGCTACATTCTGTGAATTTCTGCAGCAAGAGAGTATTTAATAAAAAACGAAAAACCTTAGATTACGGGATGTCGACGGTTTCGGTTTCGGTTTTTAAAAAAAAAACTAAATACCTCGGTTCGGTTTTGGTTAACCTACAGCTCTAAGTTGCAGGCACACTCACGCAGTCACCCAGAGTGGATACGGGCAGACGAATATCAGCGAGCCGCATAACTATTTGCAGCGCGGTCCCTCATAGCAGATGCCAGCATTGTCGTCCCTGTGTGTTGCTCACTGCTTGACCCTGCCCCAACCAACTCAACAAATCACTAAATACTGCACCAACAAACTGAAGTACACTTACCCACAAAATACTGGCTGTCGCAACTATTTTGGGGGTGGTGGAGGTGACTTTGAAAGCGGCATCCTAATTCCTCTAGAGGATTGGTAGACGAACTCGGACCTTCAGAAAATACTTCAAGAGTTGTATCTTATCCTTTTTGGTAACCGACTAGCCATCAAAAAATCACATGCCGGGGACACACCCTGACTGGCATTACTGTTTGGGTTTCTGCTTCTCTCTAGTCCGGCAAGCCTACCCACCCACCAACACACACACACTCCCCTACATGATTTGTTCCGTTCTGGTGGAGTCAAAAATCATCCTTTGACACTCGACCAAAAGCAACGGAGGCTCCAGGTAATGCTGGGAAGTCTAACCTTTGGCTCTTATGACCCCCATCGCGTGCCAGGTGTGTCCTCTGTGACAGAGTGCCCGATCGAGCCGGAGACAGACTATACTCTTCAAGGAAGGCTCGTTGTGGGACACAGCAGAAACAACAAGTGGCCGACTATACTTGCTCGAAGAACAAGGACTACCTCTAGAATCATGAGCATCTTTAACTTCCTGAGACAGACTAAACTATGGATCTTCTCCACGCCGAGCTTTACACTATGAGTGGTAAACTTCATGTGCTTATAACCATTGGGGTGGCTGACTGTGCCCTGGTGACTTTTTTGACTCCTTTACGTTTCCTCCTGTGCGGCTGCTGGATATGGAAAATACCATTGTACTACTGAAGGGGTCATAAGGGGTTAGTCTACGCCCACACCGTACGCTGAAACCTTCGGTTTGCTTTTGCTTGCAAGTACCAGAAACTGCTTGATTAGTTTAAACAGCTCCACGGCAAAACAGATGGAGACAAAGAATACTTGAAATCTTACTTGCTACAGAGAGAGAGAGGAAAGAAAGAATACGGTTGACTATAAGAGGGAGAGGGAGATTGAGAGAGAGAGAGAGAGAGAGAGAGAGAGAGAGAGAGAGAGAGAGGGAGAGAGAGGAGAGAGAGAGAGAGAGAGAGAGAGAGAGAGAGAGAGAGAGAGAGAAAGAGAGTTGATGTCAGAAATGAAATAACTTAAAATCCTTCTCCACAAGAGAACCAGTCTTATTGATCCAACACTCGATCGCGCCCAGCCTAATCTCCCCAGATGGTACTCGCCGGAGACCTTTGTATATTAATAACTCCAACACAGTCACTGAAATAAACCAAAGCAAAGACACGTGTATTGACATTGCTCCACAAGTGGAGATAAATCGATTACTCGCCCATTACAACTCGACCAGATTTTGAATCCATAAATTCTGCACATATTACGCTTTGGCCGGGAGTTTAGGAGGACAGAGGACCACTTTGGGAAGTCAACTTATTATTGAAACTGTTCTGAAAATTGAGAATTTTTTTTAAGCTAATGTCGGCGGTGTTCGAATGTGAGTATTCCGAATTCATCGACCTACTTTGAATGATCTGCTAGTATATCTACTGAGCTCTACTGCGTGTCGTATATGCTTTCACATTTAGTGCAAGCTGGAACATAACATTCCATTACCTGGAGATCCACGAGGATGCACTTGATCGAAATTAATTTATATCGAATATATCAAGCAGCAATTATACCAACAAGCCAGGTGAGGTGCGACGTGTGCGACATCACCTCCCCACAAAATTGAAGTACCACGGAACTATCTATCATTTGTGATTTGAAAGGTTTGATAAAATGAGACGACATTACTAACCCCGATACATCGCACTCTCTGTGGCTCCACTTACCCCGATACGATGTATCGGGGTAAGTGGAGCCCGGTGACTGAGTGGTAGACTGTTGGACTTCTATGCTAGAGGTCCCGAGTTCGATCCTCGTCCGGGACGACCCGCGTTGTGTCCTTAGGCACGGCGCTGTTTCGTATAAAGGTATAATATGAAATATCAAAAGCAGCCGTGAGAACTAGAAACACGTATCTATGAACGTGCCAAATTCCAATAGAATTGGAGAAGAGAAAGTACCCTAAATCATGGCTGACTAAACAAAGAGCTAATCCTCCCAATAAGTCATTCCAACTTCATTGGATGATATAACCCTTTACCTAACATGAAAAGCAGACGACACTTGCAAAAAAAATTCTTAAATAACTATTTTTTTCATTTTTTTTCTCAAAAACATAGGTTATGACCCCTCATTGGAACGAGCTCGACGAGCTCGTTCCAAAGAGGGGTCATAACCTATGTTTTTGAGACAAAAAATGAAAATTAATTGGCGATTTTTGTGAATAGCCTGGCCGGTTTTGGCCGTTACGTTGGGTAAGAGTTAATGAACGAGAATGTTTTAAAGGGAATGTAAACAGAAACAATTGGGCCCAAATTGTCGTGTGTAATTTCTTTTTATTCCTAGTTTAGGACGCACTCTTAGTTCACTTGAATTCTGTATCATAAATAAAATATTCTGAGACCTTCAAAAAATTATTTTATAATCTCACCTTTAAAGAGCATTTTTCGAGACAGTTGTTCTCATTTTTGTACAATTCAGTCTTTACAAAAAACTATACTGACAGTTCTGCCTTGTTTTTGCCGAGACCTGGAATTTTGATACATTGTGTCACGGGAGAAATATGAGTAAAATTTATGTACATATGCAAATTTTCGGTAAAACGAACATTGGATGAAATAAAAAAGACAAAGAACGAAGCTTAACCCTTTGAACAATGGTGGGTTCTTCCATGTCAGTTCAATGGCTGCAATTGGAAGAGCCTTTGTTCATTAGTTGGGGGTAGACCAATTAATATGTTTAACGTACAGTCTTGGAGCTGCACGTTGGAAATACTGACTGGTCTCCCCCACACATTCTCTCAGTATCCATCCTACTTAATGCAATTATTATGTAACATGTTTCAGGTCCGAAAAAAGAGGCTCCTCGGTTTCAAAGGGCTAATACTCTTTTCATTAACCCCATTTGCCACTTGAAGTTTAATGCTCGCGCAGAATGTCCATAATATAAACCCAAGTGTTTATAGAATTTTTTTTTACCCTTCGTATCGACTAAATAAAACAATTTCATGTAAATATTTAGACCTTATCCCCAATATGAACATTTGAAATGTATGGGCAAACCTGATTTTTCTCTGCGGGACACCTCCGTAACATCTCACTTTGTTCGGTAAAGAATTATTTCATCAGGAAGATAATGGTCGTCTGATTACCGAGACCTATGGGAATATGTAGAACGACGTGACAAGCGTTACTTATTCCCAGTCCCCTATTCGACATTCGTTATCAACCGATAAAATCGGTTGATAGCGGATGACAAATCAAGAAGTGGGAATAAGTAACACTTGTCATGTCCCCACTATACAGCACGTGTATAACGCTATACATATAAGGCAAAAGGTTAGGTATACTCATTCACGGACTATTCCTAAAAACCACACCACCATTTATTTATTTATTTATTGATGTTTAAGGTCACATATTTATACACAATGGCTAATCATGACCGTGACAGTTTTACTGGTGGAGGAAGCTGGAGTACCCGGAGAGAACCACCGAGCAACGACGAGTAGCTGCCAGCTCCCCAACATCGTAACTCCGCACTGCAGCACAGGCAGGGTTAGATTGGTTGAAGACAAGCGTACCACCGACGTGCAGTATGCCTAGTACACGGCGTCATCGTGCCCCCACGCGGGCAATGGAGATGAAGTGTCTTTTCCAAGGACACAACGCGGTTGCCGCAGGTGGGATTCGAACCGAGGACCCCTCGGCTTGCAGCCTGCACCTCTACCAACTGAGCCACCGCGCTCCCACCGAACCACCATGCGCAACAGTAAGGACATGTTGTTACATGGCAGCCACTATGTGGGTACGGGTTGGAAAAGTTCGATATCTCGCCAAACTAATATTGATATAATTATTCAGAACGCCTCGTGCACGCAAAATATGCATTGCGCAGGGAGCTAGACGAAACAATGGTTATAGCATTGGAAGTTAAGCTGAAAGGTCGACGGTTTGATCCTGACTTGTGGTAACTGTGCTGCGTCCTTGGACATGACACTTAATCCCTTAATGGTATTGCAAGTGCACGGTAGTATTATATACTTAGACGTTCTGCACGTCGGCGGTGCACATATTTTCTACCCTGTTAATTCCACTTATGCAGACTTTGTACAGTACGCCCGCCCTGGACTGGTCACTTTCCATGGACCACGGGTGAGCAATATTTTCACGGCCGCAATAATATTCGATTTTAAACACTAATTATAGGAATAATCATCAAAAATTTAATAAACATCCCGGTGGTTCATTAACTGAACTTTTGCTGATGATGATTTCTATTACTTGGTAAATGCAGGCATGGACATCACTGCCCACGCGTAGACTGGCGGCTGTACTGTAAATTGATCATTTACCAAGATTAGGTATATCCTATTATAATATTAGAACGTTCCTTTTCATGTTCTATCGGTCGATAGTACCTGAGTTTGTGTGATTTCTGAAATAAAACCTGAAGCAGCGAAGCTGCTGAAGGTTTTATTTCAGAAATCACACAAACTCAGGTACTATCGACCAATAGAACATGAAAAGAAACGTTCTAATTATTTTATTATGCCGAACAAAATATGACTTTCATTGTGAAGCGTTAACTGCAACATGCCATTAATCTTGCAACAACAATGTAGTCGAATCCAAAACCATGACGTCATTTCGAACGAATGACGTCTCTTCGAAAATGAATTGTCACAAGTGCCGTCGCTTTGGGAATTTCTATATCAACAAATACCAATGTTTACAACTGCATCATGCTGTTCGTGATATAATTCATTGTTAATGCTTGTTAAGAAGCTTGGGCTGAACATTTTCGGTTTATATCGCATAAACTGAAGGAAAACAACAGTTATTTCTTAAATATAATTGACTGAAGTCATAACTGAGACTCATATCCAGGATTCACTGAAGTGGTGAACAACACGTGAGTTTTTTAATATTTCTGATTCTTTCGGATTCATTGTTTGCAGTTAAAATTGAAAACATACCCACTGAAGATGATATATTTGTTGGTAAGTTTGTGTCTACCGATGTTGAAAAAAGTTAAACGGACACAGAACCAGCGTTTGGTGTTGAGAAATTCCAATCGACGCTGATCAATGGAAGTGGCGCTTACATTTTCTTCGTTCTCTTGTCTCCAGGGAAAAACGTTCCGATAGTACTCGTGTTTTGCCCCAAAACTCCAGTACTATGACTTTTAGAAGGTGTCAAATTAACCAATCACGGCTGATGTTACAAACTTGAGGCATAATAAAACATATTAGTATCTGTTGTAATAATGTCCACGTGGTATCTAAAGAAAACATGCAAACACATTGTTATTTGATATCATATATAACCATACGTAACAAAAGGGAAATTAAACTTTTACATGTTTTTTTCAGAAACGTTTATATTCTGTTACAATTTAAGTTACTTCTCTAAATGTTTACGCTGATACAGTAGGGACTGTTAAGGGAGGAAAATACTTGCTGTATATGCCGTTATCTAATTATGAGTTCTCCCCAAGTGCCGCTGAAATTTAGAAATTATAAGCACACAAACCATCTTCATAGAGCTGTAGATTTTTAAATTTCTTGTTCGGTTTCGGTTTTGGTTTTTCAGGTGGAGTAAAACCTCGGTTCGGTTCGGTTTTCGGTTTGTTCATGAGGCCAAATAAAATTCAATAAAACCCATTCTTATGTCCGGAGTCATAACGGAATGGCAGTGAAATTGAGTGGAACTCAATGAATGCCCGAAATAAGCTATAATACATGAAGAATCAGGAAGGCCAATATAATAATTACCTAAATATACAGAACTTTTATTGTGCTTGGCCATTTTTCGAGGTCTGACACATACACGCAACTTGAAGAAAGCTGGAAACACAACTAAACTGAAATGTCGGAAATTCACAGAATGCAACCTTCCCAGAGTCGTGAGAGTACCCAGACACTGCCACTGGCAGTGCCTGGGTACTCTCACTACTCTGGGATGGTTACATTCTGTGAATTTCTCCAGCAAGAGTATTTAATAAAAAACGAAAAACCTTAGATTACGGGATGTTGACGGTTTCGGTTTCGGTTTTTAAAAACAACCTAAAAACCTCGGTTCGGTTTCGGTTAACCTACAGCTCTACATCTTCATAGAACTGTATTTGTAATTTTGTGACTTCCACATAATGACTATAAAATTAGCATCACAATAAAGGCTTTCACCAAAAATACATATGAAGGTTACCTCTACTTGAAGACTAATTGCGAGTGCTTATTGTATCGAGTAGTGTAGCGGATTTGTTTCCATCCTGTGAAAGTGTGACTTTCTCGCCGACAGGAAGTTAGGATTCCGTCCACAAGAGGGATCGCGCAATATTTCGGATCTATTCTAAATCGTTTCAGGAGAGACACTGCATTGTGTTACAGCACTAAACTGTTGTTTTCTCTCAAATTTTGCGATTTAGTGATAAACTATTATTTTATTACCAAACCCCCATTAATTACCGATACATACAGTTAAAACTAGAAGTACTGTCGTGAGATGCGTACAAATGGCACGTTGATATGCGCGTTAATGTACGCGTTATGGCCCAAGTAAAGCTATCAAGTTCTGTACATATGGCCTTTGCACAAGCAATGTTTCAGTCAGTGGACCTCCGGGTAACCCGAAGGTTCATTGGCAGAAACATTGCATGTGTTTGCTATGAGTAACCTGCCGTGCTTTGGATGCCATTCGATATGGCAAATGCGCGCAATTCCAACTAGCAATTAAGCCTACAGTTAAAACTAGAAGTCCTGTCATGAAATGCGCAGAAATAGCACGTTGATATGCGCGTTAATGTGCGCGTTATGGCCCAAGTAAAGCTATCAAATTTTGTAAATATGGCCTGTGCACAAGCAATGTTTCAGCCAATGGACCTCCGGGTAACCCGGAGGTCCATTGGCAGAAACATTGCATGTGTTTGCTATGAGTAACCAGGAGAACCTGTCGTGCTTTGGATGCCATTCAATATGGCAATTGTGCGCAATTCCAACGCGCAATTACGCCTAGATAAGCGCACAATTCGTGACAGGACTTCTAGTTTTAACTGTAGATAAGCGCACTATTCGTGACAGGACTTCTAGTTTTAACTGTATTACCGGATTGGTCAACAAAACTCCCAAAATACAATTTTGAACACACGTATTGGTACACTTTTAATGAGTCCGCCGTGAATTCTGTGTTGGGTACACCGTCTAGTGGGGATGCATTTGTTGTGTAGGTTTCATTGTAATATCTGCTCAGTCATAGGACATGGTCTATACGATTACTGGACAGTTCGTCCCCATGGACTGTCCGCACATATAATTTTACCAATTAAAATGAATCAAATGATGATTAAATAGTAAGAAAATTAAATTAAAGGTCAAAATCGATTCAAGTCGCATAATATTCTAAGGTGGTGTAAACTCTGACTTAGTCAAGTCTCGTCTAAATTACCGTTCATACAAATAATATTAGACATGTCTGCAATGAAGTCTGAATAACTGACACTGCCAGAGTGTTATTCAATAAAATCAAGGAATGGCGAGGAAGAGTGTACACATCAATTGCGGAAAAGGACTAAAGTTGAAGGAACGCAGGTAGATTGTAATGTTTTTGCTATGTGTGGTAGTTGTTATTATAAATCTATCGTATTTGTTTACACAAGTGTCCAAGTTTGTGGTCTGAAGTTAACTCATTTGAAATCATCTGATAATACTATACAACACAAATTCCAAACAACGTGCATGTGTGTTTGATGTAATAATGCATGCTTCAAAAAAAAGAAATCTATTCATCTCCGTTAGTAGTTAGTTTGTTAGAAAATTGTCCAAACAAGTCATCCAAACAATTTTCTTGTGTAAATAAGCAAGCAACTACTGCAAGTTATTTATCACAATGCCCCTCTCCTGAAACATCCGCATCTGCTTTGTTATAGATAGTGGCGTAGCCGGGAAGGGGAGGGGGAGGGGGGTGTTGCAGCCACCCCCGCCCAATTTGACTGTCCTGCTGGTTCCAGAGCAGTTCGCAGTTAGAGGCAACAGATGGGCTACAAAATGCGATATTGTTTTAAATGTATTAAATGGTGCCACAAATGATTGGAGAATATACCACCAACGACTCCGTGTTTCCTTGAAATGTAATCCATGCAGACAGATTGATACGGTTGATTAGCCAAATTGAACCAACAAAAGTTGAAAGGGTCGCACCGGTTCCTAAGAGACAAAACGGCACGCACAAAATCTACTTCGCAGACAATAAGGTCCCTATCACTACCTACATGTACAAGGCCTGATGATGGTAAAATAATATTTGTCAGCATAATTTATAACGAGACCGCCATCTTTGTTTCTATGGTGGAACGTGCAAAGGCTAAGCTCAAACCACTTCTTCTACAGCAGGCTGACCAGTCAACAAACCAAGCACAAGGGAAGTTGCCACCCAAACGTGCAAGGGATAGCTCAAACTACGGTGCCCTTAGCTCTCTAGTGCTACAGGCTGACCAGTCAACAAACCAAATACAACGGAAGTTGCCACCCACACATGCGAAGGGTTAGTTCAAACTACGGTGTCCTTAGCTCTCAAGTGCAGCAGGTTGTCCAGCCACCAGACCCAAACAGAAAGGAAGTTGCCACTTTCGGCCTGTTCTCATGTACGGCATGAGTGGTGTGCAGTAACTCACAACATCTCATAGTAGTACTGATGGATTTAGAAGCAGTCGTGAGGGTATAAGCAAAAGCAGTGGATGGAAACGGAAATAGTGCTGGTAGTAGCAGTCGGTAGTAGTGGCGATGAATTACTGTAGTACTGGTTTTGACGGTGGTTCAAGGACATTTCTGATAGTGGTCTCCAAACATTGGTCCCCCAATATTGCTCCCCAACAAGTCCCCAAAGAAATCCCAGTGGTCCCGAATAGCCCACAACGAGTGGTCCCCATTACCCCCCCCCCCCCACCCCCCACAAGTCCCCAAAATATGGTCTCATTTGGTCCACAAATACCTGCATGTGCGTATGTCCCGCATGCGTTGTGTTCACATTGTGTACAAGCACATACGCAGACAGAAATCACAATCGGAGTTTCGGAATTCATTTGTTAGTTTTTGGGCATTTGTCGGGCCCACTTGGTTAAATTACGTAGTTGTCGGATCGTTTGTCGAAATTCCACATACTTCCATTCAACCAAGCACACCTTTCAGAGAACCTATTGGAAGACTTCCAGGCTCACAGCAACCACGTTTCATCACAGCAACAAAGATGGCGGCCTCCTTCATATGAAATGGACGAAAGAACAGCGTGTTACTCTAACACGAGCTGCACATGCGCATTCACATTACCCATCACCATGAGAATGACGTCACAACGTGGCCACACACATAGGTTACCATGACAATTCAACATGGCGTCGTTGGGTCACGTGACTATGACGTCAGATGAGATTCCTCGATGAGATCCCCCAAATGGCGGTCCCATAGACCACGTCCTACTAGTCTCCTATCACTAACCGTTACGGCCCGGACACGGAAAAGTTGATGTGCAAGCTTGTTCCATCTGTTGACATCTATTTGTGAACTTCACCTTGATGGGTTGACGTGAATATTGTGAACACCGTCTAGAGGTGGTGCAAGTGCTGTTTAGGTGTCATGGCTACAACTCAGTCCATCAAAACATAATGCCGGACGCTGAAAAGTTGATTTGCATGTTAATTCCATTGTCTGACTTCGTTTTGTGACCAAGACATTGGTAGATCGGTTGTGAATGTTGTACATGACACCATACAGCAGCTGTGTACGTTTTGTAAACCTTTCATTCTGAAATCTCTTTCCACAAAAAATTATGTTGCCCCAGACTCAGAAAAGTTAATGTGTATTCTGATTCCGTGTGTGGATCTTTACCAGTTACCTTGACATTGGAGAGTCAGTTGTGTATTTTGAATGGATCACGCCGTCAGCTAGTGGTGGATGAGTTGTGTAAATTTCATTGCAATATTTCCATGAACTAAAATGTTTTAGACCGGACATTAAAAGTTGATGGGCATGCTTATTCCATCTGTTGACATGTGTGACCTTGACCTTGGTAAGTCAAGGTGAAATTTTCTTTGTACGCCAAATGTGGTGTAAGTATCAATGCAACATCTCCAGTAACTAAAGCGTTATGGATCGGACACGAAATAGTTGATATGGTTGCAAAATACATGTGTTCACCTCTGTCTGAGACCTTGGCCTTGGTGAATTGTTCATGAATTTCATACGATTCACATCATCTATTTCTGATTCATACGCGATGAAACTTTCTCGGTGATGTCTTTCCCACTGTAAAGTTATGGCCCGTACACGAAAAAGTTGATGTGTATACTGTTTCCATGAGTTGACCTCTGGTGCTGACCTCTATCTCTGACATTGACCTTAGTGAGTCGATCGTTAATTTTGCACTTCTTAGGGTGGCGCATATTCTGTGTAAATTTCATTGTGATATAGCCTTCCATTCAAATGTTATGGCTCGGCCACGAAAAAGTTAATGTACATGCTGATACCGTGTTTAACAAACAAAAGTACCGTCTTGGTGGGTATCACAAGGCGCCTGCTATATATCACAAGTTGGGGAGGGGAATAGATGTATTGATGCACATGCTGATTCCGTGTGTTGACCTGTATATGTGACCTTGATCTTGGTGGGCCGGGCCTGAATTTTGTATGTTCTTCACTACCTAGGAACTGCGCGCAATTGCCATATCGAATGGCATCCAAAGCACGGCAGGTTCTCCTGGTTACTCATAGCAAACACAGGCAATGTTTCTGCCAATGGACCTCCGGGTTCCCCGGAGGTCCATTGGCTGAAACATTGCTTGTGTACATGCCATATGTACTGAATTTGATAGCCTTACTATGGTCATAACGCGTAGATTAACGCGCAGATCGACGTACTATTTGTGTGCGTTTCATGACAGGACTTCTAGTTTTAACTGTATTATTATAACTGATTAAAATGAATAATTACCATTTTAAAAAATATGGGATTTTGCCAACTGGGAAATTGCCAGATCTTTGAAAATGCTAATGTTCATTTGAACACATCTAAAGTCATAACAAGAAAATACAATTCTAGAAAATACAATTATGAAGGTTTTATAGCACTGGCCCCTGTTTGAATGGCAGGAACAACCAAACACAGATTTCCATACAGAAAAATGGACTTAGTCGGGCAAAACAGAGCTGAACAGAAGATATCACATACTAAAATTAAAACCAAGGTACGGAAAGGTGTCAGTAAAAGTGTTAACGGAGGCAATATTATCCCGTTCTATCTGACAACACTTTCATTACAAAGAATTTGTTGAAGCGAGAGTGGATATGAAAATTACTCACGCACCAGGTGTTTGTGAACAGATTTCTGGAATGTAACATGAATGTGTCCATCATTCCGCAATGCAAATTAAGTTTGGGGATATCATGTGTAAATCATTAAGTTTTTGTGCTACACTCAGGGACGTGGCGACAGGGGGTGTGGGGTGTGTCACCCCCCCCCCCCCCTCACCAATTCTGGCCAAAATTTCCTACAGTTGGAAATTCAGAGGGCAAGTCATGATTAGCTGGATTTTAGAGCTTCTTTGGTGATGCTGACATCTCCTTTGCTACCCAAAATTCCAACTCGGTTTCAAATCGGTAGAAATTCTAACTGTTTCTATTTACCACTACAGTGTACGCAATATCGAGCTTCATAAGTATGCATGATGTCAGTCGGTACAAGATTTCTATAGTACGTTTACTTATCATCATAAAAAAAATCCTCAAAATGCTCTTCAAGAAAATCACATCGTGTAAAATCGTTATCCTGAGTTAATTCAATCATTCACAGTTACAAAATTTTGAAACATCTAAAATTGATCATTCCTGCATGAGAACTGATTTAATGATAGGACAGTGTGAATTGCTCAAAGGTCTATGCTTTTGTTCAGAACATATTCAATTCCCAGAATAATACTAAATAATAATAACCTGATAATTCTATCATAAATGTGTTGGCATTTCATTTACAAGAATCAATTTTATGCCCCCTTTCATGGCTTCATTTTCAAACTCTTTCTCGATAGGGAATTTCCAACTATGTGGAGGGACCGAGGGGGGGATTTCTCCCCCTACCCCCCCCCCCCCCCCAGTTGGAAATTCACTACTCTATACCCCACCAATCGGAAACCTCTAGCCACGTCCCTGGCTACACCCAGAACAATCCGCACCAAAATTGGTTCCAAGTTGAACCAAAACCCAATGAAGAACTAAAACAAATGAGCCTTCATGTGATCTAGAACCAGTTAATTGTATATAGAGTTGTCTGTCTTGTTTATGAAAAATGGCCGTTGTCGGACAACTTAACCCTTTACCTAACGTAACGGCCAAAACCGGCCAGCGCGATTCTCAAAAATCGCCAATTAATTTTCATTACTTTTTTCATTTTTTGTCTCAAAAACATAGGTTATGACCCCTCGTTGGAACGAGCTCGTCGAGCTCGTTCCAACGAGGGGTCATAACCTATGTTTTTGAGACAAAAAAATGAAAAAAATTAGTTATTCAAGAATTGTTTTTGCAAGTGTCGTCTGCTTATCAGGTTAGGTAAAGGGTTAACCCTTTACCTAACAAATCGGTAACATCTGCCCGCGTAATTTAGCCGTTGGAAAAAATATCATTTCCTAAGAAATTCAACAAAACCATATCATGTGACATATCATGGGTCACATGATATGGTTTGTTGAAATTGTTTTGAAAAATTTAAAAGAAAAACAATAATTTAAATAAGTTTTGATATCGTGTGAGTTGGGTAAATGGTTAAAACGTGTGTGCTTGGACAACTGAAAACGTGTTTCCGACCTTGATTTGTCGCCATTTTAAACGTTCAACTTGGCACGACTTTATATTTTACAATTTATTCCTTTACCGAACATGAAAAGCAAACGAAATTTGCAAAACATTTTTTTGAATAACTATTTTTTTTCATTTTTTGTCTCTAAAACATAGGTTATGACCCCTCGTTGGAACGAGCTCGTTCCAACGAGGTGTCATAACCTATGTTTTTGAGACAAAAAATGAAAAAAATAATGAAAATTAATTGGCGATTTTTGTTGAGTGCCTTTTATTGCGTGAAGAGGTCAGAACGGTTTGTGGGCATCATTCACACATGACTGAAATGATTTTGTACCTGAAAGCCGTGCTACTGTATGTTCAGCATCAGTAGCGTTGGTAAACGAGGACGGGGCGGGAACGAGCCGCCCCAAAATATTCTGACGGACAATTGTCAGCCTTGTCGTAAAATGTTTCATGCCTAGTTTTAGTAGATAGAAATAAAGACAAAATAAAAAAAGATAACAAAAAACCGATGGCAGACAGAGATAATTGCCATTTATGGCCTAGAATAAAAGAGCTTGCGTAATTCAGACATCAGACATCAGTTTTCTAAAGTGAGAATAAATCCTAATTTAAAACAGCCATCAATTCCATGGAAGTGGCGGTAGTAATTAGTGATGTACAACATCTCTGCGTACCAAAGCTGCCGGCGATTGTTAACCCCTAGACACGGAATGCAGATGTCTTTGCGTACAGGAAAAATTGGCAGCGGACGAGAACACGAAATAAAGAACAAAAACTCGTTAGAAAAGATCAGTTATAGTTTAATCGGGATCCCACAGCTCTGGACTCTGAATATCCCTACCGGTGTAGAATGGATTCGCCCATTTCGGCTTATACATTATTGAATGAGACGATACCATTCAGGGCGCAAGTGTTGAAAGGGTTAATATCAGCCTGAAAGTTATAATCTCGCACCCACTGCCGGAACAATCCCAAATACCCCACAAACGATCGATTAAGTTACGTGGGGGTTACATCAGTTGTAAAATCTACGAACAAACTGTAGATTACGATAAAATAATTCAACATGGGGGGGGGGGGGCACGATGGCGCTGTTTACTAAGGCGTACTGCACGTCGATGGTGCACTTGCCTTAAACAAATAGTAACCCTGCTTGTGCAGAGTTGCAGAGTTAGTACGTTGGGGAGTCTGGCAGTTGCTATCCGTTGTTCGGTGATTCTATCCGGGTAATACGGCTTCCCCCATCCGTAAAACTGTCCGACACGTTGTGATACCCAAAAAATAAATAAATATTCTAACATACTATAATAATAGAACGTTTCTTTTCATGTTCTTTCGGTCGATAGTACCTGAGTTTGTGTGATTTCTGAAATAAAACCTGAAGCAGCAAAGCTGCTGAATGTTTTATTTCAGAAATCACACAAACTCAGGTACTATCGACCGATAGAATATGAAAAGAAACATTCTAATCATTTTATTATGCCGAACAAAATATGACTTTCATTGTTAAGCGTTAACTGCAGCATGCCATCAATCTTGTAACAGCAATGTAGTCGAATCCAAAAACATGACGTCATTTCGAACGAATGACGTCTCTTCGAAAATGAAATGTCACAAGTGCCGTCGCTTTGGGAGTTTCTATATCAACAAATGCCAATGTTTACAACTGCATCATGCTGTTCATGTTATAATTCATTGTTAATTCTTGTTATGAAGCTTGTGCTGAAGGAAAACAACAGTTATTTCTTAAATATAATTGATTGAAGTCATAACTGAGACTCATATTCAATTCAGGATTCACTGAAGTGGTGAACAACACGTGAGTGAGTTTTTTAATATTTCTGATTCTTTTGAATTCATTGTTTGCAGTTAAAATTGAAAACATACCCACTGAAGATGATATATTTGTTGGTAAGTTTGTGTCTACCGGTGTTGAAAAAAGTTAAACGGACACGGAGCCAGCGTTTGGTGTTGAGAAATTCCAATCGACGCTGATCAATGGAAGTAGAGCTTACATTTTCTTCGTTCTCTTGTCTCTAGGGAAAAACGTTCCGATAGTACCCGTGTTTTGTCCCAAAACTCCAGTACTATGACTTTTAGAAGGTGTCAAATTAACCAATCACAGCTGATGTTACAAACTTGAGGCATAATAAATTAAATTAGAAGTACTGCATGTTTTGTCTCCCAGGCGGAGAGTTTAAATTGGCCCGAAACTTTCTGGTGCCAAAATGTTTAGCCATTCTGGATATTTGAATGCCAAACAACGTGTTTTGGTGTCAAAACTCTAAAGGTAGGTTATGTTTTATTCACTGTCTGAATTGACCGAGACCTGAAAAATGAACTGGCATTTACTTCAAGAGTAGACGGACAATTGGTCATGGAGAAAATCCAACAGAACTCGATGGTTTTGACGATGGGTTATTCCTGTTCACCCAGCTCACTAGTTTTCATTAACCCCTGGGCGAAGGTTATAGACCATATCAAAACAGAGAGCTCATGTTTCATCTCCGGACTTAATTGATGGGTTGATTTCTCAAAACAGAGAACTTTGATCTCGTAAGATCGATTCTTCGGTCCAAAGCATAATTTCGTCCCATTTTTGTGTTATTGTAAGAGGTCTGTCCACGAAGCATTGGTGATAAAATCATAACTACAGTCTGCAAACCAAACGGCTGCAGACTGCAGTTATTATTTTATCCTCCCGGTATATTGATATTGTAACAGACCAATCTCACCGTAAATGTACACAAAGCCAATATCATTCCAGGAAACCAGGGTTTAAAGGTTTAATGCTATATACTTATTATTATTATTAATATAATAATGTGTATTTATATGATAACTAATTATGACATCATGAAATAATATGTATTTAAAAATATGATAAATAATTATTAATATTAATTTTTGTTCGTTTTTGTCCTTTTCCTACTCACCTAGTCCTTTGAATTGGCAGTTAAATTCCCATCTGAACTTACCACTAATCTGAAGAAAACTATAGTCGGCATTTCTTTGATCAAGAAAAGTTTCACACTTCCACCAGAACAATAGCGGCTGGGTAGACAGGAAGACCCCTTGACGATATCGCCGGTATGCTAAAAGTGCGGCCACCTTAGTTGCATCAATGTCACGGATTCATTTAATGGTCAGGCTGAATGTAGTCGGTACGTACACTTGTTGTTGAACTAAGATAACAACTGACTAATCGACCAATTAATGTTAATCAATTGGGCTTAGCGGTAAACGAGTCTTTGCAAAATGCTGCATTTAATTAAATAAATGCTTTATACCGTCGCGAGTGACTCGCGGCGGTATGAAGTATTTATCTAATAAATTGCATTCATCCTTTCCGAAAGTTGATGACTTACAATGTTTCATTGACGAAAACGTAATGCCCCTTTATCACTCAATGACAATTAAAGCTGAAGAGTCTGCTAGAAGACATTGATAATATGTGTTATCAGGCAATGCGTCATATTGAGTCCGTAATAAGCAGAATACATCGTGTAACAGGGCCCCCGATATACGCTTAGTATCCTAAGACTATAGTATACAAGCGCATGCTTAGTTTATATTGTTTACGTTACTATTTACAGAGAATTAAAAACTTTCGAAAAGATCATATACATTTCTAAATATGAAAGGAGGAAAATAGTTCAACATAACATTTCACGAAAATAAAATTATTAAATTATGTAACCACATTGCTTTTACTTTTCTGTATCTACATCATTGGAAGCATTCAAGTTGAAACAACACGCGGTAACAGCTTACGTGCCTTTATGCATATTAAACAAACGCGCTCATTCAGTTTATCCCGTCATCCCTGGTATCGAGACTGTTCAAGAGAGCAGCGTAAACGTTTCGACTGAAACAGCCATCGTTTCATGAGTCTGAACATGAATTCTGAAATTAAATGTCAGTTGACCAAGTTATTAGTTTGCATACTGTAAGATAAATCTATCATCACAATTATATTTATGTACAAAACGCTGTATCAGAATCCCGCTCTTGTTTCCATGAGAATACCTTGTATAAACATATTTCCGTCTTACAAAAACAATAGTTATATAGTCTTACTTGATGACAAGACTGAAGAAGTTCTGTCTATTAATCCGCCGATTAAAATAGTTGGCTACTTAAAGCGCAGCATATTATGCACATGTAAGGTACGGGATGTTTAGTGGTCGGATATGGTGCCATGTGAAGCTCCGTGAGATCAATATTAGGCAAGGCGTTGTCATGTGAAGCTCAGTGAGATCAATATTAGGCTCGGCCAACGCCTCGCCTAATGTTGATCTCACTGAGCTTCACATGGCACCATATCCGGTCACTAAACACCCCGTAACGTATTTATTATGTCAGCAGACAAACTCCAGTGCGCCCCTTTATTTAATCGCACAGGTAATTAATGTTTTGGTGTTTCGTACTTGTGAAAATGTAAACAAACAGACATAAGTTTACAAAGTTTCTCAAATTGGGACACATATTATAAACAGATTATTTGTTTGTTCAAGTGAGTTTAATGAAACTTTAATCACACTCAACGGAAGATTCAGAACGTTTGCAATAAGATTGCCATTTTTGAGGCGAGGAGGCTGTATTTTATTTCCTAAAGCAATATGGTTGGCACACACCTAACATTGATTCTATATGGGGTCTCCGATGACGTCATCGTCGACGTGATATGGCTTCATAGGCCGCCACCATTTATATTCGCTGATTGGGTGATCCCAAGAGCTGACATAATAATAAAATTAGTGATTTGATTAACTCAGCTAAACGCCACTGATGAATTCATACCTATGACCCATAGAAGTCAGAAATTAGGTGACTTGACCAAGTCCTCATAAGTGACGCTGTTGAGGTAAGAGACCCGGGTGCTATAGACTAACTCCTTTACTGCTGCGCAGTTTTTTATTATCTTGTCCTGAACCATACGTTGGGGGAAATATGGTTGAAGTGACAAAAAAGTGTTAAAACGCCAGAAACGTACAATTATTAGGCTTTTCCAAACCCAGTTTGGGAAAGACTCTTGCTATTCTCGTTTTCAAAATTTTTCTTCTCTATTTTAATTTTTTTTAGGCTTTCCCAAACCCAGTTTGGGAAAGACTATTGTTATTCTTCTTTTTCAAAATTTTTCTTCTCTATTTTTTTTTTTTTTTTTTTTTTTCCTCCCTAAATTTTGTCTGTTGAACTGCTCGAAAACAGGCTGTACGATTTTGAACAAATTTGGCACACTTATGTAATGTCATAAAATCTCGTGAAATGCGGTATCGTCATATCTGTGAAAACGCGTGTTTTCAAAATATTCTGCCAAAACCATCAAAATTTCACCATTTTTCGAATGTCTCAAAATTGTTTACAGTTATTTAGCTCAAATTTTCCACACATTTAGAGCATAATATGATACACCACAATCATCACTCAGATCCTTCAACTTTAACCCCCACTGGCCAAAAATGACATGAATATAGAATTTTTCTTCAAAATTGACCAACTTCAAGGGCAAATTTCTCTAATAACAAGGTTGTTGTAACAATTATTTTGGTTTGGATAGATGCAGCAATGATTGCGGAAGAAAGTTACCGTTTACTTTTTAATCTCAGATTTAACCCCCAAGCGCAATGAGGGTGAGAATAAGAGTACCGTTTGAAAATGCCAAAATTAGCCAACTTTGGTTGCTTTTTCCATCAGTTTGGAAAGGGGTTAATTTCAAACACTTTTCGTGTACGTATTCAGAATTGACTACCGAGCATATTTGCTGTTGTAAGTTTAGTTGTAAAGTTTAACCCCATCCCATTCTGGTTGCATAAAAGTAGGTACCGTCCAAAATAACTCCAATTTTTTCAGAATTTGGTAAGTTTAGGTGACGATTTACTCCATTTTTAATTGCTTGAGTTCTGAATGTTTTCTATAGCTGCTTGCAGCAGTCAAAGTATGACAAATTTTGTTCTATATGTTATTATTAAAAGTTTAACCCTTGGCAGATTTGAGACTTCCCATAAGGGTACTGTCGGAATATTTGTTATTTTCGCCAACTTCAAGGGCAATTTTTACTAATTACAAGGTAGTTGTAATAATTATTTTGGTATGGCTAGATGCAACAATGATTATGGAAGAAAGTTACTGTTTACTTCTTAATCTCAGATTTAACCCTCTAGCACAATGAGGCCGAGAATAAGAGTACCGTTTGAAAATGCCAAAATTAGCCATTTTTGGTTGCCTTTTCTATCATTTTCGAAAGGGTTAATTTCGAACACTTTTCATGTACTTATTCACAATTGACTATCGAGCATATTTGCTGTTGTTAGTTTGGTTGTAAAGTTTAACCCTATCCCATTCTGGTTACATAAAAGTAGGTACCGTCCAAAAAAATTCCAATTTTTTTCAGAATTTGGTAAATTTAGGTGGCGATTTACTCCATTTTTAATTGCTTGAGCTCTGAATGTTTTCTATAGCTGCTTCCAACAGTCAAAGTATGACACATTTTGTTCTATATGTTATTATTAAAAGTTTAACCCTTGGCAGATTTGAGACTTCCCATAAGGGTACTATCAGAATAATTGTTATTTTCACCAGCGTTTACATGCACTTTCTCAGCACTGGAGCCATATAGTCTGAAAACCTTTTCCATGAGAGGATTGGGCCTTCATCCAAGAACAATTTTGCTGTTATATATTTTATTCAAAGTTTTAACTTTCACTCAGTTTTCGGGCCTTGAATTTGAGTGCCCTAAAATTCTTCATAAAATTGGCTAATTTGGAGCGCACTTTTCTTCCATTTTCGAAAGGAATATCGAAAAATGATTTACATGTTCATATTTACAATTGCCTACCGAGCATATTTGCTGTTGTAAGTTTGGTTGTAAAGTTTAACCCTATGTGCGCTCTGTTTGCATAAAGATAGGTGCAGTCCAAAAAAACTCTCGTTTTCAGAATTTGGTAAGTTTAATTTTATTTTTATTTTTTTCATTTTTTTATTTTTTTTTTTTTTCCTTCCTGAATTTTGTCTGTTGAACTGCTCGAAAACAAGCTGTACGATTTTGACCAAATTTGCCACACTTATGTAATGTCATAACATCTAGTGAAATGCGGTATCGTCATATCTGTGAAAACGCGTATTTTCAAAATATTGTGCCAAAACCTTCAAAATTTCACCATTTTTCGATTGTCTCAAAATTGTTAATAGTTATTTAGCTCAAATTTTCCACACATTTAGAGCATAATATGATACACGACAATCACCACTCAAATCGTTCAACATTAACCCCCTCCCCCCCCCCTCCCCACTGGCCAAAAATAACATGAATATAGATTTTTTCTTCAAAATTGACCAACTTCAAGGGCAAATTTCTCTAATAACAAGGTTGTTGTAACAATTATTTTGGTTTGGATAGATGCAACAGTGATTGCGGAAGTAAGTTACTGTTTACTTTTTAATCTCAGATTTAACCCTCAAGCACAATGAAGGCGAGGATAAGAGTACCGTTTGAAAATGCCAAAATTAGCCAACTTTGGTTGCTTTTTCTATCATTTTGGAAAGGGTTAATTTCAAACACTTTTCATGTACGTAATCACAATTGACTACCAAGCATATTTGCTTTTTGTAAGTTTGGTTGTAAAGTTTAACCCTATCCCATTCTGGTTGCATAAAATTAGGTACCGTCCAAAAAAACTCCAATTTTTTCAGAATTTGGTAAGTTTAGGTGGCGATTTACTCCATTTTTGATTGCTTGAGCTCTGAATGTTTTCTGTTGCTGCTTGCAGCAGTCAAAGTATGACAAATTTTGTTCTATATGTTATTATTAAAAGTTTAACCCTTGGCAGATTTGAGACTTCCCATAAGGGTACTGTCGGAATAATTGTTATTTTCGCCAAAGTTTACATGCACTTTATCAGCACTGGAGCCATATTGTCTCAAAACCTTTTCCATGAGAGGATTGGGCCTTCATCCAAGAACAATTTTGCTGTTATATATTTTATTCAAAGTTTTAACTTTCACCCAGTTTTCGGGCCTTGAATTTGAGTGCCCTAAACTTCTTCATAAAATTGGCTAATTTGGAGTTCACGTTTCTTCCATTTTCGAAAGGAATATCGAAAAATGATTTACATGTTCGTATTTACAATTGCCTACCGAGCATATTTGCTGTTGTAAGTTTGGTTGTAAAGTTTAACCCTATGCTCGTTCTGTTTCATAAAGATAGGTGCAGTCCAAAAAAACTATCGTTTTTCTGAATTTGGTAAGTGTAAGTGACGATTTACTCCATTCCTATTTGATTGAGCGCTGAATGTTTTCTATGGATGTATGCCGCAGTCATAGTATGACAACTTTTGTTTTATATGTCATTATTAAAAGTTTAACCGTTGGCAGATTCGAGACTGCCCATACGGGTATGGTCGGAATAATTGATATTTTCATAACATCACTGAATATTGACAAGCGTGCAGTGGTAGTTTGGAGTAGAATATCAGAAAATGCTTTCGAAATTCGGATTCACAGTTTAAGAATATTTTCTGTTATAAGGTTGCTGTAAAGTTTACCGCATCCCTATCTCAGATTTTCAAAGACTGGTGCCGTCGAAAAAAACTCCCATTTTTTCAGAATTCCGTAGGTTTAAGTGACAATTTACTCCATTCCTAATTCATTGAGCGCTGAATATTTTCTATGCCTGCATGCAGCAAGCATAGCTTGACAACTTCTGTTTTATACGTTACTGTTAAAAGTTTAACCCTTGACATATTTAGGAGTTCCCATGTGGGTGTAGCCGGAATAATTGTTATTTTCGTAAAATCATTCCCTGAATAACCGTGCAGTGGCCTATCGGTGGTGCTCCATGAAGCTGCAAATAGTTAAGGCTGAAAAGTTCATCAAATAGACAGATATAATGCTTAACTCAGTCGGTGACAGGTAAATAATGATTGGAAAAGTCGTTGATTTGAGAATAAAGTAGGGACGAATCGTGCCCTCGATTTCTACCTGATCCACGGTATTTCCACGCCGTCGCGACACTTGACAAAGATACTAAACTGTCGGGCGGGGACAGCAGAAAACATTCTGAGAATTTCAAGTTACTGCCTTGCATGGTCGGGACATAATTGGCGTATATCCGACATTGTATCTGTTCAACTTGAATGTCAAATTAGGCAGATGACGACTTTTTCTCCACCGGATCGAGTTGTCAGTTTCTGCCGGGACGGTCTAAAATAAGCCGTTTAACTCAAAACTTTCTGCCCCATATGAATGTGCGAATATTTAAAGCTGAACAGTTCATCAAATAGACAGAAATAATGCCAAACTCGACCGGTGATAGGTAAATAGTGAATGGAAACGGCATTGCATTTGGAATAGAGTGGGGACGAATCGTCCCCGCGGTTTCCACGCGATCCACGTTGTTCCCACACGGTTACGCCTCTCGACAAAGATACTGTCCTGTAGAGCAGGGATAGTAGAACAACTTCTGAAGATTTCGTGAATCTGCCTTCACTGGTCTGGACACAGTGGGCTTGTGAGCGACACTGCGGGCGTATGAGCGACACTGCTGTCTGTTCAATTTTAATGTCAAATTAACCAAATTACTGCCTTTTCACTATTAACCCATGCGCGAGTTCTGTCCACTTTTCATTTTTTGGCAATTATCTAACTGTTATCCAAGAACAATTTTGCTGTCATATGTTTTATTCCAACTTTTAATTGACAGGTCTTGAATTGGAGTACCCCCAACTTGAACATGTTCATTCAAATAGCAAGATTCAAGATTAGTCCATGTCTCTTTTCAGACACCCAGTCTGTGATTGATATTCACACATTAAGAGCATAATATTATACACTAAAATCAGTTTAGTTTATAATCTCATCTTTAACCCTCAAGCAAATGAGGGTAAGAGTACCATCCAAAAATGACAAATTTAGCTAACTGTGGTTGCATCTTCCTGTCATTTTGGAAAGGGTTAATTCTAAACACTTTGTTTTGCTATAGGTACAGATGCCTAATTAAAAAATCCTCTGCTGTAAGTTATGTTTTGGGGCTAAACACAACATAAGCTTTGGCCATGTAAAGAATAGTACTGTCAGAAAAAAAAAAAAGATTTTCAGTGAATTTTGCAAACATCTGTACTCATTTCCTCTAATTGCAAGGTTGTTGTAGCAAATATTTTGGTATGGAAAGATGCAACAATCATTGTAGAAGAAAGTTACTGTTTACTTTTTAATCTCAAGATGTAACCCCCAAGCAAAATGAGGGCGTGAATAAGAGAATCGTGAGAGAATGCCAAAATTAGCCAACTTTGGATGCTTTTTGTCTATCATTTTGGAAATGGTTAATTTCAAACACTTTGCTTTGCTGTATTATGTAGTCTGCATTTTAATATTGGAAAGTTGGGAAAGCCCGTAATTTGTCCAACAAATTACAATTCTCCAGTTTGTACTTTAAAATTGGCAGTACACATTTAAACACAATGCGGCAATCTCACACAGATCTGTGCGATGAAAGAGTTAAACAATGTGGATACTCGTCTACATAATTACCCCCTCCCCGCCACCTCCCCACCCCCACACACCCAACTTTCCCTCACAAAATTCCGTTAGAAAAGACACCTGGCCCAAGAGTCTTACAACTTGAATTTTGCTCCTATTTTACGGACCTTTTTCCGAGTCATACAAATGTTTGAAGAACATCAAGAAAGGTAACTTTAACTTTTTGCATGTCCTATTTGTGTTCTGGAACAGCAAAAAGTGAGCTCGGACTGATAGTTATTGGTGTTTGAGGTCACATATTTCTGGACAATGGCTAATCTTGACTATGGCAGTTTTACGGGTGGAGGAAGCCGGAGTACCCGGAGAGAACCACCGAGCAACGGCGAGCAACTGTCAGCTCCCCAACATCCTAACTCCACTCAAGCAGGGTGAGCATTGGTTGAAGACAGGTGCACCATCGACGTGCAGTACGCCTTAGTACACAACGCCACCGTGCCCCCACGTGGGCAATGAGGGTGAAGTGTCTTTCCCAAGGACGCAACGTGGTTGCCGCATGTGGGATTGAGCTCGTTCCAATGAGGGGTCACATGATATGGTTTTATTCAAATTTTTTGAAAAATTTAAAGAAATTATATTTAAAATAATAAATTTTCGTCCGGCCGCCAAACGCCATTTTTTCACCAAACCATGTTTTGTTGTATTAAGTTTTTTTCTCAACGGTTTTTATTAGATCAGACACCCCTCTTACTAATTGTTCTTACTGGACAGCTGACAGCATTGAGCATTTTGTTTTAATTGGGCCTTAAAGTGAGGTACTGTTGAAAGGGTCGAAAATTAATGTGGAAATTACAGATCCGAATGATTATTTCATCTTAACTCACTATATAAGCACAAAACGTGATGTAAATGTGTTTCGATATAGTAACTACATCCGCATTGGGTATTTGGTAGAAACTGAGCGGATATTACACCGCTATTTATATCTATCAACGCTATTTATATCTAACAACGCTCTTTATATGTGAACGCGTTTGGAGATTACGTCATATAACTGTTCTTTCTCTTTGATTTCTTAGAGCGAGGACGCATTATTGCAACTGCGCAATTGTGTCTCACTACACACCTCATAAACTTACAATTTTGTCTCACCTTTTATCACTAGCGTTTGTATTTCTTCAACTTCGCTCGATATAGCATCAGGTTCGGGCGACCTTTGCTTTCAAACGACATAGACTAACTCCCTCATGTCAGATGCTTGTTTTTTCTCAACCACGTTCGGTTGTGCTGAATCGAGGAGCAAAGATCCTCTAATGAACGTGAAAGCAAAGCGAATTGAGAATATTCTCAGGTGTAGTAGGATTTATAACGATGTCTTACATATAGCTTTGCAACAGGGGTACGATGCAGATCCAGATTTGACTCCGAGTTGCCAAAAATACTGTGTTAAGAAGTATTTGCACCCGAAGAATGTGAAGCAAGCAAGCATTGCTCATAGCACATCCCTAGATTCTGATGTGGATAATACACACCGCTTCAAATTTCGTTGGCAACGCTGTTAAGAGATTGTAAAGAGTTGGTAAAAACCATGCATGATTTTGGTGTTGCATGCTCATAAGACGAACTATTGAGATTCCAAAAATCTGCGGCAGCTCTGGCTGCAAAGAATGCAAATGATACACCGATTTTGGATGCCAACAATGGCCTCATACAAGTGGTTGTTGACAACTTTAATGCTGGAATTGCTTCTCAAAATGGGAAGCTAAGCACCCATTCATTGGCAATCGTGATGGCTCAAAAGGACAATAATGATTCCGTTGAGTCTCAGACGATCCCAAGATTGAAAAAGTCAGATATGACAAAACCAACAGAGTACGAATTGGATGTTGTGCATTTCAATGGACCCAAACGACCCGACATGCCCGCATTACATGTACGAAACACTGTTCCCCTTCTTTCAACATTGTGTCGCAGTGCAATGTCATTACGCAGAGCGATAGAACTTGACTTCGCATTTTTGAAAGATATGGTCAGTGACCAGAACTGTCCGGAGTTCAATGGGTATAATACCCGCATGACGAGAGACACGGGTCAAGCAACGAATCCAAAAACGAACGCAGCATACCTCCCTCTAATAGACATGACACCTGCTGATCCAGACACTATCATGACAGCTATAGAAAAGGCAGAGCAACTATCGTCAGATGCAGGACAGCCGTTTGCTATATTTACTGCCGATCAGCAGTTATACAAGATAGCAGTTCATATGTTATGGTCTTATCCAGACACATTCGCGGCATTTGTTCCTCTATTGGGTGGTATGCATTTGCTCATGAGTTTCATTGGTTCAGTTGGAACGATTATGGCCAATACTGGACTTTCAGATATACTTGAGTCAGTATTCGGTGGGGTTGAAAAGATGTTGACTGGGGAAAAGTTTCCAATGAATATTAGAGCCATGCGTTTGTTATCAGAAGAACTTTTGCGAACAGCTTTCGAGAATAATGATTTGTAGTGTGCAGAAGATGTATTTGCATTGCTAGAAGAGAATGCGTATAAAAGTCGCACGACAAAAATGTGGGTTGATGCTTTTTTGAAACCATGCTTCCTCATGATGTTGTACGTACGAGCGGAGAGAGAAGGTGACTGGCTTTTGCACATCGAAGCTGTGAAAAACATGCTTCCTTATTTCTTTGCTTCTGTTCATGCAAATTACGCAAGATATGGGCTTTACTATTTGCGGTAGATGCAAAATATGCCACCGGATATTTTATCTCATTTCTTGAAGGGTGAACATGTGATGGGACACATGCCTGGTCTATGGAATGGCATACGGAGCGATACGTATATCGAAACTACCTTCATGCGATATGGCCATGGCAAATCCGTTATAATAGGGATCACATTGAAGCCAGAAACACTAAAAACCTGGGCATCGAGTTTGCATGCATGTGGGAAGTTAGCTACCGGTATATCAAATTTGCGAGAAGATCGAGATAGTGACAAATTACAGATCGCACATAAGGAAGAGGCCAAGTCTAGAATTGCAAGTGATTCTGTCGACCGTATGGGTCTGAGAACTAAACTAGGAATGTGTATCGACCCATTGGATCCACACGCACACCCCGAGACCAGAATTAACATCGCAACTGGTAGGATAGGTCCAACGTCTGTCAATGTCGATAAGATTGTCAGCCTCGGAGTTCAGAAAATGACGGAATTTGAAGAGGCCTTCCCGAGTGGATTTTATGAGTCAATTTCGAAACCAGTACAAACTATGGCAATCTTGAAAAAGTCGCTGAAGGTTGGGGAAGTCAAAATATATGACACTAATCTCATTTATTCCAGAGTTATCGGACTTTTATGTAGTTCACGTGAATTAGATATCAAACATATACTTTCCGTTGTACTGTCACCACTACCAACCGCCATATTTGATGAATCCGGGGATATGCGCGTGTGCACATCAAAATCAGTGTTGAAAAATAAAACAGTTGTTGAGAAACCAAAAAGAATGTCTGGTGTGGATAAGAAATCTGCAGTTGTTATCGATGGCTGTGCACTGCTCTGGATACCTCATTGGCCCGTGTCTACCAAAACCAGACCGGCAACTGTTCTAGACTTCATTACAGCGTTTAAAGACAACATCAAACAGAAGTTGCGATCGAGTGATGTGTATGTGGTATTTGACAGATGTGTTGACTACAGCACCAAGTGCGTGACAAGGGCACACAGAAAGGCCGATAGCTGCCGGGTGTTTCAACTTGTACCCACCTCCCTGCTACCACCACAAAACATGTGCTGACCGTAGTGGAGAACAAAAAGCAACTGATCTCCATCATATGTGATCAACTCACCACGGACAAAAGTTTTGCTGAGCAAAACACACGAACTCACAAACTTGTAATTACTGGCCAACATGATGTTCCGGCTGAGGTCAGTTGTGGATCGGTGACAGATAGACTAGATACGGCAATTAGTCACGAGGAAGCTGACAACATTATCGTTCAACGGGCAATATTGTTTGCTGCAGCTGAATGTAATAACGTTGTGGTTGTTGCTGACGACACTGACGTCTATTTGTTGTTGCTGCATCACTACCTTGAACAACACTTGACGGTTGCAATGACTATGGAGTCACCAATCCATGGACGGGTGGTGATAGATACACCTGCCGCAGTTGATACACACAAGAAAATTGTTCCTCAATTGCTCGCTGCTCACGCACTTTCCGGGTGTGATACTGTAGGGGGATACTTATGTATCGGCAAAGGGCGTGTACTGAAGGTTCTGCAAACTGGTGGGACACTGGAATCACTTGGTGAGAATAACGTGGAGATATCGGATGTTCTAGAACAAGCCACCAAGTTCATAGCATTATGCTATAGATCTCCTAAATCAACATCAACGTCCGATGCTCGTTTGTGCATATGGAGAACACGAATTGGGAATCCGACTGCAACATCTGCTCCTAAATTGTGCAGCCTACCACCCACAACAGAGGCTTTTACTGAGAATGTCAAACGGGCCCACTTGCAAACTTGTATATGGAAGCATGCCCTTCAACCTAACCCACTGCAGATGGACCCAACTGTATTTGAATTCGAGAAAGACGCGAATACAAAATCTTTGAACCCTGTGACAGTCGCGTCCAACGTCAAGCTAGCACCTGATGAAATACTGAAGATGATTAGGTGCACATGTTCGAGTAAAACGCCATGCAAATATTCGAGGCGTAAGTGTAATGCAGCAAACATGGCGTGTAAAATTTTCTGTGCGTGCAGTGTTTCAGAGGACAGCTGCAATGAACAGACATCGCTGGCAGTAATGCGTAGTGATGAGTCGATCTAAGGAACTACACAGTCATTCAACTTGATATTCACTGCATCTTGTGTGGACCTTATAAAGTACTTCACCAATGATATTTGCAAACATCTCTCTTGTTACAATTTCTCGTACATTTCAGTTCCCACATCCGTTTTGGAGTCTTTAACACTACTGCTGAAAATAGCAAAATGTTACTAATTTTGGTAGCCATTTTGATTTTTTCTGGAAAATCTGGGGATAAGCTGACCCGCTTTGTGACCAACACAATCAGTTGGAAATGGCGTGCTGTACTGAATTATTTAGTAAAGATTTTTGACTTTCAATTTCAATATTTTCAGTGGTATCGGCGGAAACTTGAATTTGGGGTCATCTTAGGTTTTGGCGGTTATAAGGAAATTGATCAGCGCTGTCAGCTGCTCAGTAAAAGGAATCGCACGAGGAGACCATATAGTTATACGATATAGTGATACGATAATACACCGAGAAAAAAACCAGGTTAAGTGTATTGGCGACTGGATTATGGGCAGATGAGTGTAGACTGTAATTGCTTTGTTACTTTTCCAATTTTGGGGGCATTTTGGATGCCATATTGGGTTTCTAAACAATTCCTTTGATCATATATAACAAAAGAGCATCACCCCATATGGCTAATTCATATCGGTAATCATGGTTGGACATTTCAAAATAATAGCGCCTAATAGCCGCCTATATTTGTAAGAAATTATGATTTTTTGCCATATTTGCGGCCATTTTGGACGCCATCTTGGGTTTTGAGAGAATATATTTCATATGGCACATGAGAGTAACAGTAGGTTCATGAAAATGTGCCGATATGTGTATATACCTTACTTTGTTTATACATATAATATCGGTTAATTCCGACCGACATAACATAATTCGTAACTTTTTTCGGATTCACTAGGTTATACCGGCGTTTATAAATAACGTGATACAGTGAGCAACAATCCACTTCTGGTGGATATTAGAGTACCAGTGTGTGTAGAAATGGCCCCTCTGGTAAATAGAATTATATAAGCATGCATATTTGTCAACATCTTAGCAACAATATGTAGGATACGTGGTGAAATCTCAAAAAAAATCAGAAAAGTGTGACACATTGGCAGCCATCTTGGCCTCTATATTGGATTTTGGTAATCTTATTTTGGCTAATAAGTAACAATTATATATGTGTACGATGAATCAAGAAGAAAAATCTTCGAAATTCCATATTATCTTACCAAAAATTCCGATCCAAGTTATATGGTGATATTGTATTTTTTCATAGCGGCCACCATGGCGGCCATCTTGGATTTCGTCGAATAAAAAAAATTGCTCAACACTGTCAGCTGTCCAGTAAGAAAAATCTCATCAAGGAGACCCTACAGAATAATAATCCGCCGAGAAAAAAAATGAATACAACAAAACCAGGTTCAGTGCCTCGGCGGCCGAACTATTTTGATATCGTCTGCGTTGGGTAAAGGGTTAAGGAACCGCTATTTGATAAGGAAATTCATGCTTAACATGTCTCCATCAAATCTAACATAACTGTTAAATTTTACTATATTTTTAAAAAAATTTACCTACATGTAGTTTCATCCTGCTGGCACTCAATTCATAGTGACATTTGAAATGGGATGTTAATAGTATCTTCCATAATGTATTAATTTGAACTAACCTATTTTCTGTCATAAAATAATTTCTTCTTCTATATATCGCCAATCTGTAAGAACTGAACAACAAATTCACAAAGACAAAAGTAACTTTTTTGAATTTACTATGACAACCAAAGTGAAGAAAATGATCAAACTATTCAGCACTTACAGACACAGATGAATTAAGGAATAAATTATCTAACATGTCTCTACAGAGCTATCTACTCTTTGCCAAAAGAGGCATTTAAAAAAATGTGCTGGATATCTTCATTGTCCAATTTTCACATTGGACAAGCAGCAGAATCTTGATGTTTCGACAAGTATTGCTTTTCCATTGTGTAAATTATGTTATGATAAATTCTAAAATCTAAATCAATAATATGAAACGATTTTATGCCTTAATTCACAAGAGGCCAAACCAAGTTGAAAGAACACTGATTGAAAATATTTACCCAAAACAATTCACCAGAGGGAATTTGAAATTCACGATTTCTAAGTATTTCATAAGCAACTTTCGTTGACAAATGCCTAGTATTTGTAATTTCACCATTTATATCAATAAAAAAACAATTTATCCACTACAGGGCAGTCAATTGGAGAAGCAGAATTATTAATATTGGTGCATACTCATTAACTTTAGGTTTCCAAATGTCACTGATGGCACTTAATAATAAACGTATTTGGGTTTCAACTTTCGTACAAGTGCACCTCGGATTTTCACATACTAGCTCCTGAATAGCGTTTGTCCACAAACATCCGAAGACAACTTTATATAATATATCTTTCATCTTGCAACTTCCGACCCTAACGAAATTTTCAAAAAATAGTATTTTGCCATCAAATGTAATTTTTGGATTGTCAAAAAGTGCTCCCTGAAATCAAAACCCTGAAAGAGTGTCACCATATTTTCTTTCAATAACAAATTCTGTGCTCTTAAAATTTCTCCATAAAATTCTGGTATGTAATTCAGGGCTTTATTATAAATTTTGATGGAGAATATACTATCCCCCAACTGAAGACACAGATATTTCTTAAAATAAAACTGCATACAATGAACCCAAGGGAATTTGCTTATATTCTTTTTACGAATCCATTTACCTCGAAGTGCGAACATTTTCATTTCTATATCGGGTACATTCAGTCCACCATTACAGGATTTACCAATAATAGATTTATACTCAAAAATATGGTATGAATTGTTTCACAGAAAATTCAAAACAATTGCTTCAATTTTGGAGATATATACAGAGTATACACCCGGTATAGAAATGACATTGAGCAAGTACCACAAGGTTGATAATAGTAATAAATTAATAACTACTGCCTTCCCTTTCAGTGACAAATACCTTTCTCTCACAAAAATACAAAATATTCCACGACCTCAGTTAAGAAACTCACATTGTTGACGATTGCAACCAGGATATAAACCAAGGATCTCTAAATAGCCATCAGCAACTGCAATAGGGAAATGCGAAGGGTCGTTTCCTTTCAAACTACCTAAAGTAGTATTTCTTTTGAAGAGTTACATGTAATTCTTGCAACTGAGCCTAGTGAGATGCCAAAGGTTTCCTCAAGCTCAACACCATTTTCATCAAAAATTTCTGTAATGACATTTCCGTTCTGTTTGAATATTTCTAACTGCAAAAAATATTTAGTACATTTATCAGATTCAATATGAAATTTCAATTCAAATCGTATTATCGCCCCTTGACATCTTTGATGTTCAAATAAAGCAAGCTCTTCTTTCAAAGATTGTATTTTTGGAATATTTAAATCCCTACTGCATTCCAATGCTAACTGTTTTTGAATTTGATACTCCTTTTCCTTGTTTATTCTCTGATTGTGTTTACTAAAAGATTGAGAAAATCTTTTAATTTTGAACCTCAAATTATCCCACCAAATTAACCCTTTACCTAACGTAACGGCCAAAACCGGCCAGCGCTATTCTCAAAAATCGCCATTTGGGTAGTCAGTATCACTTCGAACTGAATTATTCAGGGCCCAAACTCATGGATCTCTTTCGATATTTTCTAAATTAAATTTTGCACAGACCATTGCATGATCGGAAAACATTGTATAATTCATGCAACAGTAAATATTCAAGAAAATAAGAAAATATAGTCAATACGACTTTGTTGTAATGAACCCTGAACCATTCGTTGCCAAGAAAATTGCCTTTTAGCAAAATTCCACCGCATTGAAATATCAACCAGATGATTACTTTCCACAAAATTTCGAATGTCTGTGGTCGAGCTATCAGAAATGCCAGTATATCTGTCAGCTGGTTGTAAACAGCAGTTAAAATCACCTAACATGATGCAATTATCAAAATTCTAAATTTTCTCACCTAACAATTGTATAAAATTAACTTTTTCTTTGTAACAGTTGAGAAAATACCCACAACAAATATTGAATGTTTTCTCCTCAACTAACAAAATTACCCTATTATCCATCAGATAGTTGCATCTAAGCACTTAATTCTACGAACTGCACCTCAGAAGAAATCAGCGACAGTACTTGTCTTTTTCAATTTTCTCGGATGCCATAGAATTAAGAAAGGACGCTGGTTTTGTTTAGATTGGCATGGCGGGGGTTCGAACCCACATCGAGAGAGTTTCCTTCGGCACCGAGTGGTGTGCGTGGTTCAGTATAGTTTCGCTAGGCGGTCGGTGCCGAAGGAAACTCTCTCGGCGTGGGTTCGAACCCCCGCCATGCCAATCTACCCTATTATCTTTGTTTACTTCTTTCACGTTATTTTTAAACCTTTCAGTGACCAAAATAGCAACACCCCTACTTTTCCCATCGTAATCTGATTAGTAAATTACCCCCTTCCATGCATGCGTTAAATCATTTAGAAAATTAATATCCCATAAGGTCTCCTATAGGGCAATAACATCAAAATATTTTCTTGAAATATAGGGAAAACATTATTCACCTTTCTAGTATCCCTCAAGCCATTAACTTTCAAACTGCAAAATAAAACCATCTGCAAGAAAAAGGGAAAATATATGCAGATCATTGGAAATATTATTGCGCATCACTAATACCAACATACTTTTTGTGTCTACCAACCGTTAAATTAGCTTTAAACCTTGATTTTCTCCTTCTCCTGATGACACGTGGAGCATCATTGACACTCAACATGTCACCAGGAACAGAACCAGCAGTGTCAGTGACTTCACAAACACAATTCCCTTCCTCTTCGTCGGATTCAAGTTCTTCTAAGTTTGAGTTAACACTTTCAGGGTAATTGTGACGAGGCATTTCGTCTACAGTTAAAACTAGAAGTCCTGTCATGAAATGCGCACGTTGATATGCGCGTTAATGTCCGCGTTATGGCCCCAGTAAAGCTATCAAATTCTGTACATATGGCCTGTGCACAAGCAATATTTCGGCCAATGGCAGAAACATTGCATGTGTTTGTTATGAGTAACCAGGAGAACCTGTCGTGCTTTGGATGCCATTCGATATGGCAATTGGGCGCAATTCCAACGCGCAATTAAGCTTACATAAGCGCACTATTCGTGGCAGGACTTCTAGTTTTAACTGTACATCACATGGAGTGACATTATTATCTGCAGGGTCACCTTCAACAACAACAGTTGATTCTGTTGCATCAGGTGAGTCAATATCTGACACACATACAGATGTTTCAATACCATTTGTACAGTTAAAACTGGAAAACCTGTCACGAACTGTGTGCTTATCTAGGCTTAATTGTGCGTAGGAATTGCGCGCAATTGCCATATCGACTGGCACCCAAAGCACGGCAGTTTCTCCTGGTTACTCATAGAAAACACAGGCAATGTTTCTGCCAATGGACCTCCGGGTTACCCGGGGGTCCATTGGCTGAAACACTGCATGTGCACAGGCCATATGTACAGAATTTGATAGCCTTACTATGGTCATAACGCGTAGATTAACACGCAGATCAACGTGCTATTTGTTGCTCATTTCATAACAGGACTTCTAGTTTTAACTGCAACTCTACTTTTCTCGTCTTTAGAAGCCTCATTCTCCCAAAAAGCCTCTTGAAAATCAAAAGCATCAACTTCACTTGTATACACTTTTGATCGCGACTGTATTTCCGACTCAGTATTAACTGACTTCACTTCTTTGATGGAGGATTCATTCATCACAGTATGATAGAATCACCGACACTAATAACAGAATCCAATGATACACTGCTGGAATTAACTGCCTCTTGTTGCTTTCTTGACAAACAAACACAAACAACAGGTTCACAAACTGAACAAGAGACTCGTGAACAATATCTGGCTATATGACCCGAATTCTTGCTACGAAAACACGAAACAGTAGACACTCTTTAATTAAATGCTGATCTGATAAACAATTAAAACAGATCTTCACCTGATTATTATGCAAAACTCTAAAATAACTAATACCACTGGTCGTCGGAAAATTCTCCAAATATGGCACAGAAGCTAATCCTGGTGGAAATTTGACGCGAACATAAAGCGTCCCATCAACCACTTTTGTGCCTGAATAACATCTTTCAATACGACTTAATAGTTTTAATTTAAATTCATTTTTCAATTTAACTGCAATTTCCTCATCCGTTACATAAGCAGGTAAATGTAAAATTGACACGATAACAGAATCATGGTATAGTTTGGAGCACTCATATTTTGTTTTTCCTATCATAAAACCATCTTTCAATAATTCGGTTGAATCGGCATCAGACAATGTAAGCTCATACAAATCACCGGAAACAGGAATGCATGCTAAAATAATATTCATTCCACACAAATCTTCAGCAGCCTTAAGCTTCTGTATAAGTAATGAAGTTCTGTTTATTTTGAAATTCCCCCACCTCTGATATTCTTTAAATTCAAATTCAATATGCACATATGATACAGCAAAACGAAGGATGGGAGGTATAGAAAACGAAACATATAAGAAATCAACTCATAGAAATGACAGCAAGCACCACTGGTCCCTGAAAGTCTGCCACCGTATTCGTACCAGAACTGATAATACAATTATATTTCCTGAGAACAACTTGTGGCCAGGAATAAATCTAGGCTTTCAAAACATTTTGGGATACAGCGATAGAACTGCATTTGGGAAAAGGAGAACACTGTCTGTATTTTTTATTGAAGATGGACTCCACGTTGGACAGACATGCGGAAATCACTTAATACCACGAATTTCCATCAAAAAAACAAAATCGTAATTCAAAGACATTTCACCAGGTGTCGTGATATCTTGCATAGAATACGGCAACTGTACAGTCTCTATATAATAATAGTATGCTGTATTAACGCGATCTTTCTCATTATTTGATTTTAGACGGCGTTGTTTTTCGATTGTTTTTTCGTCCGATGACGTTGACCGAAAATCGAAAGTAAGAATATATGTAAACAAAGTCGTCACATTTGGAATTTACCCCCATGCAGCTCTTTCGCTGTGTTTGAAGGATTTTGATGCCCAAGCTTTATTCTTGGATATGTGAAGCACATTTGGCCACAAGTTGTTTGCAGGAAATATTATTGTATTATAAGTTCTGGTATGAATAAGGTAGCAGACTTCCAGGAACCAGTGGTGCTTGCTGTCAACTCTTTGAGTTGATTTCATATATGTTACGCGTTCTATACATACCAACCTTCATTTTGATGAATAATTTGCGTATATTTAATAAGAAGATAAGGAATATCAGAGGTAGGAATTTCAAAATAACCAAAATTCCATTACTTATATACCACCTCAATCACACAAGCCGCTAGTTTAGAGTTATCAGTGACATTGACACGTACACGCTAAAAACTAAAGTGTTAAAAACTACACTTGAAGTGCTGTATTTAACACTTACTAAGTGCTGAACTAGCACTTTGTTCAAGTGTAGATATCCCAGAACTTGACAGGTGTTGACAATAATACCACTTGACAAGTGTAATGTCGCGACACTTAAAAGGAAACAACGCAGATGACGCGGATCAAGCTCGAACTCTCTAGCCTGATCCGCGTCAACTGCGTTGTGTCCTTTTAATTATGTACCCACCAAGCGCAAATCAAATTATGGACGATTCTGGAAGAACCACCAATGCTAGACACATGGGAAGTGCCATCCATTCAAGTTTCAGATGTCTGACGATTGTAATGTCTAAGGGCTTAAAGCATTGCACTTTGAGTGTTAAAATCAAACCATGAGAGTTAGAATGGGTTTAACACCTTGAAAGTGTCAGTTTTAACACTTTAGTTTTTAGTGTGCACCGTAAGTTCTTTCTTGTAAACATCCTTTCCGCCACAGAAGTGATCTAATCTCCCCGACATTGGATTGATGACTGCCTGACGACTGAGATTTTGAACTGGCCATTTCGACACTCGACAGTTAATCCACCAAAATCAATATTCCACGCAAAATGTCAGTAAAATAAAGTTACCAATATATTCCAAGCAAACACTACATTATCAAATAAAATACATATTGGAAAAAAAACAGAAAGCTGATGCAGGATGAATTGGATTTTCCATTTCAAACATCAGAGCACCCAAAAAGTTGACCAGCCATGATGACAAGGAAAACAACGCGGTTGCGGCAGGTGGGATTCGACCCGAGGACCTCTCGGTTTGCAACCTGCACCACTACCAACTGAGCCACCGCGCCCCCTTGCTCGGACTGATAGCTATGCACGGACTCCCAACTGAGCCACACAGGCTGTTAAATATATATTTGTTTTGTTGTCCTGTGGCACAGGACGATAGAACAAAAATATATAGAACGGCATGTGGGAGTCCAACTTTGGACCACTGGGCACGTTGTTGTCTCGGCTATTTCGGTATTTCCGTGAAAAACGAAAACGGGTGGAACAAAGGGGTAACGTGCTGTCGCCTGTCGCATAAATTTGTAATAACGGACGGAAACAATGTACTGTGGTATCTATTCCCCGCATGCAGTTTCTCCGTATTCAGTACTGACTTCAAGCACAGGGCATCAATATGTGGGTTCGAACTCAGTACGGAATTATAGCAGCGAAAGGGCTAAAGTCTTTCTTACCATAAAACCAGTTATGTTCATTTGTCGATAACTCGGCGAAACGATGTATCCACTCAACGAATAGTATGCGATTATGAACATACATGTACCAATTTTGATAAATTAATTAATCTGCTAACTGAAGGAGACTCAGGCCTGGCATTCTGAAAAATGCCGGAGGGCAAAAAATCGCTCTCCTCAATCAGCTTAGGAGAGCAATTAGCTTTACACAGCATTTTGAGTATCCAGTTGAACGAACTCATTGAAACTGAAACCAACAGACTACATCAGTGATTTTATTAACTTTACTAAGGTAAAGCGAAATCTCTTAGACATCTAGATGTCTCACTCAAAAACCGAACACACACTTGACAAGACCTGTGTGTGTACCCAGACCTGTTGTCCAAGAAAGTCATACGCCTACCACTACCACCTTCAACCCCCAAGGGGGTTGAAGGTGGTAGTGGTAGGCGTATGTCTTTCTTGGACAACAGGTCTGCTTGAATCTACAGTCACATCCTGGTGCAAGTGCTTCAAGTGACAGGATAGTAGTAATGGTAGTATATTATAGTGTCAATATTCCTTGAATAATTACCCCTCAAACTGTGATGTCAGTTGTTGAATTTGAAACTGACAGAAAAAAAATATTGCTGTGACCCATTTCCTTCAAATGATTCCAACTGTGTTTGGGTATGGTTGCAGCCATTACCTTTTACCACTAAACCACTTTCAAAATGAAATTACGTGATGTTATGTGACTTCGAAGTGAAATTACATTTTTGCTTTACAACAAAAATTTAATGTGAGCATAATACATGTAATCTCAATCATCCCAGACCAAAATATTTAGGAGGGCAGTTTTTCTCTCTCCTTAATTCTTTCAGGAGGGCAGTAAGGAGAGCTAAAAAATCGCTCTCCTGAAATTGCCAAGCCTGTAGACTAGGACTACTTTATGTGTTATTCTGCTGATATTGAAACTTTCGTTCAAACCTTTAACTAACGCGTTTTGTTTTTTAACAAGGTGAAAATTGCGTACCTGAATGCAATACAATGATACGATAAACCCCGCTTTGATGGCAATCCCAGGCAAGTAATACGTCAGAGGCCAAGCTAGAACTAAAGCAAAATATCCAAGAGAATACCCTCGTCGCTGAATTATAAACCACGAGTAATATAGTTATTCTTCTCCTCAGACAGGTCGTCGCCTGAGTGCTAGAATGCCCTATGCCCCATAGGGGACATAGAACATTCTAGCACTCAGGCGGCGAGGTGTCTTGTGTGTATGCAACCCTCATTATGTTCAGCTCTCCTTTCGTGATTTATTGTTTATTGATGTTTTTAGGTCACATACTTATGCACAATGGCTAATCATGACCGTGACAGTTTTACGGGCGGAGGAAGCCGGAGTACCCGGAGAGAACCACCGAGCAACGACGAGCAGCTGCCAGCTCCCCAACATCGTAACTCCGCACTGTGGCACAGGCAGGGTTACATTGGTTGAAAACATGCGTACCATCGACGTGCAGTACGCCTTAGTACACGGCGTCATCGCGCCCCCACGCTGGCAATAGAGATGAAGTGTCTTGCCCAAGGACACAACGCGGTTGCCGCAGGTGGGATTTGAACCGAGGACCTCTCGGCTTGCAGCCTGCACCTCTACCTACTGAGCCACCGCGCTCTCCTTTCGTGAACTACATCGTCTGACACATAATTATTTACACGGGAAGAATGCAATGTATCTTGTATTAGTTGGTGCCTCTTGATTTGTCCGCGATGTATCCCCGAAACCCCTAAAGAGAACGAAACTTTGAAACTAAACATCTCCTTATCTTATGCATTCTGTTCCTAGCTGTAAAGGCTAATTCAATACTACGAACGAAACACTGTTTAACTTGATATCATATCGAGGTATCTTAATAATTGTGGGTGTGATCATTTTTAAATGTCTACATATTAGCGCGACACGCATATATGCCTGTTTGTTGGTCTCCAGTACTGTTTAAGATCAAGGCGTCGCGACGATGACCGATTGGGGGTGGTTGTAAACCCAGTGTGTCCCTACCGTTATCACTCAAGTGCCCACTGAAGAAATATTCCAGCTACATCAAGGCATGCCTTCAAATATTGGTCAGTGGGGATTGTACTTACAAACCCACGAAATGTATGGGTAAATAAATGTATTAGTCGTGATGCACGGGCTTCTCAAATTCTTATTTATTTAGCTCGCACAGTACCCAAAATTGTCATGCTAAGACCATCACATCCTCAAACAGCCGTACACTTCCATTTGCATGAGGCCGACTGAGTGTGTGACATAAGTCCCAGAAGCAAATCTTGTCATGTGAGAAAGTACATGATTACCAGCAAAAGCGAATCGATATCTATGACGCCAATCCAGATGAAAATGTCCTGGCTGCAAAATTATTGGTGTGGTGGTGTAACACCCTTATAACCCCCATAGTTATGTTCCGGTTCCGTGCCACCATAGCAATTCAGATGGCGGCTTTCATTACGTATCACCCTAACAACACGCGCTACACACGCGCTCTGAGACCACGTATCTCTATGGTAATGATGTCACAACGTGGCTGCTGACGCGGGCTACCAGGACAATTAAACATGACGTAATTGAGTCACGTGACATGACGTCACTTCCGGGGTCATCCACCTGGGAATCCAGAATTGAACTCAGAATTGTAACAAACGGAAATTTCTAGTTGCATTGCGTATCAAGGAATATAATCAAAGCTTGAATTTCTTGTTGGACGAAATTACACTCCTCACTTATATATCCTGATACAAAATCTGTATCTTGCATCCACAGTATACAGGCGCGTGCTTGGTTACGATTTGTTTATATTACAATTATAGAACGTCACAAGTTTTCAAAATGCATTTGCGATGGACTTTGTATGTTTCGAAAAGCGAAAAAAACACTTCCCAAGTATAATTATTAACAATTTCATCCCGGTGTGCATAAATGTTTGCCTGAAGAAAAAATCGGTAGTGGAGGAGCAGATGATATAAAGAACAAAATATCTGAAGCGAGGCTCGGTAATAATTTAATCCAACAGCTCGATCGAGCTGTTGGATTAAATTACTACTGAACCTCCCAACAAACCAGGATAGTTTCGCCCATTTCGGCGTTGACATTATTGACTGAAGTGATACCTTCCAGGTAGCCAGTGTTGAAAGGGCCAAATTTTGGAACCACCCTGCTTTTATGATTTTATATTTAAATCACTCGAAGCGTTCAGGCTGCAACAACACGCAGTTATGCTGTTACAGCACACAGTCTTTTCGGAATGTTCAAGAAACGCTTTCAATCAATTTATCCGAAGATCGCAAAAGTTTAATGCAGCCGCATACAGTTTCGACCGAAAAAACTAGTATTTTATGAGACTGAAAATGAAATCAGAAATTAAAATGCTAGTTAATCAAGTTATTTGGCCCACAGTTGAGAATTCTACATTTACATGGTTTCTGAAGTGATGTAGAGTGAACGTCAGAAAGAAACTCTGAACGATATGAACTGAAAGAATGTTATTCTCAACGTTTGGCCCTTAGAAAAGAGTAATCTCCCTTATACCGTCAGAAAGTTCAGGAACTAAAAAGACAAGATATCACGCTGTTTATGCAGCCAAGACTTCTCTTGACACCACTACTGATTCTGCAAGGCCTCCTTCAGAATCTATGGCAGGAATCAAATGAACATTTTTCGAGTTTTTCTTGCGAGGATTATTTGCGACAACTGATTCAAATTCTGAATTTTTTGAGAACTGAAAACGGAATCTTGAAGCAGGATTTCACGAGAATCAAAACCGATTCTTGCGAATAGGGACACATTTTAAGGTACGTGCATCATATTTACAACAACTCCAATAATTACGCGACCTGAATTAGGGTCCTGCGAATATTCGAGATTCGATTCGATATCGATACCGTACGTCTTCGAGATCGATCCCGAATCAGTCTCAGGATTTGATTTTTTCGAATCTCGCGTACTTACTTCAGTTTGTTACATTTCCAACAAAAACTGGATACAATTGACATTAGATAATTCACTCATGTAGGCACAATTCAATCTCATATTTAATTGAGTATTTGGCAATGTGTAATTGTTAAGTAAGTAGTGAAGTTTGCCCTGAACATTATCCATTGTTTTAGTTTTTGAAGACTTAACTTCGTACTATTCAAGTTCTTAAGAACGTGAATAGTAACAAATTAAGCCTTCAAAAACTAAAACTATGGATAATAGGCCTAGCTGTTTCAGCAACGGTGTTACAGAGAATATTTATTTTTTGGTGTTTAAGGTGTCAGTCAGTCTTGTAAGGGTCATCACAATGAACCGTAACTTCTGTTTGATGCAATATGAAATAACTTGTCTATTAAAATTCGATTCAAGATTCGATTCGATATCGATATCAGAGACACGATTCGATTCGAGATTCGATTTAAAAAACAAATATGTGCTTCGCAGATCCCTAAACTGGATGCAGGCCTGAAAATAAGTCGTCTGACATTTGTAGAATGAGGTCTACAGAGGGTGAATTTGTTGACGCTATCCCATATAGTGGGCCAATTTATCCTCTGGGTACCTCTTTCTGTTTAGTTTTGAGACCCTGGTTCAGGCTAAGGTTCACAGAGAGTAAATTTAGTGATGCTACCCTGCTGTGCAGGGTGGCATCACTAAGTTCACCCTCTGGGGACCTCATTTTGCAGATGACAGTCTGCTTAATTTCTGGCTTGCCTGGATGGCGTCTAAAGTTACCACCAAATTCAGTGACCATGACGTTTAAGTACATACTCGAGTTGTGTCTGTGCATAAAAATGAAACTGGACATTTACAGGTTCGTGATACATGAAACTAAAGTCTTCAGTTTATTTATTTATTTACTTATTTATTTATTTTGGGGGGTTTAACTACATGTACACTTTCGACAGCCAGGGCCACTTCGTTTCAGACTGTTTTACGGGTGGGGAAAGCCGGAGTACCCAGGATAACCACCTAGTAACGGCGAGCAACTTTTAGCCTCTCCAACGTACTAACTCCGCACAAGCCGTGTTAACATCGGTTGAAGACAAGTGCACCATTGACGTGCAGTATACGTTAGCACACAGCGCCACCGTGCCCCCTGATGGGCAATCGGGATGAAGGGCCCTGCCAAAGGACACAACCCAGTAATCCCTGGCGGGGATCGAACAGTAGGCCTTTCGGTTTGAAGACCAAGCCTTAACCACTGAGCCAGTGCGCCCCCCTTCAGTTTATTTCAGTTCAGTACGGGTACGGTATCATCGGCAGTAAAACATGGACATCAACTACCATGTTTTATCGCCGATGATGACGTGTCACTTGGTATCTGTGCCTGTAAAAACACTGAAATGCAAAAATAGGAGGGACGCGCGCCGGGTGTCCATCTGCGTCCACCCCAAATCCGCCCATGTAACGCCATGAGCAAGAAATGTCTGAAAAATGAACATGATGAGATGTGCTCCCAAAAATAGCAATGGCGATCAAGGTTGAGACGGCTGGCTATGAAAAAGGTTCATTATTGTTGCAAATTCTGCATATTAATGATTACACATGCAAGTGTGTTACCCCCCAACATAATCTTGAACGATATGTCTGGTCGCGCAAGTGTCTGCCTTGAATAAACATTACCATCCAATACCACTTCATTTCGTTGTGGACATTCGTTTCAAAAGAATAAAATGTGAGGAAATCGGCGCTTGTGGAGTCCGGTTTTTTGAGCGAATCTCCTTTCTTTTTGAAAGAAATCTTGGATGAATTCCATACTCCGAAAATGACCGACTAAGAGTTGTCAATACGTGAATACACCCACGTTCAAAAGCACAAAGGCCAAATCGCGGACGCCGGCGCTTTGGGGTGGAGAAATCGCCCCCTGCCGTTTGCCGAGGCCTCGGTACTACATGTATCGAATTGTAACCGACTGACCATTTGTTCAGGTTGCCCTAGGAAGTTGACTTGTGCAACCATTCCAACATTGCGGTGTCCCTGAGTGATAGACACAATGTGAAAGGTGCGAATGTGGAGAGAAGGAGTGCTTGGCATTCTGGCGGATTCAGGGTGGGATCCGATGGGGTGATTCTTCTCGAGTGCAACAATATCAGGCAGTAGAAATCAGTAAAGCTGTTAGATACGGATAGGAACTTATTTAGAAATTTGCTCTCTTGGAATGCAAGGGTAGTGGGGAACGTACTGATCTTTATACAACTGGACTGCTGCTGGAGCGTTCATTGGTCACATAGAAGAGAGTCTCCACCGCCGCCATCTTACGGGGGAGGGACTGGGGGTTGGAAGTTGTCATAAATAAACAATGCTTAATCCCAACAAAATTACGAAGGTTGACCCCTTTTAAACTCCAGTGGTTTTTCAAAGAATATACTTAGATATCTGTGAAAAACGGAAATGTTAATGATGTACACATTTTTCGTGGCAATTCAAATTTAATATTTTCAATATATTTTAGTTCTTATTGACAAAAAAAACAAGTACAAAGACTGGAAGGTATTTATTGGTTTTCGTGCAAAGTAAACGACATGACATTTGATGAAGTGAAAACTGTACAGCGTAACAGGTTTCACCTCATCAAAAGTCGGGGATTGTGATAAGTTTACGTGTTGATTGACTTGACTGCATCTTGATGGGATGGGGCTGTTTGAGTGCTGAATTGTTTTCGGTGATGATCCAGGAATCCAGTTGTGTAAAGATTAATGACGGAATGAGAGAAATGTTGCGCTGGGTGTTGGGCCGACGGGACGACATCCTGTATTTTGCCTTAATACGGAAAATGTAACCCTTATCCGGCAGTGGTTGTTTTCAGAATAATAATAATAATAATAATTTTCAGCCTAAAATCCACAAAATGTGCTCTTTGGCTTTACATACAAAAAACAAGGAAATGATTTCTTATCTACATATTGGTGCAGAAAGCTTGTTTGTAGAGATGACTTTTCAAACCAACTTTGAATGACTCAGTTTCCTGTGGTAGTCTCAGGTGACTCGGTATAAGGTTCCAGAGATTAGGGGCGGCGATCAAAAAGGCCCGGTCACCCGCGGATGCTAATTTTGAAACAGGTTGGACCAAGGTGTGCGAGTCCGAAGAATGGAGGTCTCTGGCAGGTGTGTAGTATGTGACCAGATCTGAGAGATATGATGGTGCCAGGTCATTAATTCATTTATATGTCAGAAGGATTATTTCATATTGAATTCTTTGTTGGACAGGAAGCCAGTGGAGGTCAGCTAGGATAGGTGTTATGTGGCACGACTTCCTATTTCGAGTTACACACCTAGCAGCACAATTTTGGATATGTTGAAGCTTATTCGTTGACGCCTTTTTGCATCGGTATAGCAGTGAGTTGCAATAATCAAGACGACTAGAGACAAAAGCGTGGACTAATTGTTCAGCTGTGTGTTTGTCTATCAGCATTCGCACCCTGATTATATTTCTAAGATGGTAGAATGCAGCACGACATACCTGCTGGACGTGTTTGTCAGCTGCCAACGACTCATCGATGAAATATCCCAGGTTACGAACGGTAGCCGATGGTACAATGCTATTTCCTTCTATTGATAACGGAAGTTTTGAAATTTTGCCTAATTGGTGAGGTAAGCCAATGTAAATAACCTCCGTTTTGTCGGCATTTAACTTTAAAAAGTTATTAGTCATCCAGTCTTTGATGTCCGCCACACATTCCTTTAGTCGATGACATGCAAACGCTTCATTATCCGGTTTAAAATGGATGTATAGCTGGATGTCATCGGCATAAAAGTGAAATTGTAGGCCATGGCTGCGGATGATATCACCAGGGGAAGAACATAAATCACATACAATAAAGGGCCCAGAACGCACCCTTGGGGAACACCTTACTGAAGATTGAACTCGGTGGAGGTTGACTCGTTAAAGTGTATACTTTGGGTACGGCCTGTTAGGTAGGAAGAGAACCACTGTAGAGCTCTACCCGAAATTCCTCTTCTGTGTTCTAACCTGCCTATGAGCATATTGTGGTCGATGGTGTCGAAGGCAGCACTCAGGTCGAGTAATACAAAGCAGGAGACAAGATGTTTATCCATCGACATTAGAATGTCGTTCTGCACTCTGAGTAAGGCAGTCTCTGTGCTGCACTTAAGTTTATAGGCGGACTGGAAAACCTCTGAAAGTTCATACTGGGAAAGATGAGAATTCAGTTGAAGAGCAACCGCGCGTTCCACAGCCTTAGATAAAAACGAAAGGTTGGAGACAGGGCGGTAATTCTTCAACATTTCCGGGTCGAGCCCGGGTTTTTTAAGTAATGGGGTAACAAGTACCTGCTTCATATTGGTGGGGAAGACACCCGATGTAAGAGATGAGTTAACAATCTCTAATATCCATGGTGCAATATCTGATAGGCAAGATTTCAACAGCCAGGTTGAGGTTACATCTAATTTGCAATGTTTGGTGGGGGCATTCGTTATTAAATTCTTGAGACTTACAAGTGTTATAGGCTGGAAGGAATCCAGACACACATGGTCTGTCGAAGCCCTAAACACAATGGGTTGTGGGTTGGGGCTGACTTTCAGTCCAGCTCGAATGCATTCGATTTTGTCAGCGAAAAATGTAGAGAACCGCTCCGCCAGAAAAGAAGCAGAGGAGTGATCTGGGAGAACGGTTTCCTTTTTTCGGTGCAGTAGCTTGTCGAGTACTGTTGGAAGAACATTTGGTTTGTTTAAATTGTTTTTAACAATTTGAAAAAAGTAGGTCTTCTTGGCCAAATGTATTAGTTCGTTGACACGGTTCCGTTGTAGAACGTACATCTCCCTGTGAATGGAGAGCTTGGATTGTCGCCATTGCAATTCGAATTTTCATCGCAGAGATTTCGCCTGTCGTATCTCGTCTGAAAATCAAGGCGTATTTGGGCGAATTGTAAAAGTTCGATTCTGAATGGGCGCGAATTTGTCGATGATGTTCGACATGTTTGAAGTGAAGACGCTCAACATTTCATCCGGTGGTTTCTGGGTATCGATTGACATGAAAGATGAATTAATCTCTTCTGAGAGTTGTTCACAGTTAATATTCCGATATTTCCTGTATGATACTTTCTTCCGCAGAGGCATTGGGCGGGGCAATTTAAGTTGCAACTGAACAAGAAAATGATCAGAGATGGCTAGGTCAATAACGTTGATATTGTGAACCAGTTGGGTTTCGGACTCCCTCGTTATGACAAGGTCTAATGTGTGGCCGTCTTTATGAGTCGGACACGCCACATGCTGTACAAGATTCGTTGAGGTTAATGTATCTCTGAATTTACAGGCGGCCATGTCATTTTCATTGTCGACATGAAAATTGAAGTCGCCGGCCAGGATAAATTTCGCAGGCATCGCAACAATATCTCTGAGAAATTCTCTAAATTCCTCAATAAACAGATTAACAGAAAGTTTATTTTTGGTGTTAGGTGGTGGTCTATATAAAACAAAAACACGTAGTGACTGTGATACGTATGTCAGAGAGGCTGCTATAATTTTAAATGATTTGAATGTTTGTGCAGGTAGACGCCTGATTTTAAGCGAGCTCTCGAATAAAATTCCAACCCCTCCACCTCTCTGAGTTGGACGTGGGTTGTGGATGAAACCTTTACCTCGTTGCTGCAATTCACCAACGGCGTGGGTGTTCTCGGCGGACAGCAAGTCTCAGTTATTAAAGCAAGAGATATGGTATTATCGTCCATACACGCTAAAAACTAAAGTGTTAAAAACTACACTTGAAGTGCTGTATTTAACACTTAGTAAGTGCTGAACTAGCACTTTGTTCAAGTGTAGATATCCCAGAACTTGACAGGTGTTGACAATAATAACACTTGACAAGTGTAATGTCGCGACACATAAACGGAAACAACGCAGATGACGCGGATCAGGCTCGAACTTTCGAGCCTGATCCGCGTCATCTGCGTTGTTTCCTTTTAATTATGTACCCACCAAGCGCAAATCAAATTATGGACGATTCTGGAAGAACCACCAATGCTAGACACATGGGAAGTGCCATCCATTCAAGTTTCAGATGTCTGACGATTGTAATGTCTAAGTGCTTAAAGCATTGCACTTTGAGTGTTAAAATCAAACCCTAAGAGTTAGAATGGGTTTAACACCTTGAAAGTGTCAGTTTTAACACTTTAGTTTTTAGTGTGTAATGTCAAGAACAGTATCAATTTTATTCATTATAGATCTCGTGTTGATCAGACAGAAATTAAAGTCAAAGGTGGATTCCTTGGGTTCTTTAATTAATTCAACAAGCAATAGGTTTTTACTATCGACACACTTGGGCTTTCGTGTTTTGTATCGTGGGCGTCCGCCCTTCCTATTTCTTCGTCGACGTACTATTCCAAGAGATTTTATTCTGGCAATAACAGCGTTGCTGAGAAGAGATTGTGGATGGACACGGGCACCTCCATATTTGATACGTGGTGGGTTAAACGCACGTAACGTTTCTGGAGCGTATCGGAGCTGGTTTGTGCTGGTCACACACGATCTATTCATAAAGAGTTCACTGCCATTTGTAGTGTGACTTGTGAGTAAGACATCCATTCTCGTTACGGAAATACTGTCGTGAGAGATATTCACGATTGATAATAACACAGTAGATATCAATGTAAATGTTAGAATTCTATGAAAAGTGTAATAATTACCGCACCAAAAACAACGTTCTGAGATTCTTGGAGACTTCACAAACATTATGTAGTATTTATTGAAATTCACACAGGAACAGCTTTTGAGAAATTATGTATATTAATAAGAGCGAAGAAACAGTGCTGCCTACACACAGGCGCACATATATATCACAAAAAATAGTAAATAACTGATTTGAGTATTAATAATTCAAAAGCACTGAACAAAATACAGAACTTTTCTGCCAACATTTTTGACATTCGTGTTTTGTCTTTACAAATCTATGAGCGAGCCTTTTGAATGTGATACTATGATGACGTCATAGGTGATGGTCGTTGGGAACTAAATTTTCGTCTATTTTATAGGGTCGATCCATTTAACGCGTTAACCCTTTACCCAACGTAACGGCCAAAACCGGCCAGCGCTATTCTCAAAAATGCCAATTAATTTTCAAAATATCTTCATTTTTTGTCTCAAAAACATAGGTTATGACCCCTCGTTGGAACGAGCTCGTCGAGCTCGTTCCAACGAGGGTTCATAACCTATGTTTTTGAGACAAAAAATGAAAACAATTAGTTATTCAAGAATTTTTTTTGCAAGTGTCGTCTGCTTTTCATGTTAGGTAAAGGGTTAAAAAGATTACTTTCCTGAATAATATCGACTGAAGCGGCATGTGCGGCACCTCTCGATGACGATTTTGGTCATATAACAGTCTATATTGGATATGTAGAATGAGTGTATTGCTCATCGGAAACTGTAGTACTTTTAGATAAAATGCGACAACAGCTTTAGCATTACCTCGATTCATTTGTGAATTTATTGGAAGCAATGAGCGTAATCTCAAACACTCGGATCGCAATAGATATGAATGGATAAATGGATATTGTTTTACTGAAATTATGCTTTATCGCTGCCGAATAATTTATTTAACGAGGTCAAAAGTCAAGGTCATTGGGAATTAAAATTTGTTTTATGTTAAGGCGCGGTAGGTAGCTCCGATAATTTCTTTAACGAGGTCAGAGGTCAAGGTCATTGGGAATTAAAATTTGTTTTATGTTAAGGCGCGGTAGGTAGCTCCGATAATTTCTTTAACGAGGTCAGAGGTCTAGGTCATTGGGAATTAAAGTTTGTTTTATGTTAAGGTGCGGTTTGTAGCTCCGATAGAAATTAAAATTACGCCGAGTTACATGGATGAAACATAGCATGTACGTTTAGCTAAACGCTCTTGGTGTTAACAGAGTGTTTATGTTAATTGTTGTATGCTTGTTTTAGAAATATGTGTTCCGGCGTAACATGTACATTGATGGTCACAATTTAGTGTGTGTCGACCGTAATACTCTTGTAGGCCCACAATGCGAAAGCAAAAATTATACATGTATATCAAGGTAGACAGCCACTACATAATTCTGTTAAATGACCCGTATTTATCCGTATTTATCTGTGCGGACATTGTAAAAGAGGATATATCAACGTTTCATACCCAGGAGAAGATTCTAGAACCATCAACAGAGAGTGAAGACGTGTTTCTCGATTGCTCGATAATGTAATAGAATATCCTATCAAACTATGGTGGCCACTGACATCTGATGAAATAATTAACAGAATCAAGTAAGAGCTTAACGAAATAGAATAATTGTGAACACAAGATTAAAACACAGGAACTGTATATTTCAATGAACAATTGAAGGAATAATTTCAAAATTTAGTATGTTAAACGAAGATATACGGAACTATTATTAACCAGAATGGAATTATCGGGAGAAAATTGTGTTATGTTAGGTGGTGAAAATTTAGTGGACGACGGCTCTCAATTCCGAAACTCAACTGTTACTGAGTTCGCAAGCCCAATTGTTACTGATTTCGAAAGCCCAACATTTCATTTGAGTGAAAATACTTTCCAAGATAATGTTACAAGTTGCGATGACACACACTCAACTGTACCAAAAAGTATACACTCACCCGAGCAACACACAAGAAAAGCAAATTCACCCTTACAAAATACCAATGCAAATTCAGTCCAAATTACCGAAACTAAGGATTACAACTTGAATGTGAAAAAGATTGTTTCGAAGAAAACAAATTCATTAATGGACGACATTTCATTTGTCGAGATAAAAAATCAAGGTAAATCCATTGTTATAACGTTGGACACTAAAAAATTTGAATGTTATCGTATTGCTATTCGAGAAAGGTATTGGGATAAGGAATTGGACAAACCGGCTGACAACGCGACCTGGGAACACGCACAGGAACAAAGTGGAACTGTTGTGGAAGATCAGATACGAATTTTAAAGAATGGGACACAAAGTGTTAGAATCCACATTTGTCGCACGAACAACAATTGTTAATTCAGGGCTCTAAACAAAATATTCGGTGGTGGATCACAAAAGAATTACCGATCATCTACAGTACAGCTTTTTCAACGGACGATCCTCTCGAAGTTGATCCATTTATTCAGTTCATTTCCACATCAACAAATGAACGGTGCACTAGAAGTAAATTGAAAAGTAAAATCGTCAGCACGCCTGCCAAAACTCTTCGAAAAAGATTTTCTTTAAAAATACCAGTAGGAATGTGTGCTCTGGAAAATAAAATTGGTTACTCAAATAATCACATTGACCCCCAATCGTTATGTGATCTTCAACATTCTGTTGAGGAAATTCAATGTACCATTGAAGACTTGAAACATTCACAGTCTGAGTTAAAGGAAACTCAAAACGTGCAAACACAGAGTTCGAGTGCAAATATACCTGCTGCTGTCTGTCAAGAAATCATAGAAAAAGTTCAATACATGGAAAAGCATATGGAAACTATGACACGGGACAATCAAAACTTAAAAACTGAAGTCAATTCGTTGAAATCGAAATTAAAAAACCTCAACATCAAAGTGGCGCAAATGGAAAAGTTTAAGAAACGTGCATTTACAAATTCACAGACACAGCAGACAAACACAGAGGAGGGCTATTTCCAAACTGTGGAGCACAGTATGACATCTGAGTTCGGAACACAACGCACACACGAGAACTTACTTTTGAACAGTTCAAAACCGGCAACAGACAATAGCCCTCACAAAGTAATACCCGGTAGTATAGTGCATTCAGCGCCAGGCAAGGCAATGACTAGTGACAGAATTCATTTCACCCCAGTTTACGACACACCCAGTGTTACTACTTCCAACAAGTTTAACGAACTGTCCACGTTGAACAGTGAATGCGGAAGTGTCGATTGTTATCAACGGGAAAAACGGGACACTCCCCCTGACAACTCTTGGCAGATTAAACATAAGCTGAGAGGTTCGGCTCGCGGTCGACTTTTTGAGGTTGGTGGTAATTTACCCGAAGTGACAACACACCTACTGATGGGCGACTCGGTCATTCGAGGCATCGACACAAAGAAACTTGCTTTAAGAGGGGAACAGGTGTATAAAATTGTACAACCAGGACAAACATTTGATGGGTTAACAAATTGGATGGCTTTCGAACCCGTTCGACCAGAAATTAATAAGGTGACAATCCACATTGGGATAAATTCATGCAAAAATAAAAGGTACACCAGTGACTCGACAGTTAATGCTTTATTCAGAATGTTCAGAGATAAACTGCCACGTGCTGTAATATTTGTTTCATCAATTCTTCCGACTGAACATTCAAAGGAAATTGCAGATGTTATTGACAAGACAAATGCCCTTCTACGGTCGCATTGTACGTTAATTGGCGGAACATTTATAGATAACACCAATACCTTCTTAACGCCGTATGGGTCATTGCGTCATAATCTGTTCCGTGATTTCTACCACCCTAATTACATCGGAACAAAGGTATTAGCAAAGTCCGTAAAATACCCAGGAGGCAATGAAAACAGCCGTTCATACAGACAAACAGGCCACCACACAACTCAATTTCGCCACAGAGATAGTTACAATGAAGCCGAACACAGACTACCAGTGCATGAATCAATTTCAAGTCCAGCAACTAAAGAAATATTTCCGAATAGATATGTTGATAGTAAAGGACCTTATTCTAACTCTGATAGAATTTATCAAAGCTCACATAATCCGAACTATTCGCAGTAGCAACAAAATGCCCGATCCGTTGAGGCGGTTGGCTATATTCAGCAACAATTGGAAAGCATTATACATTTTTTACACTCTTATTAAATATGTTTCGTCCTATACTCAGCTTCAACACACCATTAAGCTCAAATCACCGCGAGTTTGATTTACTCGCTCTGGTGGAAGTTCGAATGCTGTGTTTTGGTTGCGTTGATTGTTTTAATTGTTAGAGATAGTTTCAAGCTCACATTTCTAAGTTTGTTGTGTAGATTTCAAATGTTAGAGATAATTTTAAGCTCATGCCTTAATTATTTCAAATAGGTTTTTATAAGTGATGAAAATGATCTGTTGTATTGCATCACTTGTACCTCAATGTCTCGAGCTAACGAAGTAATGGACTTAATGTTAACAGTATAACGGATTAATCAAATAAATTAATTTCTACCGATTAAAGGGAATACGAATCTTTTAACAGCACTGAATTGGGCTTGCCATCAGTTCGATCAAGCTCGGCGAGCCATAGTGGAGGGGGGGTGTGCCATAGAGTAAACATTTTCACCCTCATACACCTTGATCTCACATCAAATTGAGCTTTCAGCACGTTTCTGATATGAGATGGAACGCTGTGTTGATTCAGCAAAAGATTTCAATATATAATTGAGAAATAACAATAATTAGTAAATCATGATGTCAGTGGTCATCGGTTTGTTTTATTCGCATAACATGAACAAAATTTGGGATTCAAAAAACTTAAGTTACACTGTATGGAATGCCCAGGGGTTGGTAAACAAAATTCACGAACCAGATGTTGTTACCATTTGACACGTTATGATTTCATCACGGTAACGGAGACTTGGCATTCAACTGTGGCAGAAATTTCTATTCCTGGGTTCACGTGCATTGACAGTCCACGGAAAACATCTGACAAAAAGGGAGGTGTGGCTTTTTACTTCCGGGATAAATTTGATCTCTTCTTGAAACACTCATTTTGTGATCATGAGTTCGCATTATGGGTCACATTTGATGGGAATATTGTAAATTCCAACAATGACATCATATTCTGTTCTGTATATATACCACCGATTAACTCATCAATATGGAGAAAATTGGGTTCTGAGCTTTATGTTTTTTCAGATCTAGCGTCTTCAATGCAGCAGTTCGATGAAAATGATTTTGTTGTGATGGGTGGCGATTTTAATTCACGCACGGGAAGAATAGTAGATCATGTTGCAAATGACAGTGATAATTATGTCCCACTCCCCGATACATATACAATAGATGAATCCTACCAGCGTCGTAATATGGATAAAGCTGTTAATACCTTCGGAAGGAGATTATTAACACTTTGCCAAAACACAAGAATGAGGATTATAAACGGTCGAGTACCAGGTGACAGCCTGGGATCATTTACGAGCTATCTGTATAATGGCGCTAGTGTTGTTGACTACGTGCTCGTATCTGCCAATCATTTATCAAACATTGATTACTTCTGTGTCAGAGACCCGATTCATCACTCTGACCACTGCCAATTGGCACTGCACTTAAAGCATAAATTCCGTGTGTCTCAAGCTCCATACAAACATACATATATAACACAGAAAGACAGGTGTCTTTGGACTGAGGAAAGTTCAAACAAAACACGGGAAATGTTAAATGGTCGGGAATTTAAACAGAAAATGCTTCTGTTTAGATTACGGTCATTTGATGCGACCCAAAATTATACTGAGCGGGCGGCGGGGGAGTTTATGGGAATTCTCCAATCAGTTAATACAAGAGCCACCAAATTTGTCAGATTCAAAAAATTTAACAATCGGAAGAAAAATAAATGGTTTGATAGAGAGTGTAAAGATCTTAAGAATAGTATGGTGGACGCTATCGATAAAATGAAAAAATATCCATATGATACACAAATTAGGCAGAAATTTTTCAGAGCAAAGAAAACGTATAAGAAAATTACAAAACAGAAAAGCAAATTGTTTTATAAAAATCTTTCAATAAGGCTAGAGAAACTGCAGACATCTAACCCAAAAGACTATTGGGAGGCGATTAAAGCCCTGCAGCCAAAAAAACCCTCATCGTACGATTTAAACCCCGATGATGCAATAGATTTTTTTGATCAGCTTTTCCAAAAGCAAATCAACAAGCAACATCTCCCGTCGTTATCACAAAATAGAGTAACAGCTACATATCCGTTAAACAACGATGCTATGACGTCCCAAGAGATACTAAATTCTCTGCGTACTTTGAAAAACAATAAATCCACCGGGGCAGATAATATTTCTAATGAGTTTTTGAAAATTGTTATTCCTGCTGTGATCGATGATGTAACAAAATTGTTTAATCAAGTGTTTCTATCACAACATTATCCTACCAAATGGAGTGAGTCAATATTGACAACACTACATAAGAAAGGGGATAAAAAGGATCCGAACAATTATCGGGCAATTGCTGTCAGTAATTCAATTGGGAAGCTGTTCAATAAAGTTATAAATTTTAGAATCAATTTGTATCTTGAGCAAAATAATATTATCAGTCACAATCAATTCGGTTTTAGGGAAAAACATAGTACCGTTGACAGTATGTTTGTTCTTAAGACCGCAATTGATAAGTACAAAAAGAAAAATAAACAGCTGTTTGTAGCCTTCGTCGATTTTAAAAAGGCATTTGACTCTGTTGACAGACACGTTTTGTTAAAAAATTTAGCAAGTGTTGGAATAGATGGAAATATGATGAGCATACTTGCATCTATGTACGAAACGAGTAAATATTATGTTAAGACGCCGAAAGGCCTTGGACCACCTTGTGTATCGAATATCGGCGTGAGGCAAGGCTGCGTGATCTCTCCGACACTTTTCAAGGTATTTATTGACGACATTTCAACATACCTCGATGAATCGTGTCAGCCAATAACTCTTAATAATGCTTCAATAAGTCACCTCCTCTTTGCTGACGACTTGGTTTTATTGTCCGAAAGTGCAACTGGTCTTCAGAAGTGTTTGAACAACCTCGGGACGTTTTCGTAACAGAACAATCTACGCATTAATACAGCAAAGACGAAGGTCGTAAAATTTTCGAAACGGAAAACACAAAATATCGACTCCTTCCATTATCAAAATGAACCCTTAGAAGTGTGTGATGATTACTGCTATCTTGGCCTATTATTTCATAGGAACGGTCGACTCATCAATGCACAAAATCATCTCAAGGTTAGAGCGCAAAAGGTGCTTTATAAGCTACAACGTGCATTCTCTAAAACATACACACCGCCAGTGAGTGTTTACATTAATTTATTCAACATGTTAATTAAGCCAATATTACTCTATGGATGTGAGATATGGTCTCCCGATCTAACCGCAATGGATAATTCCGCTTGCGAAAATGTACATCTACAATTTTGTAAATCTGTCCTCGGGGTGAATAGGAAGGCCTCAAATCATGCGGTGCGGGCTGAACTTGGTCTCTTCCCATTATATATTTCCGCTACGACTTCAATGCTGAAATATGTCATGAAACTACAGACTAGTTCGGTTAACACCGTACTCAATAATGCTTTTACTGAATCAATCAAGTATGCAGGTACTGATTCTTTACAGAAACGATTAGCTGTGTTGGGGGATCAGTTCCAAGTTGAAACAGAAAATCTGAATTCCCGTGACGTATTCGAAATACGAGACAGATTAAGGGACGAACATATTTCTCAGTTGTACGAGTCTATGCACAACGATAATCGATCTTGTGGCAGAAGTAAACTTCGTACTTATAGGTTATTTAAGAATGAATACACACTCGAGCCGTATCTTATACACACTAAATCTGTAATGAGTAGGCATCTATTTGCTCGGCTACGGATAAGTAATCATTCCTTAGCCATAGAAAAGGGTAGGCACGCACAGCCACCAGTAGCTCTAGAAGACCGAACTTGTTCATTCTGTGACCACAAAGTGATTGAAGACGAACGCCACTTTGTGATGGAATGCCCTAAGTATAATGTCGCACGACAGAAGTTGTGGGGTTTTATACAACATGGGAAGCGAACATTCCTTGGTATCAATAACAATAATAACTTTCTCTACATCATGGGAAATGCAGATCCTGCCCTTTGCAATGTGATCTGCTGTGCCGTGCGTGAGTTTTTTCTCTTTCGTAAAAATTCGTAAGAAATATTTGTTGTCAGTTTTAAATGATAAATGTAGGCCTAACATTGTCTACTGTATTTGTGCATACTGCCCATGTGGGTGTAATATTGCAATAAATCTATTCTATTCTATTCTATTCTAATACATCGTAATTTCTGTTTCTGAAGCAGCCACACCTTCCTCTGCAACCGGATCGACAATTGCGCGACACAAGTTCACGGCATGCTTTCGGAATTGGCTCGAGTCTCATAAATTCCGGATGCAACGCTACACCGTCAATCCTCCAAACACATCTATCTATCTGAAGGATGATTGGTGGAGGTTACAGAGAATTTTTCCACACAAAATCTTTGTAGTGGGCTCTATATATGTGCTTTAATAGGGCATCTCTGGTTGGTGGTAGACTTTCTAATGACGCCTTGCCTTTCATAAATCTATACACACGAACTTCATCAATGCTGTTCACATCCCTCTCAGAATAAAGAAGACAAACAAAGTTCTCTATGAGGACAGTAGTTTTTAAATCGCCCTCAAGTCACCAAGTAGGTCTGGATTGTGTATGAAAGTACCCAATGTCGACTTTTTTCATTTTCCTGAGAAATGGCTTGCTGTGTCGTACACAGTCTGCGAATGAAATGCAAACAAATTGGATAACACATAGTCTGGGAGTTCAATTGCGTGAATTGGGATGTACCAGCACTGATCCATAGTTCACGGGAGAGTCGAGATCGTATTTTCCAAAATAAGCACATCAGTATCTTTGCAAACTAAGATTGAACGTTGATAACCACGATCACGAGATTCGGCAGCGTATAGGATAATCCGCGTATCCGTTTTTCATGGGAGGATATGAAATGGCTTATGTCACCCCTTGCAGACGCCCATGTACGTTGTCCGGCGGAAAATCCACCTGCACAAAGAAGTTCAGTATCACTTGCTAGTTGGTATGATTTTTGCCCAAGTTGTTCTGTCAAAAAACAAAGCCAAATCTGATTTATTCTAAGAAGAACTAATGAATTGTTTACAAGATTTAGGGAGCATCACATAACCAGAATCTATTATTCTTCTTATCGGTTTTGTGCTTCCATCCTGAGTCCGCGTTCCGGTCTTCTTTGGCAACTCAATGTACTGGTCGAATAAAACATCGACACGCATTGCAGATGTGTGAAAATGGACCTGGCAAAAATATCCGCCACATCCACAAAAGGTTTCGCACCCGATGCTTTACAAATCGCTTGAATCAATGCAGGACCATCATTAACAAAGCATGTGTTTAAATCACTACTAGGGAGATCTGCTTCCACACATTACCAAGGAGTAGGTCAACTACATATAATTACATTGTTAATGTAGTTATACGTTTTGGGACCAAATACTCAATTCCCATTGGTCAGCTGGATGAAAACGTCATGACCAAATGTAATTCATTTTACAATGAATACATTTGGTCGAACTTTGACCCGCATTTACGGTAGAGCGCAGTTGACAGAATGTAATTCGGGCGGTGTTTGGGCGGGTTTTTAACTTTTAGCGCCTCTCGCAGTGATCAACTCCGCTGCTGTTTCTTTGGTGACATTTCCCTACTGTGGCATAAAGCCCGTTACTAAAATACTCGTATCCATTTTTAAAGTCGTGAAAATTAAAAATCAGAGTTGTGCGCTTTGTATTTTATGTGAGGGTGGTTTTTCGCCTCGTTCGTTCGTACATGTTTTATTTCGTCTTTCTGCTTTTTTGTTTGGTAAAAGGTAGTTTAAACAGTTACGGAATGTAATTATAAGAATTGAATGCAATTTTTATAATTTTTCGCAAAAAACTTCTACAATGATGATAAAAATTTAGAACACTGTAAACTTTTAGATGTTAAGTTGATCGCAAATTATTCTCCGATAATACCCAGCGTGAGCATGCACCATCGGAAGCCGATGTGGAAAACAAGATGGCCGCCAGTGCGACCACCCGTTTTCAATTATCCCGCTTTTGTAATGGACAAGTTTACATTATCTCAAGCTCTACGATGGTTGCGGAAAAAATGTTTGATACAGGGCACAGGAATTAACTGTATAGTATTTTGGACACTTTTTCTGCGTTTGATAAAACCAATTTAGTCAGTGAATATCCAAGATGGCCACTAGAAAAATGCCTCGAAACCGAAGAGAATCAGTAGTAGATCATGAACCCTACCGGATGGACTTAGTGGTGGATCTAGGAAGTGACGTCATGTCACGTGACTCAGTTACGTCATGTTTTGATTGTCCTGGTAACCCGCATGAACGGCCATCTTGTGACGTCATCCCCATAGTGATACGTGGTCTTAGTGCGCATAGGCAGTGCATATTGTTAGGGTGACACGTGTTTTAGTCGTCCATTTTTTTATACTGGAGGTTGCCATCTTGGTTTCAATGGCAGCACGTGATTGCTATTTGACCCAAAACTCTACAATAGGATCGGGGTATGTTTGGAGGGTGTGTTCGATTGAATAGAAGTAAATCTAATTACCACAAACAACCCAACAATTCCTCCAAACCACCTCAAATTACCGAAACGGATTTTATTTTGTTTAGATTCTCCCATTTTGGACTTATAATAGTAGCACGGTGTGTTATAGGACCGAGAGGTCTCCTGGGGGTAAGTTCGATCGAAATGGAGTAGTTTGCTGGTTCGGATACTTCCTATTTATTTAGTTCGGATTCCTTTGGAATCCTCGGTTTCCATCTGTTTTGTCTATAACTGACCCTATTCTGACTATATTAGCTGCCTATCTAGTCTCAGCTGTGTGTGTCCCATCCTCTAACTCCAATCAAGTCTAAAAATCACCAGTCAGATTGCTTCATTTCCCATAATCTGTGCATATTCATACAGAGTTATCTACCTTGTGTATAGCGAATTATGATTTCCAAGGCCACGCGGCAATCGAGCAATAACTCGAATCTTATCCATCGAATAAGATATCGAGTAGTGACTGGACCTTCTTCAACATTGCCATCGTCTGTCCTATGATTAGCTTCAACTGTAGTCTCGCAACCCTATGGTCCTCTTCCAACCTTGTTTCATGACTACTGACTTGTAACACTATTGCAGGCATGTTAACTATGTCAGATTACTCGAACGACTAGAATCCCATCGAGCAAATAGGCCATCGAGTAATTTCTTGACCGAGTGACTCCTCTTACGTATCTTATCCGCATCTCGGTATTGGAGGATACGTATGACATGTTGATGTACTATTAGAGGATACCTTTGGAGGATACCTTTTGAAGATACCTGAAGATAGTTATAGTTCCTGATACTTGATCGGCTTTGGTTTTTATAGCTCTTAGGCCACGACTGTTGACTTGCCCACATTCACCATCATCTGTCCTATCATTAGCTTCTACAGCAGTCACCCAAGTACTATAGTCTTCTACCACGGAATCCCACTTTACGAAATCGGCTAGGAATCCCACTTGGAGAATTCCTTCCATAGCATGTTTATATCTTTAAATGATATTCAAGGGATTTGAACTCTGTATAAAATGGTACATGTGGGAGGGGTGTGGGGGTGGGGGGGGGGGGGTGTGAAGCAATCTTATTGAACCTGTTAAAGCCTGGTCGGCAGCTGTCGCGAAAACGAACCGGAACTTTGCGGAAGCGGAAGATAAAAATTACGCTGTGAGGGGGAACTGGAGAGGCCTTATTTGGTGATGATGAATTCATAATTGGTGGAAATATCCCTCCTTTTTTATTTAACCCTTTACCTAACGTAACTGCCAAAACCGGCCAGCGCTGTACACGAAAATTGCCATTTCATCTATTTTATATTTTCATTTTTTGCTTCCAAAACATAGGTTATGACCCCTCATTTCAACGAGCGCGTCACGCACGTTCCAATGGGGGGTTGGGGGTGGGGGGGGGGGTCATAACCTATGTTTTGGAAGCAAAAAATGAAAATTTTTAGTTACACAAGAATTTGTTTCACGAGTGTCATCGTCTCCTAGCGTTAGGTAAAGGGTTAACAAATGGCAAACAGATGAGTAGATAAATATCACATGGTCCACAAGCTAGTTAGTTTCTGCATTTTCGTCAGTTGGATTGTCCCGGGAATTTGTCATGACAGGGGAGAACAGAAACTAGTCTGATATTTTGACCTCGTTCCGATGTTAACAGATCTTTTTTCTTATTGCTATCGTGTAGAAAAATTACGTAGCATAAATATTATAGTAGTATAATAAAAGTCAGATCATGTAGATTCCACGGGAATTGCCGTGTTAGTTATTAATTCCGTGGGCAAATACGTAGCATGCCCACGGTCTAGAAAAATCCCTGTCCACAGAAATTTCTGTGGGCAGTTGAAAGGTAATTTGCCCACGTTTTTCCACAACCACTGTGGACATGTGGAAAAGTGCCCGCCCACGGCGACTGTACTGTATCTACACCACAGTCTAGATGGTGCCCCCAGTGTGTGCTTATGTGCATGGACTGCCTTGTTATACGCTTTGCCGTTCAAAACGTGCTCAAATGTCTTCTCCCCAAACAACCCACTTTCAATCCAAATGTTCCGTAATCCTGCCCCATCCATATGATGTCCTATAACTTTCAAATAGTTTATTGTTATGTGGAAAGTCCCGAATCTCACAATTACATCACTCAACTCATCTGCCTTTCGCCAGACATGTTCTTTCGACTTGCAGTTTAATGCCTGATCGAATGTTACAATTGTGTGTTTCTGGCCAAACCTTTCAGATATTAACTTGCAACGCAACAATACTGTGATTATTGTGTCCATCTCGTCTGCAGGCGATGGAATAATCGGCGCATAACCAACTTCCGATACCTCAGATTCCCACAATGACAGCGTGTAACAGTTGGATTAAATACTTGCTTCGAGTCGCATGGTGGATTGTTACTCCCAAACCAGTGTTTGGGAGTGATGATCTTCCCGCAGAGGAAGACTATCTCCTGTCCGACTCTAAGAATTTTATTTCTATATTCTGGGTCATCTGTTTCACACAGAAGCATACTTAAAAGCAGGAACAAAGAACAAAGAACGAGGAACAGTTTCTTCAACAGTCTTAGCATCAACAATATTGTAGCTGCAGTTAGAACAGCTTTCTTTGAGCGCTCGAACATCACTTTTGATCTCAGAACTGACATGATACATTGGCTTCAGTGAGCGAGTTTCCTCCGACTCAGAAGAAAAAGTTCTTTTTAGTTAATCATTCACGCGTAGTGTTTCGGTCTGGTCAGCAATCAGCTTTATTGTTTGCATAATAGTATGTTGAGGGAGAGTGAACAATATCAGACACGACGAAGAGATTTTACGACCCAGTACTAAATCGATCTTGTCGCCAGACACTGATTTCATTTAATGTCAGAAGTCACGCAAAGTGCTACTATTCGCTTCTTATGGCGTACGAGCAGGTTCGAAAATAATTATTGAGGTACATACTATATCATTTGAGGTTCATCCTATATTATTTCAGGTTCATCCTATATTATTTCAGGTTCATCCTATATTATTTCAGGTTCATCCTAAAATAATATTTATGACCCTCTCGTGCGCGATCAATAATTTGTCCGACCCTGGATGGACTATAATTATTGTTTCATGTTGAACCAGGTTCGCCATAAATATTTCAGGTTCATCCTATATTAATTGAGAATGAACCAAAAATAATTTGTCCGACCCTGGATCGACCATAATTATTGTTTCATGTTGAACCAGGTTCGACATCAATATTTGAGGCTCATCCTATATTAATGGAGGATGAACCTGAAATAATTTGTCCGATCCTGGATGGACCATAATTATTGTTTCATGTTGAACCAGGTTCGACATAAATTTTTCAGGTTCATCCTATATTAATTGAGGATGAACCTGAAATAATTTGTCCGACCCTGGATGGACCATAATTAATGTTTCATGTCGAACCAGGTTCGACATCAATATTTCAGGTTCATCCTATAATAATTGAGGATGAACCTGAAATAATTTGTCCGACCCTGGATGGACCATAATTATTGTTTCATGTTGAACCAGGTTCGACATGAATATTTCAGGTTCATCCTATATTAATTGAGGATGAACCTGAAATAATTTGTCCGACCCTGGATCGACCATAATTATTGTTTCATGTTGAACAAGGTTCGACATAAATATTTCAGGTTCATCCTATATTAATTGAGGATGAACCTGAAATAATTTGTACGACCCTGGATGGACCATAATTATTGCTTCATATGGCGTACGAACAGGTTTGAAAATAATTATTGAGGTACATACTATATTATTTGAGGTTCATCCTATATTATTTGAGGTTCATCCTATATTATTTCAGGTTCATCCTAAAATAATATTTATAACCCTCTCGTACGCGATGAATAATTTGTCCGACCCTGGATGGACTATAATTATTGTATCATGCTGAACCAGGTTCGACATAAATATTTCAGGTTCATCCTATATTAATTGAGGATGAACCTAAAATAATTTGTCCGACCCTGGATGGACCATAATTATTGTTTCATGTTGAACCAGGTTCGACATCAATATTTGAGGTTCATCCTATATTAATTGAGGATGAACCTGAAATAATTTGTCCGATCCTGGATGGACCATAATTATTGTTTCATGTTGAACCAGGTTCGACAAAAATATTTCAGGTTCATTCTATATTAATTGAGGATGAACCTGAAATAATTTGTCCGACCCTGGATGGACCATAATTATTGTTTCATGTTGAACCAGGTTCGACATCAATATTTCAGGTTCATCCTATATTAATTGAGGATGAACCTGAAATAATTTGTCCGACCCTGGATGGACCATAATTATTGTTTCATGTTGAACCAGGTTCGACATAAATATTTCAGGTTCATTCTATATTAATTGAGGATGAACCTGAAATAATTTGTCCGACCCTGGATGGACCATAATTATTGTTTCATGTTGAACCAGGTTCGACATAAATATTTCAGGTTCATTCTATATTAATTGAGGATGAACCTGAAATAATTTGTCCGACCCTGGATGGACCATAATTATTATTCATGTTGAACCAGGTTCGACATCAATATTTGAGGTTCATCCTATATTAATTGTGGATGAACCTTAAATAATTTGTCCGACCCTGGATGGACCATAATTATTGTTTCATGTTGAACCAGGTTCGACATAAATATTTGAGGTTCATCCTATATTAATTGAGGATGAACCTGAAATAATTTGTCCGACCCTGGATGAACCATAATTATTGTTTCATGTTGAACCAGGTTCGACATCAATATTTCAGGTTCATCCTATATTAATTGAGGATGAACCTGAAATAATTTGTCCGACCCTGGATGGACCATAATTATTGTTTCATGTTGAACTATATTAATTGAGGATGAACCTGAAATAATTTGTCCGACCCTGGATGGACCATAATTATTGTTTCATGTTGAACCAGGTTCGACATAAATATTTCAGGTTCATCCTATATTGATTGTGGATGAACCTGAAATAATTTGTCCGACCCTGGATGGACCATAATTATTATTCATGTTGAACCAGGTTCAACATCAATATTTGAGGTTCATCCTATATTAATTGAGGATGAACCTTAAATAATTTGTCCGACCCTGGATGGACCATAATTATTGCTTCATGTTGAACCAGGTTCGACATAAATATTTGAGGTTCATCCTATATTAATTGAGGATGAACCTAAAATAATTTGTCCGACCCTGGATCGACCATAATTATTCAGGATGATACTAAAATCCCACGATGCAATACGCTCCACGAGCCAATCAGTTGAGTCGTTACAAACGCGTACAATGGGACATAACTGGGGGGAAAAAGCAAGATAAACTTGATGCAGGCACACAGCTTCAGACAAAGAATCCCGCTGAGAGATTGTTTTGTATGCGCTTCACACGATTTTTTTTCGACCCTTTGTAATCACGCAAAATGAATAAGATTTTTTTCCATGAAAATATCAAATGGGCAGTGTTGATTGTTTACTGTACTGTTACAAACAAGTTGTGTTTTAATATTGAAATATGACTCGCTAACCAATAGTGTTGCGGACCGGACCGCAAACAAACGGTCCGGTACCGGTCCAGGCGTGGTCCGCGGTACGGTCCGATGAGGACCGGGCCGACCCTGCTGTACCGGTACACAGGCACGCTGGACCGGTCCGGGGCGGTCCAAGAGACCGGTCCAGGGAGACGCAAAGGGAAGTTTTGCACTCTCCCAATTGATACACAAACTGATCATTTCATCTTGATAGACGGTGAATACATTGAAGTCGAGTAAGTTTGAAGTAACTGTCAACTATATTGAGCCAATCTATCACCAATCAACCACCTGCATCCTGTGATTCCTGTCATGGGTGTCGAGTGAAGTATCAGCGATGAGCGGTTCTACAAAAAAGTTCCCAAAATAGCGAACGCTCAAATTCGGTGACAAGAAGCTGTCATTCAATTCCTTTGTCGGCAAAGAATTTCAATGTGTATTGTGTATCTATTTCTATAAACCCCGATCTGGATTATGTGCGCATGGAAACTCTTTAGTTGGTAGTAACTTGGTCCCTGTATTTCATCTGGTAGGTTTGGTGTGGTGACCCTATTAAATTGGACCATGGGCGCAGATCATGGGGAAGGGTGGGGGGGCGAGGGGGGGGTGGGGGGGGGGGGGGGGGGGGGGGGGGGGGGGGGGGGGGTGGGGGGGGGGGGCGTGTGTCCCACAAAGTTTTTCGGGGGGGGGGGGGGGGGCATTACATGTTATGTCCCCCCGCTCCTCCCACATATATTGGTCCGATAGCAGCTGATATTGTTCGAGCAATGCTGTAATAGGCGAAAATCGCGTATTTTCAGCTGGCTTTTTCAAAATTTCCTCCCGCAGGGCCAAACCATGCTTGGCCCTGCGCATTGTGTGTCCGAGCAATGCTGCAATAGGCGGAAATCGTGTATTTTCAGCTTACATTTTCAAATTTTCCGCCCGCAGGACCAAAACATGGCTCTTCGCATTGTGTAGCCCCCCCCCCCCCCCCCCCCCCCCCACACACACTCTAAAGAGAGAGACCTGTACCCCTGAATTGAACCGCCTTGGACCGGTCTATCTAGAAAAAAAACGGACCGCCTGCCCGAATATCGGACCGCTATTTTTTGGACCGGACCGGACCGGAACACCATTGGCGGTCCGGTACGGTCCGCATCACTGCTAACCAACATATCGGGAAAACGTCTCGTGAAGTTTAAAAATTTAATGGAGGAGTTCAAAAAAGTGCCTCTGTGGGGTAGGGTGGGGAAGGGCAAAAATGATGGATTTCGTATGTATGTTTGTTTGTCTGTATGTCTGCTATAGAAATAAATATGGGGCCATCCATAGTGCCCAAAATTGGCCTACTTTATGGCGGAGGTCATTGTCAGGTTTAAAAAAGTGCAGGGGTGGGATTGGAGAGGGGCACCAAAAGCTATGACCAATTTGTTTTTTACTGATATAGGTCCTCAAAGGGGTCTACTAGTGGTGAGTTCTTATCAGGAATCTTAAAGGTTTCAAAAAATTGCCGGTGGTGGTGTTGGGGAGGGGCAAAACTTGTGGATTTTGTGTGTATGTCTGTATGACCACTATAAAAAGGCGTACAGAGCCACCCACAGTGCACAAGCTGGTTCTGCTAGGGTTTTTTCTACACCGGGAGTCATGGATTGAAAAAGTCAGGATTGAAAAAGTGCTGGGGTGGGGAGAGTCTCCCAATGTCATGACAATTTTTCTTTTCACCTCTATAGATCTTCAAAGGGGTCTACCTGAGGTCACTTTTTACCGGGAATATTATGGTGCGGTTAGGGCCGCAGGCCTGCCCAAGTTACTCTTTTGAAGTCAGGGCTGTGGTTTTATAAACTGTTTTTTTCTTAGAAATTTACCGTACAGCATCGGGTAACCCTACTAGTATTTGTAAAAACCTGTTTTAACTCATCATTTTCACACAGGTAACAATGTTGGAAAGCAGTTTAGTATGCCAGAATGCTCGAAATGCATCCCCCCTCCCCCCCCCCCCCCCCCCCCCCACACAGAATTTCAAATTGCTCTGCGGCTCCTGGGTCAGCATGTTTTCGGTGTCATTGTCGGGCATGTCACGGTGTTATGTTCATGGAAGCAGGTGACTGTTTTGAACAAATCACGCGATAATGCCTCAGCTGTAGGGCCGTCGCTAGAGCCCTTTTAATGGGGGGGGGGGGGTGGGGGCGGGAGGGGGGTGAGAGCCCTCGAAATTCCAACTGGGTAGTGGGCGCCATTCTTGACAAACTATTAGAACTGTAGATCTTCCAAATTCGGCGAGCACGGTCGCGCCGGGCCGAACTATGTAGTTCGGCCCGATGTGAGAAAATTGTAAAATTTGGCATTAAAAGGAGCAATTTCCTGGCTTCTGGAGTGTCAGTCCCCACTTCAGAATACCTCAAAAAGTTTCATTAGGGCCAATTTAGGGCGGGAAAATGTCAAAATTTTCAACTATTATCCCGACAGTTTCGTAGGCTAGCGAACTTTTTTCGTCTTTTATTTTTGTAACTTGGGCACCCCGTTTATCGGCTTGAATTTGGTTTAATTTAAAGGCTTGGAAAATCGTTTTTAGGAAAAGTTTTTTTTAGCATTTCACAGGCACAAATTATCTCCACTAGACTCTCAGCGGCTGTTGAAAAAACGTGTAACGTGGAAACTGCATGTGTAGTTATATGTTCAGTTGGAATCCTTCGACCCGATTTTCACCCGAAGGTCTCGGTAGTCGGAATTTGTCCTCATTGTGGTCCTCCAGTCGGAAAAATATATGTTTGTTAGTTAATTGTATTATACATTCAGTAGTTTTAATGTCCAACTGTTGATATTTTTGCCCTCCGATTTTCCAACTACTGATATTTTGACAAATATTGGGGGCGGGGGGGTGTTTAGACACCCCCCCCCCCACACACACACACACACACACACACACACGCACACAAATACACCGTCCCCTCCTGTCGCGACGTCCCTGCTCAGCTGTCAGTGATGAATACCCTATAACGTAGCAAAACGTTGCAAGAGATATCGCAGGCCTGCAACCGGGGTGGGGATGGGGTTATTCGGGAGGGGGCGTGGAGGGGGTGGGCGCGCCCACCTCCTAGAAAAATGTTTGCCGTCCCCCAAAAATTTTCAGACACTGTTTTTTTTTTAAATTTCGCATCATTTTGATCCATTTTTCTCCACCAATGAGCAACTAATTCATGCCTGTCATTAACCTCGTTGTAATCCTATATGTGAGTCTATATTGTTATCACTGCGATGTTTATTCAACACACAGATTACACACAGCTATGACAATAGGAGCACATTAACAAAAGAAATTATGTTCAATAGCAGGTTATATTTGATGAGTGGTAATTGAACATAGGAGAAAATTGAGGCTGTAGGACAAGTGCCCCCCCCCCCCCCCACATCCCCCTCCAAAAATGCTCAGTCGGACAATTGCTCCAGTGTATTTGGCAGCTAGGATGACTCGCCCAAGTGTATTTGGTAGCTAGGAATTCACACGTCCACATATCCTTAAGTTAAATAAACTGGTTTTGCATCCATTGCACCCCCCTCCCCTCCCCACCCCACGTAGCACCTGATGTCAAATTTCCTTCCACAAACTGATGTGGTAAAAAATAGCCCTCAATGAATGTGACACTCCCCCCCCCCCCCAATACTCCTTTTCATCAACAACTATGATATAATTCATAAATTAATTGATGTTGACACAAAACAAACATCTTGCGACAAAAATATCACAAATGGGAAATTTATACTTTAACTTTACTTTATTACGCTCAAACCATATTTATGGTACATGAGGTACAGCAAATAAAATATCATCAAACAATTAGAATGAGGACAATGGTGCAGGTAAGTGTAGAGGGGCACAATGTAAATAAAGGAGTGTCCCTATATTAATGGTATTGTTGGTTGGTGAATTATAGTGAGGTGGGTATGGGGTGCGGTCAGAGTTTTACAAACCTATATTCCGTGAACCTGGTGTAGCAATTCGTCCCATGAGCGCACTAAGGCGCTACCAGCAGTCTCAGACTTCCAGATGTCGTCCCGGTGCACCCAGGGGGCGAACTAAATACTGAATGTGGTAAAAATTTAAAAAAAAAATAGCCCTCAATGAATATCCCCCCCCCCCCCACCCCCACAATATACCCCTCTTCATCAAAAAAAGGGTAAAATTGGTTGTTATTTGGCATTTGCTGAAGGCTGTATTGTGCCACTGGAGGCTACACTTGCTCAAGATGTGAATTTGCTTGCAAATATAGTCCTTACTGACAAAAACGTATTTTTCAAAACAATAAAAAAGTACTGTAAGGTGTGTGGTACCCCAATGCATTTTTAAATGTGAAATAATCTCTCAAAATAATAATTAAAACAGGTTCGGAAGCCAAATTATGTATTTCCTTAATCAACCCCAATCCTATCAAAGATACATTTTACCTCTTTCAAGTGACAAAAGAGTCATTTCTGCATGAGAATTCAACGTTTGGCTTCCACTGAGTTAAAAACATAGGAAATTTGTTGTTTTAAAGAAAACTGTCCAAACTGTGTCAAATGGCTTAAAAACTGCTGTTGCCTCCAATACATTTTTCTACTCTGTTACCTAAAGAGTAAGCTGAGAGGTAAGGAATTCATCTAGCTTTTCTTTGAAAACTAACCTAATCCCAAAATAAAACTAAAATCTGCATCAGCATGCAATACTTTGAGGAAAAATTTGTCTCATTCAACCATATACCAAGACAAAGAGTGGTGTTCCAACCCCACGAAACAATATGAATGTCAATTTTGATTCAAAAATTGGGGTTGCAGCTATATAATTCACCAATATCAATAGACAGTACCATTTTATCCAAACAACTGATGTCAAATTTTCTTCTACATGTACATACTGATGTGGCAAAATATAGCCCTGAAGGTGTCCCCCTAGTATGCCCCCTTTTATCAAAAACTAAAATTCATAAATTAATTGATGTTGATGCAAAACAAACCTCTTGTGATATTAAATTTCCCATTTGTGATAGTTTTTAAATCACATTCTGGCTTCTGAAGATATGTCACAATGCATTTGATGAATATTTTGCCACTCTTGTGAAAAAAGCCTCACTTTCTCAGTTAAGGGACCTAGAGTCATTGGTATGGCACTGACAAAACATTAAACACTGATTTTTTCCAACGGTATGGCCAGCTGAGCACTGCTCCTAAGGTATCTCATAGCACTGTTAAAATGCCTAAAACCATGAAATATTGATTTTGTAGTGATGTGCGTGTCCCACAAGTACATGTACCCACAAGGGCTCATTTACAACCTTCGATTTAATCCCTGCAGGCACCCATTCTGATAAAAAGAGTGAAATTATGGAAAATACATGTATTCATAGTACCCAGTGAGGATGACTCAGATATTTGCTTCAGGAATGTAGTGCTCTTTAATGTTTAATATATTTGTGTATGTATATGTATGGGAGGAGGGGGGATCAATTGCGAGTTATTGATTATGTAGAACTGTGCA